>OY855906.1:11402101-12039601 GCA_963693305.1 Meandrina meandrites
TGAATTTGTCACAAAAATCCTCTAGAATACTTCTTGCTGTTAATAAAATATTTCAAAGTAGAATATTGTTGAATATTCCTTACATTATTGGCCATGATTCGCCATGAATGAGCTGAAAACAGCTGAAATCCGCTCGATGCTATTCATGTAACTGGCTTCGTGTTTTAAAGTCGTTTTGACGTTTTGAAATATAAATTATCGCTAAAAGTTTATTACAGGACCAAAGCAAACTGGCTTAGATGAAATTCAAGCGAAAATGTACAAAGTTTTTAAACTTTAAGATCATCTTTTAATCAAAGCCTCTTTGAGGCTACGACTATTTTGCATGATGAAGTACATGCATCATTATAAGCAGAAAAGATGAAAATAGTTCCAAAAATAAATTTCTTTCTTCTGTCCCTTCTTTAAACCTCTAAAATTCACACTCAAATCACTGCCCTGACTCCGGTGGTGATGTTTTTGCGATGAATTGCGTGACAATGAAATTAATACGGCTACAGGTGAGGCAAGGTCAACTTCAGCTTGGTGACGTGGGTGTTTTTGATCTTCTAAAGCCGTAAGGCTTGCGCAAATACATTGCTTAAACCCGTATAATATGTACTGTTAGGACACAGCATTTAAAGTTCTGCTATCCCATGTCGTTCTCGGCAAATTTCCCCCATCGAGGGAAAGGACAAAGGAAAGATGAAGATCCCTGGTTGTTCGCCAATTAACACAGTCAACAAACAAGTGCTTGAGTGTTAACTGTGAATCAATAATCAACATTTTGGCAAAGATTCGATAAGATTTACATTGTTCGCCACCTCGACGTAAATTAAATTCCTTTGAATTTAGTCGCGACGCTTTTCAAAACGTACGGTCAAAATGCAAACTTTCTAGTAACTGAAGTTGTCAACCCCGTTTACGAAGACTACGAAGGAATGGTAAAACAATTTATTTAATCTGGATTATCGATCAAATCTAGAGCAAATATATGCCTCTGTACTATCCCCCAAATATATAAACAGAACACAACATTGCGGCTGCGGTGTAAACGATACGTAGCAGGCGAGGCACGGGAAGACGCGTTTAATACAAATTTAATGCATAAATTAATACGGTAAACTTGAGAAAGGGCCAACGGACAAAGCAAAGGACCCGGATCCTAGTGGATCTGATCAGCAAAATTTGGGATACAAAAAACTGAAAAAAAGAAAGGCTGACCATACGGTTGGATTGAACTATATTATATATTTTCCAATATTTCGTCAGGCACGGCCTGACTTCTTCAGGGAATGAAGAACTGAAGAAAAAACGTTACAATTTAAACAACCAAGACAATAGGTAATAAGATACAATTCAAAAAAAATATACCGTTGAAACAAAACCAACGGGTAAACAAACAAGTCCTAATTAACAAAATAATGTGTAACTATAGATAAAATACATAGATAGTTTTACATATTACATTTCCTCGCGTTTGTTTATACCCTTGGGTTGAAGGGTTTGACCTCTTTCGATAAGGTACGCTTCCCTGGCTTTGCGTATAGCGTCACGTGATGAATGTATGAGTTCTAGGGGGATAAGTTCTATGTCGTTAGTTGTATGATCGTCGGAAAGAAAATGGTCTGAAACTGCATTAGGTCTGGAGGTGGGGGTGGGTCTGTCTACGGGTCGTCGGTGTTCATTAAAACGGTCTTTGAGTCGTCTTTTAGTCTCGCCTAGGTATTGTTTGTTACAACGTCGACGAATGGACATTAATAGTTTAACAGGAATGGACATTTCAGGAATGGACAAAAGCCCCATCTAAACTCCTATTTTGCATAATGCAAAATAGTAACTAAACTTTCACATACTATATTTATAGACACATATTCCATTTTCTTTTGTTTAGTTTTGACTATAACGCACTAGTTGTTAGATGTTGTTTCATTGAGTAAATATGATCACTCGATCAATTGTTCAAAAAATAATTTGAACTTCAAATGAGGTCTGGCATGCAATTAACATAAACATAAAAGAATAATAAACAGCGTGTAAAGGCGCCATACTTGTCTGCTTATCGAGAAGAAAAAACCCGTCTTTATTTTTTATCAATACTCATTGCATTTGCACGCAAATTTGACTACATGCAAGAAAGGGTTTACATCGATATAAAAACCCATGAAGTTTTTCCCTGCTTTGGAGCTTCTAAACTCACAGCCCGCTATTTTCACGTATTTTTCCTAGAAGACCAGGAAAGTCAAGGTCGCTCAACAGTAATAGGCTTTATCACGGTTTTCGATGCCATGTTGACGGGTATAGGCAACGCTGTTAGCAATAACAGTGTTTGTATGGGAATCCGATGACGAATAATTTTTTCAAAAAATGAATTCTGGACAACTTTTGAATCGTTAAGTAAACATACTAGTCAAAAGTGGATTACAAAATTTCTCAGTGCCAAGATGGCGTACAGGTTTTTACGACTATTTCACTGGTTAGTAAAAACCATTCTAATCAATACGTGTTGCTCTGAATGTTTTCTATGCGCACAGGCAGCCCAAGCTCACGTTTTGAGCGGTTGGTGGGTATAAATTGGTGTTGCGTAACACTAGACCGTTGAGAATATTATAAGGCTTTGTATGGGATTTGGGTCCATTTTGGCCGTATTTATGCTTAAAATACAGGAAGGAACAGGGAAGAGAAAAATCGACTAAAACACCACTTCAAGACGCAAAACAGGCAAAATGACACAGCAAATGGCAAAAGTAAGTTTATTTTGTATATTTACTGTATTTTAAGCATAAATACGGCCAAAATCGACCCAAATCCCATACAAAGCCTTATAATATTCTCAACGGTCTAGTGCTACGCAACACCAATTTATACCTACCAACCGCTCAAAACGTGAGCTTGGGCTGCCTGTGCTATGCGCGAAAGTATTATGTACAATGTACAGTGAACTATCTCTTAGCCGGTACACCCTCAGGACCGACTACAGACACTACGTATTTCTTTATGCATGTACCATCATCACATCTTGCTTCTTACCTGTCTAAGTTTCGTGAGCGGTGCCGGCTCGCGGATTCCATATTCCATGACATACTTGGTGACAGGGCTGTGTTCAGAGTTGACTTTAAATGGCGCATTAAACGAGCTTCTTCGTCTTAAAACCTGACTTATAACAAATCCTGCTGCTGCAGATGATAGCGCAATCCCCACTGCCCCCCAACATAGCTTGTTTTCGACCCAAAATGACATCGCTCGGACATTTATTGACGCCAGTCAGCGGCTACGCAGACCAGTCGGGTAGCAGTTTTTGCCTGGCAAGGTATCACATGAATGGCTTGCTACTTTTTGAGAGAATAGAACAAACAACAGGAACAATGCCCCTTGCGCCAACTGTGTTTTAGTTATGCTTTTGACTGTTTTTCGAGTGGAATTTGAACTTAACACCTGTACGTACAACAACACAGAATAATTTAATAAACCAGGATGGGTTTGCAAAGCGACGAAAACTTGGCAAAAATACCTGGCAAACTGTCCATCACAGAGAGGTGTCAGCAACCGGTGTCTTTGGGGGAAGGAGAGAGAGACCCTGGAAACGAGGTTGAGATGTCAGCCGAAATAAATAGAGTTCAAGTTACAGGTAAACAAGTGAAATTTACACTCAATTTAGTCAGGACCAGCCACCTAACCACCGCCTCAGGGAAGTGACGACCTTGTATTGATGCTCGCTTTGAGAGAATTGCCTGTAAACGACATTTTTGTGACGACTGAATGTCCAGGCTCATTTACCAGCCAAGTGAATTTCGCGATATTTGGTAACACTTTGTGACTGATACGGGAATTATTGTTTTGAGAGAAGAACTCAGAAAAAAAACCTGTGTTCACAGATGGTTATTGTGACTGTTTTAGGAAAACGATCTGGCGAATTTACGGTATTCAGTTCCGTACAGGGTAACGGTAAATTTTTGCGTCGTATCAGCAAGCTTGATACTAGTGAATTCATGTCAACACTTTAATATTCTAACTGAAATCGGGGGGTCCGGGATTTAAAAGTCCCGTTCTGACCCGCCACTAGCTTGAGTAGGTTCACAGTAGGCCCCAGTCAATTCCTCGGTTACGTTTTGTAAAAAGCCAACTTTTATTCGCCTCCTGTCAGGTCTGTCAGTCCCAGGGGTGGGGGGGGGGGGGGGGGAGAGTACTCGGGATTTCAAGTGACTGGGATGATCGAATGGGAGGAAAAATCAAGACCCCTCAAATTTCCCTAGGGCTTCCAACACAACCCCAAAAAATCCCTGGACCAAAACTTAACCCCCAAAAAATCCCATGCCGAATTTCTGACCCTTTATATTTTAAACATTAAAACATAAGCAATTCAATGTTTGTGTTTGTTTTCATCTGGTAGTCTTAAATCAAGCCACCCATAAAATACTTCAATTTCAAACCTTCAAAAAATCCTTCTATTATCC
Organism: Meandrina meandrites; assembly: GCA_963693305.1. Taxonomy (NCBI): domain Eukaryota; kingdom Metazoa; phylum Cnidaria; class Anthozoa; order Scleractinia; family Meandrinidae; genus Meandrina; species Meandrina meandrites. The sequence goes on from OY855906.1 coordinate 11,406,535, forward strand.
CTGTCACTTAAAAAGCCGAGTAACGCTCCCCCCCCCCCCCCCCCCCCCCCGGGCTGTCAGCTGGGATATTTAATCTTGTTATGTTTGATTTGTAGTACTTGTTTCTAAGTGTTTGAATGCTCGGTGCCATTGACACTTGTGCCAAATAACCAAGGGTAAACAAATGCCATTTCTTTGTTTTCTTCCAGGAACTTTTTTCGTGAAAAATTCGTCAGCATATATTTTACACGCAAGTTGACGCTGTGGAAAACAGAGTGCGGCCGCATATAGCAAAGTTAGGTGTGCAGTGTTAGTCAAAGAAAAAGTCCACTTAAAATCAACACAAGTCAGATCGTCCGACACTTGCTTGGCGGAAATCTTTTCTATCTACGTTCTTCCTCTTTTGACTATTAAAAAATCTACCCCGCCAACAGGATGTGCTCTCACACTGTGAAAAATCTATCTTCTTCAACAAAAAACGTTTTGCTTAGCCTTCCCATGCCAGCTAAATGGAGCGGAGGTTTTTTTTTTACTTTTGCAAGCTAGCTTTGGTGTTTATTTTTAGCGCATTCCTTATTGCAAAAGATACGCAGTGATTGGTCTGCCTTACTATTTCACAGACCTAACATAAAACGCGCTCGTAGCTCTTTGCCCGTCAACCAAAGCTTGATTGCTGTTAAAGGGGCACTGTCACGAGCCTACCTTCAAAAATTCAACAGCCCAAAAACATGTTTACACCATTGAAAACCTATTAACAGTGGTCAAGTTTTCTTAAAATTACTATACCAGTGTACTGAAGCTAAATATAAAGTGAAATCACTGCGATACCATCGGGAGCTTTAGATCTCAACTTGAAAAAGTCAGCCTGACTTTTTCAAGTTCTGTCCTTGTGGTTTGAAAAAATTGATGAAAACTATTTACGGTCACCCTCTTCTTTAAACAATTTACTAGATATCCTTCCCTTTATGTTTTAGGAGCGTTTCCTCCATGGTTGAAACTACTTAGTTGTAATTTTGGTGCCGTTTTACTGAAAAAGCCAAAAAATGTCCGTGACAGTGTCCCTTTAAATAGACACTAACTGGAGAGTTCAGACTGTTTGAAGACATATTTTCTAATGCTTGCGTCCCGACAAGCAGAGTACACCGTATTTGCAGATCGACAAATGCTATAAACTGGGTCACAATCGGGTCCAATCAACTCCCAGCTAGTGACTTCGTCTCTTCTTCCTTGCGTTAACAGTTCTGCACTCCAAAAGAAACAGGAACCATCTCCTGTAAAACAGAATCAGTTCATACACTGTAAGAGAATAGCTAGTTTGTATGTTTCTGTAGGGTACGGTGATTAGGAGTGCGGCTACTCACCAGGACTCCTCGGGAACGAGAGTATACTCCGTCTCCGCCCTTACATTCAGGTACTTCTGCCATGCACTATGTTGGACTTGATACCATATAAAACCCGAGCTACCCTAAAGACAAATTAAATGCCGGCTTTTTGTCGACTGATAGGCAAACCAGCTGTTTCAACTCACCAGTGGAAGCCAGAAATCCACGATCGCCAAGTGCTGAGAGAGAAAGCACAGGAGAAGCTGAACGACGAAATACACCAACAGGAAAACTAACAAGAAAACACACACTCATCACTATAAAACCAATGTTCTGCGCTCCCTTATTTTGGGTGAAGGACGGCAGTTGGGAAACGTTTCTTCTTCACGCACCCTTTAATCTTATTTCCAGCCTCTTTCCCCTTCCCGCTCATTTCAGTTTTAACAACTAAAAAGTCTTGGATTCGCAACACCGCTCCTTTCATCAGGGCAGAGTTTCAGAGTTTCATCCTATTGTAAATGCACATTACAAAAACTTATACGTAAACGGGTTACTCTGCGAGCTGCAGAATAGAAATGTGCCTTTAAAAAATATTTAGGTTTCTATTTAGACAGGATGCTATCCATGATTATAAGACTACCGCATGCTAAAACTATTTAAACTTAGCGATACAAAACATCCGAAACAAGTTGTAGTCGTTAAGTAAATGTCGTGGCTTCAATTTATTTTTTGGTATAAAATTCATGCCCGCGGCCAGACTTTCTGATAACAGAGGCAATAGGCCTTTTTTCAGCTAATGATATTGTTTTTTTTCCACTCGAACGTAAAATTCATATTTTCCCGCCATCGTCTAATATCCTCTATATAAGTCCATCAGCTTATATTCGTGAGGGGTTATTTTCGCGTCTGAGATTTGCAGGGGGGTAACGGGGTTTCTTTGTTTTTGAAGGTGTTTATTTTCGAAATTGCGCTGATTTCATAAAAAAAATGTGCTTGTCTTCATCAAGTTATGGAAACATCTGTTTAAGTCCGGGAGACTGGACACATCGAAGACACAGGTGAGGTTGACACAGCTGAGGAAACAAGGCTTGTATTTTCACATCCACTCGTATTACCGTAACTTTTCTTATCAATTGCCAAGTAAGATGTGCAGCTGTTAAATACTTCGCAGTGTAAGATGAGAGTTACCAAGCAGCTATACATGAGGGTATGAGAGTAAAATTAGAATATACTCACAGCCGGTAACTGAAAAAAAGTAAATTGATAGTCTCCTTCGTAACCGTTGTTTGGGCTCGTCACCCTCCATGACGAGCCCAAACAGCGGCGGCGAAGAAGACTGCACAGTTGAATGGTTTTTTTTTTGTAAAAATTGTTAACGCTAGTTAACTCCGTTCTCACCATTATTTTGGTTTGTCCCGTAATAACTGCTAAGAACGATAGTCTCAATATCTAAATAAACTTCCTGAAATTTTAGGTTTAGCCTGGTACTTGGCTTGGCAGCTACCTCATTGACAAATAATATGAAACTTCGCGTCTTCGCAGTTTCTTTCTTTTCCTAGCGTGCGACGCAAAAACACGAATGTGAATTATCGAGACTGAGCAGCGAGAAGCGGAGCTGCGAGAAGCGCGGGCGCGGAGAGAAGGAAAAATCTCGCCTCATTCCCTCCTCGTTTTTCTCCTAATTTGCATAATTACCAAATGCTCGCAGTCTACGCTTTCAGACCCCTCTCTTTTCAATGGTTATCAATCGATATCCTTCATCCCTTTTCACAACCCACCTTGGAGATCTCACGTCTAAAATCCACAAGCATCCATCTTTCGTTCCACCAACAACTTCATGTTCCGACAAAAATGCACAGCAATTCACAGCTGACGGGCACTTGAACTGAAAAACCTACATATTGTAGCAGAAGAAAAGTGTAAATAATTATTACACCTTTTCGCCTTTTCCATACACTTGTCTATAAATTTGATATATACAATGGAGCCGTTTTGAAGACTAATGTACAAAAAACTAAAAACTACGATCACAGGTTCCCCACCAAAGCCACATCCATCATTTTCATCAGTAAAATAATTTAACCTAATATCTTGCACGTTAAGTTAACGATCCATAAAAATATTCACCTTGGCCATGTGGATTCTTGAAAGTAATATTTTTCATAAAAAGCACTGTGTACCTTTTTCCTATTATGTATATCAACACCATCAAAAAAGCCGTCTTCCCTTGCAAGCAGGAGTAATTTTCCCTCAGTTCCAACCTCGCGCTCACCTTGGAATTAAAGTATCTCAGATTAAACGTTTTACCCTGAAGGAAACTCGTATAACCACACAATACACCAAGTAAGATTTGTCTCCATACACATACCTTATTATGGGAAATTAACGCTTCATGAAATTACGCGAATTTGGAAAATTCGCGTTAAGTTAAGTCGCGTTAATTATTGTGAGCGTTAATATCCACGCCCTTAATTTAGTGGAGCGTTAATTTCCGCGCCATTAATTAAGTGGAGCGTACGTTGTTTTATCAGGGTGGAGATCCACTCGTATCGTATGCCTCTTCCTATACCCCACCGTCTTTTAATCGGGGTTGTCCAATACACCCGCATTGTAACGATCCGTTAAAGGCATATTCAGTTCGTTCCATCCATACGGATCGTTGAGGTCTCTTACGCTCCGTAAAGTAGAGTTTACGGATCATGTATTGCATCTCATTAGCGAGACTTCTTGGTTCTTACTACAGTGAGGGGGGGCTGAAGGTCTAACGATCCGTTCGATCCGTACGGATCGTAAAGGTCTCTTACGCTCCGTAGAGTAGAGTTTGCGGATCGTATATTGCATCTCATTAGGGAATTTTGACCCTGGCCGGGGATTGACTGAATTTTGTGGGCATTTACTCTTAAGAAGGAAGAATTCACACTTATAATTATTATATCTAGTATGTTCTACTAGCGCACTCTTGTTACAATCAATATTCCCTTCGTCAGTGTTTTGTGCAAGGATTCCGAACCGCGCGCGTTTTATAGAAAGCATTTCTGGTGTTTTCCACGTTTAGAACGAAGAACTTACATCTTGTCTGTTCTACTAGCGCACTCTTGCTACGATCAATATTCCCATTCGTGCAAGGATTACGAACCGCGCGCGTTTTATAGAAAGCATTTCTGGTGTTTTCCACGTTTAGAACGAAGAATATACACTTACATCTTGTCTGTTCTACTAGCGCACTCTTGCTACGATCAATATTCCATTTCGAGCACGTATTACGAACCGCGCGCGTTTTATAGAAAGCATTTCTGGTGTTTTCCACGTTTAGAACGAAGAATATACACTTATATCTTGTCTGTTCTACTAGCGCACTCTTGCTACGATCAATATTCCCTTTCGAGCAAGGATTGTTGATTTAATGAGAAGCACGAACTGCGAATCGAACGATCCGTTAACACACATGGTCTCTTTGATTTGACTTAATGAGATGCACGAATTGCGAATCGAACGATCCCTTAACACACATGGCCTCTTTGATTTAATGAGATGCAACATACGATCCGTAAATTGTACTCTACGGACCGCAAGGGCCCTTAACGATCCGTACCAATCGGACGAACTGAAACTCTTCTCTACGGACCGCAAGGGTCTTCAACGATCCGTACGGATCGAACGAACTGAATTTGCTTTTAACGGATCGTTACAGTGCGGGTGTATTGGACATGAGTGGAGGCCCATCACCAGTCTCACTCTTCTGATCCCGTCACTTGCCCTCACTCCTTCTATATACTTATTCTTCTTGCTCAAATCCCCCCAAAACAGAATTCCTTTAGAGGAGGAAAAGAAAACTGCTCAATATTATAACATCTTTGTATTATTATAAGTCACACCATCTTACTAGTTTGATTGTCTGATGCGGACATATTCTCCATTCCTTGAAACTCTGCCAGTGAACAACAATTTACAGGACAGTAAGTTTTGGACACAACTGCCAGACACTTGGCTTCTCCGCAATCCCACAGACGAACAGTTCCATCCCTAGAACATGCTGACATAACAAATGAAGAACATGCTTAGACGCCAAATTAAATGAGTATCCCCTGGTCATTGCCTTTCTGATAGTCATACCGGCTTCAAGTGTAGGTCCGATCAGTAACACAACTTGAAAAATTTTATATGTTATTAACAGTGGAAGCGTGACTTTGAAATGCAGTTTAATCCTGATTCGTGAACCCTCTATTTTTCAAACCTCCCAACTTGAGTCAATCGTCATTTCCCTTCCCTCAGTCAAACACTGCAATTTCACATCTGATTTCTCAAACTACCTGATTTTTCTTACTAATTTTTGTTTCCCTTGAAGGTTTCTACTGCATGTTTCCTTTGAGAGTGACTACGAAAAGAGTTACTACAATGAAAACCAAAGGCTAGAACTATTGTTACCAAAAATGTCTACTGTGCTTTGTATAACTATACAAACACACAATACATTCCAACAGAAGATGCATAAGCATGGTAACACAGCTTGAAAACGACAACAAGCTTCTCCTTTCCTTCAAATTGGTAAGAGAAATTAGGACTGCTTGTAAGCCTAAATGATGCAAACACAAGATGCATGGAGTGTGGGAGAATCTGAAAGTTGTGTAAGCCACAGGTGAGGGTGTACATTTTTTTTACCTAAACATGTTGACATAGTTCCATAAATATAAACGCCTGACCATCAGGGCATGCACGCAATGTGTGGTTCCAGAAAATATCCATAATCCCCCAACAGAAGGGATTAGAAATTCCGGGGAGGAGCGGGGGTCTCAAATACCCAAAAATTTAAAGGAATGTATGAAGCTAAATTGGAATTTCCGGAGGGTTGGGGGTGTCATAGGGCAAATCCCTTCCGTGGCGGGGGGGGGGGGGGGGGGGGGTGGGGGGGATGAATATTTTCTGGAACCACACAATCTTAAGCACAAGTTCCATTTTTGGAATATAACCATACTTACACAAAATATTTCTTCCTCTATCAACTATTGCTGTATCAACAACTCCTATGAAAATATCACAAAAAGTATTTTAAGGTATATCAACTGACAGGCAAACTCAAGCAGGTGGTACTGTTCATGGCACTTAATAGATAAAAAAGGAAACTGTGTTCAGACATAGTGGCCCATCGGGCTGGAGTTTATTCCAGCTTATGAATCCCTGGATGGGATTCATACCATCATTAAATTCACTGGTACCCATTTTTTATACTCTTGGGTCGACCTGGGTGGAGAAAAGAACTGTGAGAGTAAAGTGTCTTGCCTAAGAGCACAACACAATGAACCCAGGAAGGGCTGGAACCCAGACTGCTTGATCTGGAGTCCAGTGCACTAGCCACTGGGCCACCACGTCTCCAATGGAACTTTAGTACCACAAAGCAAATTAGTAATTCAATAATGCTTCCACTAGAAAATAAGCCTCCATAGCATGGGACACAGCAAATAGGGTCTCACCTCCTGTATGGCCTTTTAATGTCACAGGACAGCTTCCATCTTCAGCTGACCAGATTTTTAGCCGTAAATCAGCTCCACCACTAAGAACAACTTTCCCTGATGGGAAGAACTTACAAGTGTTTACATCTGAGATGTGACCTTGAAGATCATGCTGTAAAAAGTATGGAAAAGACAGTCAACTTCAAATATCAGGATGTCGCCAAAGAGCCAGTGCTGAGCTCAGTGTTGAGAGTTCTAATTAACAACTAGGGATAGTTAACACTACTGCTGCCCCTGCTGTTATTCTTTTTTTCCCAGCGCATCCGTTACTACAGTCAATTCTTTCACTTGATCTTTTGATTGAAAATCAGTTTTCTTTTAGAACAGTCTTGAAAAGAGAAGTCTTGAGAAGAAAACAATCCAATTTTTTTCATAGTTAGCCATTTACCATCATTATGGTAGCTTGAGCAATGTGAAAGAGGTTATAAGTCCACCGAGAACACAATTTTCTGGTCATACCCTTACAACTCCATTACTGGTGTCCCAGATAAGGAGAGTGCCGTCATCTCCACTAGACACACCCAGCCCCCCTCCAGGTGATACATCTATGCATTGGATCTGAAAGAAAGATGGATTGCAATTGACAATTTAAATTATTAAGGCATTCTGTGGTGTTATTGTCATCATTGTGAAAGGCTGAGATATATAACATAATTTACAATAATTTATTCTGAGCAAAGACAACAAATCAAGAATTCAAGCTTGTAATCTATCCTTGCCTGTGCACCTCATATTTTTCACTGGTAACTGTCTCACAATGAACCAAATAGAAAACACATAATGCACAGCAGTACAGAGTCCATTTATTTTGATGATGATGATCACAATAATAATAACAACAACAATCATAATAACAATCATAATTATAATAATCATAATCCTCATTTATATAAGCACCATTTCTACTAATGTACCAACAGATCAAGTTGTAAAAAGAAAAAACGAAAGAGAACGGCTAAATCAGGCTTCAGTTCTAATTATATTAGTAGGTTAGTTGTTCCGCAGTATTGGTGGAATTACCGAAAAAAGTGCTTAACTCCACATGACAGGATTCAAGATAATGTGTACTTAGGAACTAACAACAGTTCTTTACTGGCAGAGCAAACTTTTCTGCTAGGAATGTATTAATTTAATGTGTCTCATAAACATTTAGGTCCAATTTCATAACAAAGTACAACTGGAATCCTGTTTTTTGATTTCTAAAACTCCTGATTTTTTCAACCAGTTTTAATCTCCCTTGGAGATTTGGGAAATCAGGATTCCACTGAAGTACCATTGACTTACACTTTTCTTGTGAAGATTTGGAAAAGAAGCTCTTGGTGAAACAAACTTTGTAGAACATCCCTCTTCTGGAAATGATAGTGTGAGACTAGTCTGAAAATGGAGGGAATGACAAAACATTCTTGTCATTGAATTTAACATGGAGGTCAATGCTGATGTAATCCTATAGAAAATAATACTGCAAGTTGGTGTATGTGTAGAGCCAGATGTAACCTGTAATAAAATAAATTAGTATATACACACTCAGTGATCTTGGCTATTCCAGAAATGTGATTGGTTCGCTATCTCGGGCTAATGCCGCATTATTCACTCGCTACCGAGTGGATAATGCATTATCCCATAAAACATAAAACAAAATGGCCGGTGTAAACTCGCGTTTCGCTAGCGTTTTAGAATCAAAAATAGTGCAAATAAGAGATGACAGCGAGCCAGAAAACACCAAGAAGGCATCAAACTCTAGCCTAAAAGTTTTTAAAGATAAGTGAAGAAGTCATGTTTTGCAAACAAGTGTTTTTCAGTTTGTTTATCAAGATAATTACTGTGATCAATTCAACCTATCGCTAAATAGGCAGCAATAAATCTTCACGACTACAATATTTGTCTCATTACGAGTATTTTTTGTAGACTGGTTTGCCTGACAGAACGAATTTCTCACCGAAATCGAGGAAATAGACAAGGAGGAATTGAAGTTTTGTATCTCCGCAAGAAAACAAGACAGGTCATATTACAACAAGGCAACACTCACCTCAATTCGAGCCGCCATTGACAGGCACCTTCTCAACGAGCCAAACAACAAGCCTTTCTCGATAACTTCGAAAACTTTGTTTGATCAGTTATCGATTTCCAAGCAGACTTTCAATTAAAGTTGCCGATTTGAACTATATAAAAGGACCATTTTGACGAGGATTTTATCGAAGATTGTGTATTTGCCATGTTAAAAGAATCTGTAAATAGTTTTGTACGTGTTTCACGCATGAAGTGAGACGTCAAATTAGACGTCAATAAAATTGCCTTTCATAGGTTTCCTTTTGAAAATGTCTAGATTGTCTGCTTTGAGATCACTTCGTGTGTATATACTAAAACAATTATTCTTTTCAATCTCACATTGTTAATTAGTATATACTACACAAGTGAATAGTGCTTTCCGTGCACGCTGATTGGTTAACTCGGAGGTGATTAGCAAAGTACTATTCACCTCCGAGCAGCCGGAGGGAAACATGATGGCTTCGCAGGTCGCTTATGGGTACCGAAAGTAATGTTTTGGTGTGCTAGTTATTCAACTTGTGTGGTATATACTCAGTGTCGGTGAAAGTTGTGGATATTTACCTCCACTTCGGTGAATAATTGTTAGTTATTAGGCATAGGGAGGGAGGGCATGATTGCAGGTTAGGCCAGATGGGTTGATGTGAACCACTCCAGAAAATGCTATCCAGCTCTTCACATGCCTTCTCAATAACTCATTACGTGTATATGTTCATAGATATGTTGTAGTTCAATTTTACCCTTTTCCTTTGTTTTACATTCGTCATTCCACAGTATTATGGACAAAAAAAATTAAAATTCAAAGTTGTTTAACTTACTCAAATTCCAGACAAATTGATAGCATATAAACTATAATTCATGAAAATGATAAACAATTTTTGTCGCCAATTGTTGTTTGTGCATAAATGATCATTAATTACCATTGATAGTGAAAATTGCTGTTGCGGAGGGGAAAGTTACAAGTTTTGCTGGTAAAAAGTAGAAAACAGGAATTTTGCCGAGATGGTGTGGGACACAAGCAACTAAAGACAAAGTAATTTTAACATTGCCCAAAATTGATATTTCTGTCAGTGTGACAGTAGCAGACGACAATCTGTATGCTGTTTTCCCCTCCGCAACATTTTGAGGCCTAAAAGTTTTGCTTGTTGGCTCATAATTAATACAATCAACTTCATGTTTTCACATCTTCTAATTTTGGGCTAAAGTTAAGCTTTATTATGTTCAAAGAGAGTTAATGTTTTAAGCTGTAGCTAAGAGAGAATAATTAGATTCTGTTGCGGAGGGGAAATTCTGTTGCGGAGGGGAACTCTGTTGTAGTAACAAAGTCTCTTTTGAGAAAGATTTAACTTCAATGGTGTTTTCATGATCAATGGCAAGAGAAAACATTTGCTCTCCAAAGTTTACAACCTTACAGCATCTTACATATACATATGCACTGACAAGCATCACATCATCTGTCTGTTGCGGAAGGGAAATTTAGAGACACTTATATTGTTATGGCTTAATAGGATTTTGTCTGTTACTTTTTATCTCTTGGGGCCATAAGTTTCCAAGAAAGCTTTCTTTAATTTGTGCTGTGCTGCATTTCTCCAAAATACATTATCTAGATCACAGAGCCTCAAAAGAAGGCTATTACAGAGAATATGGTGTGTTTTGTTTTCAAAATTCATTCTCAAAATTCACTGAATTCTAAAATTCTTTTCACCAAATAGATTTCTGGTTTTCCTCATTGTATGTTTATTAGAAAGATCACAAAAGATAACTCAAATGTTCAGTGTTTTTCCAATGAGGCTGGCTTTAAGAACATTGTTTGCTGTTGCGGAGGGGAAAAGCACATGTTAACCCGTAACTGTGAAACGTTGCCAAAAAAATGTTGAAAGGCTAAAATATTTAAATGCCATTGTGAAATTGTTGCATAATGATTGAAATGTGAGTGTTATCACCAGCTTTTAACTACTTGTTTAATGCGAATAATGAGAAGGACAAATTTTCCCCTCCACAACTTCCCCTCTGCAACAGCAAACAATGTTTTTAAATCCTGCCTCATTGGAAAAACACGGAACATTTGAGTTTCCATTTGTGATCTTTCTAATAAACATACAATGAGGAAAGGCAAGAATCTATTAGGCTCAGAAAAGAACTTCAGAATTCAGAGAATTTTGGGAGTGAAACTTGAAAAAAAAATACCGTATTCTCTGTTCCCCTCTGCAACAGCCCTCTTTTGAGGCTCTGTGATCTAAATAATGTATTTTGGACAAAAGCGGGTCAGTAGCAGAGAGAGCTTTCTTGAAGACTTAAGGCCTCAATAGATAATCAGAAGTAACAGACAAATACCTATTAAACTATAACACAATAAGTTCTCTAAATTTCCCCTCCACAACAGATGGAATACTGTGGAATGACCATTTTATGTATATGGCCGTGCCTCACAAGGACTGGGAAATACCAAATTTGTGAATTTGATTGGCTAAAATCAATATTGACCATGGTCTAGATTTTCCCATCTAGACCGGCATCTAGACTGGTTGCACTTACAGTGATAAATTTACAAATAAAAATGCAAAAAGGTTGACTTACATGTAATTCTGCTAAAAAAAAAATTATAAATGGAGGAACCAAAAAGCTTGACAAAAAGGGTAAAAAGAATGAGCAAACTCTGGCAAATTTTTGTTTATTTCATGGGCTTAAAATCAAAGCACCAGCTACAGAGACAAATTTGTGAAGTAATTGCAAGGTCAGAAGTTAAAAGCACAAAACACGATTAAAAGCGACTAATATTCTGTCAGCCAATAAAAGATTTGGCTCTCAATCATTTTCCATGGACCTGAAGTAAATATATTCCCATCCAGCCCTCTCATTCATGCAGTCAGTACTCTCAATAGTTTGTTTGCTAACCTTGTCAACATTTGTTACTGAGAATCCATCACATGCTCCAATAGTTACGGAGTTGTGATCATCATCATCATCTTCAATGTCAAAACCCTTGACAAGCTCTCCATAGATTGTGGGATGATCTAAATAATATGTCAGTTAATCAGGTTACTGCCAAGCTCAAAATACTAAATGTCCTCAGTTGATAAATATTTTTATTATTCCAATTTTTTACCACTTTACCATATTAGGGCAAAAGAGCATGCAAAGTATGACACGTTATTACACTGAAGAACAGGGCAAAAATACGGACTGAAAGAACAGGGAGCAAAATGGCCGAACCAAACTTTATTTTATAAGTGGAATAATAAATCCCTTATTCGACTGTTTACCATATAATATGAGCGGACATTTTGCTCATTGCTCATACTTTTCCTCACCCCTTTGGGGCTCGGAAAGTACTATGTTGTTCTCGCAAAAAAACTGTGCGTATTATATGTTAAACCATTGAATAAGGTGTAAATATCCTAGTTTTTAACCAATCTTATTTTTTTTATGTTTACTATATATGATGTGAAATTAGACTCTCTCTATTAAGAACCTTCATAAGGTCTTAAAAAGGAATAAGTCCACTGGAGGCTAAAATAGAGCTTTTATGGTAAATGTTATATCTAAAAGAAAACAATTTTTATTTATTACATACTGATTCTTGAGCAAGAGATCCAAGCCTTTCCACCGGGGTCTCTACATAACAAAATGAATATATTAGCTAGATAATGGGGAGAGGGTACAGTAACCTGGAAGTAAAGAGGACTAGAGACAGGAGGAGAGAAAGAGGGAGAAAACCAGGATCCCAAGTTGGTGGGTGCAGGAGCTGAGGGATAAAATTGCAACATTGTGTAACATTCTACAGTAGAAATACACAGTTCTAGAAAATATCCATGCCCACCCCATGGAAGGTTATTGGGAATTCTGAGGGGGGTAGGGGGTATCTCAAAAGACAAAGTCTTAAAAGGACAGTATGATGCTAAACTGGAATTTCTGGAGGTGTGTGTGTGTGGGAGGGGGGTTGGGGGGCAAACCAAAAGCCTTCAAGAGCGAGGTATACCGTAGATATTTTATAGAACAACACATTAGCACAAAGAGGAAGGAACCACGAAGGCAAGGACCCAGAGTAAAAGATATCGGAAGCGAGAAGTTCAGACCCACTTGTGTGGGTGGGGACAGGAGGGCGGGAGCCCGGGAGAAAAGGGGCAGGAGAAGAGAGGGCGGGAAGAGGGAGTCCTGAGACAGCAGGAACCGGGAGAAATTCTTAATTGAGAAAATTTTGCAACATTTTGTTATATTCCGCAATAGAAATGGGGCAAAGAGGAGGGAACCACTACGGAAATGGGTGGGAAGCGAGTCAAAGGTACGGGAAGCGGGAGTTGAAAATATGGGAAGTGGGAGGTTCAGACCCCCCTGTCCCTCCCCACACTTGTCTCCCCATATAGAGGGTGGTGTTGGGATTTTCGGTTTTGGCCATTTCTTAGATCGGTTTTTCGGTTTTCGCACCAAAAAACTGCGGTTTTTCGGTTTTGGCGTCTTTTGCGGTTTGCGGGTTTTCCTTTTATTAGCATTTGGTTTTCAGTTTTCAGCAAATATACTAGCGGTTTTCCAGATTTGGCAATCCTTATGGTTTTCGGTTTTCCCATTTGGTTTCTGGTTTCTCTGTTCCAGTGACCTCAATTATATGCCCCAACCACATCCCAAGATCAGACACTGTTGACCTCTTGATGGTTTTACGTGCAAAACGCAAGGTTAGAATAGCATTATTTAGCCCATTACTGATCAGAAAAGAAAACAAATGTCTTAAACCCTTTTCTCCAATCTCCAGAAATCGTCACATGTAATAGGTTAAAGTTTGGGATTTTGTGTGCGGTTTTCGCTTTTGATCGAAATTTATTGCGGTTTTACGGTTTTGGATGATTTTTTGTGCGGTTTCTACTAGGTCCCAACGCAGCTCAACTCGGTTGCAGCCCCGGTGTTGCAGCTGTAAAGCTTTCTAAATTTATAGCAAAACTCAGACCACAAACTTTAAGACGCTACCTTGCTAAAATATATCAACATACCTTAAGGCATCTTTCCAATCCCATTGTATGTTTAACCTAGGGATTTCAACGACGTTAATTTCTCCCGCCATCGGGCCGGGGCCAAAGCTTGCAAAAGTTTCAGACAATATTCAAATGGCTCTATTTACATTTAGCCACAGGTTTAAATAAAAGGCCTTCTTGATATATTCAGCATTTAGTTTAAAGCGCTACTTAGAAGTTAAATTTGGTGTGAATATACTATAGCATCTATTTCAGAAGAGATCTCTTCAAGTCAAAAGTCGTCCGCCATGTTGGCTGCCATCTTTTATTGTGGCCGTTAAGGGACTGGGAACCAATCGGCACTTGCTATGTGTGATGTAGACTGCATGCAGTCTGTTTTTCTCTCGAACTCAGAAAGGGAATGCCGTAAACTAGGGTTTAAGACGCGAGACGGGGAGATTGTTGCGAGACAACAGCGCGCAAGGAAAAATAGACTGCGGACTCTTATGCATTTTTTGAAGATATCCGTCAGCCCAGCAACGGAGAAGCTGATTGGCCAATGTGCGCAATCTTAAGTTGCGCGCGCGCAATGGCGTTACGGATCTTATGTGTTTGCGTCAACACGTCAACGCAGTGTTTTGTTTCACGAAGTTTCTTTAAATGAGCTTGAAAATTCATCCATTACAACCAAGCGCCTCTTAACGTCTTGTTATTAGTCTTGTAATGGAGTGGAATTTTCTTAATGTCTTGAAAGCAAAGTTTATAACGAGCTAAGGCAGCGCGCGTGCAAATAAAAAAGCAGTTAATCGCGAGATCCTTGACGCCATTCCGCGCGCACAATTTAAATTGGCCAATCAGCTTTTCCGTTGCTGGGCTGACGGGCATATCCTCAAAAATTACAAAAGAGTCCGTAGTCGGTTTTTTCTCGTCTCGTCCCAAGCCCTTCCCGTCCATACCGCCTGGTGGTTCGCCCAGTTCCCGATATAAAAGCGCTCTCCGACCCTTAGAGAAAAGACCGACTACAAGTAGTCTATGTATGATGTTTATATTGCAAGATTTTCGCGGGAAGAAAGAGAAGAGGTTGCGAAACTTGATGGGCCAAAAGGGGTAAAATGGGAATTGAGATTTGGGAAAATTTTCACTGGGAAAATGGGATTTGGGTCACTGGGAATTGGAGGCAGACAAAAAAAACCCAATAGAACTGGGACTGGGATTTTGAAAATTTGGGAAAACAATAGGCTGGGAGAATGGGATTTACCCCCCCCCCCCCCCCCCCACACACACCATTTACCACCCTCCCTTTCAGGACCATCTTACTTGCGCGCGCTCCCAGGACAGATAGTCTATCGAAAATTACACAGCCCTTGCGTAGCCAATCAGATGGCGAATTTGCCTAATAGTCGATCAGAAAAACACACGAGTCATCACAAGCAGTTTTGTCTTGGTCCTAAATCTGAAAATGCCTATTTCTAAAACTAAGCTATTTAGCGGCATGAACTTTTCAATAATCGATAGTCAGAAACATTAAAATGTTTCTAATCGAATGACGGAAAATCAGCAGCTATCGCCGAGTGACACACTGTGCTTAGGCACAAGATTACAGCTTCGACAAAATTTTACCGAATGGAGCCCTGACAGACCGTTATAGCCAAGGTACCAGAGCTTTGTAGCGTGCCAAAATACGTTTGAGAAAATCTCTCCCAGAACCAACAGTCAAGCGAAGTACAATGCAAACGCAACAAAAAGAAAGAAAATGCACACGCTGAATCGTTGTTGAACATTATGGTTATGTGAACACACCGTGTCTGAAGACAAAGAAGGAACAGAATGGCATGGGATCCCGGGGGGGGGGGGGGTACTCCCTATAATGGCCTATACGGGGAGGCTCCGCCCGAAAGGGGTACCTTTTTCAGTCTTCAGGTATATAAAAGGGTCGGGATTTCACAAGTTTAGGTATATGAAAGGGTAGGAAAATCTTCGTTCGGGTTTTAAAAAGGGCCTTGAATTAAAACAGATCAAGCAGACGCAACTTATGACTGTTTCATTTTAATTTATTACGCGCAACGTGAAAAAAATGACAAGAAGACTTCCTGTTTTAACGATTTATTCATAAGGCGGGCCAGTGAGAGTGGTTACAAATTAAACTACAGTAGTTAGGTATATGAAAGGGGTGCCTTTTTCCAATAAAAGGTATACGAAAGGAGTGCCTTTTTTGAAAAAAATGGTATATAAAAGGGTAAGGGGTTGGACCTCGGGGCGGAGCCTCCCCGTATAAAACTTTTTTAAGTACCCCCCCCCCCCCCCGGGCATGGGATTAAGGTTATTATGATCTTACGCAAGAGCCGCCTTCTACCATGAAGTTAAGAGTGGTTGCTTTTAAAGGTTTTGCAAAAGTTTTGGTCTTACAACAAATTGCAAACTTCCTGACACGCTGCAATTTGAACAAATTCAGCTCTTCGATAATTCATCAGAATAATCGGCTCATGTTAATCCGTAGTATTTATTCAGTTCTTATGTATAGATAAACTTTACCCAAATAGGTTCGTCTGGACCAGTCAGTTTAGAGGAGCTCAGTTCGTCACATGTTGGTCATGTATTCAAAAACTACGAATTCTATAAAAATATTTGTTATAAATTAATTAGCCACACAAGAGTAGTTCAGTTAACATTATAATATATTAGGCCAAAAGTTCATTTCCAAGCTGTAGTCAATTTTTCAGAGTTATTGTGAACAAATAACCTCTAATGAACTCGTGTGGATTTAATCACGTTTTCCCTCGAGGATTCATTGGAATGTCATGCAAATCAGGCGGCGACCAATCACAGGCTGAAATCCTTTGTAACTACGAACACTTTGTGGAGTAACGAGGTGGCCTCATAAACCCATACGTGAGAGCGGGTTTTAGGCAAAAGGAACTCATAAATACTTCTTAACAGAGCGGAAAGGGATCGCTAACCTCAGGTAAATTGTTCACTTAAAGTTCGTTAGTTTGATAGCCCTGATTTGTCAAAGTTTTTGGTTGCTATTGCGTGATACACTATTCTCCAGACAAAATGTACAATAACTCTGGAACTTGACGTTTGAGTGTTTGATACCGATCTTATCGAATGGCTCAAAGAAAACTAAATTGAACAATTTCCAAAATTAAAGTCATGTACACACAGATTTAGCTTTAGTGGAGAATTAGAAAGCCATTAGAAAAGGTTTAACGGATCTTATTGGCTGTTCGATCTCGGACACAGCAAGCTAGCTAACTTGTGGAACATATGATGTGATCACCATCAAGCGGAACCTTAATTATTGAGCACAAAGAAACGGTTTGAAAGAAACATTCCTCTCGCATAGTTAAGAGCGTGTTTCTGTCTTCTTTTACAGAGTGGTTGTCTGGCTTCGTTAACACCGCAGTGAAGTCTGACAATTTTACTAAGATCAGTGATACCCGTGGAATATTTCGTCTAGATGAAGCCGCATCGATATCGCCATGCTGCTGCCTTGACGGATCTGGTTTAACAAACGAAGACAATATTGGAAACAAAGAAAGCCATCCGTCTGGCCCCCAACTCGGGGGCCAGATAGGCTTGTTTCCTTCAGGTACAAACGGATTTGAGTCCCATGAAGTCAAAAAATACATCGACAACTGGAGCAAAGACGGAGGCACTCAAGTCATACGGTAAACATTTTGACAACTCGATCTGCATGCACACCAATATTTGTTTACATTACCATGATGACTTTTGACTGAATTCGCAACTTGTTGAAAATGTCTGCTCAACCTTTTGACAGCTTCAGTGGGTTTATTTATTCTCATAGCTAAATCGCTTCAAGAAATTCGTTGTTTGGTCCAATTTCACGCTTTATATCGACAATATATTTTAGCGTTTTAGTTGCAGCTTGAAGTTGCAGAAAACAATATCACCCATCGCTTTCGTGTGCTCTTTTGTTCAATAATTTCTTTCAGTGTTAACCTGTTGACATGGGCCCCGTTGTTTTATTTTTGTTTTGTACGAAATAAGGCCTTTGCGGCTTTCAAAGAAACATATGATGTCCGATAAAGTATTTAGTCAGAGCTGTAAATCTGGAAAGTGAAGCATGCAACTATATGTAAATTAGCAGCCTATTCTAGGCGACATACCCAATACATGTATTTTGAAAATAAAAATGTCAAAAGTAATATAAATCTTGGTTATAGGTTAGAAGGTCTTAGAAAGATTGAAGAGTTTAAAGTATTAAACAATATTGATGAATTTAATAATTAATTTGAATCAAGATGAACTATATGTAATTTGAAGTTTACAACATGTAATTAAACATTTTTTCTGATAAAAGTAAATTGTAAATGCTGCATTTCATTGCAAGCAAAATATAAATATTTCTTTACTCAGTTTCATTTTCTTGTCTTCAAACTCCACTTTTTGGAGAATATTAATTACAATCACAGATCAATCAATCAATCAAAACCTTTATTTAGACACGATGCAGTAAAAAAGCTACATAGCTTGTGGGTTAAAACTGGTAGATAAAAGGCATTAAACTATATTAAGGTAAAAACGCTAAACTAGTTGCTTAAAATTTATAAAATATTAGTGTGTAAAATCTTGGTACATCTGTTTAAAATAAAAATATTTAATTTGAAACAATTAAGATGAACCAATATTAAACTGAATGTTTTTTGAAGTTTAAATATTTTTTGTGTTATAAATAAATTGTAAATGTTACATAATTACAAGCAAAATAAAAATATTTCTTTACTCAGTTTCATTATCTTAATTTTCTTCAAAATCCACTTTTGGAGAGAATATTAATTCCAATCACAGATGGTTCTAATTTCCATCTTTTCATGCCAATATGTTATCATGAAAAATTATGTGCAATAACATACAAATATTATCTATGTTATACATCAACGATTTTGCAGATCAGTCCTGACTTATGGTGTTTGTTTGTTATGCCTTTTTACTCTCAAATGGAGCATAGGCCACTGACATTTCCTATCTACATTACTCTATCCTGTGCAAGTTGAACAAGGTTGTGTCAACCTGGGTGGGACTCATGCACCTTGTGATTATTAACAATACAACGCAAAGCACAGTGCTATAAATACAGGACATGAGAAATGGACTGATGTTATGCTGAGCTCTGTTATTAGACTTATTACACACAGAGAAAAAATTCGAAAACAATTCTGCAATACAATGAGCAGCTCCACTTTCACAAAAGTTATAACAAGCTTTGCTTGCTCGGGTCAAATAAACTTAATTCAGAGTTGGAAGATACGGTAACAGATGGGCTTAACCAGCATGTGCACTTTATCTGTATTAGTTTATTTTTTTTGAAAGAAAAACAATATACAGCTATTTCAATTAACGTTGTCGGGTCAAAGATTAAAGCTAAAAGACAAGACCGTATGGCGTTCTGGGTATTCACTATAAATTTGCATATAAGCTTCATTAAATGTACAAATTTGTATTTCGCACGCGAAGAATTCACAAGTTTGTTTTTCCTCTTAGGAGGCCTTTCTGTAGCTTTACTTTTAGTGTCGCTTGGCTCTGAGTTTTGAAAATTCTTCTTAAATTCAGTGTGGTTAAAAGCACCTTGTTTCACATGTCTGAAAAGAAAGAAAACGGGCAAATCCGCGTTTGTCATGTCACTATATATTTTAGTATTCAGCACGTGCAGTTGCTCTCTTCCTCTACCCATATTGCCTTTCAGTCTTGTCTTTAAGTTTTGATCCCGACAACGTTATCTGAAATAGCTGTATATGTATTTTGATTTCCCATTGACCTAAGCACAGCAGGTTTTGGCAACACATGCTGTTTAAATTAATTAGAACTATCCAATCATTTTTTTCAGACTCCGCTGGATTTGCAATTGTCTCTAGCTCTACTTTTTATCTTGTTGAACTTTTTTCAACAAAAATTCCAACAGTGTCCTTGTAGAAGTGCCACTAATAGATTTGATGATAAATTTAAATATTAATTCTTTAAAATTCAGTGGTCTCAACTGGTGAGAATTTTAGTTTTTATGCATGCCAACCAAATAATAATGCTTAATGAAATTTAATTATGTTAGTATATATAGCTTGTTGTTTATATCCTTATGATAAATTATTTGTATCTGTGATCTACATAAGAACTCTTTCAGTTCTAAGCTCATTACAGTGTATATACCAATGATAAATATTATTTGTAAATACATTCTCTTAAATTATTTATGTAAGGTTCATTCTTTTATGATATTGGAACATCATATTGTTGTTTTAAATTAAATAATTATTTTCAATATTTGCTTCACCTCTTTATCTGACAGTGGCTTATTCAATGATATTGTAAGGAGAAACTTAATGTTAATCAGGCTTGAAATGAAACAGTTTGATAATTAATAGACAAAAATGTTGTATATTTCTGATTCCACTAACATGCATATGATGGAGGCAAAACGATTGACAGTTAATAATTATTAAGGATGAGCAGGGGGATCAGTCACAAAAATCTAAACAACTAACCATAAAATGCAACAGAATTTTGTAATAACGATTTACAGATGAAAACTGTACATAGACTCTAAAACCAAACAACTAGATCAAGTTCAAAAGAGCTTTAGTTAAAGCTGGACCAAGCTGGATATAAAGAACAACTGAAAAACTACCGTACTCTTAAATAAAATGTGGCCAAAAAGAATGTGGAAACATGTATTCAAAACACAGCAGCAGCAGCTGCACCTGACCTCCGGAAAAGAGGTACAATATATGCTTTAGCAACTGTTATTATTATTATTATAACTACATGTAGTATTTTATATTATTTTATGTGCAGTGATTAGAGTAAAACCATAAATATTCTTGTTGAAATACATGTAATTATCCATTTTTAAGTTTAAAATATAATTTAAGGAGAACAACATGTGTATTTATCATTAATTAATTTGTTCCACTTAACTATTTAGTAAGTTGTTGGTAACTTCAGCAATCCAACAAAACAGCTAAACTAAATGTAATTTAACAGAGAATGCATAAAACCAAGGACAGCAAAGAAGAAAATGATAAAATGATGAAAAGTCTACATTTTGATCACTGGAGGTAGGAAATAACAACTAAACTAAACTAAACTCAATAATTCCTTCTTGGACAAAATCTTAAAATTTTTATTATTTATTGGATCCTATATTGTAATAATCATTAATCTGCTTTTGGCTATTTTGGTAATGTGCCCAGTCTTCTCTGCTCACTCTACAGCTGTAGCTATATTAGTTAGGAAATTTATGCTTCATTGATCCAAAACAATACAAACTAAATAAAGTTATGCCCTTAAACAGGATGTATAGGTTAAACTTTAGTTAATAATCAAGTAGCCAATCAGAATACAGTCTTTGACATTTCTTTAGCAAACATTCCATGTGGCCACTATTAAATGAACCAAGAGAAACATCACTTTGAGAGCATTTAATTTTTACCACGAGACACTGTATGCAGTGAGGAAATCCAAACATATCATTAAATTTGTAACCTATCCCAGGAAGGGGACAATAAATGAACAAAGCAAATGACAGCTTCACTAAAATTATGATACAACATTAAACATTCAGATGCAAATAAAATAAAAGATTTGCCAACAACATGGACCTTATCCGCTCCTGAGAGAGAATGTAGGAATCACAACAAAGTGATAAATGTTTATGGTGGACCAAGACAAAACCTTGTAAATTGCAAATGGCACTAGTGTGACCACAGAGTCGAAGGTATTCCGGTACTAACTGCTGTTAACTGCTGTTTGACTAACCAGGACTCTTAACTGTACATGTAGTAAATGGTGTTGATATGACAAAATGATGTTTCGCATTGCCATTGCATTATTTTAGCCTGAAAAAAATAATCCTGGCTTCAACGAGATTTGAACCCATGACCTCGCAATACCAGTGTGATGCTCTACCAACTGAGCTATAAAGCCTTGGTACGTTGAGAGCATGTCAACTGTGAGTCCTAATGTCCCGCATGTGGAGTAGATGACATAGTGAATATATGAATGACATTATATGAAATGCAGATTAATGTTGAAATTAATGAAATGATCCCCGCAGTGTGAAAGCAATTAATTTTAAAGCACTCAAGCCTACAATGGGATTTGAACCGATGACCTCCGCGATACCAGTGCGATACCTGTATGTGTTGGTTGGCCAGTCTCTCAATTTGAACAGCGCTCTTAACCACCAGGGACTACCATGGCCCTGAAGGGTGTTGTTTCTAGAATAATCCCAGGAAACATATTATGGCAGTTCATTATGTCCTTGTTTAAAAAAGAGATTTCTCTGCATCACTGGTAAAATTGTCTGATTTATGACTATATGTTACTGAAAGTCTTGTGTTCTTATTCAGCTCCCTTGCAGAGGTCAATACTTTGTCTTCAGATGATGGTCCTTTGAGATGGGTCCCAGTGATAGAAAGTGTCATACCAATTGTCATTCACAAGAAGAAGGTACGAGAACAATATAGAACAAACAACAAGAATAATGCCCCTAGACTAGTCCTTGGCATAAACAATAGAAACTGCTACACTAGAGAACCAGTAGAATTCCAAACTTACAACAGAGAGCTGCTATATACTACTGTTTCAGTACAAAGCTCAAAAGTTGTATTGTTATCCCCAGTCTGCTTGACACATGAAGAAATAATTTGGTGCACATGCCACAGACATAAGTTTTCAAAATTTTCTGTTTTTTTTCCCTGATAAAAATAACATTCACCTGACCTTATTAATAAACACAAAATGTCAGATGTTGTAGCCACCTCCAGCCTCCTCTTCCAAAAAAAAACATTGCTAAGGTCACATACTTGGATGCATGGACCTGATATGTTCCTACCAACCATGACAATAGACTTTTGGTATTATTAACCGCGCGGCCATGGGCCGAGCACGGTTCTTGCTCTGCACGGGATTTATTTTTTTTCGTCGTTTTTTTTTTGTCGGTAACCAGACCCAAACTTCCACTCGACCAAATCGCGATCGGGACTTCGGATCACGCAACCTGGGATGTTTATTCACCAAAAGCTGTCGAAACATCAATGTACAGAAAATGTTACGGATATTGTTTTCTTTATTGTGTATAAAATATTTTTTCTTTTGGTCTCATCGAAGCGTTGGGCTCAAAGGGAATTTGAAGACACTAAAAAAGGTATTACGTCAGCCATGGAATGCGCTGATGTTGCAGCTTTCACTTTCACTATATGACAAAAAAGATTATTTTTTCTTTGCAAGTTTATTTAGCCAGAAGCGACAGTCATTAATTTAATTGTAATTTTGCGAGTATTTCTTGTGGGTTTAGGCAATTGAAGTGGATCCTTTGGCTGTTTCATAGAAGCGATTTGAAGAAGATTTGAAGCAGAATTTAATATTTGCTTAGATAAACAATTGAGCGTGCCTGAACGTGCAGGGATTACGTCATTAGTAGGGAAAAAACCTGCCAGCTAAAGATAGCATTGGATAACGTAAACCTCGGATTGTGTGACTAGCGTGACTACTTTGCTAGTCCTTTACTCAAAGTGCAATCAGATTGAATTTAACCGTGACTTTTGAGAAAGAAAGCTCTTAATGAGAAAAAAATATATAAGCGCGGTTTTAAGTTGCTATAGCAACTTCTTGTTACTAGAGAGGTGTATAATTTCAATATTCCTTGACTTTTCTTCAAAAAATGTCAATTTTCCCTGACTGACAAAATAAAATTCCCGACTTTTCAACCTTCAAGAATGTTATTTTTCCCTGACCTGAACGTTATTTTTCCCTGTGGTTCATGGTTAACTTCATGTGTTTTTTTACTTAGGTGGATACAGAAGACGTGTTTCTGGTGACAGCTTTAATGAACAATGAGACTGTCTTTAGTGCAGAAATAAACTTGAATGGTAATATTTATCATAATATATTTTCATCTTTATGTTGTAAATTAAAGCAAGAATAATCTAAGTTGACTAATGTACATATTTTAACTAAAGTATATATGATATATTTTTTTTAGATAAATAAAACTAGAAATACTATAATTAAAATTACTTATGTAATTTGATTCAGAAATTCGGCTTAAGAAGACATCTGAGTGTTTTGTACAGTGGAGGAATCGCAAATCAAGTAAGTTTTAGTAATTGTCAGTCTAGAAATTATAACATTAACAACTCACCATCTATTAAGAGCACCTGTATAAAACTGTTGTTTTGTTTATTACACAGAGAGCCATGCATGGGGACTCAACTTTGTCTCTGAAGAAGAAGCTAAGAAGTTCTTGGATTTTTGCAGTGTATGTGTCGTATACTTTGCAAGGTTTAAACAAAACAGTTATTTAGAGGAGGCAGCTAGTTTCAGTAGACTAAGAGTAACTGACTGTTTGAAAGAATTAACTTTCTTTAATTTCTTTAAATTAGGGGAAAAGTAACCAAGCAAAGTGAAGTAGAGCAAAGTAGCCAAGCCACCCATCAGGGTGCTATTAAGTTTGATGAGTATCATTAAAGAAACATACCAAACTGTTTTATTTCAATAGGCTGGACGCTTACGTTCAGTGTCCAATACTTCTTCATCAGCTCTCTCATCAACCAGTCACCTTCAACCAATATCAAGTGGACAGGCCAAGGTAGCTGCATTAGCTAAAGATAGGAGCAGTTGTCTTTCCACAAAATTAAAATGTTGATATTATTCTGACCACAGCAGCATAGTAATATTACAATTTTGGTTGTAATGAATGTAAGTTTTGTCTGAGTGTATAGCTTTCATTACCAATAATGCAAGAATTTAATTACACAGTTGTTTTGTATTTTTGTGCATTCAGGTAAGTGCAAGGAAAGACAGCCAAGGAAGTTCTGACCAACCAACAATCCAGATCAATGACATTGAGTTAAGCATCAATAAATCACCCATTAACGGCACTCTTCATAATAGTGTCGGGGATCACTACAATTCCAGTAGCACTCTTGTTGCCAATGAAGCACACAGTTCCATTGGTTCTCGTAGCAGTACTCCTATACCACACAAGCAAAATAGTGGTGATCCTGACAGTGGATTTGGCATGGAGGATGTTGGCAGTGACACACTTGAATCCCGCAATTTGTCTCGTATTTCTCCATTTCAAGAATCTCATTCTTCACATCTGTCTGTTGCCAGTGACTCAGATTACTCAGTTAGTTCAAGAAGTAACTTATCTGATGCAGATGACACAGCAGAAATTAGCTACTTCAAGAATGTAGCTCGTGATTTGAATTCTAACAGTCCGGTGGTAAGTGAAATGAACATATAGGAGGTCCTGCCAGGGTATATTCCAACAAGTGACATGGCCCAACAAGTAGCGACAGCACTCAAAAAAAGTCGTAGCAAAAGACACCCTTTCTCGTTGAACGCCAACAGCGATGTCAAGCAACGTAAAGTACAATAAAACACTGGCATGGGACATTTCTAAATTCAGACAAGCGACATGGGATCCCCCCTAGCAGGGCCTTATATAGCTCAAATGAAATTACATTGTAAAAAACTCTCAACTACATATACAGTGTACATGCATGTAGTGCGCAAGATCCATGATAATTATTTCACCAATGTCTTGCGATATAGTCCTCTGTACAGTCCTGTGGTAAGGAAATAAAGTAAAAGCCGTCCTTGTGACCACTCTCATAAGCGACCAGGTCTTGTTACAACCACCACTGAAACTAAGCAATTGCAACCGCCTTTAAAAAAAAAAACCCACTAGTATAATTTTTCCTTTGTTTCTATGCTCTTGTTATTAAAAGTGACCGCTGAAAGAATCATTCTGATTTGCATCTGAGTCAAAAAGTAATGCACAACTTGATCACATTTTACTAATACTGTTGCTTGGTAAAGATCTCTATTTTAAAAGTTCAAGATGATTTAGGGATTTAAAATCTCTGGCAAAAAAGTGACCAGGCACTATTGTTTGAGCATGTGCCAGCTTATGTAAAACAATCGACTAAGAGGTATTTATTGTATCTGGCATCTCTCTCCAGGGAATTAAGGTAGCATGAAAATATTGTCAACCTTGCGCATTTTACAAGTACCATTTGAAAATATCCTGTGTGATAGGTAAATAATTATGTTGGATCCACTTTTCCTGTATATGTTAGTAATAAGTTTTTCACTGTCATTTCTGTAGGAGATACATGCTTCATTTCATGATGATGCAGATCTAAACAGCAGCTGTGGAACAGACTTGAAGCCACAATCTGGAATTGCTCAGTCTCGTCAGGGGGGTGCAACTCGCAAGGCGGGGTGGCTATCTGTAAAGCATGTCCTTGTAAGATTAAAGTCAAGCAAAGTTGATCTTGCTTCGGACAGGAAGTGGCGTAAATGCTGGGTGTCACTAAAAAGTGGTGCTCTGAATTTTTATTTTTGTAATGAAAAGACTGTAAGTCCTCAGGACTTGGATGAACCAAGTTTTACACTGGAAATCGATGGCTGCGTTGCTCAGGCTGTACCAGAACATGCAAAGTTAGACCATGTGTTCAGTGTCAGTTCTAGACTTGGGGAAGCATACTTCTTTCAGGTAATTAAAAGTTCCTTGCAACTCAAACACCAGCAGGCCAATATGAATATTAAACAGACACCTGGGGTATAATCATAGAACAAAGTTGGAAACACTCTTGAAATTTTGGAGAACTTAAAATGCTGTTGAAACAGTTGCCTGCAGTTTGTGTGAAACTTGATAGAAACCATAGAAAAAATGTTCCAATTTTCTGAATGGAAAATGATAACATGTAGAGAGATTGAAGCAGTCAGTCAGTCAGTCAGTCAGTCAGTCAGTCAGTCAATCAATCAATCAATCAATCTTTAGAATCAAGTAAGTTTGTAAATGAAGGTCGCACTAGCTGTACTGTAAATATGCACATGTACATGATACATGTAGTTGGTAGTAATTTTTTTTTTAATTTCTTTGCTATTTAGGCATCCAATCAAACTGATCTTGAGAACTGGATAACAGCAATACATTCTATGGCTGCATCAGTGCTGGCAGGTCCTGGACAGAGAGGAAAACATGAAATGCTGCGCATCCTTACAACAGAAATCAGTAGGGTGGAGGGAAAAATATCTTCAGACTCTAAATTAAAGAAAATGGCAGAGTTACAATCGACTGTTGTCACTGATTCCAAGAACAAGCAAGCCTTCCTTGATCAGGTAACATTTACATTTATGCAGTGAGTTTGTGCTCCAGTAATTAAGCTTCAGTTTTTGGTAGCCCTCTGACCCGTGTGGTAACATACATATTTTTATTTATTGAGCTAGTTAAGCATTGATGTACTGATGTGAGTTATTGAGGGTAAATGGTCCTGGTTCGAGCCCTGGCCGGGGCAGTGCATGGTGTTCTTGGGCAAGACACTTTACTCTCATAGTGCCTCTCTCCACCCAGGTGTATTAATGGTTACCGGCAAATGTACTGCTGGGGGTAGCCCTGCAATGGACTGTGTCCCATTCAAGGGGGAGTAGATATACTCCTAGTCACTTTGTGCTACAGAACCAGGATAAGCTCCGGCCTGATGGGCCACTAGGCTATATGCAGACTTTACCTTTTACTTAAGTTAATCACTGTAGCTTTATTTGGCGCTTGATTTATGAACTGAATAACATACCTTAATTCACTCAATAGGATGATTGTTTTTTTGTATACTTGACAATATGTTTTATCCACAGATTTCAAAGTGGGATAAAAACTTGGAGCAGCTCAACATTGACTTGTACCGGCTACACTGCTACACAGCGGCCATCCAAGGCAGTCAGCTGCCAAATCCACAAACACTTCTAGCTTGTGTATCAAGGAACACTAAACAGATCCTTTCAAGAATGAACATTTTCTCTGTGATGTCATTCCATGCTGTTGTTAGTGCAAGAGATCCCAACACAGATGCAGAAGTGAAAACAAGAAATAAAGCAAAGAGATCAGCCAGTTCTGTGGGCAAGCTGAAAAGTGCATTGCTTACATCACTTAGAATTAATGATGCTGCAAGTGTCAAGTCTATTAGAGATCGTTACTCAGGAAGAGGTGCTGGAACTCCAAGATTAAAACGGTCAGTGTGGGATGAATGTCAGACCATAGGCCAATAATAAATACTAATTTAATTAAGCAATTATTGGATGAGATTAATATTCAGATGTCAATTATGTATTTTATCAATGCTAAGGTTCGATAAGGTTAGCATTAATCACCAAAGCCAAAGGCATTTCAAAATAATGATGCCATTTGATATGCATTAAAGCCATGCAAAAATGTACATATCTATAGCTACATGCATAAATACCATTTGTCTGTAGAAACAGATAGCACAGTGCCATCTAGAATTTTGCAGAGTGCTTTTAGGCAATCAAAATTAAGATGCTATCAGCATTTTATGTTGGAGCTTATGGAGATAATAATCATGGTAATATTACAGACAGTACAATATTAATTAACTACGAATTCATGAATTCATGAATTGTTAACGTGAGTTCTACATTTTAATTATGTCCATTACCTTTTTTCTCCCAGTTTCAGTGGTTGCTGTTTTGAATTTTTTAAATACTAAATTTGAATTCCTCCTCCTGTCAATTCCTTTAACTACAAAATGAATTTAAATTTTGTGTTCAACTCAGACAAGTTGTTTTTTCATTTGCAGACAGTCCAACTTAGAGGACATTGATGATATTCTAGAAGAGGAGCCAGAGGTTTCAAAGGTGGAGAGAGCTTCTTTATCATCCAGTCACTCAGATTGGAAGAGCCTTGGAAACTTTTTACGTATCAGCTTAGACAACAACCAAAGTACTGTTATACCTTTACACAATGAAATGACTATATTAGAGGTGGTTGAAAATACTTGTAGCAAACGTCAATTTGATCCGGCAGCATACTATCTCAAACTTGGAAAGGAAGAAGCTTCGGGTGTAACAGGTGAGGAATGTAACTGAGTTTATTCAAGAAGAAAAATAGCTTTTTTTGCAAGGGTTATCAAGAGACAAGAGAAGCAAGAACTTGTACTGTATCAAGTATAGTAGTGTATGTGTAATTGTGTCAGTTATGTTTGAGTGTGCATTTGCCCTTAGATCTCCTACCGCCCCCGCCCCCCACTTAAGCTTCACCCCCGCCCCCCACTTAAGCTTCACCGCCCCCCCCCCCCCCCCCCCCCCCCCACTCATAACCTCTCTTTTCATATTGGTGGAAACAATTTTGAGCCACGCTATTGTAAAACTGAGAATATTAATCTTACTATTGTATGCTTAGTTTCAATGTTGATGTTAACTGACTCTGTCAATATTGTTGTGCTGTAGAATACACAACTCCTCTGCAAGATTCTATGTTAGAAACCCATGTAAGTAAAAGTAATGATAGAGTTATACATGTTGTGGTTCAATTTTATCCTTGGTTCAAATTTTATTTCCCTTTGTTTTAAACTCATTATCATACATTACCATGCCCAAAAACAAAGGAAAATAAAATTTGAACCAAGGATAAAATTCAACCACAACATACACGATTCCAAATAATGCCATATTGTCCTGATTAAATGACCTTCTGGGCATTTAAACTTAGCCTTGTGGACCAAGTGTTTATTTGACTCCTGCATTTTTTCAAGCCCAGTGATCATTATTTTGTCAGACACATAACTTGCTATTGTACCCCTAGCTTATTTAATATTATACCGTGAATAAATGATTCAGGGCTTATTTCCAACTCAACCTTTAGAAAATTCAGTATATTATGTTGTTCATTACTTTTCATATGGCAAAACAGCGTCAGAGGTGCCAAGGCTGTGCAGACATACTCTGTCAGCATGCACAAATAGATTTAAATAATTATTGAACATTACAAATTCTGTGTGATCAATAAATTTGCAACTTATTGAGTGTTATTTTAAATACTAATATTAATAACATCTAAATAGAGGTCTACATTTACAAAGTCAATATTTTTTTTGTCCACAGAGCTATGACTGTCTAAAGTTATGTGAAAAGTGCACCTTCACTGTCGAACTGGAGCGTTCAATGGAGATTGACAGACTTGATTTTGGTAGGTGACAAAATATCTGAAGACATTCTCACTAATAGAAAAAGAATCTATCTTATTTGTGTGAGACACTTTTATTATTAGCTCAGGTCTTGTGGGAAGTGTAAAGCTCTTACGTGTAAATTAAAGTAAATAATTACCATTGCAGATCTACACAACCATCGCATAATTATTCTGTAATAATAATAATAATAATAATAATAATAATAATATTTAATATTTATATTGCGCATTTTCTATAAAATAATCAAATGTGCATTACAATAAATACAAAAAATATGAACCTATTTACAATTTCTGTGAAATCAAAAACGGAACTTACACTATTTACAATTAACTATAAGAAAAATAATTTACAGAAGAACTATATAAAAATCTAAATATAACCTAATTGTTTTAACAAAATGCCTTCTTGATTAACATGTCTTAAGTTTCTGTTTAAAATCATTTGTGGTGCAAGCAGATCTATTGCTTATGGGAAGACTGTTCCAAAGCTGTGGTGCTGCCGTCATGAAGGATCGATCTCCCATGGTAGCTTTTGTGAAACGCTTTGGGGTGCTCAAAAGAATTCCCTTGTTATTTCGCCGTAAATCATAGCGGGATGGCGGTAAAACAGAAATTAAATCAATGAGATATTTAGGAGCTGAGCCCTGGAGTACTTAAAAGGTGATCAGAAGGATTTTAAACTTGATGTGTAGGCGGATAGGCAACCAGTGAAGTTGTTTAAGGGGCGGTGTAGTATGACAGTGTTTAGGTGCGCAGAAAATAATTTAACTTACATTTCTTTCAAACTCTCTATAATTCATGTAAGTGTGTATGTTGGCATTGTATTTGACTATATTATTTACATTTTTCATCATTTCAGGTTTATCAGTAGAGAGTAAAGGTGACGGCATTGTGGTCAGTTCAGTTGAAGAAGGAAGATTGGCACATGTTCAAGGTAAGCTTATGACTCACAAAAAGGTTATGTTCTTGTAAATAAATAACAAGTTCTATTATGGATAAGTTTTTGGCAGACAGAGGCACAGTGGCCAGAAATGCATTAGATTTTTATTTGCAAAAGAGTTTCAGAAAAATCATTTATTTCAGTAATCCCACTTGCATTCTCTCCCCCCACCTGCATATTTGACCCAAGGATAATGTAGTTGAGGGTTCTTTACTGATCATGTGATTTACTTTATTTTTGTTTATATACCAGAAATAATTTTAGAAACTCATTATTTTGGGACATGAGAACTTAACCGCAACCTTTTCTACCTCAGGTGTAAGGGCAGGAGATGAAATTCTCGAAGTAAACGATATTGGTGTTCAAGAAGTAGAAAATGCTGTTGAAGATCTCCGAGAAGCCTTGAAAGGTAAGGTGACATTTGTGGTCATACCTGTCCATTTTTTTTGGAGGGTGAGGAGGGTGGTGGGTACTCCCTTTAATGGACTATATGAGGTGGCTCCACCCAAAACGGGTACCTTCTACAGGCTGTAGGTGTATAAAGAGGTAGTGATGTTTCATAAGTTGGAGTCATTTGGGTATTTAAAAGGACCTTTTTAAGATATCTTGAACAGACCATAGCATCTCAGCGTAATGATTCAACAATAATTATTGGAGACTATCTAACAGTGAAATTTATTGAAAAGGGTTTCTCAAGTGAAAAATAAAGAAAAAATGGTGCAGTATCCTTCTGTAGGTATGTGAAAGCCTTTCAAAGGGTACCATTTTCTATTGAAGGCATACAAAACGGTTACCTTTTCTTTCCAAAATGGCATAATTTGATTTAGACTTTAAGGCAGAGCCTATCCATTTAAACATTTTTCAAATAGCCTCTGCCACTCCCCCCTCTGCCAGGACCATCCTTTGCCTATGTTTGTAGGCCTAAAAAAGTATCAGAATTGTTTTGTCTTAGTTCACGTATTGCTATATTATTCAGATCCATCCATTACCTTACTATTGCGGTCATGTCGTGATGAACCACCAGTTGTGACTAAGGTGACTTCAGATGCCATTATCTCCAGCCTTGTGGTGCAGCCTCCGCCTAAAATAAGGTAATAACGGTTAAGAAACCCATAAGGGTTGAAAATCTCTTATGAGTTTCTGCCGTTACTTATACAAAGTGAGAGTGGTTTTGAGTCAATCGTGTACTTAACATCTAGTCAGCTGTACGTGTAGGGGTCATATCAAGCAGTAAGCTTAAATATAGATGTTGTTGCCTTTCCTTACCACTCAGTTGGTTAATGGTAGATGTTAAATGTCCCTTTGTTTGTTTTTTGTTTCAGTGATACAATTGCTGAGCAAGATCTGAGCGATCTGATTGTTCCTCCTCCTCAATGTGAGTTCATATTGACTTTGCTTTTAAACTTAGAACTGTTCCATGTCCAGTTTTGTACATACGTAAGCTCTTCTTTTTGACTAACTGAATTTATAGCACAGTTTGAGGTCAATTCTAACTACGGCGCAGAACAGGGAACCTTCTCATGTGATAATAAATTAAGGCCCTATTACCACGTGTAGAACTTATATCAAAATATTATCTTACGCGTTGTATTTCGTTCTTTGTGACATAGTGAATGTATGAAATGACATATATGAACTGCGGATTAATGATGAAATGAATGATCTTCGCAGTGTGAAAGCAATTTAAGCAATTGCTTTTTTTTAGCCTGAAAAAAAAAAAATTCAAGGCTACAACGGGATTTGAACGCATGACCCATACCAACTGAGCTATGAAGTCTTGATACGTTGGGAGCAGGTCAATTGTGGGTCCTAATGCCCCGCATATCATGGAGGAGATGACATAGTAATAGTAATAGTATATCTTTATTGCGCCTACCTCCAAAGGGAGGTATTGGTCTTTTTACAATTAAGGTTTAACATTAACTAGTACGTATAGTTCATAGTGAATATATGAAATGATGAGTAGCCTTGAATTTTTTTCATTCATTGTCATTCATTTCTTCATCCTTTGGGCAGCATATGATGTCGATGAAGAAACAGTAGACAATGCGAGCGTTATAACGAGCCAGATAGACGAACCGAACTGTCCTTCGCCTCATACGCCTACCGAGAGTGTCGATGAACTTCTTCAGGTAATTTGCATTTGCTTAATTTTTTTATTGGAACTTGGGGAGCACTCATTTTGAAAGGGCAGGGGTTTTCGTTGGAAGATTTGAATTGAAACCTAAAGGAGATCTAGACCAATGTGGGCATTACTGAAGCTTTTGTGGCCCCTTGAAGACGCCATTTTCATGCCTTACTTTTGGTGTAGGTCGTCAACATAGTATAATGTGCTTGTTTTTGTTTCTACACAGAGAGCGGAACAGGTGACATTGTTCTGTAGACAGCAGGTAGAATATTCAGATGACGATGAACCGAAACCGAGTGTTCATTTGAGCCAGGCACAGAAACTGCGAAAAGTTATCATTGAACTCGTCGACACGGAAAGGTCTTACGTGAAGGTAAACACAAATGGTATTACCGCGACGGCGTTAACTTACTCTTTGGCGCTTTGCATCAGGGGTAGCTGAGTTGAATCAGAGTGCTATTCATTCAAAAATTAAAAAGTCCACTTACCATATAAAAGTACAAAGTACTTGCTGTAGTTGAATACGGAACAGAAAAACCGTCGCGAAGGAGCCATGAAGCAAGCAACGGTGTTTTCCCGCCAAAACGTGCGGGCAGCTGTGCCCTGCGTCGCCAGACAGTCAAGTTTCCCGCCAAACAATCCACCATTGATGGGTGTGGTCTGTGAGCAAAGTTCTTATTTATTTATTTTCCAGGGATTTTATGCTCTATTTTTACTTTAGCAACTGCTTTATAATCCTTACGTTTTAGCTAATTGTGAAATATTTTTCATTGTTAGGATTTAAGACTTCTTTTAAAACGTTATCTCGATCCCATGAAGGATGAAAATTTCATGTCACAATCTGAGGTTTGTAAATGTTGAACGCCATCGATCACTGCACTGTTTATGGTTTAAGTTTCCATTTCTCTATTAATTTACATTGCTTGTTTTCCTTCCTGTAGGTTCAAGCTTTAGTCGCGACTGTTCACGAAATCTTAGACTTTCAAGTCAAGTTCCTCAAGGAAATCGAAAGACCCGTAGAATCCGAGACTGGGTTCGAGGAATTCAACGCCATTGAACAGTTTCAGGTATTCAGTTGGTACTGCTGTGTGTAATGGCAAAATTTGCAACGTCTCAGATCTATTTCGCGCATAGTGCGGGAAACTTTAAAATTCCAAACAAAAGCCATGAAGCCACTCGTTCTCCTTTGTGACCTCTTTCCTTTGTATTTGGATTGAGATTGGATAATGAATGTCGGGAACTCTTAGAATACTGTACAGAGATTTGTCAAAAGTGGCACGAGTATTTCTTAGCTTGCATAGCAAAACGTTCCCGTACGAACGAAGATTTCCGCATTCTGAAAAAGGTCTTCGTTCGCACGGGGTACGGTAATTATTGCTACGCAGAGTTTTTTAAGTGGAAATAATGATGTAGCAAAGCGAACTGAGCGCTTTTCGCTGTAAGTGGCTCTATCAAAGCAATATTTTCTTTTCTCGTAGAATGTTATCTACACCATTGGTGAGACGTTCTTTAACTACACTGAGCATTTCAAGCTTTACAGTGCTTTTTGTTCCAGCCACTCAAGGGTTGTGGAGCTTCTACAGTCAGGTATGCTTGAAAGCTTTTTCTGCATCTAGAACTTTTATGACAGCTACCCTTACCTTTGTTATCGCGGACACTTTTGGCTCAAACCGGTTTGCGTGTCAAAATAATTTTGGTGATCAAATTTGGCCAAGAGTTGTAAGATGTGCTAAGAAGAATACATACAACTGTGTTACCACTTTTCCCCGCCGGTAGATTTTTTTGGGAAAAACTTGAGGGAAAATGTTCATAAACTAAAAGTAGAAAGCAGTTTGCATTTGTGAACGTTGCGAGTTTACAATAGCCGTCGTCTTGGATTGTAGGGCGCCAAAATAAGACGAACTGACTTTTTTCATATTGTACATAAGCTATTTTTTCTTTAATATACAAATTGTTCTTAATAAAGATAATTACTTTTGTTTCTCCAGGAACGAACACAGCACTGCGCGACTTTCTTCACGCCCGTAACCCCAAGAATCAACATTCGGGAACTTTAGAATCTTATCTTATTAAACCCATACAGGTAATTAATGGAAACATTTTCTTACCGTTTGAAGCTTTATTTTCCTGTTGATTTGCACAGTTGTATCGTTGGTGTAATGTTAATTCGTTAGACTCCGGACCTTCGCTGTGTTGTGTTTTGGCCTCTCACAGTGCCTCTCTCCACCCAGGAGTATAAATGGGTACCGGCGAATTGTTGGGGCAACCTGACAAGAATACCAGAGGATAACCTTCTCCATCTATAGGGATTGCCGATACTCCTAACTGCTTCACGCTACGCAATGGCTCCGGAAAATTCCGAAAACTCTTTACTTATGTTACCGTTTATAAAAGTTGCACATGCGCATTATCCTCCCATAACCTTCGCTTGACGTCATAATATAAGAGATGAAGGCACTTGGTAAATTTTTTCTGTTTGTTTTTACAGCGTATTTTGAGATATCCGCTTCTATTGAGGACAATCCTAAAGCTCTTGGACGGCGCTAGTGAAGAGCATCACTGTCTTTTAGGTAACAAAACGGTTCATACATAATGCTTTTCTGTATTATTTACGTGTTCTTGTTCTCTTTTCTGCACAGTTTGGATTTAAACCACTTGGCAGGGGCGTAGCTAGTTTCCAAAGGGGGGAGGGGGTCACACTTTGTCACACCCAGGGTACTTACATAGTCCACTGTAGATGTTTGGTCCTTAAAATGGAGTATGTAACTATCTAGCACAAGAAAAGATTTATGGCGTGTTGATTCTTCGGATTCGCGCTTTTTCGCCAACTTAATTATAAGGTTTGTATGTTGTTTACTTTAAAAAAAATCTCACAAAGGGGGTAGGGTGGGGTCATGGGCACCCCAGGACCCCCTGGCTATGCCCCTGCTTAGTCACCTCTAGTTATTGTTTCACAAGGTTGATTCATGTGTTTTAAATTTTCAGAGGCGGTCGTGGCGATCGAGAAAGTTGCTGAGCACATAAACGAGATGCAGAGAATCACAGAACAGTTTTCCCCAGTGTTCCACCAGTTAGTTGACGAATTTGGTGGATTTGAGGTAAAATAAAAAAACTTTTAACGTAACACGCCCAAACAACAATGAATGCTCCTGCAATGTTTGCCGTGACACCTTTGCGACCAGTGGGTAACGCCAAATTCTCTCCATGAGACGCACCTATAGGGAATCATGATACTCGTATCCAAACAACATGTCCAAGACTTTGGGAACGTTGATTACAACTACACGGTTCCCTGCAGGCGCGTCTTACAAAGGCGACTAGGCACTCACGATAAGTTTTGGTGTTGCACCTGATTGGCTGAAAAAAACCCTGCAATCACAGGTCTTAGCAAACACAACAAAGTGAGCCAAAATTACTGCCCGACTGAAAAATAGAAACTCACTGGCTGGATTAAATAGTCGGTATTGTTTTCATAATAACTGGAATTGTTGTTGGAGAGATCGTTTCGCTTTCTTGCCCAATCCACGCGCGCATAGAAAATGCAAAAACTGACGCAATGAATAATGAAACATTTGATTCCTCGTCGTCTTGAGGCAATGTCACGCCAGAGTCACGCAATCGCTGAAAAGGTACATTCCACAACTTTTCTCTCACAGCTCGCCGATGTTAGTATAGATCGCCTATTGCATCATGGAAAAGCTCGTTGGCTCAATTGCCCGGATGAAGTAGCTCGAAGCGGAACGCTCAAACGGTACCCAGTCTCTCCCAGAATTGGCAAAAAGATGACCCCAGGAACTATGCACCTCTTTGGTAAGAGAAACAGCAAGTATTAAAGATAGGGCTGGACTGCAGTTTGTACTATATATTGTACTCTTAACATAAGTTTTTAGACGTTTTGGTTTGTCTCATTGAGCTATGTGACGATATCAGGAGCCCCTGACGATATATTAAGTCATTACATAAAAGTAACCTCCCCGTAGAAGGAAACCTCAAAACAAACTTTAGCTTGGGATAAGGTACGTTAGGTCGTTACCTAGAAAGCTACGTGTGTTCTTAACTACAAAATGAAGTTCACTGTAAAAATATCTTTGTTTCATGATTTTCTTTCTTTTATTCTGTTGTATAGCATTTGAAAAAGCACTTATTCTTCTTTATGTGGAGCGGAAACACAAAAAGAAAGAGAGAGATAGAGTGAGTTGAAGACAATTTTTTGTGTTCTTGTTTCATTTTTCTACTTTGAGCGTGCACTTACAAGCTGCCTATTGCATTATTTTCAGCCTACAGTAAAAACTGTGGACGAAATCAAGTTTAAAACAATTATCCCCGCATCTTCGCTGGTTGTACGAGACCACTGCTGGTTAAATGACGGTAGGTATGATATGAAACTCAAATATAACACTTCACTTGAGAAGCCTTCTTCGCTGGAATCGTCACCTAAATTCTAAAGATTTGCCAACTGGTTTGGACGACTACATGACAAGGCTAAGTAACTAGCTGAGTATCTATAGGAAGGTTGTGGTAGTGTGTTTTTTGTGACTAAGTTTAGTCAAAATCTTATCACCGAATTAGCCATTGAAAAAGAAAAAAACATAACTGAGCCGCGATTTTCGTCAAGATGGTGCTAACAGCTTCGCAAAATTACGAGTCTTCGTGGAAACAGACTGTTCTACTACGATTATCAGTTGAGTAAGGCATGAAGGAAGTTTGGGGACAACGTTTTGACGTTACAACTTCGTTGTTACCATGGGCAACTGGCTCGGTTTCCAATCGTAACTTGTCGAACACGGCCGTTCCATGATTTGGCAGGCTTTTATGGCATGTGGCGCATACGTTACCAATGGATACTATGCCGATTACTCGTGGCAATGACGTTGTTTTAACGTCAAAACCTTGTCACCAAACTTCCCCCTTGCCGTACTCAACTGAAAATCGTAGTAAGAGGAACTTTCTTCTTTTTTTATTGTTGTTATGTGCAGTGTTTGTGTTTTAACAGGCTATTCAAATGTCTTTTATTTCAGCGTCCGAGACTCTTCACTCGTGGGAACTTGTGAACATAAGTGATACAGAAGAGATTGGCAGACAGGAATGTAACTATCTCTTTGCCAACAAGTAAGATTCTGTTTGTTATTTTGAAGTTGTTGTTTTATTTGCAAAACATTTGTCGCACTCAACATCAGTAAGAATGAAGGTGGCGATTAGAACCGGTCGCTTCTCCCGATTAGATGGTAAGCATTTTCTAAACAGTGGTTTTATTTGATTTCCTGTAGAACCGCTGAGGAAAAGAGAGAAATGGTAAAGCACATCAAAGAAGCAATCAAGCGAAGCATCAAAGCTGGTTCTTCCTTGGCAGTCGCGCCTGCAGCTAGGTCCTCAAGCTTCCGACGTAACAATGCTGACGACAGGCTCAATTCGTCGGACCCAGGTCCCTTTTTGCGTCCCATCAGCGACCCTGGGTCCATGTTTCGTCGATCGTTTAGTCACAATCCCGAAGGCATCCGAAATCGAAGATCTTCGCTCGAGAGCGACGCGTCCCATAGCTCCGAGGCAGACACCGAATCCATCAGCAGTGGAACGGTACGGGAGAGAAGGATCAGTTTGAAGAAAAAGAACAAGGCGGTGTCGCCTTTAGGGGTAGAAAATGATCTGATTAACTTATAAAGCTGAACATGTGCAATGATTCGCACCACGTTTACCACACAGAGTTTTAATTTCTAATTTTCGGAGAAACATTGTACAGTTGTATTGTAAAAAGCAAAGAGTATCGTTGTAAAAAGGTTTTTTTCTATTATTTAAGTTGCTTTGTCAGTGTTGTCGTCGACTCAAGTTTTTCCCGTTGGTTTTCAACGTTTAAATTGCAGCAGTTGTTGTTTTATTTCATGTAGAGCCGTTTATTTATTCAGTCGAGGGAACAAGTGCATGTTTTTTTATCTTGCAGTGAAAAAACTCAGAGTGTCAGTTCTCCGTCAGCATGACGGCCGTAAGAGTTCGTGTTTCTTAGCAACGAAATTTCCACTTTGCAGTCGAAACCTTTGGCTCAGCGAACCAGAACGCACTTATTTTCCCGACTGTTTTAAGCTATTTATAGTAAGTCCACACACGATCTGTTTTAACGTAGATTAATCTAAGTAAACCACAGCCCTTTCACTCCTGACTCAAAACCTCAAAGTCAATCAAATCTTACTTTATCTTTAACGTGTCGATACGTAAGTAAGGATTTTGTTGATATCAATAGAGCTTCACTTTCATCTAGTACCCATTTGTTTTTAGGTTAAACTTAATTTTCTAAAAATCTTTTTTTTTTTTACTGTAGGAAGTTAAAGATTTCAACTACAAAGGACAGATATGGGTTACGTCCATTTTTCGAGATTGATTTTAATGTAAAGTAAGCGCATAGGTTGAAAATAAACTAATCCTTGTGATAGATAGTTTTAATTTTTCACGAACATCTTTAAATTTTTTCAAAAGCCAACATTAACACTGCAGAAAATAAAACAGCGCGTTTTCGACGAAAACGTCATTGGAAGCGAACTTGTAGATCACTCTAACTTTCATGCCTTGTAAAGTACCTAATGTAATGGTTTTGAATATACTTTTGAATACTGCTGTTATGAAGAAGTACAGATTAGATGATAAATTTATACAGAGTGTATTTAGGAGAACGAATGTCAGAAGCTTTTCCCATTAAATTATTTGTTCACTTTGATAGTCTTTTGTTTTCATGTTTTGAAGGCCCAATCGTCTATTCGAGGCTCAGGGCTTCAGTGCCCCGGACTCTGTGGCCAAAATTCTCAAAGGGCCCCAAGCAGCGAAACAAAGCGGGGCCTGGTAAAACCCTTCCAACCACCCCCCCCCCCCCCCCCCCTTTTCCATCCCTTCCCTTCCGCCGCCCTTTTGTCATCCTGTGTATTAATTTGGTTTGACTTAGAAGAGTGTGCCTAGCACTGAACGTCTGGAAACGGATGGCTTACGGTTGCGAGCATTTTCCATGTGACAAACATGATTAGCTCTGACTAATATTCTTGAAGATTTTGCAGCAAGTCTAGTTATAAAGCATCAAGCCTTAGGCAAGCACTTTTTCAGTCAGTTTGAGGGAGCAAACTCTTTCCGGGAACGTTCTCGCTTGTGTAATTGCGTTTTCGAAAATTGTGAGGAATCTAATTTTACCAGACGTATTTGCAGCATGAGTACAATTTTGATTTTATGCAAAAACTTCCTTTTAAGCAAAACTGTGCTGTTTTATCATGTCTCTCACAAGTTTGTGTTTGCTTTCCAGATACTTATTTTCACTCAACATATAACCATTTAAAAGTGGTAGGGCTAAAACATCTGGACATTGAAACAATTCTTAACAATTTTGGCCAAGACAAACAAGCATTAGGGGCCACTGTTCCGCCAGTTATCTTGCATATGCACCCCCGGATTTGCACGCCATCATAATAAATATAACATAGTCGTCCACGCTTGGTATACCATTCAATACAGTAAAGTATGTTAAATAAAACTACCTAAGCTCTCTTTTGAAGTTGGAAAAATTTTTCTTGAGATTCTCGTTGCGAGAAACAAACTCTCATGCGACGTCAGCTATGCAGACACTAGAGAGCTTAAGCACAGGCGTTTTTACCACGGACGGCAGCTGGAAATGGAACCTTCTCGTCTTTAGCACTTATTGTCAGCTTTTTGTTCATAAATGCAAGTTGTAAGTGCTAAAATGAAAGCTTTCTAACTTATTTTTTGGAGGTAAAAGTTCACCAAAACCTTAAACATTTGCCTTGCGGTTACCCGTCCGTGGCTCAAAAACGTCTGTCCGTAAGCTCTCTACTGTCTGTTGAGGCCCCATTGAATGGCCACAAGGAGAGAACAGGCTGCTATAGACTGTTCCAGGCTCTCGGTCAGTAGGGTGAAAAGCGGGCAAGCGCGAGCAAAGGAGAATTGAACCCTGGGGTCTTGGGAAGGCGAGAAGGCACCTTCCCAATACCCCCCTCGAGCTCAATTTTCTTTTGCTCGAGCTTACCGACTTTTCACCTTAATGACCGAGAGCCTGGACAGGCAAAGGCTACTAAACCTTTCGTCGTCCATCCTGGATCTAATTCGCGTCTTTAGAGGTCAGGCAGATGAGAAAGAACGCTCGCTGGCAACGTTGGTAGCAGGATTTACACTAAGCAGCTAACAAATAGTTTGGACTTCCTAACGAGCTTCTTCTCTGGTTCTGGAACCTTCGTCACCGCCAACAGGATGTCGTAGAAACGTGATATCTTCAACATAGCTTCTAAAACACTTAGCTGCCCGAGTAGGATCCCAGTATCAACATCTTGGCAGTACGATGCTTCAAGAAACTTGGACTCTGACTCATAGTCATCACCATTAGCAGATTTAACCTGGATACTAGATAGTCTCCATCTGGGAGTAAGAGCTAAAACTTTCGTGGTTAAAGCGCTTCTCGATAACGCTGACGATAAGATCAAAAGGCCTCGTAATACACCCCTTGAAAGTGGCGTTTGGCAGTTCGGTAGGTAGGGTGGGAACGCGTGCGAAAATAACTGCCGCCGCGCAGCTTTACCGAGCCTTTGACTTCCTGCATATGCAAGTGTAGACCTGTTCTGCCTGTTTCTTGCTTGCAATTAATAAAATATCCATGTAATCTGGAGCCCTAAAAATCAACCCAAGCAAAAAAGTGGTAGGGCTATAGCCCTACCAGCCCCTCCCCCTCCGCGGTCCCTGTTAGCTAAATATGATTAAAAATCTGATCTATGCAGAACAATCCTGTCACGTTTTGTTAAAAAATCAATCTTCGCAGCCGTTTTTTCACTGTTGTCACGCAACACTGCGTGACGATCACTAAATAACGGCTGCGAAGGAGACTAGGCTTGGGAAGACATACAGAAAGCCAGGGGGTTGTACTCATGAGAGGGATGGCAAAAAATTTAGTCATGAGATTTTTTTCCTCGTTTTTGTACAACAAATTTTCCTTTGCTTTTTGTTTTCCCGTGATGTCCAAGAATGTTTTTAAAAATTACCTCATTAAATTTCAGACTCTTTCAGAATCAGTAGTTTTCTTGCTTCCTAAAGTATGACTTTGTAAAATTTCTTAAAATTCTAATGACTGGTTCGTTTGAAAATGTGCCTTTCTGGTAAGACAATAAAACGCCCAATTGCAACTTTTTTATCAACCTCGCACGCGCAGCACGTGAATTTTGTTTCTCTCGGAATTTCTCTCAAAGCGCGGGCTTGCATCAGCGTTGTATCCAAAGAGCGCGCGTAAACTGTCTCCCCCCCGCCACCCTTCAGGGGACTGGAAGAAGGTTTTGCAGGTTCTGGTGAAGCAACTAAATTGGTCCCCAATTCTCTAAGCCAATCCAGATTAAAAGAAAACTACAACCTACACATTTGTCATGTCTATCATAAATTGCTACACAAGAGTATTTTACTACGTCCGTTATGGAACGACAAATCAATTTTATTTCTGTTTTATTTTTACATTATAGCTTACAATTATTCAAATTATGCAAATTAACCTAGGTTAGCGACAACCTTCAACACGTTTGATCAAGCTTAATATACTAAACGATATCTAATGCAACTTTTTGTACTGAAACATAGTTGTTACTTCATAATTTTTAAACATTTACATGATTACACTCTTTCCCTTTCGAAGCCGAGTTTGTAGATTTACTCAAATCAAGAACTAAGCTTTAGACTACGAGCAGTCCCTATTTATTTTCTCAAAAAATGCTCGCGTGAAAATTGGGGACGACGCGCCTTTGGGATCCTCTCTTGTGTCACATCCAAAACTACTGAGGGCTCAGTCAATCCTTAGGGATGGGAACCCAACCAGGATTATAACTGACTGAAAAATACAGCACTAAGTACCTTAGTTTAAGTAATAATCAAAAACACATTAAATAAAAGCTTCTAATTCCTAAAGTGGAATAAGCAAAAGGAAACTAAATCCATTGTGAATTTGCATAAAAATGACAAATGCTGCAATAAATTAAGCAAATAAAAGTGAAAGAACCAAGGAGACTTTGGGAATGTTGCTAATAATTTACTCCTCACCAACTAATCGATTAGATCATCTGCACTTACTTTATTAAATACTTTTATTTTGTTAACTTCTATTTCCTTCAATATCTGCTAGATTTTTTTTTAATTTGGTAAATCCCAAAAATAGACTTGACTTTGAAACAAATGTATAATGATATACAGGGTTCTCCCCACCAAGGAAGAAAACAAATACTTCATGCCTTTTCCTGGAAAGGAACCAATTATTTCTCCTTTAAATTTGCTTTAGTTTCTCTTGTAGAAAGGCATTATCCTAAAACAATTTACTGGTAAACTCAATCCTGCAGAATACCATCTGATTACTTTTTTTTTTGCTGACCAGGCCCAGGCCATATTGTGTGCAATTTCACAGCTGAGGTTTTATCATCCAACAAATTGTTGATGGAATGCATTTAACAGCTAGAAAAGCTGTGGTGAATTAATGCAGCATTTCACAAGATTTCAGACAGATCCTGGAAAACTACATATATTGCTGGATATCTTGGTTATGTACAGATGACATGTTTAGTAACTTTTGACG
This sequence comes from Meandrina meandrites, assembly GCA_963693305.1. Taxonomy (NCBI): domain Eukaryota; kingdom Metazoa; phylum Cnidaria; class Anthozoa; order Scleractinia; family Meandrinidae; genus Meandrina; species Meandrina meandrites. The sequence goes on from OY855906.1 coordinate 11,449,994, forward strand.
ATATATGAGCTTTGTGCAAATTTGTTGAATAATAACAAATGGAAGGGCAGAACCCGGTACATATTTGAGAATTGGCATTATTTGTAAAGCTATTTCTTAGTTTAAGACAACACATACATCATTATGCATGCTTCACAAAGAGAGCAGCAAGGCCAATGGCCATTTCAATCAAATTGCTCTTGACAAAGAAGCTACATGTTTTAACTTCTCACATTGTAAGAAATACAGGAAATTGAAGGATTAAAAATAAATAGTAGTAGATGAGCTCTATATTTTTCTATCTGGTCTTCTAGTTTGCGTAACTTCCCTTGGTAATGCTTTCAAGGGATGAAACTTGCTCCTTTCACCATCCTCCACTTCCTCCTCTCCTTCTTCATCGCACAAGTGCACTACAATGCTAGGTGCATCTTCAGCGGAGGTGTGTAGCTGGTAAGGCTGTGAGGTATCCAAGCTGGCTACTGCAGCCAGCAGATCGTAGTTGATAACAGGGTGGGACTCTGGAGTCTGCTCCCAGCCAAAAGGAGGGGATGCAGGAGGGGATATCAAGAACTGCTTTGTTAGAGGTGGAGGCTTGAGGTTAGAGTTGTTGTTAAGGGAGGAACGTCTCTGCAAAACAACACACAGTGTTGCACATTGTCAAATTGATGGAGATTATCAGCAAGTCTGTTCCAATGCTAGAGATTGGAAATACAGCTGCCTCAACAGTGCTGGCAAGAAAGAAAGAGTACTCCCAGCAGGAGTCAGATCTATGACCTCCCAAATGGTACATGTACATTGGATGCTCTACCACTGAACCACTGTCTTGATGAAAACTCAACTAGGTTTATGGAACAAACATCCTGCAGATAAACATCTTGCAGACTGCTAGGATTTTAAATGTCAGTGTGATGCTCTTGCACAAAGATGGAAATCTTCATTTTCATAATTTGTGCAATTTAAGCATGACATATATATTCAAATCTAAGCAGTATATAGGATCACCAAGAATCTCCTATTGCTCATTGGTAAAGCACCTGAAGTACTAACAGGAGTTCATAGGTTCAACACCTGTTGGGAGCACTCAGAATTTCTTTTTCTGAGTACCGTATTGACCTGAGTATAAGTTGATCCCGTGTATAAGTCGGCCCCCTATTTTTGACGCCATGAACTAAGCTTTTTTTCTATTTCTGGGTAAGAATTTTCTTGGAAAACTAACCTTGTTTTTCTTAAAATTTCCCTTTGTTAACATAAAACAATCGTTATGCTAATTGTGCATAATTTATTTAACTGGTGTTTGGGTGGAAAATCTTCACTCATGTATAAGTCAAGGACGATTTTTTGGACAAATTTCTAGGTAAAAAAAGGTTGACTTATACACGGGTAAATATGGTATCTACATGTACATGTACCTCTGTCATCCGCTGAAAAATATCATCTTTCAATTTTCGAGAAGCAAGTTCCCAATTATTATACTCTCATAGCAATACCAGCTGGGACTCAAACCTAGACCCCCAGGGACTGAAGTGCATTGACTAAAAGGCCACTGTGCCCCCCACTATCTGCATGAATGGAAAATTATTATTTTTAAGGGAAAATGTTGTAAATAATCACCTGAACAAGAAAGACACCAAGTTCGTAGCCCAAGAAAAGCTGTCCGTGTAGATCTTTCTTAGCTTCTTTAGCATTCTCTTCCTTGCTAAAAGTAACCCTTGCTCTGTGGAAAGTTTTTAAGTAGATGAAGCTTATGTCACTTTCACTTCCATAAGGGGAGAAAAACTTTTCAAATAATTTCTGAAAAGAGAAAATATTATGACTGGTAAGTATAAAAAAATCAATAATTTTGAACCCAAGAAACATCCAGAGTACATATATTTATTTTTGCTTCTTGCTGAATATTTTGTGCACTGGTTTATTCACACCTTGGTGACTTGGACATGCTTCCGTGAATTAGTCGCCCCGGTACCATCAGCCACGCAGACGAAACTGAACCAGCATTTTAAGAGCTTTAATCCTACGAGCTTCACATATTCACAAAGTATTCCATAAGTTTTTAGTTTTTAACTGCCTTTGTTTACTTGTGTACTGCCTTCGTTTACTTGTGCAGCCCGTTGTGCAGCTGCATGTACGTGCTTCTTGCCAAATTTTGCACCTCAGTGACTTTGAAAGGTTTTTAGCAAGTATTTTGAGAACTTTTCGTCAGGCCTTGCACGTATTCCCACAACATTCGATTATTTGGAGCAACTGCAGAATACCCTGCCACTTTAGTCCACCTCATTTACATGGGTCGGTACCTTTTGAAGAACGAGGGATAACACAATAGATGCTATTCTCATTCAATGACATGTAAATAAGTGGCGGGGTATTCTGCAGTTAAGCCGATTATTTTTTTAAATTTGCTTCGTTGTTTTGTTGCTTTGTACTTTGTACTTGTGCAGCAGCTGCCACTGATGTGCTTCTTGCTGAAAAATTTGTGCATAGGATTTTTCACACCTTGGTCTACGCAATCCTTGTTCCAATCTGCAGACTACATCCAAATTTCCGCAGCAATTTCATAGCCCTGGCTACACTTGTTAATATTATCCAACAAAACTTTGGTATATATGACTTCACTGACTTGTGCAGGCGCTAATCGATAAGCCTATTTCCTCACATTAACAAACAAAATAGAGCACTTGGCTAATATCTCTCACCTACATTTATAAGGGTTTAATTCACACTATTCAAAATGATCCACAGTTGGGTTCACGTCGACTTTTACAAGACGAATTTTCCATTAAATACCACAGTTGTTTTGGTAGGAAAAAAACTGATATTTACAAAAACGTACCGGTTTTGTTTACGAAAGAGCTAGTCCATCACATAACTATTAAACAGCTTGAAATTGAGAGCTGTAACAAAGACTAAACAAGGTACTGCTAATTAAAGTATCGACATACCTTCGCTTTTTCATCGTCAAAGACATCGTTTGGAAGATTAGTAACTGACACACTCCACGATTGTTCCTCGTCTTCTTCGCCATTGCTGTTTGTCGGGAATGATGTGTCTATATTTTCCACGGACGGCTTCATTTTGAAGACAACCAAATCACTTTCCGTATGAGAAATCCAAGTACGAAATGTAAAATCATACGCAGTATGATCTCATTAAATAAGTTGTCCACATCGAAAGAATTTCGCAAAGAATTTTACGCCATATATGTACAGGCTTTTGACAGTCAGTGCAATCGAGTAACTGGGCGCACAAGGCTTGCTGGGTAATTCGGCAAGTGAGAGCTTGGACGCGATCGAACAGGAATTTTCACAGAACGCTTTGAGGTAATTTGCTCATAAAATTTAATGATAAATACGATACAATGAATAAATGTATATTTTCAAGTGCCAAATTATAAAATCGTCTCTGAAAAAGTCTGTCAAGCGTGACAAACCATTTCACATGAATTCCTATTAAAAAGATTGCGTGACACTGCTCAAAACAGATCATTTCGAAAAGCTTTCATGACGTGTGACACTAACATAAATGCAGACAAGATCGACGTACAGTAGAAGCCCGCTCTACGGACACCAGCCTAATACGGACACCCCTCAGTTTTGTTTGTCCCGACGAAAAGTTCATATATTTTCTCTAAAATCAACCCGCTTATTACGAACACCGGCCAATACGGACAATGGACACTTTTCTGTGTCCCGAGTGGCAAAGACTGGTCAAGAAGAAGAGAGAAGCACGAAGCAGAGAAGAAGAGAGAAGAGAAGAGAAGAGAAGCATACCTCATTGAAAGAGGTCAAACTCTTGAACCTCAAGGTTTAAATAAGAAAGATGAAACTTAGTACGTTATTTTAGTATCAGCATTCTACCTTTTGTGCCATTTATAGCTTTTTCACAGCATTTCATACTGTAACGTTTCTCCATATTTTTAAATTTCAAATTTTAACGTTTCTTTCTACCGTTACTTATCTCTTAGCCGCGTCACTTAGTACGTAATCATTATTTGCTTGTTATATGAGGGTGTCAATGGGGTTAACTGTTTAGCGTATAATGACGTTTTTTGGCTACCGTAACCATATAAATAACTAAATGTGAACTGTCTAACGTATAAAAGGAGATCGACTTTTTAGCGTATGCAGTATTTAACGACCAAAGGTTGGCGATTTTTGAGAAACAAAATGTAAATTTCAGTTTACTTTGACCTCGTCTAACTCTTCTGGAGACCCTTTGTAGTCTTTGTAGACCTCCATTTTCTGTCTGTTGCGTGTCACGTTGGAGATTACATGACTTTCTTTAAATTTCGTGACATCCTCCGCGCCTGCACTCTGCCTGCGGTTTTAGTTACCAGGCGTGCGTTTCTCAAAAGACCCGAAAACTTCTCGGCCCCGAAAACGGTCCTGGACTTATTTTGTCGCCATAAAGCAGAGGCTTCCCAAGCTCAAAAGTCGTCTTTTTGATGTGTTTTTGAGAGCCCTTCGAGCGGCCGACTCTACATACGTGGTGTATGCGACAGCTTGTGTATATAGAGAAATGTATGGGAAAATCACGGAGTCTCTAAAATCGGGTAAATAACTATCTATTTTAAAATAAAGTTTACCTACCTCAAATGTGTCGCTTACTTGTGTCTAATGTGCCGAATTTGAAGCCATTCCGACGTCATTTAGCGAAGTTATTCGAAGTCGTTGTCTCCCCTTCTAAAAAGAAGGAAAGGCAGACCACTCCATCGATCGCTGGCCAGAGCTCACTCCACAAATCGCTCTCTCCTCAAAAGGAAAAGTCCCGAATCGCAATAAAACCAACAGTTCCATAAAGCCCAATAAATTTCACTCCACATACGTGTTCTTCGGCGGTCGAAAGACTCGTAAAGAACGAGAAATTTTGCTTTAATTTCGCCTATTAGGCTTTCCAAATATGCTTGTGACCGACCCCGCGACAACGGTCGTTACTCAACGAATAGTATCTGATCTCTGATTGGTCCATTTGAACCAAGTCACGCGCTGACAACACGACACTCCACCGGAGGGAAAGTACATTTTGTCACGATTCAAGTTTCACGCTAGGGCTCCCAAGGGATGTTTTCTGAAAGCTGTATTGTTCGCAATAGCCAATCACAGCCATGTTTACATATTCAAATTTGTATTGAGTGTACAGTTTTCCCTGAGCTGAAGAAATTCACTGAACTCCATCGTTGCGCATTGGCTCGATATGTTTTCTTAATATGTCTTCGGTCATAAAAACGAATGCCTCAGCTTTGCGGGAGAAGAACGATCGTGACTTGCCGCGGAACTCTCTAAACGTAAACAGTAAGAGAGGGTCGCCTGTGTCTGAAAACGAACACGAAAAAGACGATGCACTTTATGCGAAATGGAAGCTTTGGGTGATTTCTCATTGCCAGTTTAAGTACGAATCGACAACGGCCATCAGAAGAATAGTTGAACATTCGACGAGCGAGAAGGAGAATTTCGAGTCCGGAAAAGATGGTATATCGCCTGATGTGTTGGGAAAACATCCCTTGGGAGCCCTAGCGTGAAACTTGAATCGTGACAAAATGTACTTTCCCTCCGGTGGAGTGTCGTGTTGTCAGCGCGTGACTTGGTTCAAATGGACCAATCAGAGATCAGATACTATTCGTTGAGTAACGACCGTTGTCGCGGGGTCGGTCACAAGCATATTTGGAAAGCCTAATAGGCGAAATTAAAGCAAAATTTCTCGTTCTTTACGAGTCTTTCGACCGCCGAAGAACACGTATGTGGAGTGAAATTTATTGGGCTTTATGGAACTGTTGGTTTTATTGCGATTCGGGACTTTTCCTTTTGAGGAGAGAGCGATTTGTGGAGTGAGCTCTGGCCAGCGATCGATGGAGTGGTCTGCCTTTCCTTCTTTTTAGAAGGGGAGACAACGACTTCGAATAACTTCGCTAAATGACGTCGGAATGGCTTCAAATTCGGCACAAGACACAAGTAAGCGACACATTTAAAGTAGGTAAACTTTATTTTAAAATAGATAGTTATTTACCCGATTTTAGAGACTCCGTGATTTTCCCATACATTTCTCTATATACACAAGCTGTCGCATACACCACGTATGTAGAGTCGGCCGCTCGAAGGGCTCTCAAAAACACATCAAAAAGACGACTTTTGAGCTTGGGAAGCCTGTGCATAAAGTGGCATTGTCCGAAGAACTTTTTTGGAAAAAAAAGACGGCGAAGGCCTTAGTTGAAAACAAAAGGACGAAAGTAGAAGATATGAGAGAGAATGACTGCTGTCAGAATTCGAAGACAAATTTCAAAACGGGGTGGGCCAAGAACAAATCTCACTTCGCGAAAAGAACGCAGCGCGATTTACAAAAGTACTTGATGGTCGACTTTCCCGTTTGTTTACAGAAACTTCCAAAATTCATTCAGCTTGTGTGCAGCAAGTTCGCCATTGTACTGAGCGACAATGATAGCGAAGAATTCAACCAAAATTAACTTTGACCAAATTTCAAGGCTCATAAAACAAGATTAGAAAAGTTTATTAGCTCGTGCTTTGTAAATTATAAGCTGGGAATAAACAAAGTTAAACACAAAATGACGCTTTAAGCACTTACATCAGGCTGCCTTTACGTTCAGTAGCCCATAGAGGTGAATCAGTGTTAAAAACTTAACGTTGCTAGAACTGTACAAATCGCCAAAGATAAAACTTTGCGGGCGATTCATCGAAAAAGTCTTGAATTTGATGCGTACGTGACGAACCCAACTCAGTGCAACGGTGTCAATTGCAATTTTTGAACCAATCAAAGGCTGGAAAATTGAAGCTCACGCTATTCCTTGCGTTACATTTCCCGAAAACATCCCCGAAAATCTCGGGAGAAAATCGGGCGCTTTGAGAAACGCTTTCCGGGACCCAAGAAACGCACCCAAAAACTACCCCGAAAACTTTTCGGGTACGAGAAGTTTTCGGGACTTTTGAGAAACGCACGCCTGCCCTGAAAAGTTTTCGGGTACGAGAAGTTTTCGGGACTTTTGAGAAACGCACGCCAGTTCCGACCTGTCATTATCTGGTAATGAGGCTGAAGAGGATGAAGATGTTGGAATGTATGTTGTGCCCAATACACTGACCACTCGACATGGGAGGCAAATTAGAGCGGTGGTTAGACTGGACTTGTAAGACAAGAATGGGTAATTGGGACAAACATTGCAGAAATTACTGTTCAGTGTGCTTTTTTGGCTATAAATGGTGATAACATTCTTGAAAATCGCTCATAGGAGCCCACAGGAGATCATAGGAGTGCTAATTGTGCCAATACATTGAATAGAACCTGTTTTTATTTCAATAATGGCTTACTTTGCAAAAACATACCATCTACAGCTTCTAAAAGTCATATAATCATACAAATTTACTGTTTAATCTCCTTTTTTGCTGTTTACTGACTAAAGCCACTTTTTTTAACAGTTTACTGACTAATTGGCTTTTTTTTAGCTGTTTACTGACTAGAGCTATACCCCATTGACACCCTCACATCACTTTCAAAATTAAGAAAAACTTACTATAAAAATCATTTGAGACATTTCGTGGAGAATTAGGCTAAAAGTGGCCTTCCCCAAAGTGGCGCTCAAAAAACATAGTGTCCCTCCCCCAGCTAAATGCTGACCAGTCTTTAGTAAACGAAGAAAAGCAAGGCTGATTGAACAGTTGGGAACTATATATATTTCCAATATTTCGGAAGGCACGGCCTTCCTTCTTCAGGGTGTTACAAAGAATGGCTCTAAAAGTTAAACGTTACAAATTTAAAATATAGGAAATACGATATAAGAGGGTGTCAATGGGGTATAGCTCTAGTCAGTAAACAGCTAAAAAAAAGCCAATTAGTCAGTAAACTGTTAAAAAAAGTGGCTTTAGTCAGTAAACAGCAAAAAAGGAGATTAAACAGTAAATTTGTATGATTATATGACTTTTAGAAGCTGTAGATGGTATGTTTTTGCAAAGTAAGCCATTATTGAAATAAAAACAGGTTCTATTCAATGTATTGGCACAATTAGCACTCCTATGATCTCCTGTGGGCTCCTATGAGCGATTTTCAAGAATGTTATCACCATTTATAGCCAAAAAAGCACACTGAACAGTAATTTCTGCCACGTTTGTCCCAATTACCCATTCTTGTCTTACAAGTCCAGTCTAACCACCGCTCTAATTTGCCTCCCATGTCGAGTGGTCAGTGTATTGGGCACAACATACATTCCAACATCTTCATCCTCTTCAGCCTCATTACCAGATAATGACAGGTCGGAACTGGCGTGCGTTTCTCAAAAGTCCCGAAAACTTCTCGTACCCGAAAACTTTTCAGGGCAGGCGTGCGTTTCTCAAAAGTCCCGAGAACTTCTCGTACCCGAAAAGTTTTCGGGGTAGTTTTTGGGTGCGTTTCTTGGGTCCCGGAAAGCGTTTCTCAAAGCGCCCGATTTTCTCCCGAGATTTTCGGGGATGTTTTCGGGAAATGTAACGCAAGGAATAGCGTGAGCTTCAATTTTCCAGCCTTTGATTGGTTCAAAAATTGCAATTGACACCGTTGCACTGAGTTGGGTTCGTCACGTACGCATCAAATTCAAGACTTTTTCGATGAATCGCCTGCAAAGTTTTATCTTTGGCGATTTGTACAGTTCTAGCAACGTTAAGTTTTTAAGAGGCTGTCCGCGTAACAGCGGATAAGGCAAATTTTGGACCTTCACCGATTTCTCTAATATTTTCAGTGAAAGTCGACCATTATATCCCATGAACAAATATCACATTTATTTGGATCAAATATTTTATTTTTATTTTTTGCGAGGCGGTTTTCATTGCAACCTCAAAACCACCCAATTTGCATTTGAAGACTCCATAATTTAGCATTAAATGTCGGTCGCTGCCAAAGCGTATTTCCTTAACCAAACAAGCTAAATATTTTATATAGCAAGGTTTTATGTTTCTTCTATACTTTAACGGTTAAACAATTGTATTCTATAAAATTTTGACTGAGTTATGAATTTTCAAAAACACTGACTAACGGACTCAGGAATGCGTGACACGTAACATACCTGTAGTTGAAAGCGATTTTCTCGAATGTGGGACCTGATCAGAAGTCAAGTCTATTGTATTTCGAAAGTACTAATACCAGCCTAGAAACCTATCGAATAAAATTTGTGGGCACTCTACACTTCGCGCCGTACAGAGCAGCAAGATTTTCCCAAATTTTCGCCATTTTGATTAAAACCAAAGATAACGACGGTCCGATTTCTTTACAGGGAACGCCTATAGATACGATCATTACCACTAAACACCACACTGTGGTATGCAAATAAATAATATTTGTCGATTTAGCCGTCGTTTGAGGAAAAAATCTATCGTTGTTGCAGGATTTTCAACAGAAACAGCGATAAATATCAATATGCAAATTAGCTCCGAAAACGATATTTTGCTATACAGCTATTTCAATTAACGTTGTCGGATCGAAGCTCAAAGCTTAAAGACAAGACCGAAAGGTAGTATGGGCGAAGAAAGAGTGTTCCACGCGTGCTGAATACTAATGAGATACAGCGATATAGCAAACGAGATGTTTTTCGTTTCCTTTCTCTTCAGACATGTGTAGAAAAGATCCTTTTTCGCCTCATTTCATTTAAAAAGAATAGTCCAAACCACATAACGGCGAAGGAAAAGATACAAGAAAGGTTTCACGGAAAGAAAAACAAAATATTCCACGTGCAAAAATACAAACTTGTAGATTTCCTCAATGGTGATATGCAAATTGCAGTAAATACCCATGGCACCATTCGGTCTTGACTTGTAGGTTTGAAGATTTAATCCGACAACGTTAATTGAAATAGCTGTATTTATCTCTGTAATTCCCGAAAACTTTTTTTTCTTAAAAATTATTTTACAAGGCAAAGAAATGTTCCTTACCTGAGAAAAGATGCCTTTCAGACTATGTAAAAGCGTTTCAGTTTTGCTGTGAGTGATTATTTTCCTTTCCCACGCTGCGGCCGGTAACACAGTGTTTGTTTTTAAGGCTGTTGGTTTCACTCTAATTCAATTAAAAGCAGGCAAGTTGTCTACATTTTCAAAGCTCTCTCAGCTCATCCTTAAAATGTCTGAGGTACCTGACCATTTTTGTCAATAAAAAGTTTATTAAAATGTCGTGATAAAATCTATCTAGTCCACCTCTGTTTTGTACGTACTCAGTAACATGCGGATCATTGGAATTCACGGGAGCGGGGTGGGAGGCGAGGTGGGGGGGACGGTGACAAATTAATTTCCCCCTATAAATGTCGAAAAAAAATCCTAAAGCTAAGCGGAAGTATATATTAAAACGAAACGTCGTTAAGTAGTGGATCTTAATAAGGTTAGCCGTTAGCCGTAAAGCGACCAAAAAGTTAAGTCTTAGGCGTACCAGTCTTTGGCCGAAAAAAATATGTTAACCGTAAAAAGAAAGTTCTAGCCGCAAAAGTGAAAGTCTCAGGATTTCTTGTCAAGACTTTTACGTGTTTTGGTACCGAGAAGTGTTACATTTGCTCCAAGTCGTTCGCTTTTTCTTTGTGTCAACAGAGTTATTTGAATTAATCATTCTGGCCCCCAGAGCCCGCGATCCTTCTTGTCTCCATCAGGGATCGAGAACTCAAATTTCTGGGCATTAACATGCGCAGAGCACTCGTTCTGTATCTTTCAGCCAATCATATTTGTCAGATTTGACAATGAGTCCGTTAATCGCGGACTAACGGTTTTGGAGGGGGCCAGATGTCTTGATTCCTGGCGCAGACGAGAAGGATCGCGGCCTCTGGAGACGAGACTGTGAATTGATCACTTACAAAAAAGGAAACAAAATCGCGCATTGAAGTGTTCGCGCGCGAAGCGCACTATTAAATTCCAGCAATGGCTCGTTCCGCGAATTTTTGATTTTCAAGCCAGACTGTGCACCCTCCTTATCCAGCGGTCTTTTGCGAATCAAACGAGGAAGCAACTTGGAGCAAGTGCTATGAATTACAATGTGCTACGGCACTTGCTCCAAGTTGCTCGCTCGTTTGATTCGCAAAGGACCGCTGGATAAGGAGGGCGCACAGTCTGGCTTAAAAATCAAAAATTGCGTCTGATCGTGGAATGAGCCATTCCTGGAAATCCTGCGTTTCGCGCGCGAACACTTCAATGCGCGATTTTGTATCCTTTTGTATCCTTTTTTGTAAGTGATCAATAGACCTTTTTCGCTTGGGCGGTTTGTTTTCCCATTACAGACCACGTGATATTCTCTAGAGAATTTTTCTTTTATTCACACAAAATGTATTCATTCATATACACGCGACTATTTGAAAATTTGAAAGCAAGAATTCTCAAGAGTATCATCAAATGGTCTGTAATTGGGCAACAAGTCGCCCAAGCGCAGAAAGTCTATAGGCCATCTCCGAGTTGCCTTTACCTCAGATTCAAAACGAGTCTTCGTGCGAAACCATTCAAATAAAAAGAGGTTTGATTTGCACGAAAATGGACGTGAAAGTGGAAGGCATTTTCATATGAATAGCTTTGCACGTAGATTCGTTTTCAAATGGAGGCAAAAAAGTAGCTCGATCCTTCTGCTCTGCGCCAGGAATCGAGACCTCTTTCCGCCTCCAACACTGCAAGTCCGCGATTCACGGACTCATTGTCAAATCTGACAAATCTGATTGGCTTAAAGATACAGAACGAGAACTCTGTGCATGTTCATGCTAATGCTTAGAAATTGGGAACGGTCAGGGTTCTCGAACCCTGATGGAGACCAGAAGGATCGCGGGCTCTGGGGACGAGAATGATCAATTCAAATACAGTAGCTCTGTTGAAACAAAGAAAAAGCGAACGACTTGGAGCAAATCTAACTCTTCTCGGTACCAAGACAAGTGAAAGTCTTGACACGAATTCCTGAGACTTCTGCTTTCGTGGCTAGAATTTTCTTTTTACGGTTAACATTTTTTTTTCGGCCAACGACTGTTACGCCTAAGGCCTACGGCTAACCTCATTAAGACCCGCTACTTGAAGTTTCGTTTTGATATGATACTTTCAGGATTTTTTTCCGACATTTATTGGGGGAAATTGTCAATAAACTTTTTATTGACAATTAGTCAGGTACCTCAGACGTTGTAAGGATGAGCTGAGAGAGCTTTGAAAAAGTAGACAACTTGCCTGCTTTTAATTGAATTAGGGTGAAACCAACAACCTTTCAAACAAAACAAACACCGTGTTACCGGCCGCAGCGTGGGAAATGAAAATAATCACTCACAGCAAAACTGAAACGCTTTTACATAGTCTGAAAGGCATCTTTTCTCAGGTAAGGAACATTTCTTTGCCTTGTAAAATAATTTTTAAGAAAAAAAAGTTTTCGGGAATTACAGAGATAAATATAGCAAAATATCGTTTTCGGAGCTAATTTGCATATTGATATTTATCGCTGTTTCTGTTGAAAATCCTGAAACAACGGTAGATTTTTTCCTCAAACGACGGCTAAATCGACAAATATTATTTATTTGCATACCACAGTGTGGTGTTTAGTGGTAATGATCGTATCTATAGGCGTTCCCTGTAAAGAAATCGGACCGTCGTTATCTTTGGTTTTAATCAAAATGGCGAAAATTTGCGAAAATCTTGCTGCTCTGTACGGCGCGGAGTGGAGAGTGCCCACAAATTTTATTCGATAGGTTTCTAGACTGGTACTAGTACTTTCGAAATACAATAGACTTGACTTCTGATCAGGTCCCACATTCGAGAAAATCGCTTTCAACTACAGGTATGTTACGTGTCACGCATTCCTGAGTCCGTTAGTCAGTGTTTTTGAAAATTCATAACTCAGTCAAAATTTTATAGAATACAATTGTTTAACCGTTAAAGTATAGAAGAAACATAAAACCTTGCTATATAAAATATTTAGCTTGTTTGGTTAAGGAAATACGCTTTGGCAGCGACCGACATTTAATGCTAAATTATGGAGTCTTCAAATGCAAATTGGGTGGTTTTGAGGTTGCAATGAAAACCGCCTCGCAAAAAATAAAAATAAAATATTTGATCCAAATAAATGTGATATTTGTTCATGGGATATAATGGTCGACTTTCACTGAAAATATTAGAGAAATCGGTGAAGGTCCAAAATTTGCCTTATCCGCTGTTACGCGGACAGCCTCTTAACACTGATTCACCTCTATGGGCTACTGAACGTAAAGGCAGCCTGATGTAAGTGCTTAAAGCGTCATTTTGTGTTTAACTTTGTTTATTCCCAGCTTATAATTTACAAAGCACGAGCTAATAAACTTTTCTAATCTTGTTTTATGAGCCTTGAAATTTGGTCAAAGTTAATTTTGGTTGAATTCTTCGCTATCATTGTCGCTCAGTACAATGGCGAACTTGCTGCACACAAGCTGAATGAATTTTGGAAGTTTCTGTAAACAAACGGGAAAGTCGACCATCAAGTACTTTTGTAAATCGCGCTGCGTTCTTTTCGCGAAGTGAGATTTGTTCTTGGCCCACCCCGTTTTGAAATTTGTCTTCGAATTCTGACAGCAGTCATTCTCTCTCATATCTTCTACTTTCGTCCTTTTGTTTTCAACTAAGGCCTTCGCCGTCTTTTTTTTCCAAAAAAGTTCTTCGGACAATGCCACTTTATGGCGACAAAATAAGTCCAGGACCGTTTTCGGGGCCGAGAAGTTTTCGGGTCTTTTGAGAAACGCACGCCTGGTAACTAAAACCGCAGGCAGAGTGCAGGCGCGGAGGATGTCACGAAATTTAAAGAAAGTCATGTAATCTCCAACGTGACACGCAACAGACAGAAAATGGAGGTCTACAAAGACTACAAAGGGTCTCCAGAAGAGTTAGACGAGGTCAAAGTAAACTGAAATTTACATTTTGTTTCTCAAAAATCGCCAACCTTTGGTCGTTAAATACTGCATACGCTAAAAAGTCGATCTCCTTTTATACGTTAGACAGTTCACATTTAGTTATTTATATGGTTACGGTAGCCAAAAAACGTCATTATACGCTAAACAGTTAACCCCATTGACACCCTCTGATGTCTGTCTTTTTTTCGTAATATATATAAGTTGGGTACTTTTCATGTTTGGCAATTTTTTCTTCAAGCCCCACACAATCGAATACAATATGTTACAAACAGTTTCTGAAGTAGTAAATAGCTAAAATCTCCACCAAAGAATGTATGTAATCAATAATGGTCCCAGAAACAGTATTTTACCGTATTTTCTCAATTAAACGCCCCCGGCGTTTATTTCAAAATTGGCCTTGTAGCGCCGGCGTTTATTTGAAGCTGGCGTTTAATCGGGGCCCGGCGTTTATTTATGAAGTTTAATTTTCCGTAATTTTTTTACGTTGATTTATTATCACCAATCCTCCGAGATCTGGGGCAGTTTTTCAACGCGGAACGAGTTTTCCCTTCGTGCCGCCCTGGCAAACTGTTCTTGAGTATTTGAGAATGATAATTACCAAAAATTACAGCATATAATATTATACAGCACATGAATGTTGCAAGCAGGATATGCGGCGAACAAAACACAAGGAATATCTATAAAAATTGGAGCAAGTATGGTTACAAAGTTTAAAGTACCGCAAAAACGTTTATTGAGATTATCAAAATACCATAGCGTATTAGTATGTCGCAGTAGTGCTTTTAATATGGGAAAAATTAACTTGTTGGTTCGAACGCAAATAAGCGCCGGGGCCTCGAACAAACGCCGGGGCCTCTATTAAACGCGACGGCGTTTATTTAAAAAACAATCGTTTTTACCCGGCGTTTATACGAGGCCGGCGTTTAATCGGGGTCCGGCGTTTAATTGAGAAAATACGGTACTATTTTTTGCGTTTTATACCTTCTTTAATATGAATAACTCGCACAGCTAGAAAAGTTAAAACAGGGATCTAAATAGCTTTGTGGAAAGATTTAAGAGGAAGGTGAGGGGGGAGGAGGAGGGGGTTAGTCACTCCCTGAGCAGCCACACAACCCCAATCCAGCACAGCCCGGGGGACTTTCGCATTTAATTCCCGACAGAGATGTTTACATACTTGTGTCTTGAGTTGAGTTTTCTTATCAAATGAACTGCGCAAGACTTCAAAGAACATCACAACAGCGAACCAATCAAAGAGCTCAAAAAGCAGACAAAAACACGAGAGTGGAACATAAAAAAAATGATATTTTATTGTGCCGAGTGCGTGACATAAAAATTTCTAGCTTTATGTTTCATTACTAAAATGCAATATAATTTTAACATTTCTTATTGAAGCCTCGTCACAATTTTGAACTTTTCAAAGTTTGTCTGGACAGTACATACTACCTGCAAGATTCAAAAACTGCCTCGGGAAAGAACCCGAATTTTACGGCTTCATAAAATTGAACTACTTTTTTTTGCACTATGCAATACTTCAGTTCGTATAGTGTGATTGTCCGGGTGAGTAGTTCTGAGAAGAACTGTTGTTTGTGACTGACGTTTCGACAACCTGTGCGGAAGTCATCTTCAGAGTCAATCGAAAAGTTGTTGTCAGTCGATGATGTTATTAGTCTGGTCCGTTGAAACTGATTGGTCAGTTTAGCCGTGATGTTATTGGCTGTTAAGACTCGTGTTAAGTCCGTCAACAGTAATTGGTCAGTTTCGATCCGTCTATTGTTAGTCAAATTAAGTCGTTCTGTTCTGTTTGTGGTCTGTTCGTCGGTTTTGTTTATGTCGTTAATTGGTCGTTTGTAAGGTGCCG
The DNA here is from genome assembly GCA_963693305.1 of Meandrina meandrites. Classification (NCBI taxonomy): domain Eukaryota; kingdom Metazoa; phylum Cnidaria; class Anthozoa; order Scleractinia; family Meandrinidae; genus Meandrina; species Meandrina meandrites. The sequence continues at coordinate 11,465,668 of OY855906.1, forward strand.
GTAGTTGTTGACATCTGTTGAAAGGCGTTTGTTCGTTTGTTCGGTTTGTTCGTCAGTCACAAACAACAATTCTTCTCAGAACTACTCTCACCCGGACGATCACACTATACGAACTACTGATACTCATGGGTTCAAGCCATTTACTATGCAATACTTTGCGTGACGTACCACGAACTCTTTTCATAAGTTTGTCACGCAAGCATCTGTGTTCGAACCAATATGGTAATGGTTTCTTTCGTACAAAATATCATTGCTGGGATTCGAACTAATAATTATTAAATTGTGACACTTCCAGGTACGGTAAAAAAGTAAATCATAGCTTACTAATTATTGTGTAAAATGGTAATACCATCGAATAAGAGAATTATTTTTCCAACACATTTTTCTTGTCACTGACAAATACAAAATGAGACACTACAGTGTAATACGGAATTCTAGACTGTAATAACGTGTCATAATATTTCTTCTCACCTCATATGGTCAAATGACGTAAAAGTGGCATAATATTCCGCGTTATTTATAGACTGCAAAACAGCCGTATTTTTTGCGAACGCGCTCGAGCGGTCTTCGAATCGAGAGGACCCAATGTCAAAACGGAGTGTGAGACTGGGGAGAGACGCTAAAAAACTTTCCTCGCCTCAAAGATCGGCGCTTCGCGCCTTTGATACGCGAATGTTCAGTGATTTTACAGGAAAAACTACTGTTCTGCAGTCTACGTTATTTAATATACGACATGACGTTTCTTGGGTGTAAATATGGGAGCAGTCCGGTCGATGGGTTTAAAAGTATATAGTATATTCCGCGTATTACATAACATTACAGTAACCTGCCTGAGGATATTTCTGATAAAACAAATACTTAATGATATCTACATCGTTTAAACTAAGTCGTAACTATATTTACATCTATACCTACAACAAAGATAGTAATTTATACACTACAGCTATCACTGCTCGTAAAAATTCTCCTGAACGAGGTTTGCATCAGCTGCAATACCATCTCCTTACATTTATTTTCTGGATATTTTTGGCAGTAAAAATATTATTTGCTCCATGCTAATTAAACTAACAAAACGCTCTTAACGTCTAACGTTTAAGCTGTTAACGCTCTTAACGTTAACGCTCTTAACGTTTAAGCTGTAAAAAAATTGGGTGGTAATGGTAATTTGATGATTTTAACGCCAGCTTTATGACACCACTGTTTTTAATTGTCAATGTATCGAAATGGTTTGAAAAGCATACAAATAGGTGCTATCATAAATCGTAAAAAAACTGTATATCACAATAACCTCCTACACTCTTCTTTAGAAACGTTTATAACAACTGAAATGTTGAAAATGTTTAAGCTGGACCGAAAATTGTCTAAGAATGTTGAAAAAGCGAATTAAATATCCCAACGTTTCGGCTGAAACTACAGCCTTCATCAGGGGAAAAAGTGATAAGTTTATAACAACGTTGAGGATGAGAAATCACCTGACGATTGCATGAAAATGATTTACTGCAATACCACTTTGATTCATTAAACTTGAAAAGAAAAGAAATCTTCTGAGAAAAATTTCAAACACGAGTCGTTAAAAAACTAAGAAAGTTTAGCCTCAGTCCAAAATAGACATTCTAACAAAAAAAATCAAAAAATCATGACGCCATGCCAAGTTCTGGTAACACACAACCTCGGCTGACTTGGGAAAATCTTCTAATACATAGTATTTCTTGTTCCTACAATATCAAAGTTTTAAAGTTCGTTGAGAACCTCTACCAAAATCTGCTATCCTATGCGCCAAAGGAAACATTACGCGCGCAATCAAATTAAATTGAAAGGCACTGAGGTTTAATTGAGATCCTGTTACGAAGCACAATTTTTTTTCGCGAAAACAACGTTGCTCTCCGAGTCTGGTTTCGACGAGAATTGCACGAAATGCAGTTCAATGGAGTTCAATAGAGCGTTTTCATATGACGTCACGGCAGCCATATTGGTTTCCAAAACAAAGAAAGGGCGACCATATTGGTGTACCAAGCCATTCCTCCGGGAATTAAACTCTATTTTTATGCAAAAATCGTCTTATGTTTTGATAAACCAATAGCGAAGCGCGCGAGTGACGTCATGACTCAGACAAGACTCGGACAAACAGACCAGAATTGCGGACGATTTTCCTAAAACATTACCTTAACAGCCGGTGTTTCTAAAACACTTTTTTGAAGCGAGAACTTCGCCTAGATTTCCTCTATTTCTCTCAGAACACGCTGATGTTGTCTGGGCCTCGTGTGGGGTATAGGCATTTACATTCTATTTCAGTTTAAACCTCGTGCGCTTCGCTCTATGGCCGAAGGTCACGTTAGTGAAAACGCTCCTGTTGCTGTTATGGTCGGGGTTCTCCTTAAACTCCCTATTTTACGAATAATACAACTTCCTTATTACCTGCCATTTAGATTTTTGGGGCTACGATTCTAAAAAAAACCTATTTTCACAACTTGTCTGCCGTCCAACGCCTCTGCAACCTGTTTTCCCGTAAAAATTTGTACCGTGTAAAAAATAGCACAAAAAAAACAAAACAAGAAAAGTATTCCCTTGAAGTATTGCTTACGTCTCCGTTTCTCCGAAGGTTACCTTTTCGTACGTGTCGTCATCGTCTTGAAGCTCGACTGGCTCCGGTGGCGCTTCGTACAATCTTCGAGGAGTTCTCGGCGGTAAGCATGGCCGACCACCTTGCAAGGCAGGGATCGTCATGTAGGTCGGATCCTCGCTGGTATTTGCTTGATCTTTCACTGGAATATCGGTGTAGAATGGATTATCAAAGGACGGTGGAACCTCACTTTTTCTAAGCGAGTGCATTTCCTCATTATGTGACGCTTTCTCGTCACTTCGCTGTCGTTTAAACTTCCTTGGTTGAGATGCATTGGATGCGCGTACTTTGGCCCTTGCACCTTTCATGTAACCATCCAAATTCTGTTCAGCCTGGACGATTTTATCTCCCTGGGGTTCAGCCGAATTGTTACCGAGGGATACCCACATTGGAGGAGAGCTTTCATAACAGAGGTTCAATGCTCCTCCACAGGCACCTTCCTCGGGTTCCTTGTAAGGCTTCTTTCCTTTGTTTTGCGCTTTAGCCGCTGCAATGTCATCCTCTCCGGGTAAATTCACCGCCTTCGTGTGCAGCGGATTGGAATACTCTTCACGTTGGTCGGCGTTGTTGAACGGACGACTACTATAAAGAGGATTCTCTGACACCTGAGGCAGAACAAAGAAAACAATTAAAAGATATGATACCAGAGCAGTTTTGGTATGAATTCGTGACAACAGAATAGCGAAACGCGCGAGTGACGTCATGACTCAGACAAGACTCAGACAAACAAACCGGTATGGCGGACGATTTTAAAACAGCCGGTGTTCCTAAAACACTTTTTTGAAACGAAACCTTCGCTTAGATTCCCTTTATTTCTCTCAGAACACGCTGATGTTGTTTGAGCCTCGTGGGGGGTATAATCATTTGCATTCTATTTTTAAACCTCGCGCGCTTCACTATTGAGTTAATCACATTTGGTTTGTCACGCAACGTTGCTTCCCAAAAAGAATCATAGCGTGACCACCTAAACCACCGGTACGAAGGAGAAGCCCTTACGCCGGGAGCACTGCTACTGAAGACTGAATTGAAGACTGAATGCGTGACTCAATGATTGATGGTTTTCTGATCAAATTCTGTTTATCCACTCCGACAACTTTTCCATAGCCTCCCATAGCGCGCATCTCACCTTTATATCATTGCGTTTGATGACTGACGTGGGATCCAAGTTTTGTCGCACCAGACCGTCAGATTCCTTCCTCAGTTTCTCGGCCCAGTCGCTACTCTTCGGTGCTAACGTCGTTGCAGTTCTGTTGTCTCCGTAGACTGAGTTTGAGAAATCAATGTCCTCCGCACCAGACTGGTAACGAACTCTTCCTTGATCCTGCTGTGAAAATAATTAAAACCTATCAAAACCTTTCGCGTTTTCCAACGAAAACGCATCAATCTGGGTGGGGCCTTAGAAATAACCGATCAGTATTTAAGTTGTAGTTTTGGTTTGATTTTTTAAGACAGTTGACTTTTTTGCTGAAACATACCCACAGACCAACAAGGGAATGGCGATAGCAGAGCCAAGAAGAAGGGATCCCATAGGCTTTATTCTTTGTAGCAGTAGAATCCCACTAATTCGAACCTCCCGCTGACTCGAGCCTTATCGGGTAGTATCTGTACAGTGAAGTAAATGACATACATACTGAACAAAACGTGGCAGAAACGAGCCAAGGCTGGAAGAAGGTAAAGTCTGCATAGCCTAGTGGCCCATCAAGCCGGAGCTTATCCCGGTTTCAGTAGCATGAAGCGACTCCCCCCTGGATGGGATGCTAGTCCATCACAGGGTTACCCCCAGCAGTAAATTCGACTGTACCCATTTATACACCTGGGTGGAAAGGGGCACTTTGAGAGCAAAGTGTCTTACCCAAGAACACAACGCAGTGCCACGGCCAGGACTCGAACCGGACGGTTCGATCCAGAGTCCAGCGCACTAAACCATTAGGCCACTGCGCTGAGGGTATAACCACACAAAGCTCGCAAAATATAAAAGGCTGGATAGAGTTTCAACACGGTCATATCACATCAATCTATTTACCTTTGCCGCTTTGTATTTCCTCCTGTAATAGAATATTCCGCCAACTAGAGCGGCAATAAGGAGAATAACGACCACAATAGCAATGCCTGCCGTTCCTCCAGTCGTTAGACCCTTGGACAGCTCCTCGGTAGGAGCGCCGATGTTTCTATTTGATCCCCCTTGGCCACAGGGTAAGTTATTCAGTTTTAGTATTTCACAGTTTTCCACGCACGCCCGTTCGGTGTTGGCGAGCATAGTGCATGCTTCTGAAGCGAGAAGAGGGAAGTTTTTGTTGGTAGAATCCAAGGCGGTGATGATTAGCAAACTCTGTTTTTGAGTACTCAGTTGATTGATTCGAAGGATTTCAACGTAGAAGAAATTTACATGTGCTCGTCGTTTTCTGGCTGTGGCTGCAAATTAAAACAAATAAAGTCACTTTTCATTTGTACACCTAATGTTTAAATCGGTTTAGTTCAATCATTTAAACATGGCTATGTTGTGGTTTAAATTTATCCTTGGTTTAAAGTTTTTCAAACCAGTTTGACTTTTGTTTCCCTTTGTTTTAGATTATGATACTGAATACGAGACAATGAAAAATAAAAATCAAACTGGTTTGAAAAATTTTACACCAAAGATAAATTTAAATCACAGCAGTTACATGTAAATGGCGAAAAAATGACTTTTCAAAGAACCAAAAAATAATTTTCACCGACCGCAAGACTGATCAAAACATTTTCCAGCTTACTACACTTTATTTTTGACCATTTATTTAGCGACTTAACGCCATGTAACCAACTAACTTAATTATTATTTATAGTCAACTTAGTTTCTAGTGTAACTGGGGAGGCCGAACCTTGCATACGCTTTGTAGTTTCTTTGCAGTCACCCCAAAATACTTTTTCTTTATAACTAATTTAAATTATTTTATTTTATCCCGTTTTTGTAATTTCTCTGTGTGTCAAATAAAATTCCAAAAATAAAAGTAGCCAAGTTTCAATGTTAGACATTAACAAGACGGACATGATCAACAACATTTACATTCATGAACTGGAAATTTGAATTCTGTTTTTCCTGTTCCATCAACCCGCGGAAGAAGGGGGGCGGGGAGCCTGGGTATTTTCAGAAGTTTTGTTTTGGTTAACAGTGGGATCTTGAGGATTGATGTTAAGGGGCTTTATCACGAATTTTAACAGATTTTCAAACAGCCAAAATGTGTATCTGTGGCGTAGGAAACCGAAAAATAATGGGTCATTTTATTACCAATTGCTGTATTAGAACACTGAAACAGTTAATAAGCGTCTTTGGCTGCCAATGGCTTGGATGGAAATGGATTGCAACTTGAAACATTAAGGCTAAACTTTCCAAGCATCGTCAAAAAAATCAATATTTATAGCTTTAGTTTGATTTCTATCCGCAAATTGAGGTCATGTCTTCCTTTAGTTGTTCAAAGACAATGTTTTTTCACGGGTTAAGTTGCCTATTACTAATTTCAGAACAGTTTAAACCAAATATCTGCGAAATTCCCATGACGTAGCCCCTTTAAGCTTGAGTAAGACATTATTCAATAAATGACACGCGCTATTCGGGAAGTGTAACCCATGTACTTCCGGGACTGGTTGGTATGCGGAAGGCCCTTGGATGATTGATATAACTTCCTCAATTTAGACTTCCTTACATTGGTTGGCATCGTTTCTTTTTGCATCCAGAATGGCTCCTATCTCTTCCTCCAGCTCAATTGTTCTCTTTGAAGATATTCCAGTCTCGCTTACAAGAACTGGAATGTCGTATTGCTTCTCTAAACACCTGCCAGAAAAAAAAAACAGAGGAACAAACAATGAAAAATATAACCAATATTTACGAAAATTAAGTGATGTTTCGAAGAGTCCGAAGAGGATTATTCAACAGGCTTTTCTTCTAATTTGCCAGATAAAAGACGGCAAGACAATAGAAGCCATGGAAGAAGCGACACTATCGTAGCTGTACCAATTATGTTTAGGAAAATCTTTTAGTAGAAACTTGTACAAGTGTTACCAATGAACAATATCTCGTTCGCGTTTCAAGCAATCCGAAAAACCCTCTGCTCATTTCAAAACTCTGTGTATAGCGGTACGTATTTTGTACGTTTTGGGTGATTTTTGGGGATGTTTGGGAAGAGAGAGTTTTCTCAAAGAATTAGTAAAATTTGAAGAAATGAGAAATATTTAAGATTTAATGTAATTTTTAAATTAGAATTTGAAGTTAATAATTAGTATCTAGGGGGGGGGGGGGGGGGGGGGTCAACTGTCCGGTGGTGTTCCAAAAATAATTTTCTTTCTTCTATCCCTTCTTTAAATTTCACTCAAATTCACGGTTACCCCCGCCTTAATGGAAACAAATTTTACCTGATGGGTGCTTGAATAAAGGTCACGCACAATGTTCCTGCTACACAATTACCACAAAGAGATCGCTGCCGTTCACATAGTTCTCCTGAAAATCCATCAGCACACTTGCAAGTGAAGGATGCAATTCCATCTTCACAAACACCTCCATTCTAGTTGGTGGAGAACAACAAATAGCATAATCAAGTTTTTCAATTCCATTACAATCTTCAATGCACACAACTCGCAACTCTACCCCCCCCCCCCCCCCAAAAAAAAAAAAAACACACACACACAGTGATCCCAGCCAGAGCTAATCTTGATCGGGTGGTGGAGGGTTCGAGTCCCAGACCGGACCAACACTCAGGGTCTTAAAATAACTGAGGAGAACGTGCTGCCTTTGTGGATACATCTGCAAATGGTTAGACGCTCTAGCCTTCCCAGATAAGAACTACAAACCGTAGGTCCCGTCTCCTGCATCTTCAGTGTTATATGGTCAGCAGGGGACGTTAAAGAACCCACACACTTATTGCAAATAGTAGGACACAAAGTTTCTGGTGTTGTGGTCTGGATTTGTTTCACAGGTGGGTGCTTCACAAAAAGGGTTAACCTCATTGCGTCTTACCACCCAAGACAGAGATATCAAGAAAAATTGCTTGGACTATGACTATGACTTGATGCAGGGTCCAGTGTAGTTTGGCCACAACACTGCTGACATACAGTCAGGTGAAAAGCAAAGAACCTATTATGACTAACCTTACAATCGACACCTTGACATTCATTTATATTTGCCTCACAGTGGACACCAGTATATCCCAGCATGCACTGGCAGCTGTAGCCATCAATCACATCTTGACAGCTGCCACCATTCTGGCATACTGGACAGTAATTATTATTGATGTCTGGACAGACACCATTGTTGTCACATTCTAAATAAAGAAGGAAGAAGGAATAACTGTTACAAGAATAACTCATGTAGCAAATCAAGTGACAATTCCATACTTTGAAGCGATGTACATTATTTCCAGTGAAACATCAAAAAGCATGTGGTTTGTTCCAGTATTCTAGACATCAGATAAATTGCTGCAAAACTCAGGAACTATAGTTGAAACTCTTCTTAAAACAATCACCTTTATAAGCAACCAGCTCCCCTCACAAAATCCCATTTATATTCCCATTAAAACTTAGTAATTATCCTACAAACTCTCCTGTCCACTAATATCAATTCATTTTCTTAAAGTATCAGTTGGAGCAAAGAAATTTCCCTTTGGTGATCATTGTATTAATTCTCATAACCTTTTCTATATTTGATGAAGTATTGATATTGAGAGGAGAAATTCGATGTTGGTCGCTGTTGGAACTTAAATGGTTAATATCTTTAAGCTCTTGTAAGTAACCATCCCTAACAGATTGATTCAGCAGTAAGTCAGAACTACAGTTGAATCCCCATAACTTGAACCTTCAAGGGAAATCGAAAAAGGTTCGAGTTATCGGGGGTTCGAGTTATCGAGGGTAAAATTAGTAAGAAAATTACCTGGAGGGGAATCGAAAAAGGTTCGAGTTAGCGGGAGGTTCGAGTTATTGAGGGTTCGAGTTATCGGGATTAAACTGTAAATAAAAATATGCACAACTCCTTAATAAGTACAGGTCTGTTATGGGGCAACCAAAAAAATACTGTTGGATCTCAACACTGATTAGTAACCTGTTTGGCATGTTGGAAGCTCTGGCAGTGATAGCCAACCATCCCCAGTAACGTTCAAGCACTTTTTCCAAATCCCTGTGGTAGTCACTTACAAGAGCTTCAACTAAACAAGCACACACACACATAAACTGCACCTGCAACTAAAACTTGAAGGGATTGTCCAATGAAGTGTAGTGGATGCCTGGTATTGTAACAGCTAAAGTGAATATCCACACTCCCGTTAGAGTCCTTGAAGTTACTGTACAGTAATGGGGTCCTGGTACGAAGCAGGAACCCATCGTCCAGTCGAAATAATGCACTGACATTCTTTTGAAGCTGTGGAACGACTTCATTGTTTTCAGGAGTGTCAACATGGCACCTGTAATCAAACTGCTTGCCAGCACTTTGAGGGCTAGGGCAGCAATGTTGTTTAGCGCAAGATAATAATGGTGATGATGAGTCATCAATATACAGCTGACCCACAATAGCGCCCGATGGTTGATTTTCATTGACAGTGTGGGGAATCAAACACATGTTGACTGGTTGAGGTGCATCATCTAAAACGAAAGTCAAAAGATCAAGTTATTAATAAATTAGCATTATAGAAGTGCAGAGGGTATGGAGCTGTACCCTCTGCACTTAGCTTGTTAAGTGCCTAGCTATCATGCTATTTTTGTTACTGATAGTTCGCATATCGTATAGTGTGATTGTCCGGGTGAGAGTAGTTCTGAAAAGAATTGTTGTTTTGTTAAGTGCCTAGCTATCATGCTATTTTATTATTAATAGTTTGTATATCGTATAGTGTGATTGTCCGGGTGAGAGTAGTTCTGAAAAGAATTGTTGTTTTGTTAAGTGCCTAGCTATCATGCTATTTTATTATTGACAGTTTGTATATTGTGTAGTGTGATCGTCCGGGTGAGAGTAGTTCTGAAAAGAACTGTTGTTGGTGACTATACAAACTACTGATACTCCTGGGTTCAAACCCTTTACTATGTTTTATTATTGAATAGCATCATTAAGACATGTAATGCATACAAATTGCTATGTTGCCATACTCGTAGATGAAAAGGGCATCAGTAGAAGAAATATAGTTCAAAACATACTACAATGCCAAAAAATGTAATTATTTAGGAAGTTTACCAATTTGCGACTCACTGATTTAATGTGGCATTTAATGTGGCATTTTTATGGCATTTTAGAAAAAAGTTGCTGGATGGCAACCAATTTCATACAGGTTAAAATCCTTTACATTTACATTTGTAAACTTCCAAACTACTACATCGGCAATCTAATTTAAAGCAAGCTAATTTTAATCACTTTTTCCATTCCTGGCAATTTCTCTTTGTTTGTTTGTTTCAAGACCATTTTTTTGTGATGGTCAAGGCCGCATGACAGGGTGATGCAAAAAGCCTCTTGTGAGAGATCGAGATGTCCGTTTATTTATAGCACTTACCAACAACTCTCACATAGAAGGACCTTTTGATTACTCCAGACACACTGCCTTTACTGATGATGGATATCCGAATCAAAGCTTCTTCAGAGCTCGACACTTGGAAATCCAACCCGTCCTTCTTAGCAACAAAAAGTTGGTTTCCACGTATACTAAAAGGCAGCTGTGCTTCATCTACAAGCTCGTACAAAAATGTTTCGCCAGGATTCTGTGTTACTGTTGTCAAGGTTCCAATCACTGCACCATTATCTGCTGTAACAGACACTTGACTAGGTTCAAGTTGGATTTCAGCTGTCGGGAGATGTTCTGTGATAACAGAATGATTATGATAAGAGCAAACATTAGAATCTTGTTTTCATTGGTTTTATTCACAAAGAGGATATGGGATTAATCCAAGGATAAACAAGACATTTGACTGGCATGGGTTCAAGGAAGATTCCAGCTGTCGGATGATGTTCTGTGATAACATTGATTATCAGGGGTTTCAATAAAATTTCAAGTAGGCAGCTAGTTAGAATAGAATAGCCAACTGCAGCAACAGGGTTTGAAAAAATCTATCTAGTTACTTCAAAGTAGGAAAAATAGTAACCGGCTTCTCTGAGTGAAGTAGCCAATGCTTTTCATCGCCATATTGAAAGCACTGGATCATAATGATTCAATGTAGTGCCCTCCTTCTAATTAATAAGTGCCCCCCTTTCAAATATTAAGTGCCCCTCTTTTTAATGTGTGTTTGATATAATAAGCACCCCTACTCTAACAAGTGCCCCTATACCAAGGAGCATTCCCATTACTCAAGTGCCTCTAGCTCTATTCCATTAAGTGCCCATATTCTGTTTTAATTATTCAACGTCATTAGAGTACACTGAGATCATCTGTGGTTCATCTTCCTTATAAACTGCTCACATCATTTTAGCAATACAGATGAAAGAACTGGACCTTTTATGTCTCTAAACTGTACCATCAAACAATCTCTGTTTTGTTTTACACACCATTCAGGCACTTGTAACCCCCAAAAGAGCTCTAGCTGCGAAAAGTGCCCAATTATAGTATGATATGAGAACAATGTTTTATGTCTTGGCTTGCAAATCTAACAATAAGAAATTCATATCATTCAATTTATTTGTGCATGTGGTACACAGAAAAAGTTAAGCATGGGCCAGACTCATCCATCTGCAGTTCTATTAAAATGTAAATTCCCTGAAGGATTGGTCTCCCTAAAAAAATTAACACTTATCCCACATTGAAGTAGTGCTGCATGTTTGGAGTTTCATTTTGATCTGATCACGTAGTGGGCTCTGGCTTGCTTTCAAATGAGGCTATGTGATCAAGGTTACGTACGGCATAACACAAAATTTTGTTGCCTTTACTTAATTTAATTATAAACTAGAAGTAAAACATTCTACTTTCAAATTCTCCAAAACCCTGCATCTGGCTATTGTACAAGCACATACTATTTTCTATCTCTTAAATCATGCTAGAAATGATGCAAAGCAGCAACATTTGCTTTATACCTGAAACAACAACAGTGCAATTAAAGACTGCAGACAAGGGCTTGCTTCTGGTGTACTGATATCCCTTGGAAGAGAAACTTGACACAACAATGCCATCATCTGTAACTTTCACACCTATTGTGAAGTTTTGGGGACTGGATGTTACCTGGAAGAAAAACATGCTCTGCATTAGTATGCAAAGAGGCACTAGCAGAAGACAGACAGATTCAGCTAATGTGTTTGCATCGTTAGCTTGTTGCCACCCAAATAAGACAACTTGATGATTCATTTGGAAGATTTGTCACACACAGCTGAGTACATGGGAGTACGTACAAACAGAACTTGTAATAAAATATTGTAGCATCACATGATCTGAGTATTGGCGGCAACAAGGATGTAAACATGGGTGGGTGAACTTATGCATGTCTTGTTAGGTAGCTCTGTAAGTACACACTAAGAAAACTGTGAAATATGATCTTTTTATGGCGGAGGGCAGGGTTGTTTGTTTTTTAGCAAAAGGAGGGGGGGGGGGGCAGCTTCATTTTGCTGATAAACGTTGCTCTTACTCAATTTTATATTGTCATGGTGCTTTCTTTCATACAAATACCATTTAATATAAACTTATTTGAAAAGACTGCCAACACACACATACACCATCATAAAAAAAAATTACTTTCAGCACATTGACAAAATTTCCTTGAAGTATACAGGAATTTTATCATATTTGAAACTACAATCAGTGACAAAATCCTGTTGCACTTTGTCTAGCTGTTTTTTCTCCCCCTTTAGAATGCAAAAAACTAATGCTTCTGATTGCTGTCTATTTTTGCTTACAAATTGAAATGCACTGCACAAGGAGTTCAGGCACATTTAACTATCAACAACCTTTGACAGTGATTGTAGATATTTAAAATTTAATTAATCTTCTGCAGCTCAGTGGTAGAGTATCTGACCAGCATGTGGCAGGTCATAGTAGGGTGCTGACTCCTGTTGGGGGAACTCTGAAGTTTTGTTTTTCAGAGTAGCTCATGCCACTAACTGATTATTATCTTTCTCATTGCTTAACTAATAATTATTTAGTATTTTCCATTTTTTTCTTTTTACAAGTCGGTCTAATATACTGATGGGGGGTGGCTAAATTTGTAACGACTTGGTCTTGTTTTAGGAATTGATTCGAATAGAGACATTTAAGAAGTAGACATTTCAGTGATTATACATTTTGCAGTCGCGGTAAATATCAAGTTTCAAAAGCACATGGTCTGTTTTTGAGTTCGTTTTAGTGTGTTCGAAGTTCATTTTAGTGTCGAGCAATATTTCATTTCTTATTAGCGGAACAAGGCAAGAAAAACTTGTAAGTATCGATCGGTTTTCATTTAGCTTTCTTATCCTTTGTGATTCAATTGTTATTTTGGTTTATTTAGTGGATTTATGTATTTGATTTCAGTGAATCGTTGTTCATGTAATAAAAGACGTTACTTTGCAGTTCAGCGCATCTCGAGTTTTACTTGTTGCCGCTTTCCTGTAGTGAACATTGGGTTCCTACAAAATTATCATAACACTTACAATTAGAATAACAGGAGCCCATCCATAATAGGTAAAGACTGCATCAAGCCAAGTGGCCCATACGTACTGCTGGAGCTTATCCCGGTTTATGAAGCATGAAGTAACTACAAGTATTTCTACTCCCACCTGGATGAGATGCTCGTCCTTCCCAGGGTTACTCCCCAGCATTGTTTTGCTGGTAACTATTTATAACCTGGGTGGAGAGAGGCACTATGAGAGTTAAGTATCTTGCCCAAGAACACAATGCAGTGTCCCAGCCAGGACTCAAACCCGGGCCATTCAGTCCAGTGCACTAACCATTAGGTCACTGCACCTCCCATTTATCCATTAATTATAAAGAATAACACAATATTTATAACACTCACCCCACTCTTGAAAAGAATGTTTTCATCAATTCCAAAAGGCCAGGAGTTTTTCTCTGGACTCAAAGAATATGTCAGCTGTTGTTTATTCTTGACTACCACACTGTGGTTTGAAGGATTATTGTGAATTGCATTTTCATTATCAGGATCGTCACCACGTAAGGTTGCAATTACAGCACCAATAGATGTCCTCAGACCTACCAAGATGGGCTTATTGCACACACTTGATGGAATCTCATTAACATCTGATAAAGAACAATAAAGAACATTACAACTTAAAATAATAAAATACAAAACACAAATAAATAGAAACAAACAAATCTATGTTTGTCAAATGAAAGCTAGCCTGATTCTCAGATGTCTGAGGTCGATTGCGGCCGCTGCGTGCAGCGGCCGCAATCGACCCCGGACATCTTAGAATCAGGCTAAATGAAAGCTGGATTGTCATTCAATACTACGAAATTTTGATAATAAACCCTGAGTTCAAAAGGTTTGTTTGGTGGGCTTATTTTAAGGAGGGATTATTAATGTGCGGTTTATTATCAGATTATCAGAAGAAATTTTGCAATTCAAAAACTCTAAACTGCCCCCCAGGCCTCCCCCCAGTTATAAGCTCGCCCCCCTCCCCTTATATAAGCCCCTCCGTTTATAACCGTTTATAACCCCAAGTTGTATAAAGTTGTATTATACCATTCAGGTGCAGCTTTGACGTTAACACAGTCTGAAACAGTTTTGGTGAGCAAATAGTGTTCGGCATATTCTAATGGCATCAAGTTCTACAATAAGAAGTGGTGAATGGTCCTTCAAAAATTGGCACATCTCGCAGAATTTTAGCCAAGTTTCAGGAGTTGGGGTCTCATCATTTCAATATTTCTGGGACACCTTCTCAGGGTCTTGGGTTTCTTTTTCAAGACTAAGAAAATCCGGGCTTGCACAAGTCTTGCCATGCCACACAGTCTTGAATTTACCATTCAATACTGGCCTACAAAAGGGGGTTTATACATTGACTGTATAAATGCATGGGCTGATAGTCAGGGGGCTTATTATTGGAAACAATTTTGTGTTTGAGATTTTGAGGGTCTTATTTGTGGTAGGCTTTAATTTCAGGGTGGGGATGGGGTGGTTATTGGAATTTTACAGTAACTTGTTTATACCTTTTACCACAATGGTAAACAACTCTGTCTTGAATAACCTGTGCGGCACAACATCACTGCAGTTGATCATAATGTCCAGGCTGTGTTCAGCTTCAAAATTCAAACCATGCAATGTCTTGAGGTTTAATGCGCTATCCACAGTAAAGAATTGACTTGGTGTCCCTGTGTTGGACCTTTGATCAACGATACGATCATGTACTGTACATCGATGTTGCTGCCCTACATCTGGGTCAGAAACTGTCACTTTACCGACCACTGCGTCAGCTTCATTTTCACATATAGTAGTGGCGCTCAACTTGATTTCTGATGGAGGCTCATTGACATCTAGAACAAAATCAGTACTCCCAGCTATATTTAAGTACTGTACATGAACCAGTTCACGTAGAATGCGTTGTAACATTAATAAATCTAATGCAGTTGCCAATACAGAAACAATGGCTTTTAAAGTCTGGTTGAGCACTCCTTAAGATTATATATAGCTAAAAACAGTTGATTCCACATTATTAATTTTGATTAACATTTTACTTCAATCTATTAACAGCAAACACTCAAACTAAGAACCCCCCTTTAATTTATTCCTCCATCTGCCTTTCTTTCATTTATCTGCAGACAATTCTTCCACTTACTGACAACGTTGACGAGAAATGACTTCACAATGAACATCCCATGTCCATCTGAACAATTTAATGTGATACTAAACTCCTTTGTCGATGGCAATTTGTCTGATTCATAATCTGTTGCAGTTGGTCCTACAACCAGGTTTGTACCCACGATTTTGACACGCCCACCAGAACTGTCAGAGAGCCTGCAGGAGGGAAGGTCCCTGTCCTGATCTGTGAGTACTATGGAGCTAATGAGCACTCTTTCAGCACTGTTCTCATAAAACATTGGTGTGGGAACTAGCGTCAGATTGCTGGGTGGATCATTCACATCTGTGGATAATGCAATTATTTAAAATACAGGAGTACACAAGTGGACAGGTCATTGAAAAGGTTCTAACACAAGGTATAAATTATCAGGTACATTGTAAACATGCACAGTGTTGCTAACATTATCTCAACTTTGTGTGCAGATTACTAATCGCTGCAAGTTTAAAATTAATAACAGTGTCAAGAAATGAAATAAGCCTTAATTTCTTGACATGGGTCAGGGTTAAACAGCCTAATAGTGGTACCATATCACACCCAAGCTTGGTTCCCCCTCCCCCCCTCCTGCCCCAGTCCCATGAGATCTTTAAAGACTCAGAATAGTCTATCTACAGTCCATTAATTGAATGCCACAGGTTTAAGGCTGTCACTTTTAAGTTGACAAGACTGAAAAAGCATTAGGCAAATAGAACATAATACTATTAAAATGGTCTCTACTTGGCCCTTAATATAAAATAATGATGTGCGTTGAACACAAGTTATTTCAGAACTGTACTATTAATATCAGCCAGTCATCGTGCAATTCTCTTGCAGTGCACTTCATAATCATTAACACCACATATCATGGTACCACTTATTTTGTGGGACACATTGTTAGTAAAATCACAGCATAATGAAACTCACCATTAATAGTTATCTTGAAAGTCTTTTCCATGAAGAGTCCCCCATCATCTGTAGCCCTGACAATGACTAAGATCGTTGGATTTGTTTCATGGTCCAGTGGACCATTTACTACCAGTGTCTTGTTATTAGTTCCACCAATTTTGAACGGCACACCAGCAGGACCCACGATGCTATAGGTGTGGACTCCTCCGGGTTGGTCTGGATCATCTGACGAAAGGCTACCCACAGGGGTATCCAGGGGAGTGTTCTCATCAACGGACATACTAGACAATGTCAGGTTTACAGGAGGCTCGTTGACATCTGAAGAATAAGAGAACCATTAAATATGTAAACAAGTGACAGATGGACGGATGGACAGATGAGGGGGAGGGTTGATATTGAAGGAAGACATGAAGGAAGAAAAGGAGGTAGGGATGGAGGGAGGGAGGGTCATAAAGGAAAGAAAGGAGGGAGGGAACAAAGGGAGGGAGAGAGGGAGAAAGGGGAGGAGGGAACGAGGGAATGAGGGAGGGACAGTCAGAGGGAGCTGTGGAAGGATAGATACTTGCAGTACATAGCAAATTCATAGCATGGATCTTCACAGTACCTTGAAACAATTTACAAAATGCTATTTACCTTTGACCGATATAACAAAACCAGCCGAACGTGAACGTGGTGGGTGCCCACTGTCAGTGCAAATCACAGTAAAAGCCAAAGTTTTCATTTGCTCATAGTTTATCTGTTGAGCTCCTTTCACTTTCAACACCAATCCCGTATTGATGGTAAAATAAGTTTCATCGCCTGGTTGACTGGCATCAAACAAACATGTGTGTCTTTGATGTGAAGGGGATCTGGCATTATCTGGGTCAGTGACCTGTATGCAATAAATAAAAGACATTAAACACAGTCACACTGACGCATTCAACTTTTAACATTGATCAATGTCTAACTTCTTTTTGACACAATACAAATGCAAAGCATGTTGGTTATGAGAACATCACAACAAATCACACTGAAATCTCCGTGGAACTCTGGTCTAATCAGATGTCAGCAGCAAAGCATCACCTATAAAATGATAATTGGTGCCTGGACACTTAATTTTTATTTTGGGTGCTCAAGGATGGCACAAATTATTTCAACTTATTAATTGTTGCCAAATGAAAGTGCCCCTGGCTAGAGTTACAAATTATTGATGTACCATGTACATACCACAAATTGTCCAACAACAGTTCCAGCCACAGCATTTTCCGTCACAGAATGAGACCCTGTCAGATTGATAGCAGTTGGAGCCTCATTGTCATTTATAATTTCAATGTTGAACATCTTAAATGCACGTGTATGAGAATCATTAGCTTGTACATTTAACCTGTACCACGCTTTCTCCTCGTAATTAAGGGGAGATTTCACTGTGACATTTACACTGCACTTGTTCTCCTGTCCATTACCTATATGTACACATCTGACATCGTCAATATCAAACTTATCAAGTGTGACTGCATCTGATTGGCTGATGTCAAAAGACACATCATCACCATCCTTATCTATTGCTATAAGCTGCCCAACGACAGTATCGACTGGTGCCAATTCATGTACAGTGCTTTGTGTTAGTTGTAAAGAGTGTGGGACATTGTTGACATTCATGACATCTATTATGAAGTCTTCTGTGGTAAATTTTACTGGGATTCCGAAGTCTGAACATTTGACGGTTATCTTGAACAGTCCAGGAGTCAGAATCTGAACAACAACCACCTTATTGACGTTGATGCCAAATTTTCCATTACCATCCTGAAGTAACTCCCATTTAAAGTTTGAATGGGGATTAGTGTTTGGTGGGTCATCTCCGTCAACAGCTGTTAACTCTCCAATCACCGTCCCTGTAGTCACATTCTCATAGACAACAGAATTGGACAAGCTGACCTGCTCAGGGGGGTCATTCACATTCAGAATTTTAATTGGAAATGTCTTTTCTAGCCACATAGGGGGAGCACCATCATCCGTTGCTCTAATTGTCACTGCTAGATTGCTATTGTTTAAGGAGACATTTCCATTTAGCATTGGATCATCCCAAACGTTGATTAACTCGTCTCCTTGCACAGCGAGAAGTGCACTTGGGGTTTCAACTGTGTACATGAATGTCTGTCCCCGTTGCATGTCTCGGGAAGTTAGAGTTCCAATGACGGTACCAATAGCTGAGTGCTCCACAAGAACTGAACCATTCAAGCTTAAATCAAGAGGCGGATCATTTGTCCGTCTACAGTAATAATTACTGAGCTCACTGTCCAACACATCCCAGACATTAGACGAAATGCCTGCCTGGGTTTTCTGGCAAGTGATACTGGAAATCACTGACAAAAAATCAACACTGGAAAAATCCTCGCCAAACTTCTTGTTCTGCTGAGCAGTAATCTTTGCAAGTGCATAGTTCAGAGGACAGGTCAGCGAACACTGTTGATTGTAGGTCGTTCCCTGCAAACAGCTCGCTATAACTCTGTCGCAAACAGAGGAGATGTGATCACTGTAGGAATCTGATGGACACGCATTGAACAGGAATGCTGGGTCACCGCAATCATACGCAAGACATTGATGAGAATCACTGCTTAGATAATAACCTGTAGGGCACTCGCAATTGTATGAACCAACTGTGTTCTTGCAGATGTGACTGCATGGACCTTTTCCACCATTTGGCACACACTCGTCGTTATCAATACACTTTTTACCTAAACAAAGGAAAGAATTGGAATTATAAAAGTTGACTTAAGGCAACTGGCATTAATGCAGTATTAATTTTCTTGAAACTGCAATTAATTAATAAGTCATTGAAAGCTAAATAGGACTTGAAGTAAACATCACAATTTTACACTGTAGACAGCAAATAATAATTCCTGCTAGGCTGAAGTCCCTCATATTAAGTGAAAATTTCACAGTGGAATACAAATTCCTTTTTGGGATTGATATTATTGATTGCATCACTGCCAGAGCCATGGTCACACAATCTCCGTAATAACTCTTTTGAAGTACCTGATTTAGTGTAGCCTGCCTGACAAGAACATTTTCCATTATTACAAATCTGGTCACATCCTCCATTGCTTGATCCACATGATTTCAATTCTGAAAGATGATAAGGGCAGCTACCACCCCACGTTTCAGTGGTGGTGACGGTACGGGTTCTTTTTCTGGTGCCAATGTGACAATCTTGAGAGCAGGCACTCCATGATGACCAGCCTGAAAAGAAATGACAGCGAAATGAATTAATTTCAATCCCTATTGTCTTTACATGCAACTTTTAGAAGTTTTGCTGTCAAATGGGATGTTCTTTCACACAGAATTTTACAGTGCTATTGAGTGCAATGTTCAGATATTGATTAAATGACAACTTACTCAAAGAAGCTTGCATCATTTAATGTTAAACTGATTTCAGTATAACATTATAGTTACAAAACGTCAATAAATATGAACGTATTTGAAGTCATTTTTCTGGAATGTGATGTTAATAAACAAAATAATATAGAAGAAAGTCAATATCAGGTGCCGCAAATCAAGCTTATTTGTTGCACACGGCTATTGCAAAAGGTGGCCTAAATAGCCGTTTTTGTCAGCATTGTGCCAAAGAAACAAGCACGGTGACCCCCTCTTTTTATTACATTTTTATTATCTCCTTGATTTGTTAGTTCAGTGAACAAAGTTTCAACGGAAATCTATGACGGGTTCTTTTACTAGGGAATTTACACCTTAATTGTGAGTTGCAATTTATTCTTGCAACTCAATCATGTCACTCATTGGTAAATATAATACCTTAACATTCCAGAAACACTTTTTCCGTTTTCAAATGTCAACTCTATTAATCATTAATGGTCTTATGATTATTTAAAGGCTGATTAATTTTAAAACATGCTAATTAATATAGATACTACACTGTAACTAAAGGGTTAAACAACTTTGTTAAATAACAACTTCCTTCAAATATACAACATAAAATAAATCACTTTATTTAAGTGTCAGGGTATTTAGCACTGTTGTACTAATTGTGGACACTGTAAATAAGCAAACAAATATTACAAATTGAACAGAAATTTGTTAAAAATCCCAACTGGTAGGAGGCTGACCAGCTGGCTATTTACAAAGTGCGGAGGAGTTGAATTCGGGACCGCCAAAGACAAATCCATCTAGTGGCAGGGAGGAGGATTTGAGCCTGGGACCTCCGGATTACAAGTCCAGCGCGCTAACCACTAGGCCACGCTGCCTCCTACATGGTTGTTCCAAGTGAGATTGACTTCATAATGACGAGATGCAACTGGCATCACATTTACTTGGCAAGTTAGTGTTGATTTTATGACATTTTGAGAAAAGAACACGTGTTCAGGAAGAAAAAATGGTAGCTGTGTTTTACACAACCTGATGCATCCACAAGTTTCAGACTGAACTCATTAAGAATGAGGATACAAGGCTATTATATTGCGGGCTATATACTTGATCATCCATTTAATTTTGTGTCCTGTTCATTCTTTAGAGTCGTTCATGCACAAAGGATAGGCAAAGAATTTAATTGCATGCATGACTAAGTGGGTGTATGGAAATTTGTGTCATTGTTTCCAATATTTACAAGTCCTTGCAATGATAATTAGAATGATTTTATTTAACCCCTAAAAAACATCTGACAGTTCGTGCAAAATAGTCAAAACTAAACAAAAGAAAACAATAGAATTTGTGTCTAATAGTATCTAATAGTGCAGTAGTAAACAACATTCATTTCACAGGTTTAGTAAAATCATTTTTTCCATTGCTCTCTTTTGTTTTGTCGTGACTATTACCAGGGGCACCCAACGGAATATTTCGGTAAAATATCTGTTCGGATGGAAGGTCGCCTAAGAATTTCGAAATTTTTGCCCAGCGACGCCCTAGACTTCTCAAAGTTTCCCTAGAATTTTCGGAATTGATGTGCTCACTTTTATCATGTCCCATAATTTTCGGACGGTTTTGTTTGTTCTCTAAAATTTTCGTTTGGCTTAATTATTCCAAAAGCTGCTAAAAGTTTCGGTGAGCATTAGAGGTAATCAGGAATGTACGTGAACCTAATGAAAGATAAAGGCAATTGAGGTGATTGAGCTCGGCATTAGCCTACTTATCAGATTATTGGAGAAGTTATTCGGAGGAATAGGTTTAACGCCTATAATATTCGGATAAACATTTATATTGCCTAGTATTTTCGCGAAATTTCGATAGGCACACGTATAACGAAAAACTTCCCCTAAAATTTTCCAGTGAAAATATGGTCTCTCAGTGTCCTCGAACTTTCGACAAGATCCATCAGGATAGCTAAAACTTTCGGATGACTCAAAAAAGGACCCTAGAATTTTCGAAACGACGAAAGTTCCCCTTAAATATCCGAACAGATAAATATTTTTTAGGGCATCTCCAAATTAACTAAAAAGCCTTCTAGAACATAGAGAAATCCATTTACGACACTTCTGACGTCTTTGCAAAGATTCGGTCGTTGGGTGCCCCTGTATTACGTACGTACTCATTGCTTGATGTTGTTAAGGGGTTAAATAAAATCACTCTACATGATGTAGCTATATGTTGTGTTTATGAACGTAAAAGTTATGTAACATGATATCATCGCCACATTTGCCTCTATCTTATGCAAAATAACTGCCTATCCAATAAGAATGCATGTTATAAAACCAAACTTTATAAATGGAAGTGGAAAACTACCGCTAGATCAATAAATTTAAGTTTTCAATTACTGCCAACATTTTAAAATCTTTATTTTTCGTCACAAGTCCAACAAAAGCGGTATCTCAGTGAAACTTTATTCAGCATTAAAGCGATTTTTGGACTCAAAACAACTAAAAACCCATGTAGATCCACTCCAAAAAAGTCCCAATAAAACGCATGAATATTTGTTTATTTATGAAAAGTTTTGGTCCAAAATACTTGTGACAGTTGTTCTCGAGCGCGCTGAACACGTCACTACGTCAGCGAACTCACCAGAAAGATGAAGTTCTGACTGATAACTAAAGATCACCTCATGAACCAGGAAAATATGGGACTGAATCTTTATCTATTCGCTATTAAAATGATTGCGTTTCGAATACTATTATACATCACCTTCATGACATGTAAATTAATTGTTAAAGCTGAAAACAATAACATCCTCAAAGTTTTACCATACCAGATACTTCACAATTTTGTGGTGGAGGAGGTGACCAGCGTCTTCTTCTTCTCCTCCTAAACCATGCTTCCTCTTCCGGGATGAGCATCAAAATCAACAACAAGAAAAACAGTCGTCGAACCATTTCGATTACTTTCCCGCAGTTTCCCGTCCTTGAAATACTTCCACTCGACGGCTTGGCGCAATATGGTACAGATTTTCGAGCTTTAAAAGCTTTTCGAGAGTTCCACAGCTGGTTAAATCTTCAAGATAACTCTCAAATTTCTACCACCATCTCCCAGCAACGAAAACTGTTAAATTAGTGACTCTTGTCGAGACCTGTACCACTGTGTACCAATTTACTAGAATAGACCCCGAGGTCAATTGCAGTTTGACGTCACACGTGGTAGTATTGGCTCTCTCACGGCTTTTGTCACGGGAATGCGCAAAAGGAAACCTCTCCGTGGGAGGACAGAGTGAGGCTATAAACCTAACATGAAAACTTTAGATACTGTTATCGAACAGAAAAAAAAATTAGAACAAAAAATAAATGAAACTCTTAGTAAAAGCAGGAAGAAAGAAACGGATGTACATGTAAGCGAACACTGATCGTTTTCACTTTCGAACATTTCATTGATCAATTTGTTCCCCCGCCCTACCCTACAAGTGTGATGTTCTTTCAGTATTTATTGCGCGGGAAAATTTGCGCATCAACATTGATTTGTGTCTCACAAATTGAAATCGGCCGTTTTTATTCGCTTTGGATTGTTTCAAGCCACATTTCTTCGATGCGATTCGTCTAGATCATGTCTCGCTTTACTGGATACATTATAAGAGAGGAAAAAGACAGTGCCAAACATAAAGAAGATTCCGATTTCGAAAGCGACAGCGATGAAGACGACTTCGAAGGCGCTGATCAAGACTTCGACTTTCTTCGCAAACCCTCGCGCAAACTTCGCAATGCTGTGGAGAACATGAAGCAAATGGAATTCAAAAACGGTCGCTTTATCGCTAAATCAGGCATCACCCGTGTACGTGGTCGATTCGATCGCCTGTTCTCTCAACCTTGGTGGATGGTTGACTTGAAAATTAACGCGTCTAAATCGTCCAAGAATGAGAAGCTGGCGTGTTCGCTTCCTTCTTACAGTTACCGAGCTGACAATGATGCTGGTGAGGACGTTTTGTCGTTGTTCTTGACTAATGGGTGCAAAGTTGACCCTCAGCATGTAGCACTGCTGTTGGAGTTTATCAGACGAAGCAACCTTCGACCCACATTGAAGGATCTGATGGAAAACTTGGAGAAATTTGCTGATTCTAGCGAAGACGACCGTTGTGCTGTTGCTAGGCAGATACAAACGGCCCTGCGTTATTCACGTAAGTTTGCAGTATGGGACATGGGGAAAGGGTTATTTTGTACATGGGGACAAATTTTGAACTATAAATCAGGGAGGGTACACCATCCAAAAACTAGTTTTGCCTTTTTTGTTCAAGATGCTGGTAGAAACTCAGAGTTTTGATCTACCGTAAAATTCCGGTTATAAGCCCCCCGCTTATAAGCCCCCCCCGGTTATAGGCCCATCTAACCGGAAACAAAAAAATAGATCCGGTTATAAGCTCCCCCGGATATAAGCCCCCCTCTGCTGGATGACAGTACTGAACAGGGTTAATAATTATTGTTGCTTTATTTTGACTTTTTAGCTTAAAAACGTATTTCGATCAACACTACCGTGGATCGTTTCGAAACATTGTTTTTATTCCGCTTATAAGCCCTCCCGGATATAAACCCCTCCGCTTATAAGCCCACCCAAAACCCCTTACGAAGTTGTATAAGCCCAGGGCTTATAACCGGAATTTTACGGTATTTTATAAGACTGGTATATTGACCCCTCACCCCTACTCATCAATTGCATGTATGCCATCTCATCTAAACAAAATGTAAATGTTAATAACTGCCGCTGCTGGGGAGAGGAACTTGAGAAGGCACCTCAGAAGTCCCCATGTAGGTTGGTAAAATGTGTACATTCAGAGAATGGTACCGGAAAATTTGTCAAAGCGACTCGCAAAGGATTGCCCAAATGCTCGCAAAGGATTGCTGAAACGCTCGCAAAGGATCAACGGCACGTTTGCACACTCTCTTCATTTAAGTGTCATTTTACAAGGTCTTGAAGACAAAAGACACAGTTTATTTGTCAAAGAACATGTCTATCTTATCTACAAATTTGATCACAATAAACAATCATTCTCATCCCCAAAGGCTGCAATCCTTCTGGGGCTCTTCTGGGTCTCTGCCAGAAATCCCTGAAGAAACACAGACCAGAAGGATCGTGGCCTCTGGGGACAACAATGGATAAACAATAAGCAAGACTCAGTGCAAATCAGTGATTTGCCAGGCACAAACTACTTGACCATATGAAAGACTTGATTTAGTCCACCGCTCGAGATTTGCAAGACGACAAGCAGCATGGGAGATAAGCAAAATGAAGATTGTTACTGAGACTTGACAGGAAAAAGAGAGCCATTCAAAAGAGTTCTTGAGATAAAAAAAATAAAAGAGACAAAATAGATGGAAATCCACCAATCGCAACACATAGACTTGACCATTTTAACCCCTTTGAAGTGTTTTCCTGAGAAGTCTGCAGCGTAAAAAATGCAATCATTTGGGTTTCGAACTTCGGATCAGAGCTCAAGTATCTCTGACCATTTTTGAGAGGCACAATGAGAAGGAGAGGGAAAAAATAGCTTCAGACCTTGGTTGAGGCTCTTGATTTCACAAGCCATGCAATCACTCTGCTCAAATATCCTGTGTCAACCTATGCTGCTGAACACAGTTTTAGCAGCATGAAGAGATTAAAAACCCCTCTTTGCAGCAGCACTATGAGTGCAGAGAGGTTGCCCTCCCTCGCAATTCTGCACATTCTTAAGCATAAGGATGTTGATATTGACAATGTGGTTTTGAATTTGATCGTCAGAAGGGGAGACATCTTGCCCTTTGCTTATAAACACTGTTAATTAAACTAATTAGTCTCTCCTATTTAATCTACTAGTAATAATAATTATTATTGTCCTGAAGGTTGGCACTTGAACAACTTAAGTCAATGTTACTAATTTGCTAAGCGTTTTCCATGTTTCGATTTATGAAACTGATCCCTGGTAATCATGGGAAATAGCATTTCCAAGCCCCTTAAAATAAAATTTTCCTCAGGACATGCCCCCAGACAGCCCTAGCGGCTTTTGCTCACTTACATGTAAATTAGCCATTCGTGCGTACTCCACGAAAAATGCATGCTACGGCATGCAGAGGACTAGATGTAGCTGCAGACCTTAGCGCACATTGCAGGCCTATAATACTAAGTGATATTGATGCATCTGTTTTGCTTTTTGTTACAGCAACAGGTAAAGCATTCTTGGTTCCACTGTTCACGAAGTATGCTCATCGTTTATTTCCACGACATGTGTGTTCAGTCTTTGATGAATGTTCCCAGGAGGAGTTAGAAAGTCTTAGTGAGGCCCTTCAGAATGAGAGCTGGCTTTTTGGTTATTGGACTGTTGTTAAAAGTAGATTTGGTCTCTCAGGTTGTGAAGTAAAGTTGCAATCATTTATTGACTGTAATCTACTCGAAGGAATGCCAGCAGTTATGCAAGATGCACTCCGAATATATGATGCGCTGTCCAAGATGATACAACAAGATGGCCACACATACGTGTTTTTGCATCAACTCAGGAGACTGAGAAAACTGAACGGCAATGTTACAAAATGGGCAGAGAGCCTTGCCTATTTGAGCAAGATTAATGTTGTAAAAACTGCTGAAGATCATCTGGGTGAAAATCGCCATGTGTTTTTAACACATATCCGTGGCTTTGAGAAAAAAATTGCATGGAACCTTGCAGAGGTCATGGATAATGAACCATGGGTTGGTGATATTGAAATTGATGAACAAGTTAGTATTGCCCAAAATGTATTTATGTATAATTTTTTTACATGTATTTCGTAGTTAGTGCAATGGTTAAATAATTGTGAAGTAACATGGGGAAGACGCAAATGATTCTTACCCCATCTTTACAGAGGCACGCTTTATCAAGCTGGTGTGAAGTACATAAATTGTGCAGATAGTCATTGAGATATCAGTCTCTCGCTAACATGAATTTTTTGATAGGAACGTAGAGGCG
This sequence comes from Meandrina meandrites, assembly GCA_963693305.1. Taxonomy (NCBI): domain Eukaryota; kingdom Metazoa; phylum Cnidaria; class Anthozoa; order Scleractinia; family Meandrinidae; genus Meandrina; species Meandrina meandrites. Next base: position 11,492,194 of record OY855906.1, read on the forward strand.
TAGAGGTTGGAATTAAGAAATAGAACCGTCGAGGCCTAGATGTTGTAATTAAGAAATATAACCGTACAAGCGTAGAAACCTCGAGGCGTAGAGGTTGGAATTAAGAAAAAGAAACGTATAGGAGTAGACGTTGGAAATAAGAAATAAGAAATATTAAGAATTAAGAAATATAACCAGGTATAAGGTTGTAATTAATAAATATAACCGTACAAGCGTAGGCGTAGAGGTTGAGATTGAAAAAAAAAAATAAAAAGGAGATTTGTGGAGGGGTAAGGAATTTAAAGTAAACGGGTAAAAACGTAAAGGTAAAGGAATATATATTCAGTAGAAAATACAATAAAAGTGTAGAGATTAGAATAAAGATGAAGAGCTGCAGAAAAGTTAAATGACAAAAAAAGAAAAAGAAAAAGGGTACTAGTGGAGGAGTAGAGTATATAAAGAAAAAATTGGGGTTTTGTATATGAGAACAGAGTTTAAAAAGAGAAAAGGAGAAGTAGACTGGAAATTGTTAAGAATTCGCTAAGTAAAGGGTATGATCGTATATATATCTTTTATGACATAATAAATATAAGATAAAAGGATTAGAAAGTTATGAATATAGATAAATAGTAGAGAAAAGAATTGGTTACCATGGCAACGCAATGGAGCGACAAGGCAATGAAAAAAAAAAGGCAGCAGTAAATAGAAGGCGAAGGGGCGAAGTAGAGCAGAAATCTCTACGAAAATTTCGACGCAAAGTTGAGTGTGCAAATCGGCGCCCCACTTGTTCTTTGTGTTTAACGTCAACCTTGTTTCTTTTTGCATTGGCTTGTGTTATTCTACTCAAGGCTGCTGCCTAACGGGCGCCCGGTCGCCTGGGGCGCCTAAGTTAGGAGTGCGGGCGACTAAATTTTTGTTCAAGGAGCCCGGATGGGCGCCTAAGCATAGATTTTCCATTCTCATCTAATGACTTCAATTTCCTTGTAACTTTGTTCCACTGGCGTAAGATATATCCCGTTTAAAACCATAAGCGCTTCATTTCAAAACGGTAATACTAAAATTGTCCACAATAGAGATAATTTTAGCGTATAAATACGTGCAACTTCGAAAAGCAATTATTTTCGACTGTTTAGGACTGGGACTGACTCCCAAATATGGAATGAAGAATGAATAGTATTATGGGCTGCTTCACGTTTCGTTCGCTACGTTGATGTTTTGGAGGAGTTTATAGTGAATGTGAAGTAAACATTTTACGGATACAAAAGTGAAATCAATCTCCTGGCCATTCATGCATCAGGTCTGATCATGACAATTTTAATCTGCAAAAGCTTGATACAAAAACCTTTTCAACAAGCCTAAAATAATGTGCAGAATGTTTTGATGTTACACTTACGAATTACTGTAATTAAGCTTATTGTTTAACTCAAACTTTTATTTTTCCACTTTAGAGAACGCTTAATTTCATAACAACAGAAAGTGTGTGCCTTTTCTGTGACATTCTTATCAGCTACCGCTTTTTGTGGATCAAGTTTGTTTGTTTGTTCATTCGAACTGTTTCGTGTTTTATCTCGGTTATTGAACCGTGCAAGGAGAACATTACTCTTGAAAATAATAATGTGCTAGAAACTTTGCTGAAAACAGTTTGAATAACATGAATGGTTTTTAAAACTACTAAAATCTATTTTATAAGCAACTCATTTGATAAGCCTAGAAACTGTTTTTATTTTCACAACTTAGTTTTTCTGGTCTATTTTTGACAACTGATTATGAAATGTAGATAAGATCAGAATTTAATTAAAGTGTTTACACAGGTGTTTTTACTTTTTATTACCTTTGCCTTAACCTTCAAATAGACCTGCTAAATTGTAATCTTGGTTCTGTTAAACCTTTATTACTAACAATAATTCAAGTTCTTTAGTGAGCTTGCTGTGCAAAAGTGAAATAATAATTTTGCTGCTTCATGCTTCACTGATTTTGCTTCAAAACTTTGGATGTTCAAAACTCCTTTTAAACATTGTTTTATTTGTTCTACACATTTTTAACTTACTTTATCCAACATTCATCACAGCACAATATACTGGTTGGATTTTCAAACTCATTTTAAGCCTACAGAAACTTTCTAATATACACACTCCTGTTCATGTCACCCAATCAGTGTAAAAAGGGTTTTATCGAAGGAGAGGCTCGGTTAAATAAACTTTCAAGTTAAGAAAGCTGGAATTTCTCACACAACTATTTTAGGGAGGTTACCTTCAGAAGCTTTCAGAAAAAATCTTGTCCGAAGGAGTTTTCTGTTCACGTACAAAGGCTCTACTGACAAAATAAAATGTGTGTGCATGTGGAAGGGGACGGTAAGGGGGGGGGGGGGGGGGCGGCTGCTCCCCAGACCCCTCCCCTAGATTTTTTTCTTCTACTTCACCCCCCTCCCCCGAGGATCGACCATGGCAACTTTTGCTCTGGGCTCCTAAAGTAATGGCTTGGGCTCCTAACTTTTGATGTTAGGAGCCCGAAGGGCTCCTTAGAAATTTCCTTAGGCAGCAGCCTTGCTACTTATATTTGTAAAAACTTAATTTTCATGATTTTTGAAAAATTGTGAAAATAAAGAACTAGGAAAATATATTGTATTTCAAAAATTTTTAACATATTTTTTCAATTTGGCCAAAATATTGAAATCTGAAATATGGCTACCGGTATTCCATTTTTGGGAAATTAAGTTCCCACGAAAATAAGGTACTGTTGACTAAAATTTTCTGGACACAACAAAAAAATGCTACCTAATTTTCTGGGACAAGAAATATTATTTCATGCTCATTTGCCTGGTGAGCATGGCTACAGGCAAATCATGTATGGACTTAATCATAGTAAAAGTAAACAAAGAAAAGCATCCAACTGCCTTATTCTTACTTAATTTCACGAGTATTACATTTCACGATTTTCACGTTTTTGAAAAAATTGCAAAATTTGATTCTGTACAATGTATAAATAACATCAATAAGTTTCAAGCTGGTGCTTTATTAGCTTCATGTTGGACTGGAAATTACCTTGTGCTTTGCTAATTTTGTTTGCTATTGTTTACGATGGCGATCAAATCAATTATGTTACAGTTCTGAGGTCAAAGCTACATGTTGAAGAAATAATATTGGAAAAAATTGCAAAATACACTCCAATTCTACCTTCCTCTCAAAATCGCAAAATTTTAGACTTATGAAATAAATTGTTATGGCTCTTGATTTTTTGCAAAATTTAGTGAGAATATTAAAGATACCCCAGGCAAGCAATGGAGAGCTTCTTCTGCAAAGGGGCAAACTCAGGTCAAACCCAGATGTTTCTTTGTCCCATACTCTTGATATTGTGAGCAATTACATCTTTCTCAATTAACAAGATATTGATGAAAAAAAAACTTTTATTGAAGATTGACTTCACTTGTCATTTCAAGATAACATTAAAAGCCTTCAAATTAACAAAAATTGGGAGATTGAATTGCAAAAGTAGGTGGGGCTGATATTGAAAGTTGCCACTGGAGTTCGTCGGTCGCCAGCTTCTAATGAAATCCCTGGAAAGGTCTTCTTCTTTTGTAATTCACCGGTGTGTTGTACATGGAAGGGCCAATGCAACTACAGTACAGTTACATTGCCCATCTCCCTCATGAGCCTGTTGCTAGTACAGGCCAGAGAAATGTTGTTTACGGCTTATATTTATATCATCTATATAACCATTTTAATTTTTTTTTTCTACTGCAGGTATTTGGTGGTGACAAAGACCAGGTCAGTGCAGCCAAACTTATTGTAGAGAACCCTGTGGTTGTGATGTCAGGGAGGGGTGGCTGTGGCAAGACATTTGTGGTATCAAAAGTCTTGTCAAAGGCATTAGACATTAAAAGAAAAAAGGTAATCCAAGATTTTGCGGTTGGCTTAGACGGTGCAAATTTCACAACATCTGATGCTGACAATGAAGTGGCCACTTCACCTGAACTGAATGTTCAAACCACTCACGAGTCAAATCACAAAAGTGACAGAGAGGGACACAAAGTCAAACTAGATTTGCAGTGTGACCCTGCTACCAGTAAAACGGATTCAATTCCCCAGGGGAATGAAAAGCTGTCTTCTGAGCGTAAAGCACAGCTTCGTAAACTGAACACCATGCTGAAGGAAATTGATGATGAGGTGTTACTTACAGCACCAACTGGCAAGGCTGCATCAATACTAGGAAAGCGAACACGGCTTCCTTCACACACCTTACACTCAGTCATATACAGCCATCAGCGCTGGGAAATGAGTGGTCAAGATGAATGGAAGTTCAACAAGGTTCGTCTGTTAGTGTGTGATGAGTGTAGCCTTATCTCAGTGAGAGTGTTCTCCAAGCTGATTGGCATTCTGAATGAAAGTTCACAGCTACAGCAGATAATTCTCCTGGGTGATATCAATCAACTTCCTTCTATTGAGCCAGGCAATTTTCTGAATGATGTTTACCATGAACTGATGTTGCATGGTGTTTCTATTACATTGCGCACTAACCACAGGGCAGACTCTGAACTCATTGTTCAAAATGCCAGTAAAATCTCCAACCAGCAGATTCCATTATTTGATGAATCAAGAGGTTTCTTCTCAGTAGAATACCAACTAAGGCCAAAAGATGATGAAAGTCACAAGATCAATCATGTGATCAAAGAGGTATTGCAAAACAAAGAAAGGTCATTCGTCTTGCCTGATCCTGAATCTTCACAATTCATCTCATTTCGGCGAATAGATTGTAACGTCATCAATGAACAATGTGCTCTCCACTATAACAGCCATTCCATCAAAGATCAGCGCGGTAAACCGGATTTTAAAGTCGGGGACAAGGTCTGTGTGAGGCGCAATATGGAATGCTTTGATGAATATGAAGAAAAAGGAGTGAAGATATGCAATGGAGAGATATTCTTCATCAGAGATATCACTGAAGAGATAGACAGCAAGAATAAGAAGGCTTCCAAGTTCAGCCTGGACAATGGAGAGAGGATAATGAAGATTGATTTTAAAAGCTTGAAGTCAGCCAAACTGACTCATGCCTGGGCAAGAACCATTCACACCTTCCAGGTAACTATGCAGCAACATCTCATGATAACTTAAAAGTAGTTTCACTGAGTGGAGTGCAATTCAGGGAGTGATCGCCTAAGTAATTTTAAATCTGCCGTGCACGCAGCACACGGCCAATTTGGAATTACAAGCACAATTACTCCCCCCCCCCCCCCCCCCCCCGAATTGTGCGGGACGAGGTCCACTAATTAATCATATCAATCACAAATTTCGAGGCTAGGAAGTCTTTGAGAACCTCTGTCAAAGGCACACTGGTCTTCAGTCCATCTTACAAACAAGGAAATCAGCAAGAAAAAATACCAACCAAGTGCATGTGATTGATGCGCAACTGGCGTAGAGGCCCAATTACAGGTAATTCAAATTGGATACCTGTAATTGGACACCCATGTGATTTCTTGCCAATTACACTGCTATGTCAATTTTCACAGAGCGCTCACTGCTTCTATTCTAGAGTGTTATTTTGGCACCACCAGTTTTGCCCCCGTTTTCTTCTCCATTGAGGACCTTGGGAGGAAATGTAGGGATTGTTGTCAGATTGGGTGGCAAAGCCATCAAGGATTGTTGTTTTGTGTGGCTACTTGCGCCTTTTTCCTGCTTTTACTTTCTTGCCTTAAGAATCACAATGTTTCGTTTTACTCTCCAGGGCTCAGAAAATGACACTGTTGTGTATGTTGTTGGAAGTCCGTACTATCAGAACTGGCAACATGTATATACAGCGGTCACTCGAGGTGTGCGTCAAGTCATAATAATTCACAATCCCAGTTCCTTCTCTCGAGCGATTACGTCTCATCCTGTTACACGCCAGACAAAACTGAAAGAAGACATAAAACAAGCTATGGAAAACAGAAGTCGGCCTGATGAACACGATGATTGCTTGGAGACCAACACCCGGTTTGGCGATGTTCCCAAGGATGGATTCGCTCCACAGTCTATTGATTTGACGAGTGCAACTCCTTTCTCTGTACCCGAAGGTCAAGAATGGGCATCAGAATCGTCTGTACGCCATCTCGATGCTGCAGCAAGTTCAAATGAATTTTGCATTTCTACAGAAAATCTGAGAAATAAAAGGCTCAAGAATGATCAAGACGAACAGGCCCGCCCAGCCGCTTCGAGTAGAGATGGAACGTCTTGCTATGGAATCAGTGCCCAACCCTACGAAGAAATGCCTGTGAATGCTTCGGAAGTCAACAGTCTTCAAAGCCCAGGTCACAAGAGGAAGCATTCAGAGAGCACAGTCCTTATGTCCCCTCCACAGACCCCACCACGTTTTAAGCAGTTCGCAACGTCCCTTTCTTCGGTTAGCCCCTTAAACCACGCCTCAAGAGAAACGCAGCACGTTGTTACTTCTCACCAATCGGCTGAAAATATCCCAGCAAAGAAAGTGTCATTCACTGCGCAGTTTGACCAACAGTGCAGAGTTTGCAAGGGTCAAATTCGCAAAGGCATAGACAAGATAACACCTGTTCGTAAGCAGGGCTCCGACAAATATTGGATCCATGGAGGATGTGCAACAAGCGATCAACTCTGAACACTCTAGACAGTAAAGTCTGACTGTAAAGGCTGCTGGCCGAAGAGCTTGATATTACTTCAAAATTTGTTATTCATGTCAAAATGGTTACATGTATTTATTAGTGCTTCAATTTTTAAGGGTTTTTAAAACATTAAAACATTTTAATTTTTACAGAGTTTTTGCTTCTAAGGCAACAAATAACTTGAGGAATGCTTGAGACGTTTTTAGAATTGTATTACAGAAAGTCGGGCATTTCAGGTATAGCAGCTGACTTGTTAAGTTTCGTATTTTTTTAAAAGAAATTAATTACAAGTAGAGATAGGTCTACTACTTGGTAAGTTTAAAAACTACTTCAGTAAAAGTTGGATACTACTTGTTTCAGAGAAGATGTAAAGCAGAAGATTGCAGCTCCTTGTACCGCAGGTTGGCTGCAATCGGTCAAGGAGCTCTTGACAAAAAAAGAAGGAAGTTTCATTTTGCAGTACCTCGTGGAAGTACTATTTGAGTACTTTTTTGTTGTTGTTGTTTTCCACAAACTAAAACCTGGAACAAGCTTGTAACACACTGGGCTCAGGCACTTACTAAATTTTTCGACATTTTCTTGCTGCAGCGCAGGAGCAGCGGTAATTTAGAATAAAATACCAAATCTCTTTTTGGCAAGTATCAGTGTGGGACAAACTTGTTGGGGTAAATGTTAGGCAAAGTTCCGTCACTGGGAACCACTAACTTATTTTTGAGTAGTTTGTTTTATAGCTGGTTTTTCACTGTCACGCAATAAAAGTATTAATCGAAAAACCATCCAGCGGATGAGGTAAAAATAGTAGTAGTATTTTATGGATCGTTTTCATTTGACGTCACTAAGTACCAAAATCCAAAACTAAAGAGACACCAACGTTTGTATCCACACCAGGCATAAGAGGTACTAAAATGATATCTGTTTACAACATTTCAGCTCAGAAGCGTCCTTTATTTGGAAACCAGCGCAATTTGAATTGCAGAGTTATAGCGGTGCGTGACACAGAAGCTACGATCGTCTTTATGAAAAAAAAATCTTGCGATTTTTAGCCATTTGAGAAGTTAAAGTAGGAGGAATATGTGTATGCAAATGTTTGTTTGTCCAGTATAGATAATCAGTGGCCAAGATGACCAAAGTAAGTTCCAGATGTTTACAGTATTTTCCGGCAGCCATATTGGTGTACCACTGCAGTGAGTGCGGAGTTACACAAATGTGGCGGAGCCATCCATACATACGGATGCAAACGTTTCGACGAATATCTGAACTTTGGGATAGCGCACAGACCTAATAATACTTGGAGAAAAAACTACTTCACTTATCTCCTATAATATCCTATTAAAACTGTTATTTGTACTCAGTTAACTGGTGTTACTTTGTATTCCAACTTTCCGTCCTGACAGTGCTAGACCTTGTTGGTCGCTTTACTTCTAACATGTTCTAAATCTGGCAACATCAAACATGAGGGGCAGTATTTCATCACATTTCCTTAAACTCCGAGAATAGAGCTGAGTTGAAATTATGACATGCTACCTGTACGCACACACCCACGTGTGTAACTGAAAGAAGTCGAAAATAAATCAAAATAAGATAATTAACAATTATCCTGCGATATCGCCTGATACTTATAATTAGCCGACGAGGCCGTAGGCCGAGCTGGCTAAAATCAGACGATATTCTGCAAGATTGAGCAGGATAATTCTTGTATTATTCAACAAATTGTCAACGAAACGCTCCCTGAAGCAAGAAAAGCTGTGGTTTGCAGCGCTTTGCAAGATTTCTGATGAATCTTGGCAACCTACGTATATCGCAGGATATCTGTTATGTACGGATGACGGATAACAATGACTTTTGACCATATATGGTCATCGAGTCGTAAAATATATGTAATGGCCAGTCGAATGCTACCTGTGATACATGTTGATAACCACAAGGAGTTAGACTTTAAATTAAGCTGTTGTGAGTTTGCTGGGAAGAAAGACAGGACGAAGCACGTGAAAAACAAAAGATTTGGGACTTGAGGGGAAGGGGGGGGGGGGGGGGGCGGTTGTAGGAGAATTTGGAAAATTGTGCCGGCTTACCGCAGGAAAAATCCTGGCTACGCCCCACTGAGTGTCAGTGGAGTATTTTTCACGAATTGTGAGGTGTTTGGAAAAGAAATGAAACAATTTCAAGATCGAGTGCTTGAGGTATCTTCCCAATCGCAACTACAACAGACCTAAGGTGAATTTCAAGCAGCGTCGTGGTTGTGATTTCTTTTGTTTAACTCGATGAGTTTGGGGAAGCTGTGCCAAATTCCCAAGATTTACCGGATGCAAGTGATATCACGCCCTCGCACGGTCGCCCCAAGTTACGTCACTCTTAGCTCACGCTTAAAGAACAAGAAATGTACATGGTCTTCACTCTATGGTAGAACTATATTTATCACTAAATATCATATTTTTCATAAATTTCTCTTCACAATGTTTATTTGGTTGGGGGCGACAGTGCGATGGGACGACTTCACATGCTACTGATTTACCAAAGTAACGGAAAGAAATGACTCATTGATAAATAATTTCTCCCCCCACCCCCACCCCCCCCCCCCAGCTCGGAGATAAAACTGATCAAGGGCTTTCGCACTTGGTCAGTACTAAGGCCTCAGAAATAGGCCTCTTTTGAGCACCTGTATTTAGGCCAACCTCCTCTTGTCGCCTGTCACCAAGTCATTGAGAGAAACTGGCCGCATGCAGACCACTCTATGTGGGCCTTTGGAAGCGTATTTTACATTTTGTAAAAAGACGCTTCAAACGGCCCAGGAAGTCGAAAAAACACCACACACGAGTCGATGAAATGGGCTTTTCACGGATTTTAAGAGATTTTTGAACAGCCAAAATTAATATTTGTGGGGTAGGAAACCTAAAACCAATGGGCCATTTTTATTAAATGTAAACTTTAAACTTTAGCAAAGGCCAACGGACAGAACAAAGGAATCGGATCCTGTTGGATCTAATCAGCTACATGTAGTGATACAAGCAACTGAAAAACAGAAAAGTTGAAGTCAGGCCGTGCCTGACGAAATATTGGAAACACAATAGTTCAATCCAACCGTACGGTTTCTGTTTTTCATTTTTATTAACAATTGCTCTATTAGAGCACTTTTCAAAGACAATGGGTTAAGGCGGGGGTTCACCCGATTTTGAGTGAAATTTTAAGAGGTTTAAAGAAGGGATAGAAGAAAGAAAATTATTTTTAGAACACCACCAGACAGTTGACCCACACTCAAGAGCACCCCAGGTTGTCAGGGGACTGTTTGGGTGTCCATCTACTAATTTTTAACTTCAAATTCTAATTTTAAAATCACATTTAATCTTAATATTTCTTATTTCTCCAAATTTTACTAATCACTTGAGAAAAACCATCTCTTCCCAAACATCCCCAAAAATCACTCAAAAATTAACAAAACACCGCTAAACATAGCTTTGTGAAATGGGCGTATGGTTTTTGAACGAGATATTCGCATTATCCCCAAGCTTAGCGGTGGAAAACGGACTTCGGGTGTACCCCGGCCTTATAAAGTTGGTCGTACTACATAAAAAGTAAACTTTGTGAGACACCAACACGACTAGAACCGATATAGTGGGATTGCAACCGTGGACAGCTGTTTCGTTCTTTTTGGAACTTTTTTTCTTGTCCCCCGAAACACGTGATGTGGCAGTGCGTGATTCGGGGGACAAGTGAGTTCAAAGTACGGAACTTGATATAGTGTACATTGGGCAATCTATTTGCGTTGGCTCTTTCGCTGGCGTTATTTAGATTTGCTACACCGTGCTGACGAGTTCCAAAAAGAACGAAACAGATGTCCACGGTTGCAATCCCACTATATCGGTTCTAGTCGTGTTGGTGTCTCACAAAGTTTACTTTTTATGTAGTACGATCAGCCTTGCAGTATTGTTTGTCATTTATCATTTTCACGCTGATCAGATCCCTTGCTGGATCCTACATTAGCAGCATTTTCGTTTGCGGTCCCTTGCTTTAAAGTTGTGCTTATAAAGTTGCCTACCACTAATTTCAGAACAGTTTAGACCAAAAATCTGCAAAGTTCCCGTGACGTAGCTCCTTTAACATTAACTTTATTGAGTTTTTAGCCGAGGTGTAATTTAGATATATATTTTTCAACGCTTTATTTATAATCCTCGTGGATTTCAATATATTTCTTGACCACGAACACATTACTCATTAGGTTGGTCTGCCTGTGAATCCCATTCTCATCTGGGAGTCTGGAACGGGTTATAGATCTTTTGCACCCTTCTCCAACCCCTTCTCCCCTGGGGCTATTTTACCCTGAATCTGACAATGAATGCCAAGACCTTTAGAGACCTGCCTTCCTATCATGAACAAGCTCTCGCGTAACAATACGGTCTAAGTGGATGTATGTGACAGGTAATGAAGGCAAAACTGTTGTAGAACTTGAAATGAGGAAAACCGTCGATCTCACCTCCCCGATGGGGTGCACAGAGTATTTTTGAGTCTGCGTTGCGCGGGAGAAATTCTACACCTCGAGCGAACGATTCGAACATGAGGAAGACTTAGACAGAGCTGTGTGTTTTTAGATCGGATCTTCATGAGCTGAAATAACAAACTTGTAATCACTTAAGCTAACTATCACCATGGTGAACTTTCGAGGATTCTTCTTGCCCAAAGAAAAGGACTTGAACGAAGATCGAGCGGACTCAGACGGAGAAAGTGAAAGTGACAATGACGATTTCGAAAACCCCGATTACAGCGATATTATTCAGATCGCCAGAGGTAAATATCAGTCTTACGCACCGTCCAAAATACGGTATGCCGCAGAAAAGTTACAAGAACTAGAGGAACGTAATGGCAGTTTTATTTTAAAGGAGGAAAAGGTTGTACGCGCTCGGTTTGACAGCACGTTCACACAGCCATGGTGGATGGTCGAGGTGATTGAAATCAACACGGGTTCGAGAACGCAACGGACAGAAAAGATTCCTTCCTACAGCATTCGATGCGACGACTGGGTCGACAAATCGCTGTTATCGTTGTTCATGACGAAAGGATGTTGTGTACATGAGCAGCATGTCGCTTCCTTCTTAGAATTTATCGAAGGTAGAAAGTTGAGTCCGACGTTTGTGGATCTGCTAGGGAACTTGAGGGAATTCGCGAGCAGCAGTGAAATCAACAACGAAATTGCTGACCAGATTCGAGCAAGTTTTGCTTCCAGACGTAAGTGTATGGCGTACTTTTGTTTTTGTTTTTTCGCTAATTATAGCTGCTTTCTTTGAAAGTTTTTATTCTGGACAAGCAGTCACGCATGTCACGCAAACGTCATGAAACAAACAAGTTTTTGATTGTGTTCAATTGGCAAACAGTTGGGTGAGTTTGATTATGTTTGATTACCAAACCAATTCTAAGGCCCCATCCACACTAATCCAGATAAATTTGAAAACATAGTTTTCACCCCGAAAACAGATTGTTTTCCGTCCACACTATTGTTTTCATATCATTAGTAGGGTAGGAAGGCCGGCACTAGCTCATTTCATTGAAATCTGACCGAGGAAAAATCAAATTCTCCCTTAATTCCTCAACAAATTTTTCTCGTACCCTCCCAAGATAAAAATCCTCGATGAATTCAATGTATCTTGTGAAAGTGAAATTTCAGCTTAAAGGAATCTTTCATGATTAATAAGTATGGAGAAACAGACCGTAAAACAGTTGAAGGCTCTCGCCAAAGAGCGAGGCATCAAAGGTTATTACAGAATGCGTAAAGCCAAGTTGATCGAGGCGTTGGGTACGGTTGATGATTCGAGTGAGATTTTTTACTCGGCGAATGATGTGTTTAACCTTGGAGATGACAAAGAGAAAAAAGAAAGAAAAAAATGCCCTCATGGAAAACAAAAACATCAATGCAGAGATTGTAAAGGATCACAGATCTGCCCTCATGATCGAGTTATTTATAGTTGTAAAGACTGTATGGGGTGTCTTCACGGAAGATTGAAAAAATATTGTAAAGAGTGTAAAGGCAGCGCCATCTGTGAGCATAATCGAGTAAAGTACATATGTAGAGAGTGTGGAGGTAAAGGAATCTGCCCTCATGGTCGGCGTAAATCTAATTGCAAAGACTGCAAAGGCAGTGAAATCTGTCAACATAATCGAAAGAGATACGATTGTAAAGAGTGCGGTGGAAAAGGCATCTGTCCTCACAAGAGACAGAGAGCTTTCTGTAAAGATTGTGGAGGGTCGCAGATCTGTCCACACGGAAGACAGAAGTCAAGATGTAAAGAATGCAAGTGAACCCCTACTTTATTTTTCATAACTTGAGTCTAGTTATGAAAATTCTCATCTCATTCATCGAAACATATACCAAGCTAATCCGCCAGCGATAATTGTCAATACCGCAAGATTAATCTCATGTTTTGTTGAGTCGGGCTTAGCCGGCGGCGGTTTAGGAGGCTCTTTCTCTTCAACCACAGGTTTACTCTTATTCTCTGCAACCTTCTTTTTCACTACCGAAGTGTGAGGTAACAAAACCTTACTCTCTCCGAGGTTATGTTTTATTCCGACCGGCACAGTCTTCAAATTAACATCTAAATTGACACCCAATTTCATGGTCGGTTCAACACGTTTCAGTCTATTGTTATAACCGATCGTGCTCTCTGTATTGATCACCATTCTCGAAGGCATCAACCACGTACCGGGAGAGACGGCAAGATCGAGCTTAACTTTAGCCTCCTGTACAGCGAGTTGAAATCTCTGTACACTCTTACTTATGTCCGGCTGTTTAATCGCATCCTCCAATAACACGAGAAACTCTTGTCGAACCTCCTGCGCACTTCCCGTGTTTCCGAGAATTCCGCTTCGAACGTTCACCTGCGCACCCAATACGCAGTAGACTAAAGCTTCGATCGATTGATTTAATCTCGCCTGACCGGCGTTTGTCAATCCGTTAGATACACGAGACAGAAAGTACTCGTAACCATTATCAATATCTTTGTTCAATATGTACTGCAGAAGATTGCCTTTCGATCCCTCTCCTCCCTCTTCGCTAAATTTAAAAAATCCCGGATAGGAAGAATCGGCCTTAGACGGTCCTTGATAAGAGACCCAAATGTACACAGATCCCAACCCGTGATTCTCTCCGTTATGGCAGCGAAAGTCAGAATCGGTCGAAATATTAAACTCTTTGCAGATCCTCTTATAAGAAGGAATGTCGTATCTGTTATCCTTTTCATTAAAGGGTGGATCACCGGGTAAAGCGATCGAACTCTGTATTCCCCCCATCTGAAACAGGATTCTCCTTATAGTGAAGTATACGTGAAACCAGAGAATAGCTCGTATCTGCGGGGGAAGTTTGAGTTCATGGTCAGTCAAGTCGATTCCTCCCATCTTCTCCTCTAATAAGAGACGCAGGCTTACCCCGCAACCTGTCGTTGCACACCAGACAGCGAAGTTAAGCTGCTGTGGCCAATACCGCATATTCGGTCCTGCCAACCACTCATGGGACTCTTTTGAAGAGGTGTGTTTAATCGTTGTATTCGTAAATATATCTCTGACGGGTACAGAGAAATAATCTGTTGGCGTAGCGAAGATCTGAAGTTTACTTAACTTCTCTCTCAAGTTGAGGCTTTTAAGTGGTCGACTCTCACTGAAATCGATCGCAGGAATCGGTAAAGAGGGATGAGGATTCAGTGTCAACTCCAAAGGAAAATCCACGGGAAGACCCAACGCTTTTTTCATCTCGTCGGGAAAGTACAGACTGTACATAAACTTACTCTTATCAAAGACTTCATACTCTGAACCGTCCCTTCCGACGAATCTGACATGCTCTTCTTTATTCTCTCTATCGTATCTTTCGAATACTCGTAGGAATTTAGACAGGACGGCATGGGGATACCGTTCGAGAAATCTATTCCATAAAGTTTTATCATCGCTCATATCTATTTATCAATCATATCTTTTTAAACGAAGTAAGGATTATAGGGAGGATCTCTAAATGACTCATCTCTCGACAAGACTATCAGGCAGTTACAGCTCACTCTGACTGGGCGAGTTTTTTTAACATCTCTGCACGAATCTCTTCCTCCATCTTTTTTACATCCACCTGCGGAAGCGTCGGTGTTGGCTGCTTTATGTTTTTTTCTCTTATAGATCTCTTCATCTCATAATACTTTTCATACTCTGATTTTATCAGAACAAACTCTTCATGACTTATTTTATTATCCGTCAACGATTTAGAGACGACGTCTTTTATCGTGTTTATCTTCGCTTGACAGACAGAGACGGTCTTTTCATGCTTACTCACCTTTCGGGATACAGCTTTTGCAAGACTCGCTGTCGCTACGCTCGTCAAGGCACAGACACCCCCGACCACACCTAATGCGACCGATACGGGAAGACCGACTTCGGTAAGTCCCGTTCCCAACCCTCCTCCGCAGAGAGCGACAGAGAGAGTTCCGCTGCCTGTAGACAGATTGAGTAATGCACTCCTTGCACGCTTATACTTTTTGTATATTTTTTCACAATCCTGAAGATCCTTCTCGAGAAGGGATAACCAATCTGCGCACTGTTTTAATCTGAAGTTATCACCGGTGCCTTCGGTCGGCAACTGAGGGTATATCTCTCTGTAACTATCCATTTACTTTCTATTCTTCTTATTTTTAACCTTCTCAATGAAGTAGACAACGACAGCGACTATCAACAACCACGCATTCTTTGCGAGAAAACCGATCGCCTCGCCCGCTGTTTTAAAGATGAAACTTGCGATCGCACCGATCATTCCGGGAAGTATCTCTCCCAGTTTTTTTCCTAAAGCTTTAAAACCGTTACCGATACCTTTACCGAGTTTTGACAGACCGCTCTTAAGATTAGATACGATCACACCGATCACTGCACCCACAGCAGAGAGAACAGCGAACGCTGTAAAACCGTACTTTTTAAAGATAGCCTTCACTCTATCTCTGATTGACATTCTCTCCTCTATCACTTCGTTCTCCCTCTCCAGATTCTCTATCTCCTCTCTCTGCTGTTCAATGTTACGATCGATGTTCTCTCTCTGATCATCTCTTGCATCTTTACGAGAAGACTCGAGATCTTTGACTTTCTCTCTTCGCCTCGTTATCTCATTTTCGTTACCCTCGATAACTTTCTCTGCGGTGGGCCCTAAACTCTCTTTTATGGTCTTAGGTAATTTTTCATTAAGTTCACCATTCGGTTTAAAAAGAGGGTAACTCTTACCTCCCTTTCTTTTCATTCTCACGACCACTCGATCATACTCGTCAATGTCAGATGTGAAAGAGGAGTTGACAGGATTGACCTTCGGATACTTATCTCGGATTCTTTCCCAAGCGTCATCTCTTCTCTCTTCTCTCCGTATAAGCGGAGTGTTCTCATCCCAATTATCAATAAAAGAGGTCTCCTCTCGGTAGTTGGGATTGTCGTAACCTCTTCTCGATGTCGAGGTCATCGGTATCGATTCTCCCTCATCGTCGTCACCGGGGTCAGTAGGTTCAAAAGGATTATCTCTGTCAGTCTCTGTCGGGTCAACGTCCATGATTCTTTACTTGATAAGTAAAGAATCTTTTAAATTGCTTTACAAAAATTTACTCGCCAAATAACCCAACGCCAACATCCCTCCTCCGACGTAGGCCATCTCACCCACTCTCTGATCATCACTCGGTCGGTAGTAATCAGAGAGTCGAGGTTCTTGAAGAGAGTAATCAGGATGTGTCTGAGAGTAGAGTTTAAAAGCCTCATCAGTGTTCGAGAGATTCTGTGAAGCCTGATGCTCTTCATCTCTCTGCTGATTATACCAATCCAAAAGTCTCTGTCTCTTCTCTTGGTAAGCTGCGTAATCTCTTTGATACTTTTCCAAGGCTTTATCGTGTCGAATTCTCTCTGTGTCCGTATTCGATCCGCTCAGATACTTTGCCAAATACGATCCTCCGACAAAGGCGGTGGCGTTCAACACTGCTCCACCTATCATTAACGCAATGGTCGCCATTTATTATTAATAAATAGATAAACCTTTATCTATGAATATTATTGGTGAAACCTTTATTAAGATGGAGGAATTTTCTGTTTCTCCAAATACTCTTTCAAGTACATACTTCCTGACAAGACAGCGACCCATTTACCGTAGTTGACAATGCTTGATGATGGGTCGTTTATAAATGATTCTTTCATAGCCTTCTTAGCAATGTATCCGACTCCCGCGGAGAGGCCGATCAGAACGGATGCATCAGTGACGGTCTTCACAAGTCTATTCTCTGACATTTTTACTCTTCAGAGATTATCTTTAAATAGTTCTCACAAAAATGTGTCATAAGAATTTCCTTCACTCTTCTCCTCTTCGATTCTATTCAACTCACGTTCTCTGAGTTCATCCTTACCATCAATCTTTATGATCATTCGGTGATAATACTCTCCGCACCATTTACACACTCCTCCGCCTTCGGGTATCGTAAATCCACAGACGCAGTGTTCTTTCGGTGAACGAAACGTTAGATAAATACCGAAGGCAATGATGGTCATTATTAAAACCTTACCCCACATTTTAAATAGGGGAGTAAATCTTTAATCGATCTTATTTATAAGAATCATACCGAACTTTTTATACCCGTTACCCAAACCGTCAAAGATGGTTCTGTCATCTGAGGTCTGTATGGACAGTTTTGTGTCTTTGTAAATATCTAAAACGGAGATAAAATTATACGTTTTCCAACCCTTGCCTGTGTTGGGTACCGTGATGTTAATATTATCGCTAAGACTCAGAAAGGGTGCGGGATTCAGTATGAACTGAACGGTTCCGTTATCGTCTTCCTCATCGAGGGTCTTCAAACCATCGATCAGAGATATCGAGTAGACTCCCGGATTCTTGATTATTATTTTCTCATAGTCCTCCTCATTCACAACGAAATCAGAGGGATCACTCTGTCTGGTGTATCGAGTATGATCCTCTGTTCCGTTTGCGAAGAATTTGATAAAGCTATCATTGTTATGTTTGAGATAACCTTTGTAAAAGACTTTTTTGGGAACGGATTCATCCACATAATTTTTTATCTCGCTCATCTTTCGCAGGGTGATCGATTCGTTTTTGTCAACGGTTCTGTTGACATAATTGACATTCGCCGCGTGATTGACGTCTTCGGGTTCAGGGGTCTTAAGGTTATGTATTGAATTCTCTCCCATGTCGAGATCTCCCTTCCTGATAACCTTATCGTCGACGTAACTTTTATTGACTGCGTCTCTATCACCAACGGGATTGGCAAGGTTAATTACTCTCTTCAATTTGAGATCGAGATTCTTCGGTGTCTTCTCTTTTGCCTGCGGTTTCTTCTTTGAATTAAGGGAATCGATCCTCTTCAGTATCTCTTCTCTCTGCATATAATCTTTCAAGTAAATACTTCTGGAGAGGATTCCTACCCATTTAAGGTAGTCTGTAATGCTTGTTGAGGGGTCATCCATATTGACGAAGTAACCGAACCCTGAGGAGATACCTATAAGAACGGAGGCGTCATAGATAGTCTTGAAGATCTTCTCTTTCGACATTTATCTTAAGAGAGAAGATCTTTAAATCACGACGTAGGAGAAGTTTAGAGCATCCCCATCTTCGGTACGGGAATCTTTGATTGTTGAGGTCTTTCTATCACAGGTTGTACTCCCTGACGATCGTAAGTGGGAGGTTCCGTTAAGGGAGGATCAACCTTTGTGTCTTTTCTGTAACTCATAAACAGATTGATCGCGGTCAAGCCGATACCGACAATGGAGATCGCAGTTGTGAAAGAGATCTCAGGAATCCAACCCTCTGCTGTGAGATCCTTACTATTCTCGTCTCTCTCCTCAGGTTCAGTTGCCTTCTCAGCATCACGTTTCATCTTCTCTTTCAAAGCCTCTTTAGCCTTTCGGTTATACTCGGCGAGTTTCTTTCCTGCGGCGACCTTCTTGGGATCTTTCTCTTTTGTTTTAACATTACTCTCAATAGGGGGCTTAGTGATCTGTTCAACATCTTCTGTCATTTTAGTAATGTCAGAAGATGTCTTTAAACAGGTTTAGATAGTTAAGCTTAAGAGTTTACACTGGTAAAAATATAAGATCATCCTCATCCATAAAAGCCCCGTGTTTCTGCACCTGATCATCACTCATATTTATTATCACTTCCCTTTTTTTGTCAAAAGCGCTTGCGATTATTTTAAACTGTTGTTCAGTGAAAGCGATGAGATCATTACCTCCAGAAAGATCCTCATGTCGGAATCTTATGGAGACGGCTTCCCTATCACAAATGGCAGAGAGCAACTTTTCTCATTCGTTCTTTGGAAATGTTCACTTTAAAATGTTCGTAACGCACATTCTCTTGAGACATTTTATTTAATAAGTGATGCGAATTCTTTAAATCATTTTTCCACTATTAAGCTTAAATCAACTGAAACGGTTGATTTAAGTTTACGCTGTTAACGATAGTTTAAAACGGTGAATAGAAATAATCATCCGCATCAACGATTTCGTGTTTCTGCACCTGATCATCACTCATATTTATGGTAACTCCCCTTCCTTTACCAAAAGCGCTTGCGATTCTTTTAAACTGTTGCATAGTGAAAGTGATGAGATCATCACCTTCCCAGAGATCCTTGTGTTTAAATCTTATGGTGACAGCCTCATTGTTATAAATGGCTGAATAGAATCTATCTCTCTGTTCCACAGGGATGTTCACTCTGTGATCTACGTAACGCACAATGCTGGGAGCGTTAGCGAGTACACGTGAACGAAGTTCACGTAGCACTTTGTGCTTCTCTTTCTCAGAGATGTTAACTTTGCGAACTATCACCTTCTCTTGAGACATTTTAATAAGTCATTATAATTCTTTAAATCATTTTTCTACATACTGTTGAACCTGTATTGGTTGGCTCAACACCCTCTATTACCAATCTTCCGATAATAAAAGGCTTGAGTTCCCAATAAGGAATGTAGTGAGGTATTCTTATTAAGAGAACTCCTTCATCTCTGCACATCTCATCCTTTAAAGAGTCTTTCATAACTTGATACTCGAAATCACCCACACATGAGTGAAATAGGAGAGCGAACCTCGAGTGCTGCACACCGTCGTACTCGAATGCCAAACCTTTACCGATAGGAGTGACTATGTCAGGGTTATAACCGTCCAACTCGAGGTTCTGATAAGTCCAAGGATTCTTTAACCAATCGGGTCTTACCTTTTTAAACTCTTTTTTGAATAACTCTTGAAATATCTTTCTGCACTTCTCTTCATATACTCCGAATGACATCTTTAGTTAACTATTAAGAAATGTATATGTTGGCTTTAACAGTCTTATTTAGTCACTATTAAGAGTCTTCTTCATTCTCTTGATTTTTGTTAGAATTCTCCTCACTCGGTCTTAACTTTACGTGCTTAGCGACCTTAAAGAGTCCGCTAGCTAACGCTACCAATCTTCCTCCTTTCAGTACCAAGAGACCTGCAAAGTTTGACAGTTCACGTTTAACGAGATCATCGTTCTTCAAATCTTCATTCAGTGCCTCCACATCATCCACGGGAATGATGTAAGAGATAAGAACGGATGCCGCAGAGATGGCTGACTCCACAAGACCGGTAGATACCTTCTTACCCATGACCGTCTTATAACGATTGAAGTACTTCTCCACCTGTTTTGGAGAGAGTTTTTTAATATCTCCGAGGGACATCGCTTTACCTAGAAACTCCTCTGTCGATCCGAGTGATGCGAGTATCGCGAGTGATTCTCTATGAGTCTCCAGATCATCATTATCAGGCTGCTCTTCTATTTTCTCAGGCTGTACATCTTCAATATAATCTTCAACGTTCGCCATACCGAAGGTTAATATGATTTATGATACCTTTAAATTCTTAATCTCACACTTCTTTTAAACCGGTATCTCAAGATAACACTCAAAAGGATATCTGAGACAGAGACAGAGTCTAGAGTATCTCTCCTCCTTTAACATTCTGTTAAATAGTCTCTTCGTCTCAGTGTCAAGATCTCCCCCATAATCCTCGAACAGGGTCTTCATACCGACCTGAGAGGGATTGTGAAAAGTTACCACGCAGGCAACGTTCTCTCGGAAGGGTTTTGCTATAGATGTCAACTGCTGTGTCAACACCCATACACTCAATCCATCGTGTCTCCCGGAGAAAGCGAGGTCGATGAATTTATTAGATCTATGCTTAAGGTCTTTTGAGACGGCGCAGTCGTCAAGAATGATTAAGGTGTTCGTTCCGGAGAAGATAAGTGATACGTCTGTAAGAAGGGAATCGATCTCATCAGAGTTGGAGGAATCCGGAGAGAGTATTAAGAAGCGTTTATCGCCTTCGGCAAACCCGTGATAGGTCCTGTTCTTTGCATATGTCGGGCAGATCAGAACAATGTACTCAAAGACCTTTCGAAAGGGTCCTCTGAGCTGATCAATGAGGTACTTTGTTTTTCCACAGTTTGTAGGTCCGGTTATGATCATGTGAAAGGGAATCTTATCTCGTAACTCTTTCATTTAAAAATATCATCTGTTCTTTTATACAGATATATTTTTACTAAACTAAAAATATATTTACAATGAACTTAGTTTATTATCACTATCTATAAATGCGATACCCTCAGTACTTGATCGACTTCAACTCTGTGTTCATGATCTCCATAAATGCGTCAGCAACCACGAACATGTAACAGTTGATTTTTCCAGTTCCACCGACCTTCCTCTTGATCTCAAGTTTTACACCGTCTCGTGTTGTGTTTATGTGAAGGCCTCCTCCGTGAATACCGTTATCAGGAAAGGTTCTCAAATCGATCCAGAGAGCGAACTTGTCTGTGTAGAAATCCTCTTCCTTCACCTTGCGCTTTGGACCCATTCGTCTCTTGATCGATTCCCAAAAGTCGGATGGTACCATCCCCTTTGAGAAGAGTCGGTTGGGCATACCGTCGATGTTGATGTTGATCGATTTAATGTCAGGATTGACAAACTTCTCAGAGTCTCGTTCTCCCTCTTTATAATCCTCTTCAAACAGACAGAGTATACCCGTCATCGACTTTCTCGGAAGATTGACGTGCTCGTTAATTACGCTGTCGTCCGGCTTTGAGATGGGAAAACTTTTGTGAAGGATTACATTCTCGTAGTAGAATCCTTTGCCGACCTTATAGGAAGAGGCGGCCTTACTAGACAGGTCTTCACTATTGATGCATCGATACTCCAACTCAAGGTTATGAATATTATATGTCGGCGGTGTTTTCTCCTTCTCTTTTTTATCATGATTTACGATGTGATCGACCTTCGGTAGAGTGATCTCAAACAACAGAGGATGAGGAAGAGCCTTCGGATAGAGTGCGCCGTGATCACTGAGAACGGGATGGTCAAGAGGTATAACGTATTTGGTGTTGTGAACTGTGGCGAGGGCGACCTCCTTTGCGTCAGTTGTGCTCTTATCCCCTGCAGGTGTACGAAGTTTTCTCATATTCTCGGATGAGATTCCCTGTTTTAATCTGTCATCTCTATCCTCTAGAAAGAGATCATGGTAGGTCTGAAAGAGATCGTATCTCTCTGTACTCTGAAGTGTCTCTCCTCCGAAAGAGACCTTGAGTTGGCAGACAAGGTTTCGACCGACGTTATTCACGAGGGTGTTGTTTGCATGACCACCGACTTTCATGTCAAAGAGAAGTTTAACACTTCCCGGTACGATTACCACATTTTCTGACAGTTTGGGAATGTAAATACTGATCGTCTCACCGGGATTCGCTGATGAGGGATTAAATGTGATCCTGTTAAGAGAGGACTCTGCCTTCAGGCCAAACGGTTCTCTCGGTACTCGGTTCGGATTGATAATCTCTGCTATAGCGTGCGACATTTTAAAAGAGAGAGATGTTATTTTTAAATGGTTAACGAGAAAACTAACGTTAACAACCTTAATATATACATTTAGGCAGGCCTAAAAGCGGAGCTCCCATGCATTTATCTTTTTTTTGCTCGAGTAAATTACAGTGTTACCAAATAAGAAACCACACTATATTTCTTAGCTTATACGGTGGCCCATATAGGTACAAAAAACCTCTCATGATTTTGTTGACGAAAGCGACGTCAATATATTTCGTGGTTAACCCGTATAAATTTTCCTGCCTTTAGTGACAGGTTCTAAAATTGAAATTGACGAGTGCACTTTATTGGGTTCCTCACGTATGCACGTAGGTGCAAAACAAATCTTAGTCAAACTTTTTACAACGTTTACTGTACACTAATTCGTAATACACCTCTAGGACCTCTATGAGTTATTCAATGTAAAAAGAACCTTGACCTTGTTTTTATTACTACAAAACCATCAGAGCAAGAAAATCAACTCAAGGCAAAAACAGAAAACAAAGTGAACTCGCTGCTTAACACAATAAACAAAATGAACTCACGGCACGGCAAACTGAGAAAATCACGGCGGCAAAACAAACTCTGCAAATTGATGGTGCCGGTTATGTAAGTCATTTTAAAGCAGTTTTTGTGTAAGAATTGTGGCAGTTTGTGATTTGGAAACTGGTGCACGCTAACTTAGAATAAGCTTACAATGTTGTTTTGACTGTTTTGAACTGTCTTCCTTTTCGTTGCGGTTTGGTTGCATGATTTACTAATTCTGTTTCATCGTACGCGTTGCTATTAAAATGCCTAAGAGAATTTTATGTAGAGAACTGAATGAATTTTCTTCATTTCTGGTAAGTAAATATGCGGTAGGTTAAGTCTGAACCCACTCAGCCTAGCACAGGTAACTCGAAACGAAACCGGCAAATTCAACACACTCACTAATAAGCAGAGATAAGAGAAACAAAACAAATGCAAGCGAGCCGAAATCGTGATTTTGATCTGTGAAGCTAAATAATTTGTTTTCAAAATCCAATAATGAACATCACAGTTAACTCCACTAACTAAAACTGAAAATAATTAGTCTAAACAAAATATTTACTAAACAAAATAAATGTGTAAAATGTACAAACATGAACAGGCTTGATAAATATTTACGTGAAGATCTGAAAACCTACACAACTTCAAATTCATTCATTAATGAAATATATAAATTCTCTCAATATAAAATTAGGCTTATGCTTAGTGCATACATTTACGTTTGTTACCTCATTATTGAAGAAGGCTTATAAATTCTGTAGGGCAAAGCTTTCAAACCAGCCCAATAATATCGGACACGAACACGGCAGTCTCGTTGCAAGCTTAGTCCAACACGAGCGACATATTCATTATATGAATTATCACCGAACAACAATTTCTTCCTTTCCATCGGTGTAGCCTTTAACAGTCTTTTATCCTTCACTTCAGTGAACTTGATCGGCTCTGAATTCACTTTTGTTTGAGCTCAATTCAGTGATATTCAGCCTTGCTCAGCCGCAGGTCGAACCCTGGACATTGCGCTCTTTTTGACTTGTTATCCAGTATATCATGTTCAAATCGGCAATTATTTCGGATCTTCCCGTTAAGAGGTTGTCCTAAATCATTTGGCATAAGTTTCCATGATGTGCATGAGTAAATAAAGCGAGAAATACTCGCGAAAATTGATGTTCGCCAGCAGCTTTCTTCGCATCTTTCATTCAGCTTTAAAGGTGAACAGCGTACCAAAGATTTACCGCCTTTTCGAACAATCGCTTCGTTTAAGTTGAAATGAAATGTCCAGATCATTTATTTAACATGTGAAAAAAACTAAACTAAATACTGTATTTCTAAAATAGATTTAGCTAAGCCTAAAAGCAGAGCTTGCGGGTTATTTACCTTGCCCTTTATTTAAATCTGAATTTACGCGATGATAAGATTATCAGGCTAAGTAAAAACTGAGTACGTGAGCCCGCGATCAATTGGAAAACCATTACCTGGTCAGCGGTCAACTTCCAAAAAAGACGTCCCCTCGATTAGCTCTACGCCTGAGCCCGCGATATGGTCATGTGATACTGGTCAGCGGATACCTTGTTTTGACAGCTGTCAATTGACCATGACATGGAAGTTCAATATCAAAGATTTAACAGTAACCAAAGCGGTAATTGTTCTGTGACTCCCCTCCCCCTCCCCCAGAGTCTGTACGGACGGACGGACGGACGGACGGACGGACGGACGTACGGTCACGTGATTACCAAATTTTCTCGGCTTGGTGGTTTACCAAATTTTCTTACCCATGGTGCTCCGCTGGCGCGCTTCGCGCGCTGGAGCTCCACTATGAGAAAATTATACTACAGCCCGGAGGGTTATTGGAAAGGGTACTCTGCGATTTCTAAACTTGCTTCCGCGGCTAAAGTTAGTGAGAGTGATGCGAGAGATTGGTTGGAGAGACAGGCACTTTGGCAGATCTATCTTCCTCCACCGAAGTATTTACCGAGACCTCATTGGAGTGTGAGTAGACCGAATGAGATTCACCAAGCGGATCTTCTCTTTCTTCCTCACGATAGGGTGGGAAGAAAGACTTATAGATACGCGTTGGTTGTGATCGATGTTGCCTCGAGATATAAAGATGCGGAGGCGTTAACATCGAAAGAGAGTCAAGAGGTAGCGAAGGCCTTTGAGACTATCTATAAAAGAGAGCTTAAGTGGCCAAAGACACTGATCGTCAATCCCGGTAAAGAGTTTATGGGTCATGTTACAAAGTTGATGGAGAGTCACAACGTGAAGATACAGAGAAGCGAAGCGGGTAACCATCGAGCTCAGGCATTCGTTGAGAGAGCGAACAGGACTTTGGGAGAGAGATTATTCAGTCATCAGTATGCGCAGGAGATGATCAGTGACGAGAGATCGAGAGTCTGGGTGAAGAGATTGCCTGCGGTTATGAAGGCGTTAAACTCTGAGGTGATCAGAATCACAGGTAAAGAACCTGATAAAGCCCTCGGTTTAAAAGAGGTTGAGATTAAACAGGTTAATTACAGAAGACCTGTCGGATTAAAAGAGAAGAGATTGCCCTCAGGTGTTCAGGTAAGGTATCTTCTCTCTCCCGGTGAGGATGAGGGAGGAGAGAGAAGAAGAGCGACTGATCCGATCTGGAGTATCGAGGTCTATAATATAACTCGTGTGGTGATCTCTGTAGAACAGCCTGTTTTATATTATCTTCTCGACGGACCGAAGAGATCTTTTGTGAGAGAGGAGCTTCAAGTCGTGCCGTTGGGTACCGAATTGCCTCCTTTATGACCGTGAGCGAAGGTGTGAATGTTATCCTCCCGTATTAATCTCTTATCATCGAACGGAGAGAGAGCGATCTTGTTAACCGTCTCTGTATACATGGTGTGTAGATGACTTCTGATAACATTCATCTTTCTCATAGCGGGTTTATTATCGAAGAGGCAGTCTTTGTAATCGTTAAAGGTGATGGTCTTCTTTATCACCGCCTTCTTCACTCCCTTACACTTTTTCTCCTCGTATGACTCCTCTACTCTGTATGAGTAGAGTTTTGCTCTCAATCCGACAAACTCTGCGATCTGCTTTCCTGAGGCCTCGTCTTTGAACATGCCGATAACCTTCTTGTTAACACCGGTGAGTATGCCGCTTGGGTGATCTTTCGGGTAATTACTCGTATCGAACTTCTCTTTCACATCAGAGGAGATGTCTCTGTAAAAATCTTCTGTCTCTATCTCATAGGCGAGGCTATCCGTGTCAGTGAAGAGTAATTTAGCATTCTCTCCGTACTTGGGTTTGATGTAATTATAATGAAAATCATACATCAAGGTCTTACTCAGGTCGAGGATTGACATGCCTAGGTATACGGGTTTATCGAATTTTAGACTGACCTTCTTCATATGAACTGCGGCGAGATTCTTAGAGAAGATTGTGTGGTGTTGATAATTCGGTCTACATGTCAACCTCTTCGCCTGAGATACTCGAGTGACCAATCTTATGTCGACTCTGTTTCTGATGTTCTCCATAGTCTTTCCGAATACGGAGTTATTCATCAACTTGAAAAAGTCTTTCTCAAAATCGTTCTGTGCCTTCGCCCTGAGATTCGTGTTAAGATCGATATACGGCTTTAGCCACGCTGACTCTTTGAATGTTATCCCTCTGTGAATCTTGGTTAGTTTAAGACCGAGAGATAGATAGAGTTTGAGAGTTTCGTGATGAATAACATACTTTTTCTTATCGTTAAGATTGGGAATTAATTTCTCAACCTTATTCACGATGAGTCTCTCCGGTGCTAACGGATAATCGTTATGTAGGTCATGGAGTTTCTCGGGATAGGTGAGACTAACCTCAAGTATGCAGGGCATACTCTTCCAATCTTTCAACTCTTCTTTTTTTATCCATTCAAAATCTTTAGTCGGCAGAGGTTTACACATTGCCCAACCGTAGAGATTGTTTGCATCTAAATAAGAGATGTACTTTGTCGGTTTATCAGGATCGTAATCTTTCATGTAAGGATTGTTTGCCTTTCCGTATCTCATTGAGATCATAGAGACTCCTCCTCGAATTCCTTTCTCTACCATCATTAACATGTCGTAATCTTCAAACAGTTCTAGTTTGACCTTGGTGATTTTTAAACACGCATCCCAGGCAAGTCCGGGCGCTGTGTAATAAAACGCTGGGTCGAGAGAGTAATTAGAGATGCAAACATCCCTGAAGTTTTCAAAGACATCAGAGAGAAGGAGAACATCACTCTTGAGATAGAGGTCATGGTAATCTCTCATTGTCTTCATATTGAATGTTTCCCAGACCTTCTGTGCGTGTTGATAATCCTCTTCTGATATTTCGCTGTCATTTAATACTGAGTGAAATGCCTCTTTGGGAGGAAGTGATGTTGAAGACAGTCTGTCAAAGTTATCGAACCAATCGTAGGGAAAGACACCCTTTCTTAATAGAAGTTTTAACTCATCACCTTTATAGAATTCTGTAATATTTTTAAAAGAATCTTTCGGCAAATTATTTACCAAACTGTCGAGGCTTGCCGCCATGAATTTAAAAGAGTCGATGAATCTTATTTTACGCTTTACCTCTACCTCTTCTCCCTCTTTATCAATGAATTTATCAACCAAGATATGTTTTGTGAATGAGATATACTTCTCCTCATTGTTGGGTATGCAGTCTATCTTTCCCTCTGATTTACCGAGGTTTTTAATGAAGAGATGACTGTCGTAACCTGAGAGATTGTGAAATATGACTGGATAGAATTTCGGTAGTCTGAATTTTAAATTACACATGTTATGAGCTGCGCCTCTATACTTTCCGGTGAGGTGACAGTGGTCACGGACTACTCTATAGTTTTCATCATCAGTATCTTTATCTATCTCTTCCTCACAGATGTGACAGATAGTTGCCCTTCTAAAGTCGATCTTATCTTCCTGTGTCATCACCATCTTCTTTGGTTTTTTAAACTTGTTATAGATCTCCTTGATATCTGACTCCAAAGACTCGATGAATAACTGAGGGATGTCTTCATCAGGAGATTCAGCTGTGTACTTTACAAGTTTGGGATAGAAGAGGTTATCATCGAAGCATTTTATCAGATAACAGAAACCTGAGGGTTTATGCTTTTGGTACTGATTGGTGAAGCTTTTACTATCATCGGGTTGGCATGTGTCTATCTTCTCTGTAAAACATTCAAAATCTGCGTAAACAACGAAGGGAACTCTCTGCTTTTTGTAAAAATTCTTAAATTGTATATTTTCAAGAAATGGCATCTCAATCTTAACAGCCTCGTTATTTTGACAGTACTCAGTATGTTTATTCAGTGATTTTTCTGATTGAAACGAGTTTAAGCATCTGTAGCAGAAATGTCTCTTATGTTGGTGATTATTAATATTTTTTGATAAAAGTCTTGACATGTTTTTGATCCAGCAGTAGTGATTGGTCTCTTCGTTAGCGATAAGTAGAAGGTTTATCACCTGTTCATTCTTTTTGCTTATCCTCAGAGGGTACACAACGTCTACAGGGTATTCAACACATTCACATCCGAAAACGTTGATTGCGTAATTGTTCTGATTCTCAAACTTATCTATCTGTTTAAGTGATACAGGAAATTTAATACCTGTCCAGTCAAACTTCTCTGAATCCTCCCTCATCTGTTTACTCAATCTCTCTGCATTTTTCTCCTTGGGAAACACTGCTGAGGTTACTGCCCACTTGAAACACTCATTATCGTTTTCATTCTGTACGTTGATGATCGCTTTTTTTCTTGCCAAACTTTTAGGTAACTCAATATAAGAAGATGCAGACAGAGGATTGTACGGGTTAATGTTGATGTCAAGGTGCTCGACTCGGTCGAATTGCCAACCAGATCCTCTGTTATTAAAATTCTGAATCAATTCAAAGATTCGACTCGTCATCGTATTATAGAGATCAGAGAGATCGGTTGACTCTGTCACAATCTCCATTTTCGATGCGAAGGAGTATACATTGATGTCGATGTTACCGGTGGCGGGATTCTCTTTGGTAAACCTTACGGTGAGAATTAACTTGACTTTGATCGATCCCTTACTCTTTATGAGATTTATAACCCTCGGTTTTACGTTATTCATAAACGTCTTCTCATCCATGCCGTCCACTCCGTTAACTCTGAACGTTTTGAAATAACCCTTTATAGCTGTCTTGTGCTCTCTGGGTGTTAGGTTATCCTCTTCTGGTGAATTTACATCCTCTTCGGGTAATGGATGATCTTGATTAGGTTGACCTACTTCTTCCCGCCTCCTAAAAATACTGTTCACTCTCTCCTTCAGGTTCTCAACTCTCTCATTCACAGCGCTTTTGATAGGTTCAGGGATATAATTTAATAACCAACCTGTAAACCTGTTTATTACACTCTTTACGGGTGCTGCCGCATTATAAGCAAGATTCCTTATCTGCGTTACTCTCAATGGTGCGGGAATAGGGATATCAACCTCCGGTACAGTCTGTTCATTCGCCGAGTAAAAAATCTCACTCGAATCATCAACCGTACCCAACGCCTCGATCAACTCGGCTTTACGCATTCTGTAATAACCTTTGATGCCTCGCTCTTTGGCGAGAGCCTTCAACTGTTTTACGGTCTGTTTCTCCATACTTATTAATCATGAAAGATTCCTTTAAGCTGAAATTTCACTTTCACAAGATACATTGAATTCATCGAGGATTTTTATCTTGGGAGGGTACGAGAAAAATTTGTCGAGGAATAAAGGGAGAATTTGATTTTTCCTCGGTCAGATTTCAATGAAATGAGCTAGTGCCGGCCTTCCTACCCTACTTCATTTTTAATATTTTCACTGTCCACACAAATCTGCCGGATAAATCTGAAAATGAAATGTGGCATCCGCCCCAGATGAATGGCAGAGCATGCGTACATTATTACCAGAGCCAGCATAAAATTCAAATTAGGGAATTTAATGTTATTTTTTGTTGTTGTTGACGCCGAGGATAACGTCAAACAAAAAACTACTAATTTCTTTTTTACTTAAGAACTTCACGATAATCCATAGATTTCAGAGCTATCCTCAGCCAAATATTTAAAGACAGTGATCAATTCCAAAAAGAAAGTGTAAAATTGACAGAATGCAGAATTTAATGATTTCATGTTGATGCAGAATTTAATATATGTATGAGTTATATGTAACTTTATTTCAACACGGTAAAAACATCAGGACTTAAAATACATACTTATTTAAAATTACTTAATAATTATTTTACATAATAAATTTAAGTTGCAATTAAGAAAGGATGCGATAATTAATTATAATAAAATGCCTGCTTTCCATGAATGCCGTGTGTTGTTAATATTTACATTGATTCTAGTCAAAGACGAAACTGCTGCAGCCGGATTTAAAGCTAGTGAGAGTTTGTGCTTGCCGCTGTTTTTAAGAAAATTAGTGTGGGGGAGCAGAACAGTTAGTTTACCCGCGGACCCTCTCAGTGAATAGGCACACGTATCGCTTCTACTAGAAAACATTGTCCTAAGGTAGTCAGGTGCAAGACCATTGAGTGATTTATAGACCATGACGGCTGTTTGAAATTTAAATTGGACATCGAGTTTATTCCAGCCAAGTCTTGCAATAAGATCATCAGCATTGGCATCGTAGGAAGAAGAGGTCAAGACACGCGCAGCACGGTTTTGCAGTTTTTGTAGTTTACTTGCCAGAGTTTTATTGCAATTCCCCCAAACGACACTACAATAATCAAAATGGGGTTGTACTAAAGAGTTATAGATACATAGTAATGTCTTAAATGGAACAAAAGACCTGCTACGCTTTAGGATGCCAATGCCAGATGCAATCTTTTTAGAAATATTTGTAATATGTAGATTCCAAGTTAGGTTCTTATCTATATATACACCGAGGGATTTTGCAAATTCAACTTGCTTTATAGAGTCACCATTTATAGAAAAGGACAAAGGACCACTCAAAGTACTTAACCTTTGCCTTGATCCTAGCAACATAAACTCAGTCTTAGACCTATTAAGAGTGAGTTTATTTGCAATTAACCATTCAGAAACTTTAGTTAACTCGTTATTCATATTTTCTTCTAATAGGGTAACATCGTTACTGGCAAAGGTTAAGTGCGTGTCATCTGCGTACATCCTAGGTTGTGAAATAGAGAGACAGTTGGGCAAGTCGTTTATATAGAGTAAAAAGAGAAGTGGACCTAGGATTGTACCCTGGGGGATGCTGCACAATAGCGGTTTACTGTCAGAGAGACAACCGTTCACAAAACACTTTTGTTTTCGATCATCCAAATAGGAATTAAACCAGTTATACGTGACACCTGTGACACCAAAAACTTTCAATTTTGATAGCAAGATTGTGTGATCGATGGTGTCAAAGGCCTTCTTCAAATCTAGAAAAACAACAGCATTAACGTTGCCCTTGTCAATATTAAAAGCCCAGCTATCTGTGGCTTCAAGCAGGGCGGTAGCAGTGGAGTGAAATGAACGAAACCCTGATTGACTACTGGAAATTAGATTGTTTTCAGTTAAATATTCATAAAATTGATTATAAACGATTCTCTCAAAGACTTTAGCGACAACAGGAATTATAGAAATAGGACGATAGTTATTTAAATCTGAACGTTCACCCTGTTTGAATAGTGGAACGACTTTAGTAAATTTCCATTCTGTGGGAAATATACCAGATGTAATAGATCTATTAAAGATACAGCAAAGAGAGCTGGCGACCAAATCAGCACACTCGCAAAGAAGACGTGCAGAGATTTTATCCAGGCCCGTCGCTTTCGATTTACAGAGTTTGGACAGTAGAGAGAATACTTTTGAGCATTCTATCGTGTTGAGTTCAAATCTATGCTCGGTCTCCTCAAGGTAATCAAAATAGGATGGAATATTTCCACTTTGTTGAATATCATCAATAAGTTTCAGTCCAACACTAGAAAAATGGTTATTGAAAGTAGACGACAGCTCATGAGAATCACTAATGCTGCTGTTGTTAAACTTAATCTCTTTTACTGAAGAGGTGTGATTTTTTCTAGAAGTAAGTTCATTAATGATTCGCCAAGTCTTACGAGGGTCACCTTCGTTTACTCGCAATGCACTTTTAAAGTATTGTTCCTTGGCCTGCTTGATTTCATTGTTGGCAGCATTGCGACATTTTTTAAACTGTGACCAGTCACTCGCACTTCCAGATCGAGTGGCTTTTATTTTGAGGGTATCTCTAAAATGCATTCTTTTCTTCAGTTGAGGTGTGATCCAATCTGATTTGCGTGCACGAATGCGTTTAGTGCGCAATGGTGCATGCTTATCGACACATTGAAAGAAAAGAGTCTTCCAAGCGTCCCACATGTTGTTGGGGTCTTTGTATTTGTTTACACTATCCCAATTTTGTAAAGAAATGTCGTAACGAAACCTTGCAGAGTCGAAATTTTTAAATTTCCTACACGTTATCGTGGAATGTCCCTTTGAGAATGGCTCAATGGAAATTTTACGGAACGCATAGACGAGACTGTGATTTTGTGTTGCACAGAGAACAACGGAAAAAATGTACCAAGATTTATAACTCACATGCAGTGCTATTGTACTGCTAATTAAACCGAAAGGGGACTGTGACAAAGATCACATGGCCATTTAACATCAGCATTCTCTAAAAGCTCCGTTTTCAGCCATCCACACTACAAGGTGTACACCACCTAGCCAGACTTTTAAAATTTCTACACTCTGGAGACCGTTTTCAAAATGCTTCATTTTTGGTGACCGAAAAATGCCATTTTAGTGTGGAGGGTTGGCCAAACCGGAGAAAAAAGGATGCATTTTCAAAATAAATTTATCCGGATTACTGTGGACGGGCCTAAATTAATCGAAAGATAAATTACCAAACATTCTATTAGCTATGGTGGGTAGGGACTGACTATTCTGCACTCAGTTGATATTGTGAGACAATAGGGAGACACCTCATGACATTTTGTACCACGTAACACTCAGTTCATGTAGTGAATACAAAACAGCACTCCGGTTAGCCTATTTAGCACTGCGGTTAGCCTACTATACACTTCAGTTAGCCTACTATGCACTCCGGTTAGCCTACTAGCACTCCGTTTAGCCTAAAAAGCACTCCGGTTAGCCTACGTTAGCTTAGTTTGCTTGCGGTTAGTTTTATATTGAGGTTAGGATATATAGCCAAAATTTTACAGTTTCTTGCAGCTGGTCATCGGTAGCCTAGTGGATAGAGTTCCCACGCGGTAATCCGACGGCCCGGGTTCAAATCCTACTATTGACACTTTTTTTAACTTGAAAAAAAAAATGTTAAGTGTGATTTATACTTCATGTATGAAAAAATGAGAAGTCTCACAACATCAACTGAGTGCTGAATAGTCACTCCCTGTGGGTATGGGCTTCATTTTGGACCAATCAACAAGCAGCAAACTGGCAATGTGGGAGGAAGTGAGCCTACACTGTTCAACCTAGCAGGTGTTGCATTTTCTAGGTGCCATGATGAATGTTAAAATCGTTAAACTTTTTTCCATATCCAGTCAAGAGTATGACAACTATGATTCATTATCAGGTATTTCACTGGATATGGATATTTTGTAGTATGCATTCAGCCGTCTTGTGCAGCTGTCTCATATTTTGTAGGCACTCATTTGAGTTTGTCACGTACTCTTTATTATTTTTGCTCTCACATGCAGTACCCAATCAGTGGCGGCACATATAACAGGCAACTATTTATTGAGTATATGGCACTTTGCATTATAATAGACATGATCAAAAACAAACCATAATAGCAAATTCTGTTGCAAAACAGAGGGTCCTGTATTCTCCTTTCCAAAATTCAATCACATAAAACTATGGGGTCTTTTCAGGTATCACGCAAAAAAATAACCAAAATTCGTTCACATTTACGTAACAATCAATATGATTGGCATCCCAGATCACAAATAAATAACCAAATAAATCACTTTTACATGAAAGAAAACAGCCCCAAGCACTCTTAACATAGAAAGTACAGCTCTTGGTCTGGCAGGTGTCGGATAAAATTCTGCAGGGTGAATTTAGCTGGAAACCATAGGCATGAAAACCTACTCGGAGTTCCGCTAACATCAGCTAAATCAAAGTTCAACAGGTCTATTCAAATTTAAAGTACCCCTAATTATACAAAATAAATTGTTAGAAAGAAATGTTAAGCAAAAAGATTGAATGCGAATTTAATAGAGAACAGCAACTTCACAAAATGTCCCGAACTGCGAGAGTCTTTTAGGCCTGTCAACTCCTTTTGTGGGTGAACTGGAAAGTGATTTGTCCAAAAGAATTTGCTCTTGCTGTTGTTTCTGCACTGTCCTTTCAAAGTGTTTCGACCTCCTTCTGCACTGACAGCCCTGCCTTGAAACCATTTTCATTCACAAGAGTACCCAGTTGCCTCCATTGCTTTCCAATACATGATTGGCAGATACATGTATACAGGGATCTTGAGAGCACAATAAGCTATAAAGAGAGTACAGTAAACTATAGGTAGTAGATAGAATATGAGTAGTAGATAACAATGGTGAGCCGAAAGGGCAAGCCGTTGTAAATGGCCATACAAATCAGACACAAATATTTTATTCTAAATTGAATGCAAAGCATTTTTATGTGATTCGGTAGAGATCAAAAGTTAATGAATACTTATTAGCTGAACAGGAGTTTGAATCAAAAGTTAATTCTATTGTTTGATTTTTATTGGGGTTTACAGTTGTGTGTACAGTATGTGATCTGAATACTGTGCTGGGATTGGTTCGTACCCTCATGAATAGTTAATGAATTTTACAAAGAACTATAAAGAACAGTGAGTATTAGATTCTCTATGACTTCAAACTCAAATTCTGTTGTTACCAGTATGCTTCACAACTGTTGTGTCAGCAAAAAAAAAACATTGCACACAATCACACATATTTTAGTCAACAATTTGTTTTGAATTTGTCAATGAAAACCCCATGCATAAGTTATCTTTGTTATTTCGCGACGATAGCTAATCAGAGGTTATTCTAAAAATGCCTACTGTTGAGCAACCGATAAGAGCACAATCCCCATATTCTGGAGAAACAGCAGGATACTGGAACATGATTAGAAATGGCACTGGTTTTGAACACTTCAATAAATAAATTACATTTCAGACAGTATTAATTCTACACCACATCATCTTAGATAGCTAGACAATGTGGTCTCCTGTTTCACCCCAGCCCCATAGCAGACAACACAACAGCCACCAAACTAATTGAATGTGGAGATGGGGCCACTATGCAGGTTTATGACAGAACTAAGTCTAAGACAGCCGAGAGGACCAATCAGGAGGTGGCCACTAAGGTGGCTGAACACCGTTTTTGCAAACATGGCACCAATAGAGGAATGATTTATTTGCTCTATGCTTGTTCTATATGTAGCAGTTTCCTTCTTAAAATGGCATGATGTGTTGTAATTTTTGTTGCTTTTTAGAATGGAATATTGGGGGGGGGGGGGGGGAGAGGGGGGATCATTGTATCTGGAGTTGACTTAAACATAATTATCAGGAACAATTGATCCACAAATTTTTTAATAGGCCTGAGTAAAATTTCAGAAGAATCATGATTTATTAAATATTGAATCCAAGTAGTTTGGAGTTGACATATTGATATTTATAAAAAGAGTTTGTCACTTGTTCTGTTCATTGTTGAATGAACAGTTAGCAACAAACCCTTTTTAACATCAATGTGCATCAATGTGTAGTGTTTAATTGCTTTTGTGGGAAAATCCCAGGTATCAATTGGTTAAACAAATACCTGATCTTCAAAGCAACCCCCAAGTATGAAATCAAATAGTAAGGACATATGCATTTTATTTTAGACTTGACTTCCACTGCCCTCTTTGAACAGTAGCTGATAATCCAGCCTATGAGTGAGTGCATTTAAAGCTTAGCATACTCTAAGGAGGTGCGGTGGCCTAATGGTTAGTGCGCTGGATTCCGGATCGGGTGGTCCGGGTTCGAGTCCTGGCCGGGGCACTGCATTGTGTTCTTGGGCAAGATACTTTACTCTCATAGTGCCTCTCTCCACCCAGGTGTATAAATGGGTACCAGCGAATTTACTGCTGGGGGTAACCCGTGATGGACTAGCATCCCATCCAGGGGGGAGTAGCAATACTCCTAGTTACTTCATGCTACGGAGGCTGGGATAAGCTCCGGCCTGATGCGCCACTAGGCTCATATACAGACTTTATATTCTAAGGAGAAAGTCTGTGCAACTTGATCCTGCGGCAAGTCCCCTGAAGTGTTACTAGCCGCAGTTTCTTGTCCCCTCGTGTTTTCCACCCTTAATGTTCAGGACCTGCCTCTTCAATTCAAACCGGTTTGAATTTTTTGTTTTTTAACAAAAATGGACAGTTTACATGAAGAGGTCCCCCGGGACTTCTTGCAGAAACTAGTTGTTGAAATTTGTCCCATTGTGCGTGTGTTCACCACCCAGGAGGTGCCCTTGTATTTAGAGATATTTAGAGACCTCACATTAGAGGATTACTACCTTTTTTCTGAATAATGTACATGTAAGGATGAACTTAAACTTGGTTTGATTTTTTTAGTGAAGAAATTTCATCAAGTAACCTTAACAACCTCTTTATAATGCTGACCACTGTTCCTTTCTCTCATTATTGTTATTAGCCACAGGGAAAGCCTTTTTGGTGCCAGAGCTAACTAAGGTTGCCCATCGTTTATTTCCTCGTCACGTCAGCACACTGTTCTCTTCCACCAGTCTGGAAGTTCTGCAAGACATTGAACAGACACTTCAAAGTGAACCCTGGATTCTTGGCTTCCAAGCTGTCGTTCAGGAAAAGTTTGGCATATGGGGATGTGAAGTGAAGCTGATGGCATTTATCAACTGTGATCTTCTTGAAACTATGCCTGTTGTCCAACGTGATTCCCTGTACATTTACAATGCTTTGTGTAAATTGATCTACAAGTATGGCGACACCTATGAGCCAGTGTGGCAGTTGCAACGTGAAAAATGGTACGACGTCCCGTTCACACCTGGAGCTTATCGTGTGACCAACTGGGAAGAAAGCTTGGCTTATCTCAGTGACATCAATGTTGCAAAGACTACTGGCAATAATTATTGCAATGGTGGATCCCACGTATTTTTGCCGCATATCCGAGGGTATGAGCAAACCATTGTTAGAAGCATTTGCAAGATAATGCAAGAGAGACCTTGGGTTGGTAGCATGGAGATAGACGAAAAGGTTGGTTAATGAAGGGTTGTCCATATTTCCAACTCTCCAAGTTATTGAACAATTTTGTATAAAGTTGCATACAGCTTAAATAAAAAATTGTTCAAAAACTTGGAAAGTTGGTCTCACTACACCTTTTAGACTGTAGACACCCGTGAGGGTAGTGTATTTGGTAACCTTAAGGCTTAAGGTTACCAAATACCTTCACGGGTGTCTCCAGTCTAATATATGTAGTGAGACCAGATTACCTCAGATACTCTGAAGAAGGTGGTAGAGGTTATTTTCGGCCCTTTTTATGTCCCGTGAAATGTGAAATGGCTATGTTTTTCCTCGTGAATCGTGATTTCCTTAGTGGCCGTGAACCGTGATTTTCCAAAACGTTCTCTTTTATTTTAAGTGAAGCGTGAAATCACATATTTCGTGAATAGTGAAAGGACTGTTTTCCGTGAAACGTGATCTACACCCCCACGTCCCCCCCCCCCCCCCCACCCCACTTACCACCCTCTTTAAACCCAATTTTAATTGGCTGAATATCGAGTTATCCAAGGTTTGAGGTATTAAAGCCAACTTTATAATTGTTGAGTTACCCTACAGGCCTACCAGGGTGCAAAAGGCTGTCTAATAAGATATGAATTTCATGGCAGGTTGTTATTTGTACAGTTGTAATTGTTTTGTTCCATTCCTCCATATGTGCAGGTGTTTGGTGGCGATGAAGATCAAGTCAAGGCAGCACAAGCTATGACAACAAGTCCTGTGGTTGTGTTGTCAGGGAAGGGTGGGTGTGGAAAAACGCACGTTGTTTCTACCGTACTGTCAGGGGCACTGAAGGTGAAAAGGAGTCAGATGCCAGAAGAAGAGCAGTTAACCATGCAAGATGAATGCACTACCACTCAAAGGTGCTCTGATGACTCACAGAACGTTCCAGACTGCCCAAGTCCTGTGACTGTGGCTTCATGTTCTGCTCCAGAAACCCCCCAAAAGAAAAATACAGTATCACAGAATTCTGAGATGCCTCGGAACCAGATGGAAAGACCAGATCCCTGTGGTGATGCCGTCTTGCTAACAGCACCAACGGGCAGGGCTGCTTCCATTTTGGGAAAACGCACAGGTCTTCAGTCATACACCTTGCACTCTGTGATCTTCAGCTACTTACGTTGGCTCAAGGAAGTAAAGAATGGCAAAAACCATTCCGCATGGAAATTTTCAGAAGTCAAGCTTCTTGTTTGTGATGAAAGCTCTCTCATATCTGTTAAACCTTTCTCCACTCTGATGAACATTCTCATGAAGAAAGCCTCACTTCAGCAGATCATTTTGCTGGGTGACAAAAACCAGCTGCCGTCCATCGAACCAGGGAACTTCCTGAGCGATGTTTATCATGCCCTGGAGTCCTACGGTTCTAGCATCACATTGAGAACCAATCACAGGGCAGAATCGCAACTCATTGTAGAAAATGCGAGCAAGATATCCCATCAAGAGATGCCGCATTTTCCCGAAGACCCACAAAAAGGGTTCATTTCCCTTTGCTGTCGGTCAAAACAAGCTAGCGATGAGGGCACATCTGATGATATGGTTGTCACACAGGTAGTGAGAGATCTGCTGGGCAACAAGATAAGTACAGTTACATTGCCAGAACCTCAGAAATCGCAATTTATTGCTTTCCGTCGAAGGGACTGCTTAAACATTAATGAACTATGTGCACAACATTACAATCAGCATTCCATCAAGACCCCCAAAGGGAAGCTAGACTTTCAAACTGGCGATAAAGTTTGTGTTCGAAAGAACATTGTCTGTTTTGATGCTTACACTGAAAAAGAGGTTAAACTTTGCAATGGCGATATCTTTTTCATAAAAGAAGTTATTGACGAAGAGGACAACCACAACAAAAAAACAACCTATTTTGCTCTGGATGATGAAGAGAGGATTGTTAAGGTTGATTTGAAGATGTTGAAGAAGGCAAAACTGTGTCATGCCTGGGCCAGAACTATCCACACCTACCAGGTACGTACATGATCTATCTATGAAATGTGGCAGGGAAGGTGGGCTGTAGTGTCCTGACCAGGCTTTTAGAACCAGGCAGGCCCCTACTTGTGAAACCTGAAAACCCCTACTGATTGGCTTAAAACGGTTTACACACTCGTATCAAGATGGTGGAAAATACAGTACTAAACAACTTGATTAATTAACTTAAATTGTTATTATGGTTATTATAAGATAGTGCGATGAAGAGATGACTTTTCTTGACTGCTTATTGTTTTGCTTTTTTCCATTAACCATTCTGTTTGAAAGAGGTTGACACATATCAATCTTTTCTTAAAGCAAGGATCTTTACAGATCACTGGAAATCTTTGCAAAACGTTAACATATGGGGTCAAAATCTATTACCTCTTAATCTGAAATAAAAAGAAGCATCGGGTCACCAAAATGAGGACGTTGTTAACTGCAAGCACCTAAAGAATTATTTGATTAACTAGGTCATTTTATCGTCAGCTTCATGGGTTCGCATGTAAGGTTTTAGCCAGAAGGATGTCATCTGAGGTATCCTATGTATGACCGTTCTGCATAAACTTACATCAAGTGTGCTTTTTTTGGACTATTCAACATGGACATCTCGCTATTATACACAGTTTCCTTGATCCCAGGGAGATCACAATTGAATACTCTCTTTAGTTAGCAATACAAACAATTTGCTCTGCCCTCTCACTAGACATGTGGCTCAACTGTATCTTAAAGTAACAGCATGTTCAGCTGGTACAGTACATAGATGTTTGATTGTTTGATATCAATTTTCCTTTTTGTTTTTGCAGGGTTCAGAGATTGACACAGTTGTGTATGTCCTGGGAAGCCCAATTTACCAAGACTGGCATCATGTCTACACAGCTGTCACCCGCGGTGTTCGACAAGTTATAGTTGTCTATGATCCCAACCACTTGAAAAAAGTGGTGATGGAGAACAAGCCATACCAAAGGAGGACAAGTCTAAAAAAGTTTCTCATTAACGATTTAGCAAAGCCATCTGTTTCGGATGAGGCAGAAAGTGATCCAGAAACCGACCTACTTACTCCGTCGGCAAGCAATCTCACCGTCTGCCCTGGACGTGATAAAGATGATGATGATGATGTATTTCACAGACCGAGTCTTGACAACAAAAACCCAACCTTTGGTCATCCAGTTGTCGGTGAGAGTCTTGAG
Source organism: Meandrina meandrites (assembly GCA_963693305.1). Lineage (NCBI taxonomy): Eukaryota > Metazoa > Cnidaria > Anthozoa > Scleractinia > Meandrinidae > Meandrina > Meandrina meandrites. The sequence goes on from OY855906.1 coordinate 11,532,551, forward strand.
GTGGCACAGTTATCTTGTAGTGCGGCTACCAGTACAACTACCACAAGCAATTACACAACCTGGGAAGATGAGTTTAAGGACGAATGCGATGATGAAGTCCTTGCTTGGGCCTTAGAAAGCTCCCAACAGGTAAACAACACCAGTTGCCCAGATCCACAAGGGTTAAGTTTAACACGATATGCTGATAACTACAAACCAGATGGAAATGCCATGAATGGGAGGTCGGAGTATCTGTTGGAACGTACGGATCCTCATAGTAACGCCATGACGGATAGTGATTTTCAAATTGCAAGAAGTAATTTGAACATTAAGAAGGAGAGCCGATACACAATGGAATGTGGTATGGAGGAAAGTTCTCTTTCTTCGGTGGCGCAAAACGGCAATCAGAGTACAGTGCTTTCTGGTGATTTCCTCCCGTCAAGAAATGGTGTGCGAGTTAAGATTGAGAAACAAGAAGAAGCGGAATGTTCAAGTGGTCAGTTTTTTGGAAGTCTGTCTACCCTGGCATGTAGTGGAAGAAGCACTTTCTCTTCTACTGTTCATCAAAGCTCGCCAGTAACTAGCAGTCCCAAAACATGTTCCAGAAGGTTCTCGGAAGGTTCTGGTTTTCCAACTCCTCCACAGACCCCACCCAACGTCATTAAGTCCACAGGTTTTTCACCAAACCATCTATCCAACACCTTCCCAAGTAAGAGTGGTTCAAAAAGAACAAAATTCAGGAACTCTGGAGAGACCCCAGCTAAAAGCAAAAGAAGATCGTTTACTGCTAGATTCAACGGTACGTGTGGCCTGTGCAATAATTCAATTACCGCTTGGGTAGACGAAATAACCCACTTCGACAATGGATCAACCAATCCTTGGGTGCATCAAAAATGTGTACAGAATAAGTGAGATTGGTAGCCAAACTCAATTTAAGCCTTATCAAGTGATTCTACATGACGTATGATTTAAATAATGACGTCACCAGAGTCCTTTTTCATCTCATCTCGGAAAATGTTTCGGATTTCGGATTTATTTGTTTACTTATTTTAAATGTACTTGTTCAACAAGCACCTCAAGGCCGTTGTAAGCTTTCCAAATAAAGCTTTACCAGCGTGTGGAAGTAGTTTAAGTTGCCGCGAGTGACATCTTTTTATGAGTTTTACAGAAACACTGAATTTAAAGGCTGGTATCATAGGCATCATTACAACGTTAAGTTGTCTGTTTTCTTAGCAAATCGTTTCGTTGCAATAAGAATTTGAGCAGTATCGCCCCATCCAAAACATGCTGCAGTTTTTTAAAAATTTACAATTCATTTAGGACGTTTTATGTGTTAAGGTGAATTATATGGTAATGTCTTAGCAAAAAATAGAAAATGTTAAAGTTTATATATTTCTCCTATTTGAAAATCAAATGAAATTGTTATCATGTTATATATGTATCAATAATTACACTGTGGAGGATTCAGTGTAAATATCCACGAGTAAATAAAAAGAGCAATCAAATTCATATCTTAGTGCTTAATATTTTTAAAAATTATTCAGTAAACAATTTTATTTGAAACTAAAATTTTCCGATATTTTTGGCGAAATGGTAAGCACCATACAGCAATTGTCGCTTTATCGCACATTAAAGGTTCCCACAAACCCAGTTTACTGAAAGCAAAAAGCTTTTAGAAATTACTCCTAGTTTAACTAAAAAATGCCATGTTCTGAAAATGGCATTTCTTGTCAAGTCACTGTGCTCTATTCATGAAAACGAAATTCAACCATTTCTAAACGAAAAAGGAATTACAAGGTGTTTGTTATTTCTGTATACTATTTTTTATGATCAGTTACTTAATTCTCATAACTGTAGGACTGAAATTTATCATGATTCCTCCACGTTCTCTTTACAACACAGCTTCCTAACCATATTTCGTACACTATCTATAATTTCTTTTAGTAAAGCAAGGGATTGAAAAACGACGAAGAATACAGCAATACGCGGTATGCATGTTTACGTCAGACTGGCTTGTTTTACCACCAAGCCTCGCTTTCGAAGTGCAAACTTGAACGAATGAACGAATTCCCAAAGCAGCAACACTTAAAAGATAACCTTTCATTGTAAACACAGATTTTTTTATTTCTTGATATCAATGGCATTTTGATTTGTTTGGATTTGACTTTGATGGTGACTTGATTCGCAAAACTTTAAAATAGGCGAAGAAAGTAAGACCAAAACAAAGTACTCCTGCCAAAAAGAAAACACCAAGAAGTGCACGCAAGAATGATTTATTCAAATATTACATGCACCGAGAAGCAACTGCAAAGGTGATATAGAAAATATCGACTCGGTGTCGCCATCGTTCAACGGCTGCTATTGCCATGACGATACTATCAGAGAGTTAAAGTAGTGTGAACTATAGTTGTCATAGTGAACAAATAGATTCCATTTTGTCGTGTAGTTGACGTCAAAATGTAGTACGTGTAAGAACAAAAAAGTGGCACACGAGGCGATAGCCGAGTGTGTCACTGATGTTCTTACCACATTTTGACGTCGTCTGTGATCTATAACTGAAAAGAGTCACGGCAAAATGGAATCGAAGCTTTCAGTACACTTCAGAACTGTTTTTAAAAACTGCCACCACCGGTGAGCCAAAGTTGTTTTCATTTCACCTCTGTAGTAAGCTTTAGGTTAAGTGTTGCAATTCATGGATTTCCCCGTAGCGTCGTGACACTACTCGAACATCGGACAAACATGATATAGCTTTCGATAATTTTTCAAATCAATCACTGTCTACTTCAAGCTTGTTTAGCCCAGATAAATATCTCGAAAGGGGAACAATATTTGGCAGACTGTTCCTCAATGTAGATTTATAATAAGCTGAGCTTTCTCTTGTTGTTTTGGCTTCAAGTTTTGAAAAACTTTGCCGAGAGGACTGACTTGGACTATGAACTCTGATCACGCGCGCGAGTGATACCACGCAGTGACGTCATCTGTGTCTGTACTCTAATAGATGGCAGGCATCAACCAATCACAACGCGCGCAGTATCTCGGTTATTGTATAATCTGCGATAACACCAGCAATGTAGAACACCTCTCTCTTTCTTGTCAACTCTCCAATTTGGTAAACAGCAAACAATAGTTGACTTAGTAACCAATAGTTGACTTAGTAACCCAGTGCAAAAGTCTGTGAAGGCCAAACCAGCAAGAAGAACATAAGATGGAGTCCTGAGAGACGGGTTCTTCCCAACGGCCACCATAATCAGCTCCCACCACCTTAATTGGTGTTAGAAGTGATGTAAGAGTTACCTGAGAGAAAGAAACGAAAACCAGCTGCCCCGTATACGACAGGAATTAAAGGCCATTGTCGAGCACTACTTAGGCTGCAAAACAGCGGTATTTTTTGCGAACGCTCTCGAGCGGTCTTCGAATCGAGAGGACCCAATCAGCGCTTCGCGTCCTCATTGGGATACGCGAACGTTGAGTGATTTTAGAGGAAAAACGACTGTTTTGCAGTCTAAGCGCTACTCTGAAACCTCGAACAGCTTCACGGAAAAGGATGTGAACGGTGAATTTTGAATTTACCACTGTTTTATGTCCCTTGCCAATTCCCTTATTCCTTATCTTCCATGGCAATTTGTTGAACACTATCATGCAATATTTAGTTCCGAAAGTGGCGTTACTATGTATTTTTTAATTCGGCGTAGATCAGTGTGCCCTCTAAAAATTTAACAAATTTTAACCAGGCACAACTTAAAGTAGTAAAAACATTACAAATAGCTGAAAACAACTTGGGGAAGCTTTATTCATTTAATCACTGAACCTAATGTCATTGTATCTTTAATAAAAAGGGTTTCAAATTCGGGAGGGAAAAATAACCTTGTGATCTTCCCCAATAGGAAGTCCAATTCTCTTCTTTGTTACGATGCAAATCAGTGGCAGAGAACTGGAGACTGAATAACGTAAAACAACGCTTTTTTGTTAAAAATATGTTTCCTTACTTTCAAAAAGAAATTCATTATGATGACGAAATTGCTATTGAAAACTCATTTTAAGCACTCTCGGAAATCAGTTTGATTGCTTTGGAAGGCAGTTGGCAAAATCAATCATCAAATCTAAAAACTAAAAGCTGCATGCTATAAAATTGAGATGCAAATTTCTGCACTTCCAAGAAATGGTGAAATAACCTTGTTTATTTATTTCGTGGGTGCCGTAAAAACGCTTTACATTGCAAACAATCTTGTAGTAACAATTTAAAATAAAAACGGTTTTGAGACAAAGCAAAGTGTACAGCAAAGCTAAATAAAATTTACAGACGTTGTATTATTTCTATTTTTTCTTACACGTCGAATGATTTTATTAATAGAAATGGCAATAGAATATTATGAAAATCAATAGAATATTATGCAAATCATTGCATTTTCTATTGCGCAAGCCAAACAACTGACCTTAATAAATTATGACAGTTTATTATAAGGTTTCTATTATTTCTAAATCATGACAGTTTCTCTCTTTTATCACTAGCTTACGTGTGACTCGCGTTGTACTGTTTGTTTGCTTGTTTTTAAAGTATCTGAGCAAGTGTTCCAATGTTTAAACTTTTTATGATTCCTCTCCGTTCCTCTTAGAACATAAATTCTTTACAATACTTCTTACACTATCTCTTATTTCCTTTATCCTCCAATAGTAAAGCAAGGGATTGACAAACGATGAAGAAAACACAACGGCCGTGCAAGCAACAATTGCTGCTGACGACGATTCAGCTCTAAAATCGTCCATAATGCTAAATGCCAAAAGGCCGCACACGAAGGGAACGTAACTAAGTAAAAATATTGCAAGAATATACAGAATGGTAAATACAGATTTTCTGTATTTTTGGATGTCAATGGCATTTTGATTAGTTTGCACTTGACTTTGATGTTCACGTATGATTCGAAAAACTTTAAAATAAGCGAAGATAGTCAGAGAAAAGCAAAGTGCTGCACCAAATAACAACACAACAATAAATGCGCTGAAGAATTCATTCGTCTTATACCAATTGTACATGTGGCAAACAACAAGTAAAATAAGCAAAACAACAGATGTTACATAAAAAGTAACGACTCGACGCACTGTCAGAAGAGATCTTCGGCTCATATGCAGCCATCTTTCTACAGCTATTATTGTCATGACGATGACTGTTAGGGAGGAAAAGTAGTATGCAACGCTTGGTGTGATAACAGCAGCAATGCAGAATATCTTTCTGTTTCCAGCTAATCTCGTTAACTGGTACATAACAAAAAACGGTTGACTCAGTAGCCCAGTGCAAAAATCTGTGAAGGCCAAACCAGCAAGAAGAACATAAGATGGAGTCCTGAGAGACGGGTTCTTCCAAATTGCCGCCATAATCAAAGCATTCCCCGCCACTGTCATTGGTGCTAGAAGTGAGGTAACAATACAGGCAGTAAGAGTTACCTGATAGTAAACTGAGGTGCTTTTACTGGCGTTTGAGTTTGGAAAAAATAGAAACGAACACAAGCTATCTGGCAAACGAGAGGAATTGGAGGTCATTGTTGATAGTTAGTCGGAAATCTCGAACAGCTCGACAGCTTCACTTGCACAGTGAATTTTGGCTTTTCCACCTTTTATGGACCTTATTAATACCCTTATCCCTACGAAATCTTTCCAGTGGATTCCGTAAACAGTGTGATATTTCAGTTCTTAAAGGTTTCCCCTTTTTTATTCGTTGTGGGTGATACATTCAGTACGCGAACTGGATTATTTTGTGTCGAGAATAACCCAGGCTGAAAGTGAGAACCGTACAAACATCACAAATAGCACAAAACTCCTTGGGAGAGTTAAATTTCATTTATTAAACCAGACTGATGCCATAATACTCATATTTGTTTTCGCATTCGTTTTCGCATTTCTTCAAGTGGGCTAAACACATATTAACGAAAATGAATGAAAGAGAGCGCGAACCCTGCTGGGCTTTTGATTCCCTCAATGTAGAATACAGGATAATATTGTTGTTAAATTTCGTCACCTTATTTTAAGTTGCACATAATAGATTCTCAGATGTGGGTCAGTCTACAAACTGCACTACTTGGTGTGGAAAGATTAATCAGACTACACGTTAACTAAAAGCCATTGAAGCTCCACAAATATCACAAAACATCTTCGGGGAGTTTAATCATATTTTTTACATCGGCGAAGCGGACTAAAGAATATTAGGAGATTATGTTTTTTCCAATTCTCTTTCAGACGATATATTCCTTTCCTTGATGAAAATCAATAAAAATCGAACATGAGTATTTGTGGGCTGTGAAACTTTGGATGGAGAACACAGGAATTGTTTTTGGTTATTTAGGTAGCACATATAGGATCCAAAAGAAAATACCAATTTGCTGAGAACAAAGGCTGTTTACAAATCATTCCTTGCTTCCTTCTTAATAGAAATTTTAGCATTTCCGAGAAATAAGGAAACATTTTTTTTTTATTTCTGTGTGTGATCAGAAAATTAAATGAAAATCAATATAAGCCAGCCAACAAGTTTGATTAAAGATCAAACGATGTTCATTCAGATCACAGCACTTTGATAGGAAATGAAATCTTAAAAAAAGTCGTTCCCCTAGTGCTTGCCACAACCTGATTTCCAACGATTGTTACCATACGTTACTTACAAGGATTCTATTATTTCTAAATGCAATTTGTCTTTATGATCAGTAGCTTAATTCGCATGACTGTTAAACTCGCGTTGTGCTGATATTTTTGAGGACAGATTAGATGATCGTCATTAAGCCACAGATAAATTATCAAATGACTGATACAATATTTACATTTATAATGATTCCTCTGAGTTATCTTCACATCAGAGCTTCCTAACCATATTCGTACACTCCAGTAAAGACGGGGATTGAAAACCGACGAATAAACAGTAAAGCAGAGCACCCGTTCATCGCGGCAAAAGATGATTCATGTCTGACATCCGGGTCGATAAACACAGTAAGTACTACAGCGCAACATACGGGCGGAACGTAAGTCATTAAAAATATTGCAAAACTATACGAAATTGTGAATACAGACTTCTGTATTTGTTTACATCAACGGCATTTTGATTCGTTTGCACTTGACTTAGATATTGACGTATGACTCGAAAAACTTAAAAATCACGGAAGACAGTGAAAACAAAACAAAGTGCTGTCGCCAGCAAGAAAATATAGATAACTGCACGCGTGACTAAACTCGTTTGCATTATGTACATACCAAGCAAGCCAAAAGCGGAATTAGCAAAACTACGTGATTCAAATAATAACGACTCGATGATGTTCAACCATCTTTTTTTACCTATTGTTGTCATGACGATAACTGTTAAAGAGGAAAAGTAGTAAGCAACGATTTGTGTGATAATGCCAGGAATGAAAAAACTTCTTTCAATTTCCTGCTAATTCTACCAATTTGTACAAAGCAAAAATGGTTGACTAAATAATCCAGTACATAAGTCTGTGAAGGCCAATCCAGCAAGGAGAACCTAAGAGTCCGGAGACATGGGCTCTGTCATTTTGTCGCCAAAATTAGATCATTTCCCACCACTGCCATCGGCGCTAGAAGTGAGATAACTACAGAGGCTATGAGAGTTACCTGATAGTAAACTGAGGTGCTTTTACTGGCGTTTGAGATTGGAAAAAATAGAAACGAACACAAGCTATCTGGCAAACGAGACGAATTGGAGGTCATTGTTGATAGTTAGTTGGAAATCTCACTTGCACAGTGAATTGTTGCTTTTCCACTTTTTACTTACCTTTGAAAAAAAAATTATATAAAAACACTCCTAAAATCCTAAAAATTCTTTGTTACGATGCAAATCAATGGCAAAGATACATCTGTCATTTTTTCGAACTGGGGACTGAATAACCAGAGACAGCGCCCATTTTTTAAAAAAGTTGTTTGCTCACTTTCAAAAACAAATTGATTCTGATGGAAAAGTTGCTATTAAAAAGACCACACTGGCAGAAAATAACTCTTTTTGAACACTCCAGGAAATCACTTTAATTGGTTTGGAAGGCAGTTGGGAAAATCGAACATCAAATCAATTGTAGCTCTTCCGAAATAACTTCTTGTTGTTTAAATTAAACACTGCATGCTATAAAATGTAGACGCAAATTTTCTGCACTTCGAAGAAATGGTGAAATAACCTTGTTAATTTATTTCATGGTTGCCGTAAAAACGCTTTACATTGGAAACAATCATGCAATATTTTATTTTTAAATTGTTTTGAGACAAAGTAACGTGCACAGAAAAGCTAACTAAAATTTATCAAATCCGGTTAACACTTTCAATGATTTTATTACAATTACTTAAAATGGAAAATTTTGAAAGTCATTGTATTTTATTTTGCGCAAGCCAAATAACTGACCTTAAGTGAATTATAACAGTTAATTATAAGGTTTTTATTATTTCTAAATCATAAACATTTCACTCTTTTATCACTAACTAAATTCACATGACGTGTGACTCACGTTGTACTGTTTGTTTGCTGAGCAAGTGTTCCAATGTTAAACTTTTTATGATTCCTCTCCGTTCCCTTTAGAACATAAATTCCTCACAATACTTCTTACACTATCTCTTATTTCCTTTATCCTCCGATAGTAAAGCAAGGGATTCACAAACGATGAAAATAACACAATGGCCGCGCAAACAATCTTTGCCGTTGACGATAATTCACCTCTGAAATCATCCATTATGCTAATTACCAAAAGGCAGCACATGAAGGGAACGTAACTAAGTAAAAGTACTGCAAGAATATTCAGAATTGTGAATACAGACTTTTTGTATTTTTGGATGTCAATGGCGTTTTGATTCGTTTGTACTTGACTTTGATGTTCACGTATGATTTGAAAAACTTTTAAATAAGCGAAGATAGTCAGAGAAAAACAAAGTGCTGCACAAAATAACAACACAACAATAAATGCGCTGAAGAATTCATCCGTCTTATACCAATTGTACATGTTGCAAGCGACAAGTAAAATAAGCAAAACAACAGATGTTATATAAGGAATAACGACTCGACGCGCCGTAAGAAGAGATCTTCGGCTCATATGCAGCCACCTTTCTACAGCTATTGTTGTCATGACGTTGACTGTTACACAGGAAAAATAGTATGCAACGCCTTGTGTGATAACACCGGCAATACAAAATATCTTAATGTTTCCAGCTAAACTCGCTAACTCGTACATAACAAAAAACGGTTGACTCAGCAACCCAGTGCAAAAGTCTGTGAAGGCCAAACCAGCAAGAAGAACATAAGATGGAGTCCTGAGAGACGGGTTCCTCCAAATTGCCGCCATAATCAAAGCATTTCCCGCCACTGCCATCGGTGCTAGAAGTGCGGTGACAACACAGGTTGTTAGAATTACATGATAGTAAACTGAGCTGCTTCTACCGACGTTTGAAAAACCTAGAAAGGAACACCAGCTCTCCGGTAAACGAGACGAATTTAAGGCCATTGTCGAGAGTTAGTTGGAAACCTCGAACAGCTCGACAACTTCACTTTCTCAGTAAACTGTTTTGCCTTTTTCACTTTTTATGGACCTTATTAATACCCTTATGCCTATGTGCTCTTTCCTCTGGATTCCGTAAACAGAATTATATTTAGTTCTTAAAGTTTGTCCGTTTTTAACTTGTTTTGGATCATGCATTCAGTATGCCAACTGGATTATTTTGTGTTGAGCATTTAACCAGGCTGAAAGTAAAAGTCCTACAAACATCACAAATAGGACAAAACACCTTGGGAGATTTAAATTTAATTTATTAAATCAGACAGTAACTGTTTTCAAATTCATTTTACAAAAGAGGATTTGTTTAATGTTTCTTCAAGTGGGCCAAACACATATTAGATAAATACGGTTTAACTCTCTCCTAGAAATTTTGTTTTGTCTATAAAAAATGAATAAAGAAAGAAAATGAAAATTTCATCTCATAAATTAAAGAAGCACAGAATAGATTCTCAGCAGAAGCATATCACTTAGACTAGGTAATATCATACTTCTGACTTCAGACGTAGGTCAGTATGCAAACTGAACTTCAGTCTGATTAATCAGACTGAACGTTAACTATAAGCCATCGAAGCTTCACAAATAACACAAAAACACCTTGGGGGAGTTAACTCATATTTATTACATCGGCCATGCGGACTAAACGATAGTGGGAGATTATGTTCTTTCCATTTATCTTGTAGACGAAATATCCCTCTTTTTAAGATGAAAATCAATTAAAATCCAACGCGAGTATTGGTGGGCTGTGAAACTCTAAACGGAGAACACAGAAATTGTCTTTCTTAAAACTTGGAAATATATTTAGGTAGCATATATAGGCTCGAGGAGAAACACCCAGTTTGCTGAAAACAAAAGTTTTTTACAAATCATTCCTTGCCTCCTTAATGACAAAAGTGGTAGCATTTTTGTGGTAAAAAGATATATTTTTTTTCAGTTTAATGTGTGTGATCTGTACAGAAAAATAAAAAAAAATAACAGTAATGGAACAAGTTTGATTAAAGATGAAACGATGTTCATTCATCATTCACACAACAGTATCACTATGATAACAAATGAAATCTTACAAAAATACATGACTCTTCTATGTTCTCCTCACAACAGAGCTTTTCAACTATATTTCATACGCTATCCGTAACTTCCTTTGTCCTCCAGTAGTAAAGGAAGGGATTGAAAAACGACGAAGATAACAGCAGATTCGGATCTGTAATCCGGGTCCATAATCACAGAAATAACTAGTATGCAACATACGTAGGGATCGTGTAACTTATTAATTAAAACAATTGCTAGAATATACTGACAAAATTGTGAATACAGACTTTCTGTAGTTTTTCATATCAATGGCATTTTGATTCGATTACACTTGACTTTGATGTTGACGAATGATTGGAAGAACTTTAAAATCAGGGAACACAGTGGAAACAAAACAAAGTGCTGTCACCAGCAAGAAAATATAGATAACTGCACGCGACTAACTTGTTTGTATTATGTCGATTTTAAATGCCGAACAAGCCAAAAGCGGAATAAGCAAAACTACAAACATGATTCAAATAATAACGACTCGATGCACCATAGGAAGGGATCTTCGGCTGATGTGCAACCATCTTTCTTCACCTATTGTTGTCATGACGATGACTGTTTAAAGAGGAAAAGTAGAAAGCAATGATTTGTGGGATAATGCAAGGAATCAAAAACTTCTTTCTATTTCCTGCTCGTTCTTCCAATTTGTACAAAACAAAAATGGTTGACTAAATAATCCAGTGCATAAGTCTGTGGAGGCCAATCCAGCAAGGAGAACCTAAGATGGAGTCCGGAGAGACGGGCTCTTTCATCTGCGTTAGAAGTGAGGTAACTACAGAAGCTATGAGAGTTACCTGATAGTAAACTGGGGTGCTTTTACTGACGTTTGGAAAAAAATAGATAGAAACACTCATAAGAACTCTTTGCAAATCAGTGGCAAAGATACATCTGTCATTTTTTCGAACTGGGGACTGAATGACGTGAGACAACGCCCTTTTGTTAAAAATAGTGTTTGCTCACTTTCAAAAACAAATTGATTATGATAAGTTAATTGCTATTGAAAGAGATCACACTGGCAGAAACTAAAAAACACTCTAGAAACACTCTAGGAAATCCGTTTAATTGGTTTGGAAGGCAGTTAGAAAAATCGAACTTCATATCAATTGCAGCTCTTCCGAAATATCTCCTTGTTTTTAAAATTTACAACTGCATGCTATAAAATTAAGATGCAAATTTTCTGCACTTCGAAAAAATGGTGAAATAAACCTTGTTTATTTATTTCATGGTTGCTGTAAAAACGCTTTGTATTGGAAACAATCATGCAATATTTTAAAATGAAAATTGTCTTGAGACAAAGCAACCTGTACAGAAAAGCTAAAAAAAATTATCAAATCCGGTTAATTACTTTTATTTTACACTTCCAATGATTTTATTACAATTACTTATGGAAATGGAATATTAAGAAAATCTTTACATTTTCTTTTGCGCAAGCCAAATAACTGACCTTAAGTGAATTATAACAGTTAATTATAAGGTTTGTTTTATTTCTCAATCATAAAAAATTTGTCTCTTTTATCACTAACTAAATTCCCATGACGTGTGATTCACGTTGAACTGTTTGTTTGCTTGTTTTTTAAGTATCCGATCGAGCAAGTGTTCCAATGTCAAATTTTTCTATGATCCCTCTTCGTTCCCTTTAGAACATAAATTTCTTACAATACTTCTTACACCATCTCTTATTTCCTTTATCCTGCGATAGTAAAGCAAGGGATTCAAAAGCGATGAAGAAAACACAATGGCCGCGCAAACAATCATAGCCGTTGACGATGATTCAGCACTGAAATCGTCCATTATGCTAATTACCAAAAGGCAGCACACGAAGGGAACGTAACTAAATAAAAGTATTGCAAGAATATACAGAATGGTAAATACGGATTTTCTGTATTTTTGGATGTCAATTAGCCATGTTCTAAACGAGCAGGGGACTGGGTACGAACATATTTTCTCTTCGGTACAAGGATTCAATATCGATTGAATTGAAAAATGGGGCAGGTCATCTGAAAGAGCATCCAAAAATTAGTAAATTCACCAAATGTGACCGTTATTGGTTTAAACCGAAAGGCATGGTACACTTGGTATGGATTGGAGGGACATGCGTCCTCCAATCCATACTAAGCTCTCTTATTTTAAAAGTGTACCATGCCTTTGCGTTTAAACCAATAACCATCAAATTTGGTAAATTTACTAATTTTTGGATGCTCTTTCAGATGACGTGTCCCATTTTTAATTTAATCGATATTGAATGTTCGTACCAAGAAAAAATATGTTCGTACCCAGTCCCCTGCTCGTTTAGAACATGGCCAATGGCATTTTAATTCGTTTGCACTTGACTTTGATGTTGACGTATGATTTGAAAAACTTTTAAATAAGCGAAGATAGTCAGAGAAAAACAAAGTGCTGCACAAAATAACAACACAACAATAAATGCGCTGAAGAATTCATTCGTCTCATACCAATTGTACATGTTGCAAGCGACAAGTAAAATAAGCAAAACAACAGCTGTTATATAAAGAATAACGACTCGACGCACCGTAAGAAGAGACCTTCGGCTCATATACAGCCATCTTTCTACTGCTATTATTGTCATGACGACGACTGTTAGGCAGGAAAAAATGTATCCAACGTTTGATGTCATAACAGCACCAATGCAGAATAACTTAATGTTTCCAGCTAAACCCGCTAACTGGTTCATAACAAAAAACGGTTGACTCAGTAATCCACTGCAAAAATCTGTGACGGCCAAACCAGCAAGAAGAACATAAGATGGAGTCCTGAGAGACGGGTTCCTCCGAATTGCCGCCATAATCAAAGCATTTCCCGTCACTGCCATCGGTGCTAGAAGTGAGGTGACAACGCAGGTTGCAAGAGTTACCTGATAATAAACTAAGTTGCTTTTATCGACGTTTGACAAACCTAGAAAGGAACACCAGCTATCCGGTAAACGAGAGGAATTCAAGGCCATTGTCGAGAGTTAGTTGGAAACCTGGAGCAGCTCAACAACTTTACTTTCTCAGTGAATTTTATAGACCTTATTAATACCCTTATGCCTAAGTTCTCTTTCCTCTGGATTCCGTAAACAGAATTATATTTAGTTTTTAAAGTTTGTCCGTTTTTAACTTGTTGTGGATCATGCATTCGGTATGCCAACTGGATTATTTTGTGTTGAGCATTTAACCAGGCTGAAAGTAAAAATCCTACAATCATCACAAATAACACAAACACCTTGGGAGAGCTAAATTTCATTTATTAAATTTGACTGTAACTGTTTTCCAATTAATTTTTACAAAAGAGGATTTGTTTAATGTTTCTTCAAGCAGGATAAACACATATTACAAAAATACGGTTTAACTCTCTCCTAGAAAATTTGTTTTGATAATAAAAAATGAATGAAGAAAGAAAATGAAAATTTCATCTCATAAATTAAAGCAGCACAGAGTAGATTCTCAGCAGAAGCATATCACCTACAATAGGTAATATCATACTTCTGGCTTCAGGCGTAGGTCAGTATACAAACTGAACTTCAGTCTCATTAATCAGACTGAACGTTAACTATAAGCCATCGAAGCTTCACAAATAACACAAAAACACCTTGGGGGAGTTTAATCATAGTTATCACATCGGCCATGTGGACTAAACGATAGTGGGAGATTATGTACTTTTCTTTTCTCTTCCAGACGAAATATCCCTTTTTAAGGTGAAAATCAATTAAAATCCAACGCGAGTATTGGTGGACTGTAGAACTCTGAACGGAGAACACAGGAATTGTATTTCCTAAAATTTGCAAATATATTTAGGTAGCACCAGGAGGCATAATGGGAGGAGACCGTAAGCGCGACATCCACGCACCCTATGATACGAGACAATTTTTATATTTTTAGAACAGGCAGACACGCGCGGATGCGTGGGTTCTCGCGTCGATGTTGCCGGAGTTGCGTGACTAGTATCATGTGATTCGAAAAAGACTCTGTGTTTAAACTTGAGAACGAAAAATAAATCAGTGTTCTGTGAACCATAAATTTTGTTCGGACGCTATTTATACATTAGGCTGTGCAGCTTCCGTTTCGTGCTAAATTCATCTCCTGGATATTTTGTCAGTTAAGCACAGGACTAATCTAGAGAAGTTTTCTCAGTAAGATAATTCACCATGACTCGTTTACATTTGGATTGTACTTTGGTTAAGATGGCCCGCGGCTATTTCTGCGGAACGGAGGTGCTCTTTTCTAAATCAAGCTTTGGGCATGTAAACCTCACCCGATTTTTCTGATTTTTAGCAATCGAAAAAACAAATGTTCAAATTTTATAAAGCTTTAAAATAAAGAGCAAACAAGGCAAACGATCACGAGATATTAGCGCTTTTGAAAAAATATATTTATGAAAAAAAAAACGCGAATATTTTCTAAACAGGACGATAGATTTTTTCTTATCAAAGTCAACAAGTTCAAATTATCCATTTTCTAGTGTGAGCAAGTTTCAACGAAATCGGCTGAGTAGAAATTGCTGCACAGTTGACCGTGCTTCAAAATATTATGCTCGTGTATAATTGGGAGCTACAACAACGTTCAAGCTATGCTAAGATCCCATAGATTATTTGAAAGCTTAATGCCAACTAAAACGTTGCTGAAAAGTATGGAAAGATCGGAAACTCCTAGCAAAAGTTGTAAACAAATGAGGAGGAAGAGGTTTACGGTGCGGAAATTAGAATTAAAAAAAAATTACGGATTTTTTTTCTTATATTTTTAAGTATGAGAAAATACAGCATATATGCAAACGGCTTTGTCTACTTTAGTGAATCTAGTCTCGATGAAATGCGTCGAATTTTGCTTGCCAAGATAGCTACTCCGCGTCTTCCATTTGAAAACCCTCGGGTAACAGTAAATTATTCAAACTTGCCGCGTTCTCAAGATTATTTAGCACCTGGAATTGAACATGGCACGCCACATACCACATTCATTGCTAAATAAAATGCATGAATACAAAGCTCAGCCGCAATTTTAACCGTGGCATGTTTATTTCCAGGTACAAAATAATCTTGAGAATGCGGGTAGTGTGAATAATTTACTGTAACAAGAGCGTTTTCAAAGCGTTCCAAAATTGAAGACGAAAGGTAGCTATCTTGGCGAGCCAAAGTCGAATCGGTTTCATCGAGACTAGACACACGAAACTAGATAAAGCCGTTTGCACATATGCTGCATTTTTTCATACTTGAAAATAAACGAAGAAAAATAGGTAGATTTTTTTAATTCGAAAAAAAATGAATCCTCTTCTGCTTCATTTGTTTACAACTTTTGCTGGAAGTTTCCGATCTTTCCACACTTTTCAACAATGTTTTAGCTGCACTGCGAATTATAATACAGGATAGTAAAAGAAATATTTTGGAGCAGCATTAATCGGATAAGTGACTTAAATGAAAATATTTTCATTCTGCAATATATATGTAATTTTATATGATATGAAAGTCACATGTAAGTTACAACAAAGCATCAAGGAAAGGTCGAAATGGCGTATACAATCGTATTTCGGCAAAAATATGTTTTCTCCTTTTTTGTTGTCATTCTGTATTCTTTGGTTGCCCATATCGCTGCGCTGTGAAGCGTTTAGTAAATTGTCTTGACCACTGTGTGATTCCTCGTACGACATGTTTAACGAGTCTTCGCGACTGGATTTGTCCGAAAAAAATACTACTGCAGACATCCGAATCCCTTGAATCATCCTCACTTTCATGGCTACATTCAAAGAAGTGCTCAAGGAGACCTTGACGTAAATTAGGAGTAGAAACTGATGAAAGAAAACCAGTGTTTACTTCACTTGCAGAGGTTATTTTGGACGCCATTTTGTTTATATTTCTCCGCGCGACGTCCTCGCGAAATCTTCGCGGCAGTACGCGCGCGCGCCTCGCGGGATGACACGATTTGTTCTAAAAATAGAAATTTTGACCCATATCATAGGGACAAGGCCAGATCTCGCGCTTACGGTCTCCTGCCATTATGGCTCCTGATCGACACCCAATATGCAGCCATGTTTCTACAGCAATTATTGTCATGGCGATGACTGTTATAGTGGAAAAGTAGTAAGAAGCACTCTCTGTGAGAACGCCAGCGATGCAAAACATCTTTCTATTTCTTGCTAATTCTACCAATTTGTACAAAACAAAAATGGTTCACTCAATAATCTAGTGTAGTCCAAACTGTCGCCAAACTGAAAACATTTCCCGCCACTACCATCGATGCTAGAAGTGAAAAAAAAAAAACAAAAAAAAACAGAGAACCTGGAGAAAAACGCTCTCGGAGAAGGGACGCGACGCGATGCACATATGACGCAGTGTTTGGGAATCAACCCACGCCACATTGGTGGGAAGCAAGTGCTCCCACCACTGCGCTATCCCAGCTCCCCTCATCTCACGTGTCCTGTGTCAACCTGCGCTCCTGAAGACATTTTAGCTTCATGAGAAGATTAAAAACACCTCTAGCCTCCAAACCCTTCTATCAGCTCGCGTCGTTGGCGGTCGCTTCAACACAGACAGACCAAACTCACTACATGAAAGGTACGCGAACGTGACTCTTAACTCTTGCCTTCGAGCGGTGTTGCCGACAACAACACGGCAACAAGTTAAGTGGATTTTATTCACAGGACTTTGAGTTTTATACCATTTGAAACAAGATCGCTGAGCTCTTAGGCAAAACCTTGTAAATCGCATATTTGTCATACAACAACGTTAGAAGGCATGAGTCACATTCGCTTACGTTTCATGTCGTGAACTTGGGCCACCTGTAATTTAAATTGCTTCTTTGTTCTTACTCACGAAAAATGCATGCTTTAACCCCGGCCTGTTCAGCCGTTTGAAAATTTAAACTAGGCTGAACTAAATTAAATCAACTTAATGTCATGTTACTATGATTGGTTTAAGTAAGCTCGTGTAATTTTTTCGCATTAAATTGTTTCTTTTATTAAAGAAGGATTCATTCCGGAAGAGCTACTATGGATTTGATGTTCGATTTTCCCACCTGCTTTCCAACCCAATAAAACTGATTTCCTGGAGTGTTCAAAATGATTTGTTTTCTGCCAGTGTGATATTTTTCAATAGCAATTTACTCATTAGAATCAATTTGTTTTTGAAAGTGAGCAAACACATTTTCAACAAAAAAAGCGTTGTTTCACGTTATTCAGTCTCCAGTTCGAAAAATGACAGATGTATTTCTTTACCAATGATATGCATCGTAACGATGAAGAAAAAAATAGAATTGTAAAGACTTCTTAGGGCGACAGCTCACAAACATATTTTATCCCCCTGAATTTAAAGCTGCCTGCTATAAAATTAAAGATGCATTTTTTACAGTTGGAACAAATGGTGAAATAACCTTGTTTATTTATTTCACTGCTGCCGTAAAACCGCTTTATATTGCAACCCATCTTGCAATATTTTAAAATAAAAATTGTTTTAAAACAAAGTAACTACAGGAGAGCTATATAAATTTATTAAATCCGGGTACTTACTATTTTTTCACACGTCGAATGATCTTTCTTCATTTCACAGGTTTATTACAATTGCAAGCAATGGAACATATTATTAAAATCATTGCATTTTCGCATGCCAAACAACTGACCTTAACTAAATTATACCAGTTAGTAAATTGTAAGATTTCTATTATGTCGATCTACGACTTATCACCAGCAAAAATCCATGACTTGTGACCAGTGTTATACTGTTTTGTTGTACAATGTTAAACTTCTCCATTCCTTTTACAACACAAGTTCCTTACGATACTTCTTACACTGTCTCTTATTTCCTTTATCCTCCGATAGTAAAGCAAGGGATTCAAACACGATGAAGAAACCACAATGACCGCGCAAGTATTCCTGGCTGCTGACGACGATTCAGCTCTAAAATCGAACAAAATGCTTATTACCAAAATGCAACACACGTAGGGAACATAGCTCAGTAAAAATATTGCAAGAATATACAGAATTGTAAATACAGACTTTTTGTATTTTTCGATGTCAATGGCATTTTGATTCGTTTGCACTTGACTTTGATGTTGACGTATGATTTGAAAAACTTTGAAATAAGCGAAGATAGTGAGAACAAAACAAAGTGCTGCACCAAATAACAACACAACAATCAATGCGCTGAAGAATTCTTTCGTCTTATACCAATTGTACATGTGGTAAGCGACAAGTAAAGTGAGCAAAACAACAGATGTTATATAAAGAATAACGACGCGACGCACCGTAAGAAGAGACCTTCGGCTCATATGCAGCCATCTTTCTACAGCTATTATTGTCATGACGATGCCTGTTAGACAAGACAAATGGTGTCCAACGCCTTCTGTGATAACACTGGCAATACAGAATATCTTTCTGTTTCCAGTTAATCTCGCTGACTGGTTTATAACAAAAAAAGGCTGACTCAGTAACCCAGTGCAAAAGTCTGTAAAGGCCAAACCAGCAAGAAGAACATAAGATGGAGTCCTGAGAGACGGGTTCCTCCAAATTGCCGCCATTATCAAAGCGTTTCCCGCCACTGCCATCGGTGCCAGAAGTGAGGTGACTACACAGGTTGTAAGAGTTACCTGATAGTAAACTGAGGTGCTTTTACTGACGTTTGGAAAAAATAGAAACGAACACCAGCTCTCTGGTAAACGAGAGGAATTGAGGGACATTGCCGAGAGTTACTCTGAAACCTCGAGCAGGTTAACAGAAAATGACTCGCACGGTGAATTTTGGTTTATCCACTTTTTATGGTCCTTTGTTATTCCTTCTTACCCGATCCCTTTTGGTAATTCCGCAATCATTAGTTCTTAAGTTCATCTTGTTTAATTCGACGTGAGTCAGTATCCCAACTTATTTTATTTTGTGTTGAAATTTTAACCAGCCTGAACTAAACATCGTATATGCATTATATATAGCACAAAACACCATGGGGCAGTTGCATTGTATTCGCTATATCGGACAAATAGCATAATACTGATTTTTGGTTTCCATTCATTTTCAATTTCTTTAATAGTTCTTAAGGTGGGCTAAATGTATATTACAGATTAATGTTTTAGCTCTCTTCCAGAAGATTTGTCCGTATGCCAGCTGAACTATTTTGGGTGAAAATTGAATCAGACTGAACTATAAACCATTCAAACGTCACAAATATTACAAAATCCTTGGGAAAGTTCACTGTTATTACATCAAATTAGAGAATTACTTTACTTTATAATGGTAATTGAACTGATTGGAGTGCAATTTGGTCTAAAATCACACGTATGACACGTATGACACGCATGACGAGCGCGCAGCGCGAGTTCGATTTGAAATCACAAGTATGAATTTCGACCAAAATTACACGACACGAAATCCAATTACCACTTTACTACATCCATTTTAAAATTGCACAATTTAATCGCCCAAACACATGATTTTAATGAGTACCAATATTTTATTGATCCAGCAAATAAAAAGACGCGATTTCGAGGGCAACAAATAATGCGATTGGTGAATAAATCGAACTACATTTTCCTGCAGTCTGATTGGTTTATAATGCATTTCGTGAATAATGCGTACTGCTGTGAGCCGATCAGATTGCAGGGATCACCAGTGGTGGATTTAAGAAATCCTTGTAGTTCACGTAGTATTTTAGCGTGGGGCAGTGTATATAATACACATGTAAAGAAATCCAAGTTAAACAAAACCATATAGCAAGATTAATATTTTTTTTTATTTTCCCGCCAAAAAGAACTCTTTAAAATTCTCTTGTTTCGAGTTACACAGTGAATAACTTACGACAACGCAGATTTTTGCAAATGTAAAAATGTGTTTTCTCACTTTTTTTCAAACAGATATCTATTCTGCTGAGAAAATGTCTCCTGGAAAAGAGCGCACCGGTAGGGAAGAACTCATTTTCGACACTCTAGGCTAAACAGTTAAATTGGTTTGGAGGCCAGTGGGAGAGAACAAACATCAAAACCCATTGTAACTCGGAATCACTCCGTGTTTAATTTAAAAATGTAGCACAATTGAAATAGAAAAATATCAGAAATAGCTCGAAACAACTTGGGGGAACTGTATTTATTACATCAAATTTATCTCATTGAATTTGTTTTTCGTTTCAATAATTAAAGGCTTTTTAACTCTGAATAGTCACGCAAGTTTGTTGTTTTTGAAATCTTACCAATTTCTCTTCATTTTTCTTTGCAAATCAATAAATATAACTCTGAAATATCGAACTGTAGAATAATTTGAATCAAAGCGGACTTTTATTGAAAATTTGTTTGCTGACTTTCAAACAGAAATTGATTCCGATGATAACAATGATAAAATTGCTATTGAAAAAGCGCACACTTGTAGAGAGTAAATCATTTTGGATACTCAAGGATGAACGATTTAATTGGTTTGGAAAACAGTTGGGACAAACGAACATCAAATCCATTGTAGCTCTTCCGGAATACCTCCTTGTTTAATTTATTAAAAGCTGCATGCTGTAAAATTAAGATGCATTTTTTGAACTTCGGAGCAATAGTGAAATAACCTTGCTTAGTATATACCACACCTCAGTGTCAGTGAAAGTGGTGATTATTTATTTCGTGGCTGCCGTGAAAACGCTTCACATTGCAAACCATCATGCAAATAACTCTTTTGAGACAAAGTAACGTGCACAGGAAAGCTAAATTTATTAAATTTGGCTAATTACTATTTTTTTATTACATGTCGAATGATCTTTCTTCATCTAACAGTTTTATTACAATAACTAAGCAATGGAACTTATGAAAATCATTGCATTTTCTATTTCGCAAGCAGAACAACTGACTGTAATTAAACTATAACAGTTAATTATGAGGTTTCTATTTTTTCTTAATCATTACAATTTCTCTCTTTTTATCACTTACTAAATTCCCATGATGTGTGACTCACGTTGTACTGTTTGTTTGCTTGTTTTTAAAGTATCCGAGCAAGTGTTCCAATGTTAAACTTTTTATGATTCCTCTCCGTTTCCTTTAGAACATAAATTCCTTCCAATACTTCTTACACTATCTCTTATTTCCTTTATCCTCCGAAAGTAAAGCAAGGGATTCGCAAACGATGAAGAAAACACAATGGCCGAGCAAACATTCATGGCCGCTGACGACGATTCAGTTCCGAATTCTTCCATAATACCAAGTACCAAAACATAGCACACGTAGGGAACGTAACTCAGTAAAAATATTGCAAGAATATAAAGAATTGTGAATACAGACTTTTTGTATTTTTTTATGTCGATGGCATTTTGATTCGCTTGTACTTGACTTTGATGTTCACGTATGATTCGAAAAACTTTGAAATAAGCGAAGATAGTGAGAACAAAACAAAGTGCTGCAGCTAAAAGGAAAATAACACCAAACGAACTCGAAATTTTTTTATTTGTACTGTACTGACCGTAAGTGTAACAACCAGTGACAAATGGAATTAGCAAAGCTGCAATCGTGATATAAAGAATAACGACACGACGCACTGTAAGAAGAGATCTTCGGCTCATATGCAGCCATCTTTCAACAGCTATTATTGTCATGACGACTACTGTTAGAGAGGAAAAGTAGTACGCAATGCTATGTGAGATAAGACCAGCAATGCAGAACATCTTCCTCATTCCAGCTAATCTCGCTAGTTGGTATATAACCAAAAGAGGTTGACTCAGTAACCCAGTGCAAAAGTCTGTGAAAGCCAAACCAGCAAGAAGAACATAAGATGTAGTCCTGAGAGACGGGTTCTTCCAAATTGCCGCCATAATCAAAGCATTTCCCACCACTGCCATCGGTGCTAGAAGTGAGGTGACAACCGAGGTTGTAAGAGTTACCTTATAGTAAACTGAGGAGCTTTTACTGGCGTTTGGAAAAAATAGAAACGAACACCAGCTGTCCGGCAAACGAAACGAATTGAAGGTCATTGTCAGTCTGAAACTTCGAGCAGCTCTAAAGCTTCACTTGCACAGTGAGTTTTGGGCTTCCACTTTTTATCGACCTTCTTCAAAAATCCCTTATGCCTACGCACTCTTTCCTGTGGATTCCGTAAACAGTATTTTTCCCTTCTTTAATTCGTTGTGGGTCGTGCATCCAGCACGCCAACTGGATTATTTTTGTCGAGAATTTAACCAGTACAAACGTAACTATTAACACACAACACCTTGGGAGAGTTAAATTTAACCTATTAAATCAGACTAATGTCATAATACTAATATTTTAAAAGAGGTTTTGTTTAATGTTTCTTCAAGTGGGCTTCACACATACTAAATAAATATGGTTTTAATCTCTTCCAGATATGTTGTTTTGTCTATAAAAATAAATCAAAAAGGGCGAGAACCCTTCTGGGCTTTTGATACCCTTGATGTAGAATACAGGACAATGTTCTTTTTAAATTTCGTCTCCCAAATGAAATTAGCAAATAATAGATTCTCAGGCGTGGGCCAATATGCCAATTCATCTACTTGGTGTAGAAAGATTAATCACACTGCACTATAAAGCATTGGAACTTCACAAAAAAACACACAAAACACGTTGGGGAGTTTAGTCATATTTATTACATTGGCCAAGCGGACTAAACGATAGTGGGAGATCATGTTCTTTTCAATTTTCTTCCAGGTGAAATATCTTTTAACTCGATGAAAGTCAATAAAAATCTACGAGAGTATTGGTTGGCTCTGAAACTCTGGATGGAGAGCACATAAACTATTTATCTTTTTCCTTCAAAAAAACCGTTTCCTATATTTAATTGTCACAGATAAGTTACCAAAGATGGAGTCCTGAGAGACGGGTTCCTCCTAATAATTGCTATCATAATCGAAGCATTTCCCGCCACTGCCATCAGTGCTACAAGTGAAGTGACAGCTCAGTTTATAAGCGTTACCTGTTATTTCTAATAAAATTTCTCTTTCTTTATCACTGGATAAATTTCCATGACGTGTGACTCACGTTGTACTGTTGTACAACGTTTTAATTGTTTATGATTCTTCTCAGTTCTCTTTACAACACATCAAGTTCCTTACGATACTTTTTACACTATCTCGTATTTCCTTTATCCTCCGATTGTAAAGCAAGGGATTTACAAACGATGAAGAAAACACAATGGCCACACAAAAATTCATGGCTGTTGACGAACGTAACTCAGTAAAAATATTCAGTCTACTAGTAGTAGTGCTTAACTCCTCTGACTCACATGTAAAGGATTACGTTGTCTGACTGATATTTTGAGTAACAATTAGATAATGGTTATCATTCATCCAGCCTGTTTGTTTTTTAAAGTATCTAACAACTTATAATGTAAAATTTTACGCTCTGTTTATATTAATTTCCTAACAATATTTTGGAATTACGTTCTATTTACAGCGTGTGCTATCTCCACTTTCCTCTATCCTCCAGTAGTTCATAACTGTAAGACTAAAATTTACGTAGCCCTTCCCTCCCCCTCAGTTGCTTAATTCCCATGACTGTGTGGCTCACGTTGTAATGATTTTTTGAGTAGAAATTTGGTGGTCATTATTGTTAGACCACTGTTTTTTAACGTATTTAACACGCGTTACAAAATCAAGATTCCTATCCGTTTTCTTTACAAAATGCGTTCCTTGCGATACTTCTTACACTAGTTCTAATTTCCTTGATCCTCCAATAGGAAAGCAAGGGATTCGCAAGCGATGAAGAAAATACAAAGGCCACGCAAACATTCTTGGCCGTTAACCACGATTCAGTTCCTAATTCATCCATAATACCAACTACGAAAACGCAGGACACGTAGGGAACGTAACTCAGTAAAAATATTGCAAGAATATAAAGAATTGTGAATACAGACTTTTTGTATTTTTCGATGTCGATTGCATTTTGATTCGTTTGCACTTGACTTTGATGTATACGTACGATCCGAAAAACTTTAAAATAAGCGAAAATAGTGAGACCAATACAAAACGCTTTAGCGGAAAAGAAAATAGCAAGGAATTCATTTGTATTGTACTGATTATACATGTAACAAGCCACAAGCGGAATTAGCAAAACTGCAATCGTGATAGAAAGACTAACGACTCGACGCAGTGTAAGAAGAGATCTTCGGCTCATATGCAGCCATCTTTCTACACCTATCATTGTCAGGACGCTTCCTGTTAGAGAGGAAAAGTAGTATGTAATGCTATATGAGATAACACCAGCAATGCAGAACATCTTTCTGTTTCCAGCTAATCTCGCTAACTGGTACATAACAAAAAACGGCTGACTCAGCAACCCAGTACAAAAGTCTGTGAAGGCCAAACCAGCAAGAAGAACATAAGATGGAGTCCTGAGAGACGGGTTCCTCCAAATTGCCGCCATAATCAAAGCGTTCCCCATCACTGCCATCGGTGCTAGAAGTGAGGTGACTACACAGGTTGTAAGAGTTACCTGATAGTAAACTGAGGTGCTTTTTAAGGAGTTTCGAAAAAATAAAAACGAACACCAGTCCGGTAAACGAGAGGAATTGAAGGCCATTGCTGAGAATTACTCCGATTCACAAAAAATGACTTAAGCAGTGAGTTTGGGCTGTTCGCGTTTTACGGTGCTTTATAACTTCCCTATTCCTACTCTTCCAAGGAAATTTTGTGAACACTATCTTGAGGTGTCTGTGTATATTTAATTCAGTCTGGGTCTGTATGCCACTTGAAATGTTTGGTGTTGAAAATGTTACATAAGTGAACTAGAAAAATATCAGAAATAGCTCGAAACAACTTGGGGGAGCTGTATTTATTACATCAACTTTATCTCATTGTATTTGTTTTAGTGAGCTCTTTTAATTATATTGCGCGTTCAACTGTTTCCTTAATTCAAGGGCTCCTTAACTCAGAATGGTCATGCAAATTTGTAGTTTTTTGTCATAGGAAATCTTTACACTAGACCAATTTTGATATTTTAATATTCAGTCTAAAACAATAGACATCACTACGACGCTCCGGGGAATAAACCCCACAAACTCAAAAGTTTATTCCCCGGAGCCTCGTACTGAGGTCTATTGTTTTAGGCCGAATTTTAATATATTGAAATTGGGCTATTCTCTTCTCCTTTCTTTGCAAATTAATCAATATCGCTTTCAAATTTCGAACTGTAGAATAGTTTGAATCAAAGAGGACTTTTGTTGAAAATTTATTTGCTGACATTGAAACAGAAATTAATTCTGATGACAAAAATAATGCAATTGCTATTGAAAAAGAGCACACTTATAGAGAATAACACATTTCGGACACTCTAGGATGAACAAATCAAATTTAATTGGTTTGAAAGTCAGATGGGGAAAACGATCATTAAATCCATTGCAGCTCTTCCGGAATAACTCCTTGTTTAATTAATTAAAAGCTGCGTGCTAAAAAAATATCACTTCGGAGAAATGGTGAAAAACCCTTGTTTATTTATTTCGTGACTGCCGTAAAAACGCTTTTCATTGCAAACCATCTTGAAATAAATAAAAATTCTTTTGAGACAAAGTAACATCTGCAGGAAGCTAAATAAAACTTAATAAATCCAGGTAATTACTATTTTTTATTACATGTTTAATGGTCATTCTTCATCCAAAAGTTTTATTACGAATTACTAAGCAATGAAACATTATGAGACTCATCGCATTTTCTATTGCACAAGCCAAACAACTGACCTACATTAAATTATACAATACAGTAAAATTTTATTAACATTCCCCAGAGGGGGTTTTCGGTGTAAATAGCCTAAAATTATGGAAAAAATTACATTACAATAAAATAAAAATATAAAATTATCACTATATAAATTAATAAAACCGATAAAAATTGCAATAAAATACGATAAAAATTACAGTAAAAAATAAAGAGCACTATGTTCCACGACTGTTCTTTTTTGTTTTAAAGTGGCTATGAACCACTGAGTTCGGAAAATGAATTAATGAAACGAGGATTTACCAAACCACAACGCTATCTAACCTGCGTCACAGGCAGTCTAATCTATGCAATGGCTCTCAAAAGCTCCAACTATAAAGCAAGGGATTCCCAAACGATGAAGAAAACACAATGGCCGCGCAAACATTCATGACTGGTAGCACTATCTCCACTTTCCTCTATCCTCCAGTAGTACATAGCTGTAAGACTGAAATTTATATGATTATGATCCTCTACGTACCCCCCCCCCCCCCCTGACAACACACCGTCATAACCATCCTTCTTATACCATCGAACTCCAGTTTCCTTTATCCTCCTACAGAAATGTAAGGGATTGAGAAACGCGAAAGAAAAGTGTAAGACAGCCCAAGCGTTCATTTCGGAAAAGGGTCATTTAAAATCGCTGCCCATAAGTTTAGTTACTAGAGTGAAACACACGTTGTGTACATATAACACAGTAAAAAAATTGCAGACCTTTTTGTATTTAAATTTAGTATTTCAAGGCATTTTGATTCATTGACCTTTTAACTTTGATCGTAAGTTAAAATTCGAAGCGCAAATTGAAAAGTCAGTGGGCTTTTTAACACAGGATGGATGGATTAAAATGTATGTGTTTTTGTTTTGAACTGACGCGAAACGTCCATTTTAACCAAAATATGGATAACATTTTTCTCTCGCAGGGTCAGCTTGAGGGCTTAAGTTTCGATAAGTTCCTCCTAAACTGTATTCAAACTGTTTGCATGCTACAAACTTTTTTTGGAATCTTTATTCTTGCATTTATTGCTCGATTTTTCAGCGGAAACCGTCTTAAGTGGGATGTTTGGGCTTCTTTGTAAACTTCAGTCAGGTTTCAAACCGTAGAATAAATTGAGACAACGCGGATTTTGTCTTAAAAAATTGTGTCCTCACATGAAAAGAGAAATTCATACTGACGAGAAAATTGCTTATTGAAAAGAGCCCATTAGTTGAAAATAACTCACTTTTAGATTACACAATTAAATTGCATTGGAGCTCGCTATGACACGATAAAAAAAAAAACATTTTCCCTTTCAGGAATGACTAATATTTTAATTAAAAGCTACATATTATAAAATTGCTATTGTAAGGGTTTCTCTCCATGAGCAAGTTTAAAGTTGATCAAAAATCTACTGCCCCGTGAGCTTTGCTCACACGAAAAAATCTAGAATTTTCCAGACTACTAATAAACTCAATTTTTCCAGTACCTCGCAGAAAGTTTTATGGCTTCCATGAAAACGCTTTATTACAAACCATCTTCTTACAATATTTCGGAATAGATCAGATTCTATTGAGATAAAAAGTGGCTTGTACAGGAAAACAAAATAAAACTAATTTAATCCGGCAAATGGGTTTGTATTATTACGGGTCAAACGATCTTCAACCACCTAACAGTACAATAATAATAATTGCAGCTAGTAACTAATGGAATATTAAAAGAGTCGTTGTCATTACAATAGACAGAAAACCTGACTTTTACTGAATACTTCGTAAAGAGTAATTAAACTGCTTCTATGATTACAAAATACAATTTCTATTTGTGATCAGTTGCTTAATTGCCATGACTGTGTGACTCACGTTGTAATGATATTTCGAGTGAAAATTTGATGGTCATCATTGTTCAACCACTGTTTTTGTTTAACGTATTTAACACGCGTTACAATATCAAGACTCCTCTCCGTTTTCTGTAAAAAATGAGTTCCTTGCGATACTTCTTACACTAGTTCTAATTTCCTTAATCCTCCAAGGCTGTAGTTTGGCAGACGAAAGCTTATTTTTAACAAAACTCTTTAACCAGAGAACGCTTCAATTTTTACTCATTATGAAACCTGGTTACTCTTCTAGTTTTAATAGTTTTATTAGAATTACGTACTAAGCAACGGAACTTATGAAAATCATTTCATTTTCTATTTCGTAAGCCGAACAACTGTCCGTAATTAAACTATAACAGTTAATTATAAAGTTTCTATTATTTCTAAATCATTACAATTTCTCTCTTTTTATCACTTACTAAATTCCCATGACGTGTGACCCACGTTATACTGTTTGTTTGCTTGTTTTTAAAGTATCTGAGCAAGTGTTCCAATGTTAAACTTTTTATGATTCCTCTCCGTTTCCTTTAGAACATAAATTCCTCACAATACTTCTTACACTATCTCTTATTTCCTTTACCCTCTGATAGTAAAGCAAGGGATTCGCAGACGATGAAGAAAAAACAATGGCCGAGCAAACATTCATGGCCGTTGACGACGATTCAGTTCCGTATTTATCCATGATGCCAAGTGCCAAAACCTAGCCCACGAAGGGAACGTAACTCAGTAAAAATATTGCAAGAATATAAAGAATTGTGAATACAGACTTCTTATATTTTTCGATGTCGATGGCGTTTTGATTCGTTTGCACTTGACTTTGATGTTGACGTATGATTCGAAAAACTTTGAAATAAGCGAAGATAGTGAGAACAAAACAAAGTGCTGCAGCTAAAACGAAAATAACACCTAACGAACTCGAGAATTTTTCATTTGTACTGTACCGACCGTACATGTAACCGCCAGCGACAAGCGGAATTAGCAAAGCTGCAATCGTGACATAAAGAATAACGACTCGACGCACTGTAAGAAGAGATCTTCGGCTCATATGCAGCCATCTTTCAACAGCTATTATTGTCATGACGACTACTGTTAGAGAGGAAAAGTAGTATGCAATGCTATGTGAGATAAGACCAGTAATGCAGAACATCTTCCTCATTCCAGCTAATCTCGCTAGTTGGTACATAACAAAAAAAGGTTGACTCAGTAACCCAGTGCAAAAGTCTGTGAAGGCCAATCCAGCAAGTAGAACATAAGATGGAGTCCTGAGAGACGCGTTCTTCCAAATTGTCGCCATAATCAACGCGTTTCCCACCACTGCCATCGGTGCTAGAAGTGAGGTGATAACGCAAGCAGTAAGAGTTACCTGATAGTAAACTGAGCTGCTTTTACTGGCGTTTGGAAAAAATAGAAACGAACACCAGCTGTCCGGCAAACGAGACGAACTGAAGGACATTTCTGACTTGCTTGAACGGTGGATGACCCGGAAAAATGGCTCGCACAGTGAATTTGGGCTTTTCCACCTTTTTGATCCGTGCTAATATTCTTAATATGCTAATACTCTTTTGGGACTATTCTGTGAACAGTATCTTGTGATGTTTGATTTTCCAAGCCTGTGTAATTTAATTTGGTGTGGGCCTGTATGCCAACGTATCTGTTTGGTGCAAAACTTTAACCAGGCTGAACTAAAAATTATACAAACATGACACATATAAGCGCTTGAAACAACTTGGGGAGCTTTATTGATAAAACTAGGGATAGTTAACACTACAGCTGCCCCCGCGGTTATCCTTTTTTTCTCAGCGTATCCGTTACTACAGTCAATTATTTCGCTTGATATTTTGGCTATTCTATTTTCTTAATTGATTGAAAATCAGTTTTTTGTTAAGAACAGTCTTGCGATAATTCAGAAGAAAGCACTAATTTTCTCGTGTTCTGCTCACAAAGCATCACTTGTTTCTGGCCTTGTCTTTTTCAAGATCATGGGAGGAGGACGTGCCATTTAAAACAACGAAAAATTATGCAAAAATTCTGAAGGATTTCATGTAAGTCACGTAAATTTAATTACACGACGCGTCCCCAACTTCCTGAGATCATTTTGCTTTTTTTGCTATAACGAGTGATCTCAGCGAGGATAAACTTTGGTAATAGCCAAACGTTTTAAAACTACCAATTGAGACCAGCTGTCTTCAGATTTTTTGTTTCAATATAATGACCAACTTGACAGCTGAGCTCGAAACGGATGCCAAAAGATTTCTCACCTCTGTCAATGTAAACGCCTGTCGTGAGTTTTAATTAATTATCTCAAGAACTCTTTTGAATTCTCTTTCCTTCTTGGCAAGTCTCAGTACAAATTTTACTTAAATGCCTGAAGACTGAACGCGCTAACAAGAGAAATTTCTAGGCCAATACGTACTATTCTTGCGTAACTTTCGGCTTCTAGACCTTGTGATCATGAAACCAAGACAGCTCGAAGGAAACTGTAGCAACCCAACTGCAATCAACGTTTGCAAGCGTCGTTTGTTGACTTGTTGTCATTTGTACACGTGCTCACGCTTTGGTTTGTCATCATCACCCAATCATCGTTTATCTTGCGTCATCATTGACCAATCACATTACTGGAAATTTATCACACCTAGCGATACTACTTGCGGGCATTTTATCACACCTACCGATACTACTTGCGGTCCCAGTTTGGCCAAGTCGAGATTTTGTCTGGTATATACTATATATATATACTCTATATACGCGCGGACTACAATGATGCCTCCTCGGGTTTTGGCCTCTGGGCCAAAACCCTGCGGGGGCAATCAGCCAAATGTCATTGTATTTGTTGTAGTAAGCTCGTTTAATTATTTCGCATTCAATTGTTTCCTTAATTATAGGGCTTCTTTACTCAGGATGGTTATGTAAGTTTGTAGTTTTCTGCCGAAGGAACTCTCGAGTTTACAATTCCCTTTTTTTCGGTCCATAAAACAAAGACCAATAAATACAGCTGTCAAATTTTCAAACTTTAGTATAGCTTGGAACAAAGCAGTTTCTTGTCGAAAATGTGTTTCTGCATCTTCTAGAATTAATTGATACTGCTGAGAAAATTGATATCGAAAAACACCGCACTGGTAGAAAATAACTCATTTTAGGCGCTTGGTTTAACAGTTAAATTGGTTAAGAAACCCATGGGGGAAACCGAATATGATTAAAGACCACTGGAACTCTTAACAAAGCACCCTTTTTTTAATTAAAAACTGGATGCCATAAAAATCGGGGGTTATAACGGTGTCTCTGGATAAGCCTGTATAAGCTGTACATTGACCAGAACTTTCAGCTATATATCAGTGTCATCACGATGCCTGTGAGGCAGAAGAAATAGCTTGAAAGACTGTCAATAAACGCTAAAGCAATGCAGAACATCTTTATGTTTCCTGTTAAGCCCGCCGATTGGTGCACAACATAAAATGGCTGAGTTAGTAACCCAATGTATTCAATATGCCAACTTGATTATTTTATGTTGCGAATTTAACCAGCCTGTAAGTAAAAATCACACAAACATCGCAAGTAGCATAAAACTCCTAGGGAGAGTTAAATTTTATTAATTAAATCAGAACAATGTCATAATACTCATATTTGATTTCGCATTCATTTACACGAACGAGGATTTGTTTGATGTTTTTCCAAGTGCACTAAACACACATTTTGTCTATAAAAATTAACGAAAAAGAACGCTGGGCTTTTGATACCGTTGATGAGAATGTAGGATAATGTTCTTGTTAAATTTCGTCGCCTAAAGTAAAGTAGCACATAATAGATTCTCAGGCGTGGGTCAGTATGCAAACTTAACTACTTTGTGTAGAAAAGATTAATTAGACTGAACTTAAAGCCATTGAAGCTTCACAAATAACGCAAAACACCTTGGGGGAGTTTAATGATATTTATCACATCGGCGAAGCGGGCTAAACGATATTAGGAGGTTATCTACTTTCCAATTCTCTTCCAGGTGATTATTTCCTTTCCTCAATGAAAGTCAATAAAAATGGAACGAGAGCATTAAAACTTCCACCTATATTTAGATAGAAAATAAAGGTTCCCAAAGAAAAAGCCAGTTTGTTGAAAATAAGAGCTTTGAACAAATCATTCTTTGCTTCCTAAGTTGTAGCATTTCTAAGATAAATAGAAATATTTCGTTTCTTTTGTTTACTGCGAGTGATCCATACCTAAAACTAAACAAAGAACAATTCAGCGAAAAACAATTCAGCGAACAAGTCTAATTTAAGATTAAAGATCAAAGGATTTTCATTCATACAACATTCATCACTATGATAAATGTTGAAATCTCACAAAAAATAGTTCTCCTTCCTTTTTTGGTAGCCACAAGATGGCTTCGAAACAGTTTTACTAAACGTCACTTAGAAGTTTCTATTATTTTTAAGTCCAATTTGACTGGTGTTGTACTGATATTTTAAAGAAAGTTACTCATCATTTAACCATAGATTAATTATCCAAGAAAAGATTCAGTAGTAATATTTATCATGTTTCTTCTACGTTCTCTTTACAACAGAGCTTTCTAACTATATTTCGTGCACTATCTCTGATTTCCTTTATCCTCCAGTAGTACAGCAAGGGATTGAAAAACGACGAAGATAACAGTAAGGTAGCACAAGCGTCCATGGCGGCAAGGACTGATTCGGTTCTATCATCCGGGTCCATAATAACAAAAATAACTAGTACGCAACATAGGTAGGGGAGGTAACCTATTAAAAATATTGCAAGAATATACAAAATTGTGAATATAGACTTTCTGTATTTTTTCATATTACTGGCATTTTGATTTGTGTGCACTTGATGTTGATGTTGACGTATGATTCGAAAAACCTTGAAATAGGCGAAGATAGTGAGAACAAGACAAAGTGATGCTGCTAACGAGAAAATAACAAAACCTGCACGCAACAATGACGTATTCTCAGTGTACTTACTGTATATGTAACAAGCGTCAAAAATAATAAGGAAAACTACAAACGTGATACATAAAATAACGACTCGACGCACTGTTAGAAGAGATCTTCGGCTCATATGCAGCCATCTTTCTACAGCTATTAGTGTCATGATGATTCCTGTTAGGGAGGCGAAATAAATGAAAACACTCTCAGTGAGCGTTCGAGCAATGCAGAACATCTTTATGTTTCCTGTTAAGCCCACCAACTGGTTCATAACATGAAATGGCTGACTTAGTAACCCAGTGCAAAAGTCTGTGAAGGCCAAACCAGCAAGAAGAACATAAGATGGAGTCCTGAGAGACGGGTTCCTCCAAACTGCCGCCATAATCAAAGCGTTTCCTACCACTGCCATCGGTGCCAGAAGTGAAGTGATGACACCGATTGTAAGAGTAACCGAGGTACTTTTGATTGCGTTTGAAACCTGATATGGCAGGAAACACTTACTGTCCTGTAAACTAGAGGCGTTTAAGGCCATCTGAAATCTTGAACAGCTTCAAGGCAAAGTGCTTTTGAGTTTTGGGCTTTCCTCTTTTCTATGATTTTTTGCTGATTTCCCTTTTCGATCTCTCTCTCTTGGTTATTAAGAGAATAATAATGTGATATTTAGTAATTCAGCGTTGGTCAGTATGCTAACTTAACTGGTGTTCGAAATTTAACCAGGCTAAGCTAAAAACTGTACAAACGTAACTATTAGCACACAACACCTTGGGAGAATTAAATGTAACCCATTAAATCAGACTTATGTCATAATGTTTCTTCAAGTGGGCTTCACACATACTAAATAAATATGGTTTTAATCTCTTCCAGATATGTTGTTTTGTCTATAAAAATAAATGAAAAAGGGCGAGAACCCTTCTGGGCTTTTGATACCCTTGATGTAGAATACAAAACAATGTTCTTGTTAAATTTCGTCTCTCAAATGAAATGAGCAAATAATAGATTCTCAGGCGTGGGTCAACATGCCAATTCATCTACTTGGTGTAGAAAGATTTATCACACTGCACTGTAAAGCATTGAAACATCACAAAAAAGACACACAAAACACCTTAGGGAGTTTAATCATATTTAATCATATACATCGGCCAAGCGGGCTAAACGATACTGGGAGATTACGTTCTTTTCAATTTTCTTCCAGACGATATATCTTTTAACTCGATGAAAATCAATAAAAATCTAGGAGGGTATTGGTTGGCTCTGAGACTCTGGATGGAGAACACATGAATTGTTTCTATTTTTTCTTTTATAATCAAAGAGCACTATGTTCCACGACTGTTGTTTTTTGATTTGAAGTGGCTATGAGCCACTGAGTTCGGAAAATGAATTAATGAAACGAGGATTTACCAATCCGCAACGCTGTCTAACCTGCGTCGCAGACAGTCTAATCTACGCAATGGCTCTCAAAAGCTCCAATTGTAAAGTAAGGGATTTCTAAACGATGAAGAAACCTCAATGGCCACAAAAACATTCGTGGCTGCTAACACTATCTCCACTTTCTCCTATACTCCAGTACAGTAGTACATAACTGTAAGACTGAAATTTATATGATTATGATCCTCTACGTACCCCTTCCCACTGACAACACAGCATTATAACCATCCTTCTTATACCATCGAACTCCAGTTTCCTTTATCCTCCCACAGAAATGTAAGGGATTGAGAAACGTGGAAGAAAAGTGTAAGATAGCGCAAGCATTCGTTTCGGAAAAGGGTCATTTAAAATCGCTGCCCATAATTTTAGTTACTAGAGTGAAATACACGTTTTGTACATAACACAGTAAAAAAATTGCAGACCTTTTTGTATTTAAGTATCTCAAGGCATTTTGATTCATTGACCTTTTAACTTTGATGGTAAGTTAATAATTCGAAGCGCAAATTGAAAAGTCAGTGGGCTTTTTAACACAGGATGGATGGATTAAAATGCATGTTTTTTTGTTTTGAACTGACGCGAAACGTCCATTTTAACCAAAATATGGATAACATTTTCCTCTCGCAGGGTCAGCTTGAGGGCTAAAGTTTCGATAAGTTCCTCCTAACTGTATTCAAACTGTTTGCATGCTACAAGCTTTTTTAGGTATCTTTATTCTTCAGTTGCCTTTATTGCTTTATCTTTCAGCGGAAACCGTCTTAAGTGTTATGTTTGGCCTTCTTTGGAAAATTCAGTCAGGTTTCAAACCGTAGAATGAATTGAGACAACGCGGATTTTGTCTTAAAAAATTGTGTGCTCACATGTAAAGAGAAATTCATACTGACGAGAAAATTATTGCTTATTGAAAAGAGCCCATTAGTTGAAAATAAGTCACTTTTAGATTACACAATTAAATTGCATTGGAGCTCGCTATGACACGATAAAAAAAAACATTTTCCCTTTCAGGAATGACTAATATTTTAATTAAAAGCTACATATTATAAAATTGCTATTGTAAGGGTTTCTCTCCATGAGCAAGTTTAAAGTTGATCAAAAATCTACTGCCCCGTGAGCTTTGCTGACACGAAAAAATCTAGAATTTTCCAGACTACTAATGAAGTCAATTTTTCCAGTACCTCGCAGAAAGTTTTATGGCTTCCATGAAAACGCTTTATTACAAACCATCTTCTTACACTATTTCGGAACAGATCAGATTCTATTGAGATAAAAAGTGGCTTGTACAGGAAAACAAAATAAAACTAATTTAATCCGGCAAATGGGTTTGTATTATTACGGGTCAAACGATCTTCAACCACCTAACAGTACAATAATAATAATTGCAGCTAGTAACTAATGGAATATTAAAAGAGTCGTTGTCATTACAATAGACAGAAAACCTGGCTTTTACTGAAAACTTCGTAAAGAGTAATTAAACTGCTTCTATGATTACAAAATACAATTTCTATTTGTGATCAGTTGCTTAATTACCATGACTGTGTGACTCACTTTGTAATGATATTTCGAGTGAAAATTTGATGGTCATCATTGTTCAACCACTGTTTTTGTTTAACGTATTTAACACGCGTTACAATATCAAGACCCCTCTCCGTTTTCTGTAAAAAATGAGTTCCTTGCGATACTTCTTACACTAGTTCTAATTTCCTTAATCCTCCAAGGCTGTAGTTTGGCAGGCGAAAGCTTATTTTTAACAAAACTCTTTAACCAGAGAACGCTTCAATTTTTACTCATTATGAAACCTGGTTACTCTTTTATTTTTAATAGTTTTATTAGAATTACTAAGCAACGGAACTTATGAAAATCATTGCATTTTCTATTTCGTAAGCCGAACAACTGTCCGTAATTAAACTATAACAGTTAATTATAAAGTTTCTATTATTTCTAAATCATTACAATTTCTCTCTTTTTATCACTAACTAAATTCCCATGACGTGTGACCCACGTTATACTGTTTGTTTGCTTGTTTTTAAAGTATCTGAGCAAGTGTTCCAATGTTAAACTTTTTATGATTCCTCTCCGTTTCCTTTAGAACATAAATTCCTCACAATACTTCTTACACTATCTCTTATTTCCTTTATCCTCCGATAGTAAAGCAAGGGATTCGCAGACGATGAAGAAAACACAATGGCCGAGCAAACATTCATGGCCGTTGACGACGATTCAGTTCCGTATTTATCCATGATGCCAAGTGCCAAAACATAGCCCACGAAGGGAACGTAACTCAGTAAAAATATTGCAAGAATATAAAGAATTGTGAATACAGACTTTTTATATTTTTCGATGTCGATGGCGTTTTGATTCGTTTGCACTTGACTTTGATGTTGACGTATGATTCGAAAAACTTTGAAATAAGCGAAGATAATGAGAGAAAAACAAAGTGCTGCAGCTAAAACGAAAATAACACCTAACAAACTCGAGAATTTTTTATTTGTACCGTACCGACCGTACATGTAACCGCCAGCTACAAGCGGAAGTAGCAAAGCTGCAATCGTGACATAAAGAATAACGACTCGACGCACTGTAAGAAGAGATCTTCGGCTCATATGCAGCCATCTTTCAACAGCTATTATTGTCATGACGACTACTGTTAGAGAAGAAAAGTAGTATGCAATGCTATGTGAGATAAGACCAGCAATGCAGAACATCTTCCTCATTCCAGCTAATCTCGCTAGTTGGTACATAACAAAAAAAGGTTGACTCAGTAACCCAGTGCAAAAGTCTGTGAAGGCCAATCCAGCAAGTAGAACATAAGATGGAGTCCTGAGAGACGCGTTCTTCCAAATTGTCGCCATAATCAACGCGTTTCCCACCACTGCCATCGGTGCTAGAAGTGAGGTGATAACGCAAGCAGTAAGAGTTACCTGATAGTAAACTAAGGTGCTTTTACTGGCGTTTGGAAAAAATAGAAACGAACACAAGCTGTCCGGCAAACGAGACGAATTGAAGGACATTTTCGAGAGTTGCTTGAACAGAAGATGACCCGGAATAATGACTACCACAGTGAATTTGGGCTTTTCCATCTTTTTGATCCGTGCTAATATTCTTAATATGCTAATACTCTTTTGAGACTATTCTGTGAACAGTATCTTGTGATATTTGATTTTCCAAGTCTGTGTAATTTAATTTGGTGTGGGCCTGTATGCCAACGTATCTGTTTGGTGCAAAACTTTAACCAGGCTGAACTAAAAGTTATACAAACATGACACATATAAGCGCTCGAAACAACTTGGGGAGCTTTACTGATAAAATCAGCCAAATGTCATTGTATTTGTTGTAGTAAGCTCTTTCGCATTCAATTGTTTCCTTAATTATAGGGCTTCTTTACTCAGGATGGTCATGTAAGTTTGTAGTTTTCTGCCGAACGAACTCTCAAGTTTACAATTCCCTTTTTTTCGTTCCATAAAACAAAGACCAATAAATACAGCTGTCAAATTTTCAAACTTTAGTATAGCTTGGAACAAAGCAGTTTCTTGTCGAAAATGTGTTTCTGCAACTATACTGCTGAGAAAATTGATATCGAAAAACACCGCATTGGTAGAAAATAACTCATTTTAGGCGCTTGGTTTAACAGTTAAATTGGTTAAGAAACCCATCGGGGAAACCGAATATGATTAAAAACCACTGGAACGCTTCACAAATCACCCTTTTTTAATTAAAAACTGCATGCCATAAAAATCGGGAGTTATAACGGTGTCTCTGGATAAGCCTGTATAAGTTATACATTGACCAGAACTTTCAGCTATATATCAGTGTCATGACGATGCCTGTGAGGCAGAAGAAATAGCTTGAAACACTGTCAATGAACGCTAAAGCAATGCAGAACATCTTTATGTTTCCTGTTAAGCCCGCCGATTGGTACATAACATAAAATGGCTGAGTTAGTAACCCAATGTATTCAATATGCCAGCTTGATTACTTTGTGTCACGAATATAACCAGGCTATAAGTAAAAATCACACAAACATCGCAAATAGCACAAAACTCCTTGGGAGAGTTAAATTTTATTAATTAAATCAGAACAATGTCATAATACTCATATTTGATTTCTCATTCATTTTCACGAAAGAGGATTTGTTTGATGTTTTTCCGAGTGCACTAAACATACATTTTGTCTGTAACAATTAACGGAAAAGAACGCTGGGCTTTTGATACCCTTGATGAGAACGCAGGACAATGTTCTTGTTAAATTTCGTCGCCTAAAGTAAAGTAGCACATGATAGATTCTCAGGCGTGGGTCAGTAGGCAAACTGAACTACTTTGTGTAGAAAAGATTAATCAGACTGAACTTAAAGCCATTGAAGCTTCACAAATAACGCAAAACACCTTGTGGGAGTTAAATTATATTTATCACATCGGCGAAGCGGGCTAAACGATATTAGGAGGAAGGGTTATCTACTTTCCAATTCTCTTCCAGGTGATTATTTCCTTTCCTCAATGAAAGTCAATAACAATCGAACGAGAGCATTAAAACTTCCACCTATATTTAGGTAGAAAATAAAGGTTCCGAAAGAAAAAGCCAGTTTGTTGAAAATAAGAGCTTTGAACAAATCATTCTTTGCTTCCTAAGTTTCTAAGTTGTAGCATTTCTAAGATAAAAAGAAATATTTCGTTTCTTTTGTTTACTGCGAGTGATCCGTACCTAAAACTAAACAAAGATAGCTTAAATTCAGCGAACAAGTCTAATTCAAGATTAAAGATCAAAGGATTTTCATTCATTCAACATTCATAACTATGATAATAAATGAAATCTCACAAAAAATATTTCGCCTTCCCTTTTTGGTAGCCACAGTATGGCTTCGAAAGAGTTTTTCTAAACGTTACTTACAAAGTTTCTATTATTTTTAAGTCCAATTTGACTGGTGTTGTACTGATATTTTGAAGAAAGTCACTCATCATTTAACGATAGATTAATTATCCAAGAAGTGATTCAGTATTAATATTTATCATGTTTCTTCTACGTTCTCTTTACAACAGAGCTTTCTAACTATATTTCGTGCACTATCTCTGATTTCCTTTATCCTCCAGAAGTAAAGTAAGGGATTGAAAAACGACGAAGATAACAGTAAGCTAGGTAGCACAAGC
This sequence comes from Meandrina meandrites, assembly GCA_963693305.1. NCBI lineage: Eukaryota > Metazoa > Cnidaria > Anthozoa > Scleractinia > Meandrinidae > Meandrina > Meandrina meandrites. The sequence continues at coordinate 11,572,094 of OY855906.1, forward strand.
GTCCATGGCGGCAAGGACTGATTCGGTTCTATCATCAGGGTCCATAATAACAAAAATAACTAGTACGCAACATAGGTAGGGGAGGTAACCTATTAAAAATATTGCAAGAATATACAAAATTGTGAATATAGACTTTCTGTATTTTTTCATATTAATGGCATTTTGATTTGTTTGCACTTGATGTTGATGTTGACGTATGATTCGAAAAACCTTGAAATAAGCGAAGATAGTGAGATCAAGACAAAGTGCTGCTGCTAACAAGAAAAAAAAAACTCGCACGCACCAATGACGTATTCTCAGTGTACAGACTGTATATGTAACAAGCGTCAAACGGAATAAGGCAAACTACAAAAGTGACGTATAAAATAACGACTCGACGCACTATAAGAAGAGATCTTCGGCTCATATGCAGCCACCTTTCTACAGCTATTAGTGTCATAATGATTCCTGTTAGGGAGGAGAAATAACTGGAAACACTGTCAACGAGCGTTAGAACAATGCAGAACATCTTTATGTTTCCTGTTAAGCCCGCCAATCCTCCGTAAGAAAAAAGATGGCGGCGGTACATTTGACCACAATACCCTGCGAACCTAACACAGCCAATATGGCACATAGAAAGCTATGTTTTTGCGAAATTCTTCCCCGTACTAACAACATTGTTCATGCTAGGTTTCAAGTTTTTAAAGTTTTTCTGTGAGTTTTTATGAGCGTTTTTACGGTTTTCGCGCGCTAAGCATTATAGGTAAATGTACCAGTCGCCATCTTTTTGCGTACGGTGGATTGGTTCATAACATAAAATGGCTGAGTCAGTAACCCAGTGCAAAAGTCTGTGAAGGCCAAACCAGCAAGAAGAACATAAGATGGAGTCCTGAGCGACGGAGTCCTCCAAACTGCCGCCATAATCAAAGCATTTCCCACCACTGCCATCGGTGCCAGAAGTGAGGTGATGACACAGATTGTAAGAGTAACCTGAGAGTAAACCGAGGTACTTTTGATTGCGTTTGGAACCTGATTTGGAAGGAAACACTTACTGTCCTGTAAACTAGAGGAGTTTAAGGCCATCTGAAATCTTGAACAACTTCAAGGCAAAGTGCTTTTGAGTTTTGGGCTTTCCTCGTTTTTATGATTTTTTGCTGATTTTCCTTTTCGCTCTCTCTCCTGGTTATTAAGAAAATAATAATGTGATATTTAGTTCTGAGTGAAATTTACAAGTTTTGAGCATTTTGTAATTCAGCGTTGGTCAGTATGCTAACTTAACTGGTGTTCGAAATTAACCAGGCTAAGCTAAAAACTGTACAAACATCACATCTAACACAAAACCACTTGGGGGAGCTGAACTCATTAAATCGAATTAACCTCATTGTATTGCTTTCGCTTGGCTCAATTAATTATTGGTTTTCAAATTTTTTTTCCAAAATCAATTTGGCTTCATATCTCAGGAGAGGAGATAAGGTTGTGATTTTCTGCCATAGGAACTCTTTACATTCCTTTTTTTTAGATAACGTCAATAGCAGAAGCTTTCAGGCTTTGAACAACACTAGACCGAATAACTCGAGATAAATAAATTTGTTAAAATGTGTTAGCTCACTATTGAACAGAAATATATTGATTCTGTTTAAAAAATGCTATTGAAAAATAACATGCTGGTAAAAAAAATCGCAACCTTTTTTCGACACTCTATTGTAAAGAGTTTTGCTGTTTAAATTTGTTTGGAGTCCATGGGAAAAACATCAAAAATTATTTTTACCCTTTTTGGCATTTGTCATTTTAATTAAAAGCTACATGTCATTAAAATTGGGTATTGTAAGGGCCTCTGTGTTGACCTCTGCATGAGCGGGTACAATGTTCAATGAAAGATCCAGTGTTGTATGAGCTTTTCTATTCAAGGAAAAGTTATCATTCCGAATTAGAAATTAATAAAAATCGTTTCTTTTTTTAACTTTTTAGCAGAAGCCGTAAAAAACGCTCTACTGATTACCAACCAATTGACAATTCTTAAAGTGCCCCTGTGATCAAATTTTCGAATTGTATTTTTTTACATGTTCGTGTACAACTAGACGTCCTTATTCGTCTTGCCAAATTTCAATCCATTACGAACATCAGAAGTCATTTTATTTTAACATTTAATTCCGAAAATTTACGGCCGCCATTACAAAACCCTGTTCCAAGGTTTGGTTGCAAATGAGAGAAAGTGACGTCAAAGGCTCAAACATACCTCACGGGTTGAAATTTTAATAACAATCAGCATAAAAAATTGCACGAAGAACACGTCCAAAGTTTTTGTTCCTTTTCGCGTGATTTTGAACACTTATTGTTATTCTCATTTCAACCCGTGAGGTATTTTTGAGCCTTTGACGTCACTTTCTCTCATTTGCAACCAAGGCTTGGAACAAGGTTGATTAATGGCGGCCGTAAATTCTCTGAATTAAATGTTAAAACAAAATGACTTCTGATGTTCATAATGGATTGAAATTTGGCAAGGTGGGTAAGAAAGTCTAATAGGACACGAAAATGTAAAAAAATGAAACTCAAAAATTTGATCACAGGGGCACTTTAAGGATAGATTTTGAGGTCAAAAGTCACCTACAGGAAATCTAAAAAAGTAGTTAATTAAAATTGCCATAATTGCGACCCTTTCTTCAAACGCTTAGTTCGCTAAAACGTTATTACAAGGTTTCTATCAGTTCTATAAATACAATTTCTATGTCACTAACGTTGTACTTAATATCTTGAGTAGAAATTTTATCGTCATCATTGCTCGATGACTGTTTTTTAAGAATCCAACAAGTGTTACAGTATTTAAATTATTACGATTCCTCTCCGTTTTCTGTACAACATAACTTCCTTACAATACTTCTTACACAATCTCTTATTTCCTTTATCCACCGATAGTACAGTAAGGGATTCGCAAACGATGAAGGAAACACAATGGCCCGCAAACATCAAAGCCCGTAAATGCCGATTCATTTCCGATTTCATCATAATGCTAATTAGAAAAACGCAGCACACGTACGTAGGCAACGTTACTCAGTAAAATATTGCAAGAATGTAAATGATTGTGAATACAGTCCTTTTTGTACTTTTCGATGTCAATGGCGCTTTGATAAGTTTGCACTTAGCTTTAATGTTCACGTTTGACCTGAAAAACTTTGAAATAAGTGAAGATAGGGAGAACAAAACAAAGTGCTGCAGCTAAAAGGAAAATAACACCAAATGTACTAAAAAATTTATTCGTATTGTATCGACCGTACATGTTACAAGCCACGAGCGGAATTAACAAAGCTACAAAGGTAATATAAAGAATAACGACTCGATGCACAAAAAGAAGATACCTTCGGCTCATATGCAGCCATCTTTCCACAGCTATGACGGTGCGTGTTAGGGAGGAAAAGTAGTACGCAGCGCTTTGTGTGATAAAACTAGCAGTGCAGCACATCGGTTGTAAGAGTTAATTGATAGTAAACTGAGGTGCTTTTAAAGGCGTCTGGAAAAAAAGAAACGAACACCAGCCGCCCGGTAAACGAGAGGAATTCAAGGCCATTGCTGAACGTTACTCTAAAAGGGAGCAGCTTCACATAAAAATGACCAGCACAGTGAATCTTGATTTTTCCACGTTCTACGGTCCTTTAAAAGTTCTTTATTCTAACTCTTCCAAGGCAATTCTGGGAACACTATCTTGAGATGCCTGTGTATTCTTCCGGAATAATTCCTTTTTTAATTAATTAAAAGCTTCATAAAATAAAATGAAGAGGCAATTTTTTGCACTTTGAGGAAATGGTAAAAACCCTTCTTTATTTATTTCTTGGCTTCCTTACAAACGGTTTTCATTGCAAACCATCCTGCAATAAGTTTTTTTAAAATAAACATATATTCTTTTGAGACAATGTAACGTGTAGAGGTGTACAGGAAAGCTAAATTAAATATATTAAATCCGGGTAATGATTATTTTTTAACACGTCGAATAATTCTTCTTCATCTAACAATTTTATTACAATTACTTAGCAATGGAATATGATGAAAATCATTGCATTTTCTATTGCGTAAGCCAAACAACTGAATTTTTACTAAATTATATCATTAAGTTATAGGCTTTCTGATATTTCCAAATACAATTTCTCTCTTTTATCATTAGCTTAATTCCCATGACGTGTGACTCGCGTTATACTGTTGTACAATGTTACACGTTTTATAATTCCTCTCCGTTCCCTTTACAACACAAGCTCCTTACGATATTTGCAACACTATCTCTTATTTCCTTTATCCTCCGATAGTAAACCAAGGGATTCACAAACGATGAAGAGAACACAATGGCCGCGCAAACACTTATGGCTGCTGACGACGATTCAGCTCTAAAATCGTCCATAATGCTAATTACCAAAATGCCACACACGAAGGGAACGTAACTCAGTAAAAATATTGCAAGAATAAACAGAATTGTAAAAAAGGACTTTTTGTATTTTTCGATGTCAATAGCGTTCTGATTCGTTTGCACTTGACTTTGATGTTCACGTATGATCCGAAAAACTTTGAAATAAGCGAAGATAGTCAGAGAAAAACAAAGTGCTGCACCAAATAACAACACAACAATAAATGCGCTGAAGAATTCATTCGTCTTATACCAATTGTAGATGTGGCAAGCGACAAGTAAAATAAGCAAAACAACAGATATTATATAAAGACTAACGACTCGACGCACTGTAAGAAGAGACTTTCGGCTCATATGCGGCCATCTTTCTACAGCTATAATTGTCATGACGATGACTGTTAGGCAGGAAAAGAAGTATCCAACGCCTTCTGTGATAATACCGGCAATGCAAAACATCTTTCTGTTTCCGGCTAACCTCGCTATCTGGTTCATGACAAAAAACGGCTGACTCAGTAGCCCACAGCAAACGTCTGTGAAGGCCAAACCAGCAAGAAGAACATAAGATGGAGTCCTGAGAGACGGGTTCCTCCAAATTGCCGCCATAATCAAAGCATTTCCCGCCACTGCCATCGGTGCTAAAAGTGAGGTGACAACAGAGGTTGTAAGAGTTACCTGATAGTAAACTGAGGTGCTTTCACTGACGTTTGGATAAATGAGCAATGAACACCAGCTGTACGGCAAACGAGACGAATTGAACGCCATTGCCGAGAGTTGCTTGAACAGAAAATGACCTGCTTAGTGAATTTTGGCGTTTCCACTTTTTTGATCCTTGTTAAACGAACAACTTGGGGGAGCTTTATTCATAAAATCAGCCAAATGCCATTGTATTAATTTTGTTGTAGTGAGCTGGTTTAATTGTTTCGCATTCAATTGTTTCCTTAATTATAGGGCTTCTAAACTCAGGATGGTCATATAAGTGTGCAGTTTTCTGCCAATGACAGGAACTCTTAAATTTGTAAACAATTCTTTTTTTTTCGTTCGAAAACAATAAAGGCCAATAAATACAGCTGTCAAACTTTAGAATAGCTTGGAACAAAGCAGTTTCGTGTCGAAAATGTGTTTCCGCACTTTTCAAAAGAAATTTATACTGCTGAGAAAATTGATTTCGAAAAACATCGCATTGGAGGAAATAACACATTTTAGGCAGTTGGCTCAGTAATAGTAATTGGACTGAGTGAAGTACAATTCAGGGAGTAATCGCGCGAGTAAATTCAAATCGATTTGAGTGAACTTGATTAAAAGCCACTGGAACTCTTAACAAATCACTCCTTGCTTCATTAAAAACTGCATGTCATAAAAATCGGGATAACTGTGTGTGGTGTCTCAGGATAAGCCTGGATAAGCTAAATTGATATAAACCTATGCGTGATTTTTTTTTCATTACAAAAATACAATAAAAACGCTTTCTTATCAAGTCATCTGCCAACATTTCCTTCATAGTTTTAGTACAAAGCAATTCATAGAGAATGACTAAGTAACATAATAAAATCCTGCTGGCTACCTTTCCGAGGGGGGCGCTGGGGCCTAGTAGAAACAGAAAACCGCACAAAAAATCCCAAACCTTAACCCATTAAACGGGGAAATTTTAAACAAAAAGTGTTTTTTAGACGTTTTTGACTTTTCTGATCACTTACACTTGTATTTTGAACCAGAGTCTTGCAATTGGGACGTGGTTGGAGCGCATAATTGAGGTAAAAATTGCCACAAAGAAACCGAAAACCAAAAGGGAAAAACCGAAAACGTCATCGGTTACCAAATCCGACATGACAGAAAAACAATAAAATCGCTTTTTTAAAAAGTCATCTGCCCAAATTTTCCTCATAGTTTCAGTACAAAGCAATTCATAGAGAATGACTAAGTAATATAATTAAATCCTGCAGGCTACCTTTCCAAAACAGGTCATTGAGTTATCCTTATTCATCTAACAATCTAAATAATAATTACAAGTAGTAAATAATGGAAAATAACAACACAATCACTCAATTGACAAAAAAATAAGATGCAGATAGTTGCCAGTTACTAATTACATGGAAAGCCAGAATTTGTAAAACAAATACACACACGATGCGCGAAAAGGCTTGCGTGATCTAGGACATTCTCTTGTTGTTGTTGTGGTTTGGTAACTTTACTACATTATTAATTCTTACTTACATTATTACATTTTCTAACATTATTAGCTCAGTAGATAGATCATGCAATCACCATAAAAACCAGCTAGTTCACATTTTATTAGATATTTATTTGTGTTTTGCATTTATCTTTCTCAATTAAGTAGAGGAGTAGATATAATGCTTGGCGATTATACAAGCAGAGGCAGAGGTTGAAACCAAGTTGTTGGCTAAAGTTGATTATGAAACCGTACATTATAGTTTTATTGTTCAAATCGATGAGGTCGTCGTTCTTAACATTCCACCAGTTAGAAAACCTTTGCGAGAAATGGTTGCATTTCACTGGCATTTGGCCGGCCAAAAAAATTGTCTTCCATTGATTACTTTACAAATTATATAACAAGGTTTCCTTTATTTTTACTGAAATGTAATTTTTCTTTGCAGTCATAACAAATAATAGTTCTCAATATAGCTACCCCCGCCTGTACACTATTAGGCGATTTTACTGTGCCAAGAACATCGCAACATAGTTTGCTGCGGAATTGATAATCCTTTGCGTAATAAAGACGCTGAACCACTATTAGCAAAAATTCGCGTGATCAGATGGAGCATTAAGATACCAAACGCATAGCATTTAAAAATATATATATCTCTGTCATTTCTCAACTTTAGACAATTCACGGTGTATGGACGAAATTTCCCCTTCATTGTTTCAGCGACTGTTAATTTTGCTTTTCGTAAATTTAAACAGGCCTTTACGAAATTTGTTCCTGAAGCAAGGTATTTATTCTGTTCTGGGTAACACTGACTACATTGTCACGCAATGATTTCAATCCACAAGCGAATATCTGCTTACAAAATTCGACGAAAACAAAGTCTTGGGGTACCCTAAGAGAGGGTTGTGACTGTCAATGAGTAAAGTTGTATGTCTGAGAACACCGCTAATACAGAGAATCTTTCTGTTTCCAGCTTATCGGTACAAAACAAACAACGACTCTCTCAGTAACCCAGCGCAAAAGTCTGCGAAGGCCAAACCAGCAAGAGGAGCATAAGATGGAGTCCTGAGAGAAGGGTTCCTCCAAATTGCCGCCATAATCAAAGTATTTCTCGTCACTGCCATCGGTGCTAAAAGTAAGGTAACCACAGAGGTTGTAAGAGTGACCTGTCAATAAGGTGCTTTACTGGCGTTTGAACCAAATAGAAACCAACACCAGCTGTCGGTTATCGAGAGGAACTGAAGGACATTGCCGAATGTTACTCTGAAACCTCGAGGTTCTCGAGCTCTCTTATAAAGGAAAGTACGCGCACAGTGAGCTCGAAACAACTTGGAAAGTTCTATTCATTAAATCAGCTCGACGTAACTGTGCGCGTTTAATTATTTTGCATTCAATTGTTTCTTTAATTAAAAGTTTTTCAACTTAGGATAGTATAGTGCGTTTGTGGTTTTGTGCCCTAGGAACCCTTTACAATTCTCTTTTTAGTTTTTTCGTGCCAAATTAATAAAGACCAATAAATACAGCTGTCAAATTTTCTTAGTTTAGGATAGCTTGAAACAAAGCGATTTTTTTATTCAAGATGTGTGTCCTCAATTTTTCACAAAAAATTGATGCTTGTGAGAAAATTGCTATTAAAAAGGGGACAGCACACTTGTAGAAAAAAAAACTGATTTTACACACTCACTTACCTTATCAGTTAAATTAACTTGGGAGCCCATGGAGAAAAACAAACATCATAAAAAACCATTGCAACTTTTAATAAATCTCTCCTTGTCTTGTCACTGAACGATCTTTATTCGTCTTACAGTATCAATAATAATTACAAAAAGAAAATAATGGAAAATTACAAGAATAGTTGCATTCCTCTGGCATTAGGCCGGCCACAAAACTTGTCTTCCACTGACTACTTTACAAAATTTAATAACTACTCAGTTTCCTTTATTTAACCTGAAATGCAATTTCTCTTTGCAGTCATAATTATGACTGTGACTCACGCTGTACTGATTCCTGATATCATCTATATATCTTTACTGACAACTATTTTGGTAAAATATTGAAATTATTATGAATCCTCTCCGTTCCCTTTACAAAACAAGTTCACTACAATACTTCTTACACTATCTCTTATTTCCTTTATCCTCCGATAGTAAAGCAGTGGATTCGCAAACGATGAAAAAAACACAATGGCCGAACAAACATTAAAGGCCGTATTCGACAACTCAGTTCGGAATTCGTCCATAATGCTAACTATGAAAACGCAGCACACGTAGGGAACGTAGCTCAGTAAAAATATTGCAATGATATAGAGAGTTTTCCTCAAATACGTTCACCTAAAGGGGACTGGGACGAGGGCAAGATGGCGAAATAGACGTGTTTTTTGAAGCTCCGTCAGCAGTGGCAGTAAAACCTTTATTTGCAGCCTATGTCCGCTAACATATTTAAGAGAAAGGTTCGATCACCATCGGCAGACGTTTATGCCAACATACCTGAAGAAAAAAGGACGCGAGACCACACTGAGCCAGAATATAGTGAAAGGCAAGACGAAGCGTTGGGCCGACCACGTGCAATGGCGGCAGAGATTGCCACAAAGATGGACTTAGTACTGTCCAAATTGGATAATATAGAAAGCAGGCTGAACAGTGTATGCTCGTCAGTAGCCAACATCGAAGAAGCGTTAACCAACCTTGAAAAAGATGTTGCGGACCTGAAAATTAAAACTGATGGCAACGAAACAGACGTAAGTCAGCTCAAAGAAAGGGTGGATTTTAACGAAGGAGATATTGCGGAGGCGAAGCGTGATGCGGCGGCTGTAAAACTAGAAGCGGAGAAACTTAAAATGAACCTGCTGTATTTGGTTCGCCGCATATGACCGAAGACACGAAGCAAGTCATGTACAACTTTTTGGAGCAAGAGTTCAAGATCAGCAACGCTAGAGACAGGATAGAGTTCCAAAAGATCCACCGTCTGGGTAAGCCAAATGATAAAGGTCCTAGACCAATTATTGCTAGATTTCTGCGCTACACTGATAGAGAAGAAGTTATGTCACAAGCCCGCAAGCATCTGAAGGGAAAAGATTTCTCCGTCTTCGATGATATTCCAAAGGAACTTTATGACTTAAGGAAAAAACAGCGAGAAAAACTTAAAGATGCAAGGAAGAAGGGTCACACAGCGTTTTTCAGTAAGAAATATCCGGACAGATTATATGTTGATGGAAAATTTATTTCTCAAGACGAGCCTTTCGCTTAATTTTCAAATTTACATATGTAGATTTTGGACAGGTTATCTTTTTTGCATGCCTTTTCTCACCTAATACTTGTCATTTAAATTTTTACTAAACACAAGCTCGATAAGTTGCAAAAACAAGACGAATTAATTACATCCTTAGCCGCCACAAAAGGAGCGGAACATCAAACACGCTATTTACCGATGGTGTGAAACTGCCCAAACAAAAACTTCGATGCACTGGGTAGGTAAGCAGTCAATATTCGTTCTTAGCTTTTTGTTTTGTAATTATGTGTTAGGTTGTCCAAGCTTTATACATGTTATAGCCGCTCTGTATGAGCATGTCTTGTGGTTAGCTTTTAGATCAGTATTTGCTTCCAATGTTTGGAAGCTCCCATTTATATACAGAATTAGCTTGTTCAAAGATTATTATAGAAAACCGTTAATGTCAAACACCCGCATTATCTTGAACATGGTTGTGACACTTCAGCTGCTCCCAGGAATAATTTTTATTTCTAGACACTTTAAGGATACATGGAGCTTAAAATATGTTCTCTTAATGTAAGAGGCTTGGGAGACATGCTAAAGAGAAGGGAAATGTTTTCTTGGCTCAGGGCAAAAAACAGCTCTATTTATTTTCTACAAGAAGTCCATTGCTGCGAGAGCACGTCCACTCTGTGGTCGGCAGAATGGGGGTACAAATCCTTTTTTAGCTGCTGTACGGGCGCCAAGGCAGGAGTTGTTCAATAATACATTCGATTTCGAAATGAAACGAGTGCACTGTGATCCTAATGGACGATTCATTATTTGTGACATCCAAACCAACCAAAAGTATTTAACGCTGGCCACCATTTACGCTCCCAACGACGATGACGCTTTCTTCGAAGGCTTCTTCGAGCATTTAGCAGATTTTCAATGTGAAGAAGTAGTTATTGGTGGCGATTTCAACTTAGTGCTTAATTTAGATAAAGACAAGAAAGGTGGCATCGCAAGAACACACAATAATTCAGTTAGAGTCGTTCAGGAATTTATGGAAAACTTAGATTTAATCGATGCTTGGAGAGTGCTACATCCCGATTCCCTAAGATATACTTGGCGCCGACGGAAACCCGAAATTCAATGCCGACTAGACTTCTTTCTTGTTAGCCAAAGCTTAATGTGTAATGTCACGCGCGCCGATATTTTGACAGGATACAAAACAGACCACGCAATGATCGATATCAGTATAGCTGTTCATTCGAATCCAAGAGGACCAGGCTTTTGGAAACTTAATACTTCTTTCTTGAACGAAATTGAATACGCTAACCAAATAAAATCAACAATCCAAGCTGTTAAAGAAGAATATCAAAATGATGACACTGTGAACCACGCATTACTGTGGGAGATGATAAAAATGAAAATCCGAGAACAATCATTAAAATATGCAGCTGCCAAAAAAGCTAAAATTTTAAAACGGGAAGAAGAGCTAGAAAAAGCTATTAACAACTTGCAAATATATATGGAAACAACAAGCGACGAGGAAAATGCAAAACAAGTTGGGGCTCAGGAATTAGAAAGAAAAAAGGCAGAATTGGAGAATATAATTGAGTACCGCACCAAAGGTGCAATCTTAAGATCGAAATGTAGATGGTATAATGAGGGAGAAAGAAATACAAAATACTTTTTAAGCATGGAAAAAAGGCACTACAAACAGGGAGTAATAAGTCAGCTAAAAATTAATGACGATGAAATAGTTAACACTGACAAAGAAATCCTAAATCAGTGTGAATCCTTTTACAGAAATCTATATAGCTCTCATATGAATATCAACGACACTTATGTTAATGACATGTTTTTCGATGAGAATAATACTAAGGTACTGAACCCAGACGAGCAAATGTCATGCGAAGGCCTGCTGACCAAAGAGGAATGTTTACAAGCCTTAAAAAATACAGAAACAAATAAAACACCAGGCTCAGACGGAATACCTGCCGAATTTTATAAAGTTTTCTGGAACGATTTGTCGGACTTACTTGTTAATTCGATTAACTTCGCATATCAAACAGGTCAATTTTCGGTAACCCAGAGACGCGGAATCATTAAATTAATCCCCAAAAAAGATGCAGAACCATACTTTATTAAGAACTGGAGACCAATAACTCTTTTGAATTGCGACTACAAAATCGCGACCAAAGCTATTGCAAACAGACTAAAAAAAGTTCTACCGAATCTTGTAGATAATGATCAAACTGGATTTCTTAAAGATAGGTTTATCGGGGAGAATATTAGACTCATTGACAGTATAATTCAATACGCAACGGCTAACAAAGCTCCTGGTCTTTTACTCTTTCTTGACTTCGAAAAAGCATTTGATACAGTAGAGTGGCCTTTCATAGAAAAAACATTTAAATATTACAACTTTGGACAATCACTAATCAACTGGATTAAACTATGCTACCACAACACAGAAAGCTGCATTCTCAATAACGGATGGGCCAGCGACTTTTTTAAGCTCGAAAGAGGGGTAAGGCAGGGCTGCCCCCTTTCTCCGTATCTTTTTATCCTCTGTGTTGAGGTTCTAGCGGATGCAATCAGGAAAAACCAAAATGTCAAAGGCATCTTTGTGAATGGAAATGAAATAAAAATTAGTCGGTATGCAGATGACACCACTTTAATACTCGATGGCTCCAAGGAATCTCTTACATCTTCCCTGCACATATTGGATAATTTTCAAGGGATATCTGGCCTTAAATTAAATAACAAAAGGACGGAAGCCCTTTGGATCGGTGCTAATGCCGAAAAAGAAGACAAATTATGCCCAGAAAGAGACCTAAAATGGGTTAAAGGAAGGACCAAAGCTCTTGGAGTATGGTTCTCGACTAATTCTGACCTAACAGTAGAGCTGAACTACAACGAGAAATTGATAAAAATAAAAAAATAGCCTAAGCTGTTGGGAGTGTCGTCGACTTACCCTTTTTGGCAAAATTACTGTTCTAAAAAGTTTAATTGCGTCCCAACTTGTATACATTTTGTCTCCCCTCACGACTAACCACCGTGTCTTAAGGGAAATCAATAGGCTCTTCTATGATTTCTTATGGAACGGCAAAGGCGACAAAATTAGGAGGGAAGTAATGGTTAATGACTATGAAAAAGGTGGCTTAAAAATGATTGATATTGAATCCTTCAATTAAGGACTGAAAACTACCTGGGTCAAAAAATATACTGATGTAAACAATCACGGAAAATGGAAACTTTTTTTGACCTAGAACTCCGGAACTACGGTGGCAGCGCCCTTTTCAGCGGCAACCTTAGCAAAAAAGACTTGTCAAAGTATGTCAATTTATCCTATCCATTTATTGTGGAAATCTTAAATATCTGGACTGAAATCACTTACGAGAATAATACAGACCATTTTCGCTCTCAGAGCCTTTGGCACAACTCCCTTATAAGAATCGATAACAGACCAATCTTCTACAAAACATGGCAGCAAAAAGGGATTAACAGGGTTTCGCATTTGATGAAAGATTCAGACACCTTTCTATCCTTTTCTGAATTCAAAGACCGGTATGGTATCACTGAAACAAATTATCTTGCTTTTTATGGGCTGTTATCCGCTTTAAAAAAAAATCAAAGTACCTTTACACAATAATACAAATATACAATACGAAAGCTTTTATACGAAATTTATGAAAGCAAGTAAACCTAGCAGACAGGCCTATAAAAAAATAATTGGTCTTAAACAAAGGTGTCCAACCAAGAGCCAAGAAAAATGGGCTACGGATTGTGCCTTTGAAGCCCATGAACCAATAGACTGGAGTGCGGCGTACCAGCTATCTTTTCAGTGTACAAAATCTACAAAACTAATTGTATTTCAATTCAAATTGCTGCATAGACGACTGGCGACTAATGATTTTCTTAAAAAAGTAGGAATAAAAGATAACGATCTCTGCAGTTTCTGCAAAACTGAGAAGGAAAGCCTAATTCATCTTTTCTGGTCCTGTAGAGTTGTCTCTACCTTCTGGCAAAACTTTAAGCAGCTTCTTGTAAGCCAAAATCTTGCGTTGAGAACATACAACCTTTCTTTAAATATAGCCTTAGGCCTAAGGCCACACAAATCAAAAAAAAAAAAAGCAGAAACTTAACTTTAATTTTCTTGTGGCGAGATATTATATATGGTCGTGTAGGACACGCAACTTGTCCCCTGAAATGAAACATTTCTCTGTCTTTCTGGCATGTTACAACAGCCTCAAAACTGGAGCAGCGTCAAATGATAATCTTTAGAAATCTAAGTGGGTGATAATTATAATTAAACGTATTTACCAACAAGCAACTGTAAAAAAAAATGAAGAAAACCCTAAGGCTAACACTGTGCACGGATATTATTGTACTGTAGGTCAACCTTAACAAGTGTTGTACTTGTTAGTATTGTAAGTAATGTGTATTGTATGTAAGTAGTAAGTAGTCTCTTTAATTAATTAATTAATTAATTAATTAATTGAACTGTAATTAATTAATTAATTAAGTAATGTAAGTAATTGTATTGTTAGTAATTATCCAGTAAGTGATGTAGGTAATTGTCCCATAAGTAATGTAAGTAGTTGAACTGTAAGTTAGACAAAACTGGAGGAACTTCTATTGAAAGGAAAAAAGTAGTAATTAGCGAAATCAAATATTTATGCAAAACCTACAACCTTCAAGATGTGTAGAGGTGTCAAAACCCCAATCAGTCACAATACACGTGGCGTTTAAAATACAATGCAGGCTGGATTACTGGCTGGTTTCCAAAGACTTGTCAAACTTTGTGAAAGACTCCACAATTGTTAATTACACATTGTCTGATCATTCCGCAATTATTCTCAATCTGCAATCAAAGGAATATATTCAACGAGGCCCCGGGATTTTGGAAAATAAACAACTCTCTACTGAGTGATGAAAAATTCATACAGGAACTCTCTAACAGGATACCAGATTTCAAAACAAAGCACAACTATCTTGACGATAAAGGTCTTTACTTGGACATGATAAAGATGGAGGTGAGAGGCTTCTGTGTCCAATATACAAAACGGAAAAATAGAGAGCGCAGAAATACAGAAAAAAAGCTTCAAGCTCAAATTGACCATTTGATGAACTTGCTGAAGACGGAGCGATCCAAAGAAAACATTTTAAAACTTTATCGTCTTAAAACTGAACTTAACGCGATTGCGGAATATCGAACAAAAGGCGCAATAATAAGAAGCAGAACACGCTGGGATGAACAAGGCGAAAAGAACACCAAGTATTTCTTGAATTTAGAAAAAAGACAGCATTTTAAGACGCATATTTTCAAATTGAAGACAAACGATGATAGAGAAATCACTTCTTCGAATGCAATCCTAGAACAAGGAAAGATGTTCTATAAAAATCTCTATACTGCAGCGCCGAGCAACACTTCGAAGTACAAACAATTCTTTGAGGATCCTAATCTTCCTAAGCTAGATGAAACTGAAAAAAAATGAACTAGAGCTCTCACTCACTAACGAAGAATGCCTTCATATTTTAGAGCAGTGTGCCAAGGGCAAATGTCCTGGAACTGGACTTTCAGTAGAGTTCTATTTACATTTCTGGCCGATGCTGGGTGAAGAGTTGGTACAA
This sequence comes from Meandrina meandrites, assembly GCA_963693305.1. Lineage (NCBI taxonomy): Eukaryota > Metazoa > Cnidaria > Anthozoa > Scleractinia > Meandrinidae > Meandrina > Meandrina meandrites. The sequence goes on from OY855906.1 coordinate 11,587,456, forward strand.
AGTCTAAATTACGGGTTCGAACGTCAACATTTAAATATTACGCAAACGCAAGGAATTATCAAAGTAATACCCAAAAAGCGAAAGGATAAATCGTACCTTGAAAACTGGAGACCGCTAACACTACCTTAAATGTTGATTACAAAATTGCAACTAAAGCCATAGCTCATAGGATTTCAAAAGTTCTTTCCAGAATAATCAATGACGATCTGACCGGCTACGTCAAAGAGCGTTATATTGATCAAAACATTAGACTCGTTATGGATATCATTGCCCCCGCAGGGTTTTGGCCCAGAGGCCAAAACCCGAGGAGGCATCATTGTAGTCCGCGCGTATATACAGTATATATATAGTATACCAGACAAAATCTCGACTTGGCCAAACTGGGACCGCAAGTAGTATCGGTAGGTGTGATAAAATGCCCGCAAGTAGTATCGCTAGGTGTGATAAATTTCCAGTAATGTGATTGGTCAATGATGACGCAAGATAAACGATGATTGGGTGATAATGACAAACCAAAGCGTGAGCACGTGTACAAATGACAACAAGTCAACAAACGACGCTTGCAAACGTTGATTGCAGTTGGGTTGCTACAGTTTCCTTCGAGCTGTCTTGATTTCATGATCACAAGGTCTAGAAACCGAAAGTTACGCAATTGATATGATCAAAAACAAGAATAGTACGTATTGGTCTAGAAATTTCTCTTGTTAGCGCGTTGCGAGCAGCTCTCGTTCGCTCGCACTGAGACTTGGCTTGTACTGAGACTTGCCAAGAAGGAAAGAGAATTCAAAAGAGTTCTTGAGATAATTAATTAAAACTCACGACAGGCGTTTACATTGACAGAGGTGAGAAATCTTTTGGCATCCGTTTCGAGCTCAGCTGTCAAGTTGGTCATTATATTGAAATCTGAAGACAGCTGGTCTCAATTGGTAGTTTTAAAACGTTTGGCTATTACCAAAGTTTATCCTCGCTGAGAAGATCACTCAAAAAAGCAAAATGATCTCAGGAAGTTGGGGACGCGTCGTGTAATTAAATTTACGTGACTTACATGAAATCCTTCAGAATTTTTGCATAATTTTTCTTTGTTTTAAATGGCACGTCCTCCTCCCATGATCTTGAAAAAGACAAGGCCAGAAACAAGTGATGCTTTGTGAGCAGAACACGAGAAAATTAGTGTTTTCTTCTGAATTATCGCAAGACTGTTCCTAACAAAAAACTGATTTTCAATCAATTAAGAAAATAGAATAGCCAAAATATCAAGCGAAATAATTGACTGTAGTAACGGATACGCTGAGAAAAAAAGGATAACCGCGGGGGCAGCTGTAGTGTTAACTATCCCTAGTTAAGGTAACTGAATTAGAAGACATCCCTGAGATGGCAATATATCATGATTTCAAGAAAGCGTTCGACACTGTCGACTGGAATTTTCTTCACAAAACCTTACAAGTTTTTAACTTCGGTCCAAGCATTCAAAAGTGGATAAAAGCCTTTTACATGGATTGCTCAAGTTGCTTCATAAACAATGGTTATGCATCTGAGTTTTTCAAACCTGAGAGGGGCGTTCGTCAAGGCTGTCCAATCTCAGGCATTTTATTTGTTCTATGTGCTGAAATTCTAGCCACTGCTATTAGAAATGATAAATCTATTCAAGGAATTAATATACATAACAAAGAATTTAAACTTTGTCAATATGCCGACGACACAACTGCCTTTGTTTCTGACTTAAAATCAGCAACTAACTTGTTCCAATTATTGTCAAACTTTCAGGAATGCTCAGGTCTGGAGATTAACAAGCAAAACTGAAGGATTGTGGTTAGGCGCGAACAGAAACAATACAACAGAACCCCTCGGAATAGCTTGGCCTTCCAACTCAGTACTCGCTTTAGGTATTCACTTTTCACATGATGATGATGTTGCATATCAGAAAAACTTCGAACAAAAGTTGAACTCAATGAAAAGCCCTCTTAACTTATGGCACCCTAGAAACCTCACATTGTATGGCCGTATAACGATTTTAAAATCTCTCGCGATCTCTAAACTTGTATATAACACATCAGTGCTCACTTTTCCTTCGAAATTTATCACAATGGTAAATCAAGCAATTACCCAATTTGTGTGGAACAAAAAAGCTAAAATAAAGCAAAAGACTATGATCGGTCCGAAAGAAAAGGGCGAACTGAATAAGCCTGATTTCGAAATAATCAACGATGCACTTAAATTTTCTTGGATAAAAAGACTTAACGACAGTAATGAAACTTCAAGTTGGAGCCACATACCATTGAGCTACCTAAGGCATGTCGGAGGTTTATTTTTACTCCAATGCAATTTTAACTTAAAAGCACTTAAATTTGAAATACCACTTGCCTTTTACAAGGAAGCTCTCTACGCCCGCCTTTTACAAGGAAGCTCTCTACGCAGCTCTCCTGACACCAAAGAGCAGGTTTTGAATGAAATCATCTGGAACAATCCCTTCATTAAAATCGGAGGTTTTTCTTTCTATTACAAAAAATGGCACGAAGCCGGAGTAATTAGTATCAAAGACATTTTCCAAAACAATGCCTTTTTACCTTTTCCTGAGTTCTGCTCTAGATTTAAAATCAAAGCTAACTTTCTTATGTATCATGGCTTATGCCACTCAATCCCTAGAGAATGGAGCAATGTCCTAAAAGGAAATATCCAGGCGCCTCTGGATGGCAAAGATAACGATAGACTAACTTTAAATAAGCTCTCTTGCAAGTCAGCAACACAATTCTTTGTTAAAAATAAGTTTGTAACGCCTACTGCTGAAAAAAGGATGGTAAAAGCAAATTTGAATGAGAAAACAATACAGCTCATTTATAGCCTTCCTTTCAAAGTCACCAAGGACACCAAACTTGCCATCTTTCAATTTAAAATTATTCATCACATTCTGCCAACAAACGCAACACTTTTTAGAGACGCACTTAAAGAATCCGACAAATGTCTCCTATGCTCTGAAAGACAAACACTAACCCACCTTTTCGCAACCTGTTTAAAAGTTAAGAGCTTTTGGTCTCAGTTTACTAACTGGTGGATTTCCAAGAACTCTGAGCCAATAACTCTTGATGAAAACATGATAACATATGGTGTTACCAATGACTTCTCTCGCCGACTTGGTTTAAACCTCTGCTTGATTATTGCAAAACACTATATTTACACTGCCTCTAGAAAAGAAGAAGGGTACTACTGGGAAGTTTTCGTGGCCATCCTTGCAAGTAAACTTCAAATAGAGAAGCACAAATCTAAGAAACAGATAAAGTTGTAACGCTTATTATAACAATAAATAGAATATCAAAAATGGATATAACAACAAAACCAAAAAAGCAGCCACATTACTGACCATTGTAGATATTAACTCTATTAGTTTAGAAAAAGGAACCTGTTCTCCGTCTTATTTTCTTTCTTGTGCTTATTTCTTCTTGTACTTTTATCTCTTTTGTTTTGTAAGTTCTCACTTTTTTTGTACTTAATAATTACCTGTAAGTAAGTTATGTATTGTAATGTATTTTTTAAAAAAATAAATAAATAAATAAAATTTCCATCCCCTGCCAGGATACTTTACCAGCAGACCAAACGAATCTCCAAGCAGCCCCAGCAACTCCCTTTCCACAGACAGCCGAAAAACTTCTTCCGGAACATATAAATAGAAACGAACACCAACTCTCCGGTAAAGAAGAGGAATTGAAGGCCATTACCGAGAGTTAGTTTGAACTTCGAGCAGCTCTACAGCTTCACTTGCACGATGAATTTTGGCTTTTCTCCTTTTTTGGATGATATAAGTTCCTTATTCCTACGTACTCTTTGATTTGGATTCCTTGAAAATTGTAGTAGAATATTTAGTTTTTAAAGTTTGACCTTTTATAATTCGTCGTGCGTCATGCATTCAGTATGCCAACTGGATTATTTTGGGTTAGGGTTAGGCATAATAGGGTTAGCCATAATACTAATTTATTTGTTTTCGAATTCATTTTCAAATTTTTATTAAAAGAGGATTTGTTTGATGTTTCTTCAAGTGGACTAAATGCATATTACATAAATATGGTTAAAATAACTCTTTTGCAGATAATTATGTTATTTTCTCTATAATCAAAGGTCTCTTTGAGACAACGACTATTTTGAATAATGAAGTACATGAGCAGCGGGCTGAAAGAGTTACCTGATAGTAAACCGAGGTAATTTTGTTTGGGTTTGAAACCTGATATGGAAAGAAACACTTACTGTCCTGTAAACTAGAGGAATTTAAGGCCATCTGAAATCTTGAAGAGCTTGAAGGCAAAATGGATATAACAACAAAACCAAAAAAGCAGCCACATTACTGACCATTGTAAGGATACACCATCCATGGCCCATAGTCAGTAAACGTACTATGAAAAGGACAACTTAGGATCTCCTATAATTTTTCACACGCAAAGATGCAATAGACGCTCTCTACTCTCCCAGCACGAGGAAACGAACGAAATAGCAATATAAATTAATTAGGATTTCAATATTCTTGCAGAGCTCTACTCTTTGACAGTGAAAACATAAAAATTCCTAAATTGAAATTAGGGTTGAGAAACATTATTCCAATAAATGGAATCAATCTTTAATTAAAATTTGCTCCACAATTTTAAAGGTTGCAGTAAAACAAATTAGTACGTTAACTTTACTCTAACCATCGCCTAACAATCCCCGGAATTTGGGTATCGAGATACACTTGTAAAGATCTAATCTTTATAATAGAAACAAAGCAATGCAATTCCCACAAAAAATGCCAACCCACAAACCACACCGCCCATTATGCAAACACCAACCAAATGGATTCTAACATCTCAACATTGGGCTACACTGCAAAAGGCAGATAAAAGAGCAAGACAAATTCAGTTTATAATTAATAATATGGACTCTAAGGCTAATGTCTGGTTTTATTTTGGTATCCATCATTCACCTTGGCTATTCCTTAATGGCCAACATAGAAACACCAGAAATCAGTAATTTGTTCCAACACATCACGTCTTGAAGAACGAAAATTTTAATAAGCTGTGAGTTTTTTGTAAATGCCTTGTCATTTCAAATTCTTCTTATTGATTATTATTCTATTGTAATCCCCAAGTTTATAGAAAGAGAGGGAATTATTATTTGTTATGTCAAAAAATTTTTTTTGACTTTTAGAAAAACCTTCTTTCAGAAATTTTTGAAGATTGTAATGTTTTATAGGCTTTTTTAACTGCTTTTGATTAAATTAATTAAAATCTTTTAAACTTTTACTTCTATGTGTGTAGATATTAATCTTGAGGATCCACGAAGAGGGTTTCATTTTTCAAACCGAACATTTCTCAGCTGGAATAAGTATCCAAACAGCTTTGTTATCTCTTAAGGCCAAATTCGCCAATTATAGAGGTATGTCCAGGGTTTGGTAGTTTTACCTCTAACAACCGGCCTCATCCCCCCCCCCCCCCCCCCCCCACTCCCCACACACCCCCAACGTTTTTCTGTTCTTATAACCATGCTAACCATGCTAAATCTTCTTTTTCCTTTTCATTTTCAATTTCCATTTTTATATTTAATTTTCCACCTTTTAATTATTTTTTTTGCACTACCTTGTAGTTGACGTGGCTGCACTGCAGTTTGTCGTCCCTCAACGTGAGTGTATAATTTTACGTCTAACAGTTATATTTACACCTATATTATTTATTTATTAATTAATTATTTTTGTTTTTACCTACAACACCTCCCGTAGACACACCCACCTTCCGTCACTTTACCAACTATTTCAGTGGAGATTTGGGAACCCTTTAACTAGGCGATCCAACAAAAGGGGTATAGAATGGTAAAATCCGACACTCGCCGAGACGCCGAGACCCTCATTTAAAATCCGAGACCGTGACTTACAATTTTTTTCAAATCCGAGCCCGAGACACCGTGATTCAAAAATCCCAGCGCGAGACTATTTTTGTGACGGTTCAAACTGATTAAAACTTTCGCTTGGTTTGCGAGACTCGGAGACTCAATTTCAAAATTCCAGATTCCGAGACGAGCGTTGTTTTTTGCGAGCTCGAGATTCCGAGACTCTAGTTTGCTAAGCCGAGATTTCGAGACTCGCCTAAAATTTCCCGAGACCCATGATTTTTCAAGGACCATTCTATACCCCTAACAAACCATAATCAAAGCGTTCCAGATCACTGCCATCGGTGCTAGAAGTGAAATGACAACAATGCTTGTAAGAGATAATTGATAGTAAACTGAGGTGGTTTTAAAGGCGGCTGGAAAAAAAGAAACTAACACCAGTCGTCCGGTAAAGGAGAGGAATTGAAGGCCATGGCTGAAAGTTACTCTGAAACCGAGCAGCTTCACAAAAAAAAAAATGACCAGCACAGCGAACCTTGATTTTTCCAGGTTTTACAGTCCTTTATAATTCCCTTATTCGTACTCTTCCAAGACAATTCTGTGAACAATATCTTGTGATGTCTGTGTATATTTAATTCGGTATGCCGACTGAACTGTTTGGTGTTGAAAATGTAGCATACGTGAACTAGAAAATATCAGAAATAGCTCGAAACAACTTGGGGGAGCTGTATCTATTTCATCAACTTTATTTCATTGTATTTGTTTTAGTGAGCTCGTTTAATTATATTGCGCATTCAATTGCAATTGTGAGTTGCAAATTCAAGTTTGTATTTTTCTCTCATAGTAAATCTGTATCATTATCTTTATTGTTTCTTAGCAAATCAATAAATATAGCTTTAAAATTTCGAACTGTAGAATAGTTTGAATCAAAGCGGACTGTTGTTGAAAATTTGTTTCCTGACTTTCGAACAGAAAGTGATTCTGATGATATATATGGTAAAATTGCTATTTAAAAAGAGCACACTTGTAGAGAAAAACTCATTTGGACACTCCAGGATGAAAAATTTAATTAGTTTGGAAGCCAGTTGGCAAAAGCGAACATCAAATCCATTGTAGCTTTTTGCGGAATAACTCCTTGTTTTTAATTTAAAAGCTGCATGCTATAAAATTAAGATGCAATTTTTTTGCACTTCGAAGAAATGGTGAAATAACCTTGTTTATTTATTTCATGGTTGCCGTAAAAACGCCTTTCATTGGAAACAATCTTGGAATATTTTAAATTAAAAATTCTTTTGGGACAAAGTAACGTGTACAGGAGAGCTAAATAAACTTCATTAAATCAGGCTTATTACTAACTTTTATTACACGTCAAATGATCTTCCTTAATCTAACAGTTTTATTGCAATTACTAAGCAATGGGATATTATGAAAATCACCCCATTTTTTATTGCACAAGCCAAACAACTGAACTTTATTAAATTATTACAGTTTAATTATCCGTAGGTGAAGTCTGCATGCGAGCCTAGTGGGCCGTCAGGCAGGGGTTTATTTTAATAATCTCGGTTTCCGTAGCCATCAAACGACTAGGAGTATTCCTGCTCCCCCTGGATGGGATGGTAGTCCATCGCAGGGTTACCCAAAGCAGTCAATTCGTCGGTGCCCATTTATAAACCCAAGAACGCTACGCAGTGCCCAGGCTAGGGCTCGAACCCGTACCGCCCGATCCGGAGTCCAGCGCACTAACCATATTTGTCCACCGCGCCTCCCACACAGTTTAATGATAAGGTTTCTATCATTTCTAAATATCATTTGTCTCTTTTATCACTAGCTTAATTCCCAAGACATGTGAATCATGTTGTACTGTTGTATGACTCCTCTCCGTTCCCTTTACAACAAAAGCTCCTTACGATATTTCTAACACTATCTCTAATTTCCTTTATCCTCCAATTGTAAAGCAAGGGATTCGCAGACGATGAAGAAAACACAATGGCCACGCAAACCTTTCTGGCTGTTGACGACGACTCACTTCTGAAATCGTACATAATACTAATTACCAAAATGCAACACACGTAGGGAACGTAACTAAGTAAAAATATTGCAAGAATATACAGAATTGTAAACACTGATTTTCTGTATTTTTGGATGTCGATGGCGTTTTGAATCGTTTGCACTTGACTTTGATGTTCACGTATGATCCTAAAAACTTTTAATAAGCGAAGATAGTCAGAGAAAAACAAAGTGCTGCACCAAATAACAACACAACAATAAATGGGCTGAAAAATTCTTTCGTCTTATACCAATAGTACATGTGGCAAGCGACATATAAAATAACGAAAACAACAGATGTTATATAAAGAATAACGACTCGACGCACTGTAAGAAGAGATCTTCGGCTCATATGCAGCCATCTTTCAACAGCTATTATTGTCATCACAACGACTGTTAGACAAGACAAATAGTATGCAACGCCTTCTGCGATAACACCGGCAATGCAGAATATCTTTCTGTTTCCATCTAATCTCGCTAACTGGTACATTACAAAAAACGGTTGACTTAGTAACCCAGTGCAAAAGTCTGTGAAGGCCAATCCAGCAAGAAGAACATAAGATGGAGTCCTGAGAGACGGGTTCCTCCAAATTGCCGCCATAATCAAAGCGTTTCCCATCACTGTCATCGGTGCTAGAAGTGAGGTGACAACACAGGTTGTAAGAGTTACCTGATAGTAAACTAAGGTGCTTTTACTGGCGTTTGGAAAAAATAGAAACGAACACCAGCTGTCCGGCAAACGAGACGAATTGAAGGACATTTCCGAGAGTTGCTTGAACAGAAGATGACCCGGAAAAATGACTAGCACAGTAAATGTTGATCCTTTCTAATAATCTTATTGCTACTCTTTTGAGATTATTCTGTGAACATTATCTTGTGATATTTAATTTCTAAAAGTCTGTGTGAATTTAATTTGGTGTGGGCAGTGTATGCTAACTAAATTGTTTGGTGCAAAACTTTAACCAGGCTAGTGAACTAAAAATTATACAAACATGACAAATATAACAGCTCGAAACAACTTGGGGGAGCTTTATTCATAAACTTAGCCAAATGTCATTGTATTTGTTGTAGTGAGCTGGTTTAATTATTTCGCATTCAATTGTTTCCTTAATTATAGGGCTTTTTAACTCAGGATGGTCATGTAAGTTTGTAGATTTCTGCCAAACAGTTTCTTGTGATATTTAATTTCTAAAACTCTGTGTTAATTTAATTTGGTGTGGGCCTCTATGCCAACGTAACTGTTTGGTGCAAAACTTTTCGAAACTTTAACCAGGCTGAATTAAAAATTATACAAACATGACAAATATAATAGCTCGAAACAACTTGGGGGAGCTTTATTCATAACATCAGCCAAATGTCATTGTATTTGTTGTAGTGAACTCGTTTAATTATTTCGCATTCATTTGAAATTGATACTGCTGAGAAAATGGATATCGAAAAACACTGCATTGGTAGAAAATAACTCATTTTAGATCGATTTTAGTCACTTGGCTTAACAGTTAAATTGGTTAAGAAACTCTTGGGGTAACACGAAGATGATTAAAAGCCACTGGAACTCTTAACAAATCCCCCTTTTTTAATTAAAAACTGCATGCCATAAAAATCGGGAGTTATAACGGTGTCACTGGATAAGCCTGGATAAGCTAAATTCATGAGTACTTTTACTTATTTTTTTCTTCATTACAGAAAAACAATGAAATAACTGAATTTATTAGCTTTTGTGGTTGCACTAACTGAAAAAACGCTTTCCTTACAAGTTATCTTCCAACATTGCCTTCAAGGTTTCAGTACAAAGCGATTCATAGAGAATGACTAAATAACATATTGAAATCCTGCAGGCTGCTTTTCCGTTACAAGTCACTGAATGATCTTTATTCATCTAACAGTACAAATAATAATAACAAGTAGAAAATAAATGAATATTACAAGAACTTTTTTTGCAAAAGCAATTTTTTAAACAGCGCAATAACTTAAATTGACAAAAAATAACATACGGATAGTTGCTAATTACTAACTACATGGAAAGCAAGAATTTGTAAAAAATAATACACACACGGTACGCGAAAAGGCTTCTGATCTAGGACATTCTTTAGTTGTTGTTGTTGTTTTTGTTGCGGTTTGTTAACTTACTTACATAATTAGTTCTTACTTACATTATTACATTTTCTTGCATTATTAGTTAAATAGATCATGCAATCACCTGAAAAAACAGCTAGTTTACATTGTATTAGAAATTAATTTGTATTTTGCATTTAGCTTTCTCAATAAATAGTGTGCTTTTAAGGAAAGCGAGGAAGGCTTCGAAATAGTACTGTTTTTCTTCCCTTGAAGCGGAGAAGATATAATACTTGGCGATTATTAAGCAGAGGTTTAAACCAAGTTGTTGGCTAAAGTTGTTTGTGAAACCGTAAATTATGGTTTATCATTCAAATCGATGAATTCGTCATTTTTAATATTCCACCAGTTAGAAAAACTTTGCCAGAAATGGTTGCATTACTCTGGCATTAGGCCGGCCAAAAAATATTGTCTTCCAATCATTACTGTAAAAAATTTAATAACAAGGTTTCCTTTATTTCTACTGAAATGCAATTTATCTTTGCAGTCATAACTAGTAATAGTTCCACTATAGCAGCCACCGTCTTTATATAATTTTATTTACAGCAATAATCTAAGATTAGTGGAGTACATTTATTTGACGTCTTCAGTTATTGGAAGTCCATGGACTTCACAATTAGGCGATTTAACTGTGCCAAGTACGTCGCGACATTGTTTGCTTCGGAATTGATATTCCTTTGCGTAACAAAGACGCAGGACCTCTGTATTTTCCTGTTGCGTGCCGGACACCGCTTCATCTATCGCAGTACGTTCGAGTATTGGTAGGATTTATACGTTATCAGATATTACCACAAAAATACAGGCAGAATACGTGAACTTTTAAACCATGGTGATTATAGGTAAGGCTATTGTATTAAAAAATTGGTTTAAAATGATTTCCTCGTCAAAAAGCCTAAAATTTCTACGAATAACAAAATATGGCACATTCAAAGAAACGATAAAACAATTCTGATCCTTATTCAATCCACTCGTTGAATCAAATACTGACAACTTGGAAGAAATATCGTCATTTTTGTGAAATGAATTGCCTTGAACTGCATGACAGTGTTCGCGCTTCTATGTTCACCTAAATCCTACGATTCAAGCGATTTCCACTGTTTTCACGACGTTCACTCGCTGATTAAAACTCTGCTTCCTTGGATGTAATTTTCGGTATCACTTCAGCCAGCAAAACATGTTTCCTGCGGTCACTGAACATGCGACTGCCATTTTTGTCTGCACAACAAGAATTACCCAATGCCACCTTCTGCGCTTGCTGATAAATTAACCGAGACCACCGTGCCCGCTTAGTTTCATCAAATCGGGATCGCTTCACATATTGTACCAGATAATTCTATTATTTTTTCTACAATTCTTATTTTTCCTACAATTCCCTTTTTAAAGCGGGGATTCCTAGGATGCCTCCTCGGGTTTTTACCTCTGGGCCAAAACTCTGTTGAGGCAATTTACTGCATGTGGCTCACGCTATGCTGATATTTGATGTTCATCATTCTTCACTGAAAACTGTTTTCATAATTAGAAGCATTTTTGCGAAAGTTACAATATTGAAATTATGATGATTCGTCTTCGCTTTCTTTCTTTACAACACAAGTGCCTTACAAAACTTCTAACGCTATTTCTAATTTCTTTTATCCTCCGATAGTAAAGCAAAGGATTCGCAAACGATGAAAAGAACACAATGGCCGCGCAAACATTCATAGCTGTTAACGATGACTCAGTTTCGAATTCATCCATAATGTTAACTACGAAAACGTAGCACACGTAGGGAACATAACTCAGTAAAAATATTGCAAGAATATACAGAACAGTGAATACAGACTTTTTGTATTTTTCAATGTCAATGGCGTTTTGATTCGTTTGCACTTGACTTTGATGTTGGCGTATGATTCGAAAAACTTTGAAATAAGCGAAGGCAGTGACAAAAAAACAAAGCACTGCTCCCGTAAATAAAATAACAACAAATACACTAAAAAATTCATTCGTATAATACCAGTGATACATGTGACAAGCGTAAAACACAATTAGAAAAACTACCAACGTTACGTAAATAATAATGACCCGACGCACTGTAAGAAGAGATCTTCGACTCATATGCAGCCATCTTTCTACAGCTATTATTGTCATGACGATGACTGTTAATGAGGAAAAATAGTATCCAATTCCTTCTGTTACAACACCAGCAATGCACAATATGTTTCTGTTTCCAGCTATTCTCGCTAACTGGTACACAACATAAAATGGCTGAGTAAGCAAACCAGTGCAAAAGTCTGTGAAGGCCAAGCCAGCAAGAAGAATATAAGATGGAGTCCTAAGAGACGGGCTCCTCCAAACTGTCGCCATAATCAAAGCATTTCCCGCCATTGTTATCGGTGCTAGAAGTGAGCTGACAACACAAGTCGTAAGAGTTACCTGATAGTAAACTGAGGTTCTTTTACTGGCGTTTTGAAAAAATAGAAACGAGCACCAGCTATCCGGTAAACGAGAGGAATTGAGGGCCATTGCCGAGAGTGACTCTGAAACCTCGAGCTTTATCGAAAAGAACTGGCACTGTGACTTTTGGCTTTTTCTACTCTTTAATGGTCCTTGATCACTCTTTCAAGGCAATTCCTTGATGACTTGCTCTTAAAGGTTGTCGTTTTCTAGTTCGTTGTGAGTCAGTATGCAAAGTGCATTATTTTGTGTTGAAGATTCATCTGAACTGAACATCGTATAAACATTATAAATAGCACAAAACAATCTTGTGGAGCTACATTGTATTCATTACATCAGACTAATGGCATAATAGTAGTATTTGATTTCGCAATTAGTTTAAACTTGGATGTTATAATAAAGGATTTGCTTGATATTTCTTCAAGGGGACTTAACGCATATTACATAAATAATATTTCTAACCCTCCGCAAGTACAAATCGTGTAAACATCACAGATAGCACAAAAGGCCTTGGGAGAGTTTTATTTATTAAATCCGAATAATGCTATTATACTCCTATTTGATTTCGCTTACATTTATACAAATAAGGAATTGTAAACGTTTCTTCAAGTCGCCTAAACACACATTATACATTTCCGCATTCATTTTCAAATTCTAATTTTATAAAATAGGATTTGTTTTATGTTTCTTCAAGTGGGCTAAACCCAAATTATTACATGCTATAAGAATCGAGAGTTCTAAAGGTCTCTGGATGGGTCTGTGTAAGCTAAATTGATGGGAACTTCCTGCAGGTTATACTTTCCATTACACTGAGGTTACTAAACGATCTTTATTCAGCTTACAGTAGAAATAATAATTACAAATAGAAAATAATGGAAAATTACAAGAATAGTTGCATTTCTCTGGCATTAGGTCGGCCAAAAAACTTATCTTCCACTGATTACTGAAAAAAATTTATTTACAAGGTTTCCTTTATTTCAACTGAAATGCAATTTCTCTTTGCAGTCATAATTATGACTGTGACTGTTTTATGATATTCTACATTTCTTCACTGACAAATGTTTTTATAAGTATTTTGCAAATGGTATAATATTGAAATTATTATGATTCCCCTCCGTTCGCATTACAAAACAGGCTCACAACAAAACATTTTACACCATCTGTTATTTCCTTTATTCTCCGATAGTAAAGCAAGCCGATTCGCAAACGATGAAAAAAACACAATGGCCGAACAAACATTTAAGGCCGTAATCGACGACTCAGTTTCGGATTTGTTCATAACGCTTAAGGCCAAAAGGCAGCACACCAAGGGAAAGTAGCTCAATAAAAATATTGCAAGAATATACAGAATTGTAAAAAAAGACTTTTTGTATTTTTCCATGTCGATGGCGTTTTGATTCGTTTGCACTTGACTTTGATGTTCACGTATGATTTGAAAAACTTTGAAATAAGCGAAGATAGAGAGAACAAAACAAAGTACTGCAGCGAAAGCGAAAATGACTCCAGCCTCACCAAAAACGTCATCCGTATTGTATCGACCATAAATGTAACAAGCGACAATCGGAATTAGCAAAGCTGCAATCGAGATATAAAGAATAACGACTCGACGCACTGTAAGAAGAGATCTTCGGCTCATATGCAGCCATCTTTCTACAGCTGCTATTGTCATGACAATTACTGTTAGAGAGGAAAAGTAGTATGCGATACTGTAGTAAATAATACCAGCAATGCAAAATATCGTTCTGTTTCTATTAAATCTCGCTAACTGGATCATAACAAAAAACAGTTGACTCAGTAGCCCAGTGCAAAAGTCTGTGAAAGCCAAACCAGCAAGAAGAACATAAGATGGAGTCCTGAGAGACGGGCTCTTCCAAATTGCCGCCATAATCAAAGCATTTCCCACCACTGCCATCGGTGCCAGAAGTGAGGTGACTACACAGGTTGTAAGAGTTATCTGATAGTAAACCGAGCTGCTTTTACTAACGTTTGGAAAGAATAGAAACGAACACCAGTTGTCCGGTAAACGAGAGGAATTGAAGGCCATTGTCGAGAGTAAGCCTGAAACATCGAGGAGCTCTACAGCGTTACTTCCACAGTGAATTTTGGATTTTCCACTTATTCCTACGTGCTGTTTGATTTGGTTTCCTTGAATATTACAGTATAATATTTAGTTCTTAATGTTTGAGCTTTTTAAATTCGTTGCATGTGGGTCATGCATTCAGTATGCCAACTGGATTATTTTGTGCTGAGAATTTAACCAGGATGAAAGTTAATATCGTATAAACATCACAAATAGCACAAAACACCTTGGGATAGTTAAATATTGTTAGTTGGGAGAGTCTAATGTCATAGTACTCATGTTTGTGTTCCCATTCATTTTTTTTATAAAAGAAGATTTGTTTAATGTTTCTTCAAGTGGGCCTAACACATATTACATATATATAATTTAACTCTCTGTTGTTTTGTCTATACAAAATAAATGAAAAAGAACATAAACCCTGCTGGGCTTTTGCCACCTTGATGTAGAATACAGGACAATGTTCTTGTTAAATTTCGTCGCCTAAATTAAAGTTGCACATAATAGATTCTCAGGCGTGGATCAATATGCCAACAGAACTACTTGGTATCGAAAAATTAATCACACTGCACTATAAAAAGCATTGAAACATCACAAAAAACACACACAAAAAAAACACCTTGGGGGAGTTTAATCATATTTATCACATCGGCCAAGCGGACTAAACGATACTGGGAGATTATGTTCTTTTCAATTTCTTCCAGATGATATATCTTTTAACGCGATGAAAGTCAATAATAATCTACGAGAGTATTGGTTGGCTCTGGAACTCTGGATGGATAGCACATAAACTGTTATTATTTTTTCTCTAAAAGAATTGTTTTCTATATTTAATTGTCACGGATAAGTTCCCAATGAAGATAGACGGGTTCCTCCTAATTGCTGCCATAAGTAAAGCATTTCCCGCCACTGCCATCAGTGCTAAAAGTGAAGTGACAGCCCAGTTTATAAGAGTTATCCGATAGTACAATGTTATTTCTAATACAATTTCTCTCTCTTATCACTGGCTAAAATTCCATAAATATTTTTTTTTGCTAATTTTTTTTTTATTCATCTCTGTTCCCTTTACAAAACATCGTGTTGCTTACGATACTTTTTACAATATCTCTTATTTCTTTTATCCTCCGATTGTAAAGCAAGGGATTCAAGCACGATGAAGAAACACAATGGCCACACAAACATCTATGGCTGCTGACGAACGTAACTCAGTAAAAATATTCAGTCTACTAGTAGTAGTGCTAAAATTTCCAGAGACATAAAAGATCGCCATTAGTACGAAATTGCGAAATCCATGATTCTGTGTCCAAGTTTGCGGATCGAGTAGAAGACAGCACTCTGTGATTTTATCAAAAACAGATGAGTCAAGACCTCTATTGTGTCATGAGAGAGGCGGATTTAATAATTCAAACTTCGCCAGCGTGTAAACGTTGTTTAAATGTGCAAATTTGAATTTAACGCCTTTCATCTTTTTTTAAAAGCGCTATTTTAGAATTCCGCTTCTGTCATGACACACTAAAATATCCCTGGAATACCTCTCTGCAATGCTAGCTCATGAAGCTCTAAATCCGCGATGAATTCTTGGACACAAAATCGTCCGAAAAGTCCAAACTTTGAGATTTCCAAAGGTGTTCCGAATAAAACACGAGTGCCAAAGGAGGTAGTTACGGTAATTATGGTTATTGCATTCCAAGCCTAATGTCAGAAAAGAACAATGCGTTTTCAAAAAAGAACACGTTTGCTTATGAATTTTAATGCATTTACTCTATTTTGTCTCTGATGTATAAATCATTGAAACAAGGATATCTATTTTCAGAACCGATTTATTACATGTTACGTTTGAGTAAACATTTTGCTCACAGGTTCCGTGCCATACGTGAACACTTCAAATCACGCGCCATGTTTTAGCATAATTATTTCATTCAGTCATGAATGTTTCGTACACTTGTCGTTTTCAGTCCTTGCACTTTGTGCATATGCTTTAAATAAATGCATAATGATGAACTTAAGCTGTGACCCGCGACCTTATCTCCTTTGACTCACATGTAAACACTGACGTTGTACTGATATTTTGAGTAACAATAAGATCATGGTTATCATTCATCCAGCCTGTTTGTTTTTTAAAGTATCTAACAACTACTGTAGACTTTTGCGTTCTCTTTACAACATAATTTCCTTACCATATTTTGAAATTACGTTCTATTTACAGCGTTTCATAGTTATATTTATAACGCTTTCCTCTATCCTCTAGAAGTACATAACTGTAAGACCGAAATATATATGATTCTGACCTTCTAAGTCCTCCTTTTAACGTATTTAACACGCGTTAAATTATCAAGATTCCTCTCCGTTTTCTTTACAAAATAAGTTCCTTGCGATGCTTCTTATACTAGTTCTAATTTCCTTTATTCTCCAATAGTAAAGCAAGGGATTCGCAAACGATGAGGAAAACACAATGGCCGCGCAAACAGTGATGGCGGTTAACAAGGATTCAATTCCGAATTTATTGAAAATGCCAGCTACGAAAAAACAGCACACGAAAGGAACGTAGCTCAGTAGAAATATTGCGAGAATATAAAGAATAGTAAATACGGACTTTTTGTATTTTTCGATGTCAATGGCATTTTGATTCGTTTGCACTTGACTTTGATGTTGACGTATGATTCGAAAAACTTTAAAATAAGCGAAGATAGTGAGAACAAAACAAAGTGTTGCAGATAAAAAGAAAATAGTAAGGAATTCATTTGCATTGTACCGACCGTACATGCCAGCGCCAGCGACAATCGGAATTAGCAAAGCTGCAATCGTGATATAAAGAATAACGACTCGACGCACTGTAAGAAGAGATCTTCGACTCATATGCAGCCATCTTTCTATAGCTATTATTGTCATGACGTTGACTGTTAGAGTTGAAAAGTAGTATGCGACACAAAAGGTGATAAAACCAGCAATGCAGAAGATCGTTCTGTTTCCAGCTAAACTCGCTAACTCGTACATAACAAAAAACGGCTGACTCAGTAACCCAGTGCAAAAGTCTGTGAAAGCCAAACCAGCAAGAAGAACATAAGATGGAGTCCTGAGAGACGGGTTCTTCCAAATTGCCGCCATAATCAAAGCATTTCCCACCACTGCCATCGGTGCTAGAAGTGAGGTGACAATACAGGTTGTAAGAGTAACCTGATAGTAAACTGAGCTGCTTTTACTGAAGTTTGATAAAAATAAAAACGAATCCGAACACGAGCTGTCCGGTAAAGGAGAGGAATTGAAGGCCATTGTCGAGAGTGCACAGTGAATTTTGGTTTCTCCGCTTTTGTGGATGTTGTTACTTCCCTTAATCCTACGCTCTCTTTGATTTGGATTCCTTGAATATTATAGTGTAATGTTTAGTTCTTAACTGAATGTTTGACCTTTTTAAATTCGTTTTGGGTCATGCATTTAATATGCCAACTGGATCATTTTGTGTTGAGAATTGAACCAGGATGAAAGTTAAAGTCGTACAAATATCACAAATAGCACAAAACTCCTTGGGAGAGTTAAATTTCATTTATTAAATCAGACTAAAGTCATAATACTAATGTTTGTTTTCGTATTCATTTTTAAATTTGTGGGTAAATGAATATTTCATAAATATGAATAACTCTTTTCCAGATATGATGTTTTGTCTATAAAAATGAATGAAAAATGAGCGGGAGCCCTGACACCCTTGATGAATTGGAAAATGTTCTTGTTATCTAAATTAAAGTAGCACATAATAGATTCTCAGGCGTGGGTCAGTCTGCCAACTGAGCTATTTGGTGTCGAAAGATTAATCAGACTGGCGTTAACTATGAGCCATTGAAACTCATGCACAAATATCACAAAACACCCTGGGGGAGTTTAATCATATTTATTACATCGGCAGAGCGGTATTAACGATACTGGGAGATAATGGTCTTTCAAATTCTCTTCCAGACAATATATCCCTTTTCTCGATGAAAATTAATAAAAATCGAAAGAGATATTGGTGGGCTGTGAAACGCTGGATGCATGGAGAAGACAGGAATTGTTTTGGAAAAACTTGCACCTATATTTAGGTAGTACATATAAATAGGTTCCCGGCCAATGAAAAGCCAGTTTGCTGTAAACAAAAGCTTTTTACTAATTATTCCTTGCATTCTTAATGAAAGAAATTGTAGCATTTCTAAAATAAAAAAGAAATATTTCTTTTTTCAGTTTGTGATCTGTACGTAAAAGATCAAACGATGTACATTCCTTGATCAGTTATCACTATGATAAGCAATGAGTAATCTTTCTCCTTCTCTTTGCGGAAGCCAGAGATTGTTGCTAAACGTTACTAACAATATTTCTTTTATTTTAAAATGCAATTTGTCTTTGTGATCAGTAGCTAAATTCGCATGGCGGTAAGACTCGTGTTGTACTGATTGAACTGAAGAAGGATTAGATAGTAATGATGAAGCAGTATATTACTTATTCAACAAGTGATAAAGTATTAAAAGCAGACTTTGGCTGAATTTGATTCCGATGATAACAATGATTAAATTGCTATTGAAAAAACACACACTGGTGTAGAGAATAACTCATTTTGGACACTCTAGGATGAACGATGTAAATTGGTTTGGAAGCCAGTTGGGACAAACGAACATCAAATACATTGTAGCTCTTCAGCATACCTCCTTGTTTAATTAATTAAAAGCTGCATGCTGTAAAATTAAGATGCATATTTTGCACTTCTGAGAAATGTTGAGATAACCTTGTCTATTTATTTCGTCGCTGCCGTTAAAACGCTTTACATAGCAAATCATCTTGCAATAACTCTTTAAAAATAAATGCTCTTTAAAGACCAAGTAGCATCACCGGTACAGGAACGACAAATTTATTAAATCCCCGCTAATTATTATTTTTATCACTAGCTTCATTCCCATTAAGTGTGACTCACGCTGTACTGTTTGCTTCTTTTTAAAGTATCTGAGTAGGTGTTCCAATGTAAAACGTTTTATGATTCCTCTCCGTTCCCTTTACAACAAACGTTCCTTACAATACTTCTTACACTATCTCTTATTTCCTTTATTCTCCGATAGTACAGCAAGGGATTAAAAAACGACGAAGAAAACACAATGACCGCGCAAGCATTAATGGCTGTTGTCGAGAATTCAGTTCTGTAATGCGGATCGATTATGCTAATTACCAAAAGGCAGCACACGTAGGGAACGTAACTCAGTAAAAATATTGCAAGAATATAAAGAATTGTGAATACAGACTTTTTGTATTTTTCGATGTCAATGGCATTTTGATTCGTTTGCACTTGACATTGATGTTCACGAATGATTTGAAAAACTTTGAAATAAGCGAAGATAGTGAGAACAAAACAAAGTGCTGCCCCCCAAAAGAACATAACAACAAGTATACTGGAATATTCGTTAGTATAAGTAAAACTGTATATGAGCCAAGGGAGAAATAGAAAAAGCAGAACAGCAGATGTTATATAAAGAATAACGACTCGTCGCACTGTAAGAAGAGATCTTCGGCTCATATGCAGCCATCTTTCTACAGCTATTATTGTCAGGACGATTCCTGTTAGAGAAGAAAAGTAGTATGCAGTGCTATATGTGATAAAGCTGAGAATACTAAACGTCTTTCTTCTCCCTGCTACTCTCTCCAATTGGTACATAACAAAAAATGGTTGACTCAGAATCCCAGAGCAAAAGTCTGTGAAGGCTAAACCAGCAAGAAGAACATAAGATGGAGTCCTGAGAGACGGGTTTCTCCGAACTGACGCCATAATCAAAGCATTTCCCGCCACTGCCATCGGTGCTAGAAGTGAGGTGACAGCACAGTTTGTAAAAGTTACCTGATTGTAAACTGACATGCTTCTCTGGCTTCTACTCGAATTTGGAAAAGATAGAAACGAACACCAGCCGTCCGGTAAACGAGAGGAATTAAAGGACATTGTAGCTAGTCACTCTGAACCTCGAACAGCTTGACAGAAACTGTAGACGAGCCCAGTTTTGGCTTTTCCACTTTTTTATGGTCTTTGATTCCCCTTAGCGTAGGGCCTCTTCCTTGGCAATTCCGTGAACGCTATAGTATGATATTACTTTAACGTTTGCCTTTTTTTAATTCCTGGTTGTCGTTGTGGGTCGGTATGGCAACTGATTGAATTTTTTTCGTGTGTTAACGATTTAACCAGACTTCACTTAAAATCGTGTAAATATAGCAACCAACACAATTGAAAACACTTTGGGAGAGTCACATTTTATTTACCGCATTGGACGTATAGCACAGTACTAATGTATGTATTCGCATTCATCTTCAAATTGGTCGTATTTCTTCAAGTGGGCTTAACCCCTATTACATAAATATGGTTTTTAACTCTTTTCCAGATTATGAAAGAAAATGAAAAAGGAACGTGATCCCTGCTGTGCTTTGAAATCCTCCATGTTAAATACAGGGCAATTATTTTCGCGTGAAATTTTGTCTCCAACAAAAAAATTATGAAAGTATCACATAATATGTACTCAGGCGTGCGACAGTATGACAACTGAACTATTTCGAGTTGAAATTGGACCTGGCTAAACTAAAAACCATACAAAGGTCACAAATAACACAGAACACTTGGAGAAGTTCAATTTTATTACTGTTATTACATCGGCTACATAAGGCATAATAATAGTATTGTTTCCGCATTTGTTGTCAAATTAAATTGGAATGTAATTGAGGATTTGTTTAGTGTATCTTCGCAATGTCTCTCAAAGTTTGTCTTATTTAATTCGTCGTGGGTCAGTATACCAACTGAATTATTTTGAGATGAAAATTTAACTGAACTAAACATCGTATAAACATTACAAATGGCATAAAGCCCCCTGTGCGAGTTAAATTATATTAGCATTAATGGCATAGTACTAATATTTGATTTCGCATTCATTTTCAACTTGGATTTATAATAGAGGATTTGTTTGATATTTCTTTAAGGGGGCTAAAAGCGTAGTGAAAAAATAATTGGAATTTTGTCAATGTAAAAATGTGTCTTCTCACATTTTTTTCAAACCAATCTAAGCGAAACAAGTGGCAAAGTACTTAGCACATAGCAAGCATACGCCATGGGAGTATGTTTGCGAGAGCTGAAAGAAAGCAGCAAAGTAGGTTCGACAGCTACAGTGTCAGGAACTTTATATTGACTATAACCAGATTACCTTTCGGGATAGTCGAGTGCGGTATTTTTTCACAAGCAGGCACTATCTCTGTGAACATAGGCGTACGGGCCGGGGGGGAAGGGGGGTGGTAGCCCCCCTCCCCAGCTCTGGGAAATTTTGAAAATTTTCGGGCAAAACGCTCATGATTCGGGCAAAAGCACTTGGGATAAATAGAGTCCGGCTTCTGCAACACGACCAAACGGTCGAATTTAAATGCTTTCTCGGCCCTCTTTCCTATTTTTTTTTATCCGACTGATGCCAGTAACAACTTGTCCTCGGTCTGTGGTGTTTTGAAAATTATCTTATTGAATACGAGCAGCCTGAGTACTTACCTTTAGGGAAAGACTGTTGATCTTATCACGGTGAGGCAGAACGCCAATTAGACTTGAGCGACTCTACGAAGCTGCCGAAATAAGGGGAGTTTCGCCTCAGTGAAGAAACTGTGTGAATGTATCAGCGTTAAAATAAAATTGTAGACTGCTGCTGAAAAAGATTTTTCATTCCGCGATGCTCGTGTGCCACGACGACAACTCTCGATGTGCTTACAAACTGGTGCTTCTCCGCTATGGAGGATCACCATCGTGTCAACACCTTTTACACCTCCCTGGATAATAAGATATTGGCCGAAATTGAGATTTGGCTCAATGGAAATGACCAAGATGTTCTTTGTGCATTAGGTGACATCACCCTAGGTGATTCGCCCACCAGTGACAGCTTTGACCTGGTTGCCAGGTACTATAACCTCAACAGAAGCTACTCCTGGCAGGCCAACACCTGCGGTTCAGTCAATTTAAGACCGCACACGTGGAGAAATCGATAAAAACAGCTGCAGAAGTCGTTGAAACGTTGCACGAAAACAGGTTAATGTGTGTATTGAGCGCTTTTATGGCACTCAAGTCATTGCCAACAGTATTGACAAGATTATAAATATTTCGGACAATGCCTTGGAAAATTAACTTTTTCTTTTAACAAGTTTTTAATTTCAACAAGATTGAGTAAAATTGTCAATAGAGGTCATAGAGTATGTTAGATTTCAAAATATCTGTTTTTGGAATAATAACAGTTTCAGTAGACGTGACAATTTCAAACGTTTTTCTTTTTCTTGAAATTTTAGTGCTTACGCATTTGGGCATTGCTTCATTTTTTCGGGCAAGAAGATCACCGCCCACCCCCCCCCCCCCCCCCTCCCCAAGTCAGAATGTGCCCATACGCCTATGTCTCTGAAACCTTTATTTTCCTTCGCCTGCTCTAAACACTGCCTCTATTGTTATTCAGGGCTAGGGGTATTGTTATTACGCACCATCTATTGTTTTAAGAACCAATGAAGTAGCTCGTTCTGAGAGGTAGTGGGCGGCAAACTTTCTCGTAACAGCTGTAAAATGAAAAATTTGAAACAATCTTTATAAATATCTTCAATATTATAAAAAGGGTGGCATTTTCATGATTGTCACTGCTTTTTCATTTGTTTACACGTTTGCTTGTCTGTTAAAGAATGTGAACAAGAGTTACAACATATTGATTAATTACAAATCAAGGTTCTGTGAGAGATTTCCCATAGTGACATTTCTACGTAGCATCCTCCCCCATGCGTAGAAGACATTTGATCGATCGATTTAGAAAGTTTTCCCTTGTTGTTTTTGTGTTAAAATGAAATTTTTTTTTCGTATAGTTTGTCGAATTATCCCTGTAGTCATACAATTTCTCTCTGTATGGCTCACGTTGTACTCATATTTGGAGTTGAAATTCCATGCTAATCATATAGACTTGACTTTGATGTTCGTGAACGTATGATCCGAAAAACTTCAGTTAAAATAAGCGAAGGCAGTGACAAAAAAACACATTACTGCTCCGGAAAATAAAATAACAACAAACACACTAAAAAAATCATTGGTAAAATACTAGTGATACATATAACAAGCGGGAAACAATATTATCTAAACTATCAATGTGACGTAAAAAATAATGACCCGACGCACTGTAATAAATGACACCGATGCACTGTTTCCCCAGCTATTATTGCCGATGACTGTTAATGAGGAAAAATAGTATCCAATTCTTTCTGCGACAACACCAGCAATGCACAACATGTCTCTGTTTCCAGCCTTTCGCGCTAACTGGTACACAACATAAAATGGGCTTGGCTGAGTAAGTAACCCTGTCCTAAATTCTGTGAAGGTCAAACCAGCAATTAGATGGAGTCCTGATGGACGGGTTCCTTCAAATTGCCGCCATAATGAAAGCATTTCCCACCACTGCTAGAGGTGCTAGAAGTGAGGTGATAACACAGGCTGTAAGAGTTACCTGATAGTAGACTGAGGTGGTTTTACTTGCGTTTTGAAAATGTAGAGACAAACACCAGCTTTTCGGTAAATAAGAGGAATTGAGGGCCATTGCCGAAAGTTACTTAACAGCTTTACTGAAAAGAACTAGCACTGTGACTTTTGGCTTTTTCTACTTTTTAATGGTCCTTGCTCACTCTCTCTCGGCAATTCCTTGATCACTTGCTGTAAAATTTTGCGTTTTCTAGTTCGTCGTGAGTCAGTATACAAAGTGCATTATTTTGTGTTGAAAATTCAACTGAACTGAAAATCGTATAAACATTAAAGAATCCGGGGGAGTTGAATTGTTTTCATTACATCAGACTAATGGCATATTAGTAATATTCGATTTTGCAATTATTTTAAACTTGGATGTTATAATAGAGGATTTATTTGATATTTCTTGAAGGGGGGCTTAATGCATATTACATGAATAATGTTTTAACCCTCGCTAAGGCAATTTATTGGTTTCTCGATTAAAAGTAATGAAACATAAAAGAGAACTCCGGTGAGCTTTTCAAATTGTCGATATCCAATATGACAACTGGACTATTTTGTGTTGAATATTAAAGCAGGCTGAACTAAACACCATACCAACATTACCAATAGCACGGGAAACCTTGCGAGAGTTTAACTTTATAACATCGGCCTTATGTGCCATAATGCTGGTGTTTGTTTCGTAATTGCTTTCAAATTGGGTTGTAAAAGAGGAATTGTTTCGGGTGTATGTTCAAACGGGCGAAACGATATTTGGCGAGTATGTTTTTCATTTTCTTTTGCAGTAGCTATATTTCATCAGTTTTTCTCGTACAATATCAATGAAAATCGAACGAGAGAAAAAGAAACACAGGAATTGTTTTTGTTGTTGTTGAAGTTTGTCTCCTATATTTAGGTAGCACATAGATGTTCTTAATTTATGAAAACCCCAGTTTGCGGAACACAAAAGCTTTCAACAAACCATCCCATGCTTTGTTGATGGAAGCTGTAGCATTCATGAGATAAAAATAAATATATATATTTTTTGTTTACTGCGTGTTATCTTTACAGCAAACTAATTAAAAATAAAACAAAACAAGCGAGCAAGCTTGATTACAGATCAAAAGATGTTCATTCATTTCACAGTATTCCTGATAAGAAATAAAATCTTAAAAAAGTCGTTCCATTAGAGCTAGCCAAAACCTGGCTTCCAAAGATTCTTACTAAACGTAGCTTACAAGGATTCTTTTATTTCTAAATACAATTTGTGTTTGTTATTAGTAGCTAAATTCGCATGGCGGTAAGACTCGCGCTGTACTGATATTTTGAGGAAACGTTAGATAGTCATCATTAAAGTTTTAAACCCAACAAGTGATACAGTATTAAAATTTATCAAGATCCCTCTACGTTCTCTTTACAACAGAGCTTTCCAACTATATTTCGAACATTATTTCTAATTTCCTTTATCCTCCAGTAGTACAGCAAGGGATTGAAAAACGACGAAGATAACAGTAGGGTAGCACAAACGTTCGCGGCGGCAAGGACTAATTCGGTTCTGTCATCCGGGTCCACAATCACAGAAAAAACTAGTATGCAACATACGTAGGGAAGGTAACTTATTACAGATATTGCAAGAATATACAAAATTGTGAATATAGACTTTCTGTATTTTTTCATATTAATGGCATTTTGATTTGTTCGCACTTGATGTTGATGTTGACGTATGATTCGAAAAACCTTGAAATAAGCGAAGATAAAAAGAAGAGAACAGAGTGCTGCTGCTAACAAGAAAATAATTAAAACCGCACGGAACAATGACTTATTCTCAGTATATCGACTGTATATGTAACAAGCGTCAAACGGAATAAGGAAAACTACAAAAGTGACACATAAAATAACGACTCGACGCACTGTAAGAAAAGATCTTCGGCTCATATGCAGCCATCTTTCTACAGCTATTATTGTCATGACGAAGCCTGTTAGGCATGTGAAATAGCTGTTAGCACCGTCAGTGAACGCTAGAGTAATACAGAACATCTTTGTATTTCCTGTTACGCCCGCCAATTCGTACATAACATAAAATGGCTGAGTTAGTAACCCAGTACAAAAGTCTGTGAAGGCCAAACCAGCAAGAAGAACATAAGATGGAGTCCTGAGAGACGGGTTCCTCCAAATTGCCGCCATAATCAAGGCGTTTCCGATCACTGCCATCGGTGCTAGAAGTGAGGTGACTACACAGGTTGTAAGGGTTACCTGATAGTAAACTGAGGTACTTTTACCGGCGCTTGATAAAAAGAGAAACGAACGCCACATGTCCGGCAAACGAGATGAATTGCAAAACATTTCCGACAGTTGCTTGAACAGAAAATGACTAGCACAGTGAATTTTGGCTTTTCCACCTTTTTTGATCCTTGCTAATATTCTTATTTCTTCTCTTTTGAGACTTTTCTGTGAACAATATCTTGTTCTTGTTTACTTCGGCGTCGGCCTGTATGCCAACTAAACTGTTTGGTGCAAAACTTTAACCAGGCTGAACTAAACATGACAAATATAATAGCTAGAAACAACTTGGACGGGCAGGGGGGGGGGGGGGGGGGGAGGGGGCTTTATTCATAAAATCAACCGAATGTCATTGTATTTGTTCTAGTGAGTTCGTTTAATCATTTCGTATTTAAATATTTCCTTAATTATAGAGCATTTTAACTCAGGATGGTCATGTAAGTTTGCAGTTTTCTTCCAAAGGAAGTATTAAGTTTGTAAACATTTCTCAGTTTTCGTTAAAAAAGGCCAATAAATACAGACGTCAAATTTTGGAACCCTAGAATAGCTTGGAACAAAGCAGTTTCTTGTCAAAATGTGTCTCCGCACTTTCTGACAGAAATTTATACTGCTGAGAAAATCTATATCGAAAAACACTGCATTGGTAGAAAATAAATCATTTAAGACACTTGGCTTAACAGCTAAATTGGTTATGAAACACATGGGGTAAAATAATTATAATTAAAAACCACTGGAACTCTTAACGAATCACTCTTTGTTTAATTAAAAACTCCATGCATAAAAATTAGAGTGTTTACGGTGTCTCTGAAAAAGCCGGATAAGCTAAATTGATGAGTACTTTTGCTTAATCTTTTTTTTCATAACAGAAAAACAATGAAATAACCGAAATTATTAACTTTATGGCTGCAATAAACGCTTTCCTAACAAGTTATCTTCCAACGATGCCTTCAAGGTTTCATTACAAATCGATTCAATCATAGAGAGTGACTAACACACTGAAATCCTGCAGGCTGCTTTTCTGTTACAGTTCACTAAGTGATCTTTTTCAATCCAACAGTAGAAATAATAATTACAAGTGGAAAATAATAATTGAATATTACAAAAATATGACAGATAGTTGCTAGTTGCAAACTACATGGAAGGCAAGAATTAATAAAAAACACACATAATTTACGCGAAAGGCTTCTGATCTAGGACATTCTTTTGTTGTTGTTGTTGTTTTTGATATTGTTGTGATTTGTTTACTTACTTGCATTATTAGTTCTTACTTACATTATTACAATTTCTTGCATTATCAGTTAGATATATCATGCAATCACCTAAAAAACAGCTAGTTTACATTGTTTAAGAGATTAATTTGTATTTTGCATTTAGTTTTCTCAATAAATAGTTTGCTTTTAAGGAAAGCGAGGAAGGCTTCGAAATAGTACTGTTTTCTTCCTTTTAATCAGAGAAGGTACAATACCTGGCGATTATTAAGCAGAGGTTTAAACAAAGTTTGTTGGCTAAAGTTGTTTGTGAAACCGCAAATTATGGCTTTATCATTAATTCAAATCGATGAAGTCGTCATCAGTTAACATTATGGCTATTTTTTAATTTTTCGGACGTTGCGGCGGACCCGGAAGGAGCAAATCTTTTATGGCTCCTAACGCGGCCACAAAATCATTTTAAATTAAACCAAATCTGTTTTAGTTCTAGCCTTGGTTAAGTATTGTAGTTGGCAGAGTTTTAAGCAAAATTACTTTTTAGGCGAATTTGCGAGTGGGTGGTTTTCACAGAGACAGCCTCTTAACACGCGTTACAATATCAAGATTCCTGTTCGTTTTCTTTACAAAATACGTTCCTTGCGATACTTCTTACACTAGATGTAATTTCCTTGATCCTCCAATAGTAAAGCAAGGGATTCGCAAGCGATGAAGAAAACAAAAAGGCCGCGCAAACATTTATGGCCGCGGACGACGATTCAGTTCCTAATTCATCCATAATAGCAACTACGAAAACGCAGGACAGGTAGGGAACGTAACTCAGTAAATATATTGTAAGAATATAAAGAACTGTGCTTACAGACTTTTTGTATTTTTCGATGTCGATTGCATTTTGATTCGTTTGCACTTGACTTTGATGTTGACGTATGATTCGAAAAACTTTGAAATAAGCGAAGATAGTGAGAACAAAACAAAATGCTGCACAGGAAAGGAAAATAGTAAGGAACTCATTCGTATTGTACTGATTATACATGTAACAAGCCACAAGCGGAATTAGCAAAACTGCAATCGTGATAGAAAGACTAACGACTCGACGCAGTGTAAGAAGAGATCTTCGGCTCATATGCAGCCATCTTTCTACACCTATCATTGTCAGGACGATTCCTGTTAGAGTGGAAAAGTAGTATGTAATGCCATATGTGCTAACACCAGCAATGCAGAACATCTTTCTGTTTCCAGCTAATCTCGCTAACTGGTACATAACAAAAAACGGCTGACTCAGCAACCCAGTGCAAAAGTCTGTGAAGGCCAAACCAGCAAGAAGAACATAAGATGGAGTCCTGAGGGACGGGTTCCTCCAAATTGCCGCTATAATCAAAGCATTCCCCATCACTGCCATCGGTGCTAGAATTGAGACGACAACACAGGTTGTAAGAGTTACCTGACAGTAAACTGAGGTGCTTTCAAAGGAGTTTCGAAAAAATAGAAACGAACACCAACTCTTCGGTAAGCGAGAGGAATTGAAGTCCATTGCTGAGAGTTACTCTGAAACCAAGCTGATTAACAAAAAATGACTTGCACAGTGAGCGAGTTTGGACTGTTCGCGTATTACGGTGCTTTATAATTTCCCTATTCCTACTCTTCCAAGAAAATTCTGTGAACACTATGTCGAGATGTCTGTGTATATTTAATTCGGTCTGGGCCTGTATGCCACTTGAACTGTTTGGTGTTGAAAATGTAACATAAGTGAACTAGAAAAGTATCAGAAATAGCTCGAAACAACTTGGGGGAGCTGTATTTATTACATCAACTTTATCTCATTGTATTTGTTTTCGTAAGTTCTTTTAATTATATTGCGCGTTCAATTGTTTCTTTAATTAAAGGGCTCCTTAACTCAGAATGGTCATGCAAGTTTGTAGTCTTTTGTCATAGGAAATCTTTATAATTCTCCTCTTCTTTCTTTGCAAATTAATCAATATCGCTTTCAAATTTCAAGCTGTAGAATAGTTTCAATCAAAGGGGACTTTTGTTGAAAATTTATTTGCTGACTTTGAAACAGAGATTGATTCTGATGAGAAAAATGATGAAATTGCTATTGAAAAAGAGCACACGTATAGAGAATAAAACATTTCGGACACTCTAGGATGAACAATTTAATTGGTTTGGAAGCCAGATGGAGAAAGCGATTATCAAATCCATTGTAACTCTTCCGGAATAACTCCTTGTTTAATTAAAAGCTGCGTGATAAAAATATATCACTTCGGAGAAATGGTAAAAACCTTGTTTATTTATTTCGTGACTGCCGTGAAAACTCAAAAAAAAAAATCAAGTGTGTAGTAAATAATAAAGATGGTAATTTTTTTTAAAATTTTGTCATTGTTGAAAAAGATCATCTTCATTATTTATTACCGAGCTTAAAATTATTTATTACACTCTTGATGATATCGACATTGCCGATCATTGCTAGCAATATGCAAGACGCGTGTCACATATCAACCTAGCAAATGGCCAAGCTCACCACGAGTCTCTCGTCGCTCAGTTGGTTAGAGCGCCCAACCGGTATTTGGGAGGCTATGGGTTCGATTTCCGTGCCCGTGCCATTGTTGAAAAAGATCTTCTTCATTATTTATTACCGAGCTTAAAATTTACCATCTTTATTACTATCTCTTATTTCCTTAATCCTCCGGTAGTAAAGCAAAGCATTCACAAACGATAAATAGAACACAATGGTCACGCAAACATTCATGGCCGCTGACGATGATTCACGATCAGTTCCGAATTCGCCCACAATGCTAATTACCAAAACACAGCCACGTAGGGAGCATAACCCAGTATAAATATTGCAAGAATATCCAGAACTGTGAATAGAAACTTTTTGTATTTTCGATGTCAATGGCGTTTTGATTAGTTTGCACTTGACTTTGATGTTGGCGTATGATTCGAAAAACTTTGAAATAAGCGAAGGCAGTGACAAAAAATAACAAAGTACTGCTCTCGAAAATAAAACAACAACAAATACACTAGAAAATTCATTCGTATAATACCAGTGATACACGTGACAAGCGAAACTACAAACGTGACGTAAATAATAATGACCCGACGCACTGTAAGAAGAGATCTTCGGCTGATATGCAGCAACCTTTCAACAGCTATTATAATAATAATAATAATAATAATAATAATAATAATAATAATAATAATAATAATAATAATAATAATAATAATAAATAATAATAATAATAATAATAATAATAAAATATTTATATAGCGCCAATATCCTAAAAGTTCAAAAGCGCTTTACAGTTAGAAGTATTAAAAACACTTGAAAAATATTAAAAATTGTAAAATAGTTATAAAAATGCCTTAAGACTAATAAAATAAAAATAAAAAATGTCGCTAAAAAGTTATAAAAATGCTTTTTTAAAAAGGAACGTTTTTAGTTTATGTTTAAAAAGGGACACTGAGGAGCTGTTCTTGATGTCAGACGGAAGAGTTTTCCAGAGTGTAGGAGCTGCTACAGAGAAAGATCTTGCGCCATATGTTTTCAAATTGAAGTGCGGAATGGAAATAAGTTCTTTAGAAGATGAACGTAGCTGACGAGACGGAGTGTAAGGAGTGAGAAGATCGCGAACGTATGAAGGTGCCAGATCGTTTAGGGCCTTATACGTGATGAGTAGAATTTTAAAGATGATACGATAGTTAACAGGAAGCCAGTGGAGATTAAACAAAATAGGTGTGATGTGTTCGTGTTTTCTAGAGAGGGTGATGAGACGAGCAGCGGCATTCTGGACGTGCTGTAACTTTTTTAAAAGACAGTCTGGTAAGCCATAGAGTAGAGAATTACAGTTATCCAATTTTGAAGAAACAAACGCATGAACAAGTATTTCATTTTATTGTCATGACGATGACTGTTAATGAGGAAAAATGGCATCCAATTTCTTCTGTGACAACACCAGCAATGCACAACATGTTTTTTGTTTCCATGCAGCTATTCTCGCTAATTGGTAGACAACATAAAATGGCGGAGTAAGTAACCCTGTGCAAAGGTCTGTGAAGGCCAAACCAGCAAGAAGAACATAAGATGAAGTCCTGAGAGACGGGCTTCTCCAAAGCATTTCCCACCACTGATATCGGTGCTAGAAGTGAGGTGACAACACAGGTTGTAAGAGTTACCTGATAGTAAACTGAGGTGCTTTTGCTGTTCAAAATGTTAAATAAGTGAACTAGACAAATATCACAAATAGCTCGAAATAACTTGGGGGAGCTGTATTTATTACATCAGCTTTATCTCATTGGATTTGTTTTTGTGACCTCGTTTAGTCATATTGCGCATTCAACAAAGGACTTCTTAACTCAGGATGCTTGCAAGATTGTAGTTTGTATCATAGGAAATCCATTTTTCCCTTCCAATCAATAAATATAGCTTTCGAATTTCAAATATCAAATTTCGAAAATTTTTCGCTAGGCTGACTTTCAAACAGAACTGATTCTGATGATAAAAATAATAGAATTGGTTTTGAAAAGAATAACTCATTTTGGAAAGTCTATGATGAAGAATTATACTGCATGGGTTGGAAAGCAGTTGGGAAAAATGAACATCAAATCCATTGTAGTTACTCCGGAATAAGTCCTTTAATTAATTGAAAGCTTCATGCCACAAACTAAAGAGGCAATTTTTTGCACTTTGAAGAAATGGTGAAAAACCATTGTGTATTTAGCTCGTGGATTCCTTACAAACGCTTTACATTGCAAACCATCCTGCAATAATTCTTTTAACATAAACATTCTTTTGAAACAAGGTAACGTGTACAGGTGTAGAGGAAAGCTAAATAAAATATATTTAATTCGGGTAATGACTACTTTTCTGCACGTCGAATGATCCTTCTTTATCTAACAGTTATATTACAATTACTTAACAATGGAATATTTTGAAAATCATTGCATTTTCCATTGCGTAAGCCAAACAACTGAATTTTTCTAAATTAAAACATTTAGTTATAAACTCTCTAATATTTCTAAATACAATTTCTCTTTTATTACTTATAAGCTAAATTCCAATGACGTGTGACTCGCGTTATACTGTTGTACAATGTTAAGCGTTTTATGATTCCTCTCCGTTCCCTTTACAACACAAGCTCTTTACGATATTTCTAACACTATCTCTTATTTCCTTTATCCTCCGATAGTAAACCAAGGGATTCAAAAACGATGAAGAGAACACAATGGCCGCGCAAACATTTAGGGCTGCTATCGACGATTCAGCGCTGAAATCGTACGTAATGCTAATTACCAAAATGCAACACACGTAGGGAACGTAACTCAGTAAAAATATTACAAGAATATAAAGAATTGTGAATACTGATTTTCTGTATTTTTCGATGTCGATGGCGTTTTGATTAGTTTGCACTTGACTTTGATGTTCACGTATGATCCGAAAAACTTTGAAATAAGCGAAGATAGTCAGAGAAAAACAAAATGCTGCACCAAATAACAACGCAAAAATAAATGCGCTTAAGAATTCATTCGTCTTATACCAATTGTACATGTGGTAAGCGACAAGTAAAATAAGCAAAACAACAGATATTATATAAAGAATAACGACTCGACGCACTGTGAGAAGAGATCTTCGGCTCATATGCAGCCATCTTTCAACAGCTATTATGGTCATGACGATGACTGTTAGGCAAGAGAAATTGTATCCAACGCCTTCTGTGATAACAGCAGCAAAACAGAATATCTTTCTGTTTCCAGCTAATCTCGCTACCTGGTACATAACAAAAAAAGGCTGACTCAGTAACCCAGTGCAAAAGTCTGTGAAGGCCAAACCAGCAAGAAGAACATAAGATGGAGTCCTGAGAGACGGGTTCTTCCAAATTGCCGCCATAATCAAAGCATTTCCCGCCACTGCCATCGGTGCTAGAAGTGAGGCGACAATACAGGTTGCGAGAGTACCCTGATAGTATACTGAGGTGCTTTCATTGACGTTTGGAAAGAATAGAAAAGAACACCAACTGTCCGGTAGACGAGAGGAATTGAAGGACATTACCGAGAGTTGCTCTGAAACCTCGAGCAGGTTAACAGGAAAGGACTCGCATAGTGAATTTGGTTTATCCGTTTTTATGGTTCTTCCCAACTCTTCATACCCGATCTCTCCTGGCAATTCCGTAAATCATTATTTATTAAAGTTTGTCTTCTTTAATTCGACGTGAGTCATTATCCCGACTGAATTATTTTGTGTTGAAGTTTTAACCAGGCTGTACTAAACATCATATATGCATTA
This sequence comes from Meandrina meandrites, assembly GCA_963693305.1. NCBI lineage: Eukaryota > Metazoa > Cnidaria > Anthozoa > Scleractinia > Meandrinidae > Meandrina > Meandrina meandrites. Next base: position 11,621,211 of record OY855906.1, read on the forward strand.
CAAATAGCACAAAACACCTTGGGAGAGTTACATTGTATTCGTTATATCGGAATGATTTCGCTTTCATTTTCAAATTGGATTTCTTCAAGCGGGTTTTACGTATATTAGATATTAATTTTTTTACCTCCTTCAAGACGAGTTATTGTATTCTCGATGAAAAAAGAATGAATAGATTCTCAGGCGTCGGTCAGTGTGCCTGCTAAACTATTTTAGGTGAAAATTGGACCAGACTGAACTATAAACCATTCAAACTTCTCAAATATCTCAAAGAACCTTGGGGGAGTTCAATCTTATTCCATCAAATTGGAGATTGTAATTTGGTCTGAAACGATACTGCACGACACAAAGTGATTATCACTTTACTATACCCATTTTGAAATCTCACAATTAAATCGACCGAATACAGGATTTCAGTCAGTTCAGTTCAAATAGAAAAACGCGATTAAAAGAGCAAAAAACAGTGCGATTCGTGAATAAATCGCACTGCTGTGAGCCAGTCAGATTGCAAGGATCATCACGGGTTTTAAGATGGATGTAATAAATCCTTATATTTTGTATTTTAGCGTGGAGCAGTGTATACAAACATATGTAAAAAATCCAAGTTAAACAAAACCATAGAGCAAGATTAATGTTTTTGTGATTTTCCGCCAAAGGGAACTCTTTACAATTCGCTTGTCATGTTCTTTTTACTGATGCAATTCAATAGCAAAGAAGATAAAGAACCACTAGATTTCCAGCTGTACAGTGAATAACTTGAGAGAACTTTTTTGTAAATGCAAAAATGTGTTTTCTATTTATTCTATCAAGTTGAGAAAATTGCAATTCAATTGTGAGAGCAAGCGCTTGAATATCAAAATTATTAAGATTCCTCTTCGTTAATTTTCCAAATCAAGTTTCTTGCGATACCTCTTACACTATCTTTAATTTCCTTCATCCTCCAATAGTAAAGCAAGGGATTCACAAACGATGAAGAAAACACTGCCATCGGTGCTAGAAGTGAGATGACAGTGACCTGATAGTAAACTGAGGGACTTTCGCTGGCGCTTGAAAAAGATTGATATGAGCACCAGCTGTCCGTTAAACGAAAGGAATTGAAATTCATTCCTGAGAGTTACTCTGAAACTGATCAGCTTCACAAAAAAATGACTAGCACAGTGAAATTTGGCTGCTCCACGTTTTACGGACCTTTATAATTCTATTACTCCTACTCTTTCCAAGACATTGTCTTGTGATATTTAATTTCTAAACGTCTGTGTATAATTAATTCGGTGTGGGTCTGTATGCTAATTGTACTATTTGGTGTTGAAAATGTTACATAAGTGAACTAAAAATTTCAGAAATACGTCGAAATAACTTGGGGGAGCTGTATTTTTTACATCAACTTTGTCTCACTGGATTTTTTTTAGGGAGATATCTATCTGTTGAGAAAATGTCTGTTGGAAAAGAGCGCACTGGTAGGAAAGAACTCATTTTCGACACTCTAGGCTAAGCAGTTAAATTAGTTTGGAAGCCAGTGGGGGAAAACGAACAACAAGACCCATTGTAACTCGGAATCACTCCATGTTTAAAGTGCCCATAACGTCATTTTTTTTTCCTTTCTCAGCTGATTCTACATTTCACCCAATGAACCTCTTAATCCTACTATTCCATGACACTGTCATGGACATTTAATTTTTAAATGTTTGTGTATAATTAATTCGGTGTAGGGCTATATGCTAACTGAACTATTTGGTGTTGAAAATGTTACATGTACATAAGTGAACTAACAAATACCGAAACAACTTGGCGGAGCTGTATATTTATTTCATCAACTTTACCTCATTGTATTTCAGTGTTTTTAGTGTGATCATTTAATGATATTGCACATTCAGTTGCCTCTTTAATTTAAGGGCTTCTTAACTCAGAATGGCCATGCAAGTTTGTAGTTTTTTGTCATAGGAAATCTGAACAATTCTCTTTTTACATTGCAAATCAATTAATATAGCTTTCAAATTTCAAAACTGTAAAAGAGTTTTGATCAAAGGGTTTTTGTTAAAAACTGGTTCGCTGAGTTTCAAACTGAAAATTAAATTGATTCTGGTGATAACAATGATAAAATTGCTATTGAAAAAGCGCACACTTGTAAAGAATAACTCATTTTGGACACTCTAGGATGAACGATTTAATTGGTTTGGAAAACAGTTGGGACAAACGAACATCAAATCCATTACAGCTCTTCCTTGTTTTATTAAAAGCTGCATGCTATAAAATTAAGATGCATTTTTTTGCACTTCAGAGAATAGCAAAATGGCCTTGTTTATTTATTTCGTGGCTGCCGAAAAAACGTTTGATATTGCAAACCATCTTGTAATAACTCTTTTAAAATACAATTTCTTTTGAGACCAAGAAACATCATCGGTGCAGGAAAGCTAAATACATTAAATCCGACTAATTACTATTTTTTATTACATATCGAATGATCTTTCTTCATCTAACAGTTTTATTACAATAACTAAGCAATGGAACTTATGAAATCATTGCATTTTTATTGCGCAAGCCAAATAACCTTAATTAAGCTATTACAGTTAATTATAAGGTTTCTATTATTTCTAAATCATGACATTTCTCTCTTTTATCACTAGCTTAATTCCCATGACGTGTGACTCACGTTGTACTGTTTGTTTGCTGGTTTTAAAGTATCTGAGCAAGTGTTCCAATGTAAAACTTTTTATGATTCCTCTCCATTCCTTTTACGACATAAATTCTTTACAATACTTCTTACACTATCTCTTATTTCCTTTATCCTCCGATAGTAAAGTAAGGGATTAAAAAACGACGAAGAAAACACAAAGGTCGTGCAAGCATTAATGGCTGTTGACGAGGAATCAGTTCTGTAATGCGGATCCGTAATGCTAATTACCAAAAGGCAGCACACGAAAGGAACGTATCTCAGTAAAAATATTGCAAGAATATAAAGAATTGTAAATACAGACTTTTTGTATTTTTCGATGTCAATGACATTTAGATTCGTTTGCACTTGACTTTGATCTCTACGAATGATTTGAAAAACCTTGAAATAAGCGAAGACAGTGAGAAAAAAACAGTGCTGCCCCCGAAAAGAAAATAATTACAAGTACACTGGAATATTCGTTAGTATAACTGAAACTGTATATGAGCCAAGGGAGAAATAGAAAAAGCAGAACAGCAGATGTAATGTAAATAATAACGGCTCGTCGCACTGTAAGAAGAGATCTTCGGCTCATATGCAGCCATCTTTCTACAGCTATTATTGTCATGACGACTACTGTTAAAGAAGAAAAGTAGTATGCAATGCTATGTGTGATAAACTGACAATACTGAACGTCTTTCTTTTCCCTGCCACTCTCTCCAATTGGTACGCAACAAAAATGGTTGACTCAGAAGCCCAGTGCAAAAGTCTGTAAAGGCCAAACCAGCAAGAAGAACATAAGATGGAGTCCTGAGAGACGGGTTCCTCCAAATTGCCGCCATAATCAAAGCGTTTCCAGCCACTGCCATCGGTGATAGAAGTGAGGTGACAACACAGTTTTTAAAAGTTACCTGATAGCTAACAGACATGCTTCTCTGGCTTCTACTCGAATTTGGAAAGGATAGAAACGAACAACAGCTGTCCTGTAAACGAGAGGAATTGAAGGACATTGTCGCTAGTCACTCTGAAACCTCGAACAGCTTGACAGAAACGAAAACGAGCCCAGTTTTGGCTTTTCCACTTTTTTATGGTCTTTGATTCCCCTTAGCGTAGGGCCTTTTCCTTGGCAATTCCATGAACACTATGGTATGATATTATTTCAACGTTTGCCTTTTTTAATTCCTGGTTGTCGTTGTGGGTCAGTATGCCAACTGATTGAATTTTTTTGTGTGTTGAAAATTTAACCAGACTTTACTTAAAATCGTGTAAATATCGCAAACAACACAAAACGCTTTGGGAAGGTCCGATTCTATTTGTTACATTGGACGTATGGCACAGTACTAATGTATGTATTTGCATGAATCTTCAAATTGGTCGTATTTCTTCAAGTGGGCTTAACGCGCATTACATAAATATGGTTTTAACTTTCTTCCAGATGATGAAAGAAAACGAAAAAAGGAATGTAATCCCTGCTGAGCTTCGCGTAAAATTTCGTCTCCAACAAAAAAAATGATTAAATATCACATAATATGTACTAACGCGTACGACAGTATGACAACTGAACTATTTCGAGTTGGAATTGGACCCGGCTAAACTTAAATCATATAAACGTCACAGATCACAAAACACTTGAAAAAGTTCACTTTTATTACTGTTAATACATCGGCCTTATAGGGCATAATAATAGTATTTGTTTCCGCATTTGTTGTCAAATTAAATTGGATTCAGTAATTGAGGATTTGTTTAGTGTATCAACGCTATGTCTCTCAAAGTTTGTCTTATTCAATTCGTCGTGGGTCAGTATACCAACTGAATAATTTTGAGATGAAAATTTAACTGAATTAAACATCGTATAAACATTACAAATAGCACAAAACCCCCTGTGCGAGTTAAATTATATTAGCACTAATGGCATAATACTAATATTTGCTTTCGCATTCATTTTCAACTTGGTTTTTATAATGGAGGATTTGTTTGATATTTCTACAAGAGGGGGCTAAAACCGCAGTGAAAAAATAATTGGAATTTTGTCAATGTAAAAATTTGTTTTGTCACCTATTTTTCTAAGCCAAGCTAAGCGAAACATCTGGCCAAGTATAGCACATTCACGATTTCGAACGTCATCTTGGATTTTGTTTGTGCGCAGTCATGACCACGTGACTAAGGGAAAACCATGACAAAGAGATAGTCCTTTGAAGTTGGTGGCTTTCATAACCAGTCCACTCCACTAACTACGTTCAAACAGGAATTAATTCTGTTGAGAAAATTACTATTGGAAAGAACTCATTTTCGACTCTCTATGCTGAAGTTATATTGTTGGAAACGAACATTGTAACTCTTAAAGGTCAAATGAACCAAAATTTTGATTTTTCTTTATTTTTGCCCAATCTGTTAATTAAGAGCCAAATAAACATATTTTGAAGTTTCAAAGTAATTGGACTTTGCATCGCAGAGATATTGCAAGTTTAAAAGTGCTTATTTTTGGCCTTCATAATCGTGGAGCAGTCGGAAAAGTTGTCGGAAACACAACTAAGACGTCACTGTTGGTGACCTGTAAGATGGCGGGAAATTCAAAGCCGTTCAGTTCTGAAGTTCACCAAGTCGGTGACTTCGTTTAAAGTGAGAAATAATGGTGTTTTGAGCGGCAATAAACTGAAATAATACAAAGTCTAGAGTAAGTACATTTAAGTTTTCTGAAGATTCAAAATTTAGAGAACGTTAGGTTGTAAAAATGAAAAGAGAATTGTTTGAACCAAAACAAGCACTCGCGCATTTATGCGGCTCATTTCACTGAAACGTGTTTTTGACGCTTGTTAATAAGTACAAGCTAAATAGCATTTACATCTCTGTGGCCAAAATATGGACTATAAACAGGTAATAGAAACAAACCTCACAGTGTCCGCGGAGACAGTCGGTAAACGCTCTGTATTTATTATTCACCACTGAATTTTCCTTCAGCTGAAAACGACACGAATTTATTCATTCAAGAAAGTTTTACCCTGCGTGACGGTTTGCAGTTTCGAATTTGCATTGAGAAATATCCCTTCATTCAAGTTAAATTTTTGTGTAGAAATTTATTCTTGTGTTTTGTGTGACTCTCGAGTACGAAAAAGAAAATAGTGAATACAATCTTAGCTTTTGGCCACATCCACATTCGCGCTCATACCGATCCGGGTTTGCAAGCCGCACACGTCCTGATTATAGATAATTGCGTGCAAATCCAAAAAAAACCTGCATTTCAGTTGAGGTATATAACAAAATTCTTTGTTCCATACCAAGCTGAGCGGACTGATGATTTTTATTAGCCATCCAGTGTTTGAAATCCTGCTATATCGCTCAATGCTTACAATTTTACTCAGTGCTTTAATAATTATTAATCTTTTAAACTGGATTTCACTGTAGTGAAAAAAATAACTACCATGTTTTAAAAGAACTTAGGTCTTTTCAGAATTACTTGAATTACTGAGACTGACTCAAACTCTCAAACTTTACATTATTCGCTCTTCAAATGACGATCGTCCCCTCGATCGCAAAGCCGTCAAAAACAAAACTATTACGTCACAAAATTCAAAGCTCGATCCATTCCTTCCATTCCAGTGCGCGGTCATTTTGGAAACGTTTTCGTGAAGCCTTCGGAAATCTTCGTATTTTTTGCTTTAGCTCGCGCCTTTAGGCTCAGAAAGCAAAATTTCAACTTGATTTTACTTTACAATATGTTTTTTTAGTGTTTGGTTGCTTTAAAATGGCCAAAGAAAAAAGACCGAAATTTTGGTTCATTTGACCTTTAAGGAATCACTCCATGTTTAATCAAAGGCTACATGCTATATTAACGGTGTCTACACATGAGCCTGAATAACATTTGCTTTGAGTTTTGCTCAAGATTATTTTTTTTGGCATCTCGGAAAAACAGTGAAATAGCTGAACTTATTTTATGCCTGCTCTAAAAAGACGAGACACCACGGACGTATATTTGTGAGAGCTAAAAGAAAGCAACAAAAGTAGGTTCGACAGCTACAGTGTCAGGAACATTATTTTGACTATATCCAGATTATCTTTCGGGATTGTCCAGTGCGGTATTTTTCCGCAATCAGATACTATTTCTCTGAAATTTCTATTTTCATTCGCCTGTTCTAAACACTACCCCTATTGTTATTCAGGGCTAGGGGTATTGTTATGACGTGCCATTTATTGTTTTAAGAACCAATGAAGTAGCTCGTTCCGAGTGGTAATGGGCGACAAACTTTCTCGTAACAGCTGCAGAATGAAAATTGGTAAACAATCTTTATTTGTCGAATAATATCATTACAATTAGTAAGTAATGGAATATTACAAAAACGGTTGCATTTTTATGATTGCCACTGCTTTTTTTGCTTGTTTGTTTGTTTGTTTGTTTGTTAAAGAATGTGAACAAGAGTTACAACATATTGATTAATTTTGAGAGAGATTGTGAGAGATTTCCCATAGTACCATTCCTACGTAACACCCCACACCCCAAGCGTAGAAGACATTTGATCGATCGATTTAGTAAGTTTTCCCTTGTTGCTGCTGTGTTAAAATGAAAGTTTTTTTCGCATATTTCGTCGAATTATCTCTGTAGTTATTTAGTGGTCAGAATGAGAACTCGGGATAAAGTGTTTTCATGATCCTTGGAAGCCGGATGAGATAAGAATACAATTTCTCTCTGTTGTCCCCTAGCTAAATGACGTATGGCTCACGTTGTACTCATATTTGGAATTAAAATTCCATGCTCATCATTCTTCAACCACTGTTTATTTCGGTGGCTGTTTACATGTTTGCTTGTTAAAGTATCTGAACAAGCGTTACAAAATACTACTTAATTTTACAAATCAAGTTTCCTACGATACTTCTTACACTAGCTTTGATTTCCTTTATCCTCCGATAGTAGAGCAAAGGATTCACAGACGACGAAGAAAACAAAATAACGGCGCAAACATTCATGACTGCTGACGATGGTTCAGCTTTGAAATTATCCATAATGCTGAACACCAAAAGGCAACACACGTAGGGAACGTAACTCAGTAAAAATATTGCAAGAATATACAGAATTGTAAACACAGATTTTCTGTATTTTTCGATATCGATGGCGTTTTGATTAGTTTGCACTTGACTTTGATGTTCACGTATGATTCGAAAAACTTTGAAATAAGAAAAGCCAGAAACAAAAAAACAAAGCACTGCCCCCGAAAATAAAATAACAACAAATAGGCTAAAAAAATCATTCGTATGATACCAGTGATACACGTGACAAGCGAAAAACACAAGTAGCAAAACTACAAACGTGGCGTAAATAATAACGACTCGACGCACTGTAAGAAACGATCTTCGGCTCATATGCAGCCATCTTTCTACAGCTATTGTTGTCATGACGATGACTGTTAAAGAGGAAAAGTAGTACGCAACGATTTGTGTGATAACACCAGTAATACAGAACATATTCCTGCTTTCACCTAATCGATACATAACAAAAAACGGTTGACTCAGTAATCCAGTACAAAAGTCTGTGAAGGCCAAACCAGCAAGAAGTACATACGATGGCGTCCTGAGAGACGGGTTCCTCCAAATTGCCGCCATAATCAAAGCATTTCCAACCACTGCCATCGGTGTTAGAAGTGAGGTGACAACACAGGTTGTAAGAGTTACTTGATAGTAAACTGAGGTGCTTTTATTGTCGTTAACTAAAAACAGAAACGAGCACCAGCTGTCCTGTAAACGAGAGGAATTGAGGGCCATTGCCGAGATTTACTATGAAATCCCGGACAGCTTCGCAGAAAATGGCTAGCACAGTGAATATCCGTTTCTCCACTGTTTATGATCCTTGCTAATATTCTAATTCCTTCTTTTCTAAGACAATTCTGTAAACAGTACCTTGTTATATTTAAATTTTCTAATGGTCTGTGTATATTGCATTTGTTGTAGGCCTCCGGTATGCCAACTGAACTGTTTGGTGCAAAAATTGAACCAGGTTGAACTTAAAATTATACATGAAAAATAGCTCGAGACAACTTGGGGAGGCTTTATACATTACCGAAATGAACGTGCTGTCATTGTATTAGTTGTAGTGACTCGTTAATTATTTCGCATTCAATTGTTTCCTTAATGGATGGTCATGGAAGTTTGTGATTTTCCGTCTCTACAATTTATCTTTTTTCGTTAAATGTACAGCTGTCAATTTTAACAAGGCAGATTTTTGTTAAAAATGTGTTTGCTCAGTTTCAAACAGAAATTGAGTTCTGATTTGAAATTGCTTTTGATAAACAACGCACTGGTAGAAAAGAACTAATTTTGGACAAACAGTTACATTGGTTTGGAAGCCGATGGGGGTAAACGAAAGTAATCAAAAACCATAATATGATTGCAATTAAAAGCTGCATGTTATAAACTGAGCATTATAACTATGCTCTGTGGCTAATTACAGATGAAACAATCTTTATTGATTTAACGTATAATTACAATTATTAAGTAATTAAATATTAAAAGAATGGATGTATTTCTCATTGTGCTAGCCACGAAACCTCCAGATCCATTGCATTGAATCCGTTGCGGATTACTTTGTACACGTTTATTGCAAGGCTTCCTTTTCTTTTCAGTTGCTCACTACTTATGACTGTGTTACTCGCGTACTTTGTACTGATATTTTGAGTAGAAATTTGATGGTCATCATTTTTAAACGCGTTCTTCCAAATTACCACCATAATAAAAGCATTTCCCGCCACTGCCATCGGAACTAGAGTTGAGGTGACAAAACACGTTGTGTAAGGTTACCTGGTATTGAAGGGAAGTGCTTTTTGTACTCGCGTTAGAAGCAGGTAAAAATGAACACCAGTTAGCCTCTAAAGGAGGCCATCTCTTTGTGATATTTGGAACAGTTTCACGGCAAAGGATGTGCGCTGAATTTTGCTTTTTTGCGATTTCGTCAATAATCTTTGCGATTTCCTAATTCCCCCTTTTTCTTGAACGCAATATTTTTTATATAATTCTTTATTGGCGCATTTTTAATTAGTTCGGCGTGGGTCACTATGCCAACTGAACTGTTTGCCGTGTTAGAGATCTAACTGACAAGGCTGAATTAAAAATCACACAGGCCTCATAGGGCGACACCAAACACCGTGGGAACTTTTTCGTTAAATTAATTATTATTTCTTTAAAGCAATGCCATGGTGTTTGTTTCAGTAAGCTCCTTTTATTATTTTAAACTCATTTGTTTATTTAAGAGATTCAAGCTTAAAGGAAAAAAACGATAATTGACGTTTTAACGGTTCACACGATCTACAATCGGCTAGGCACTCTGATTCAGCAAGCATTGGAGTGGCTTCTTACAGAAATTTGGGTTCGTGACTTGTTTCGTCGTCTGATGGCTGTGATGACCTTAATTTTTCCGCTCTTCTGCTTCAACGAATTTCCCGAAACTTGGCTATGACATGTATTAAGTCGATATAAGCTAATTCCACAAATTTAGCAAAAAACTATCCGCAAATTTTTTTACTGGATGCGATTTAGTTTAAACGCCAATATCATTAAAAATATTTTTCATATTAAAGGAGCTCTGTCACGAGGATTTCGCAGATTTTTCGTCTAATCTGTTCTGAAATTAGTGTTAGGCAACTTAACCCATGAAAATCATTACCTTTGAACATCTAAAGAATGATATAACCTTAATATGTGGATAGAAATCTAACTACGGCTAAAAATATCGATTTTTTGTAGACGTGCGAAAACAACTTGAAAAGTTTAGCTAAACAGCCATGGCGTCAAAGCCAGAAACGTTATAACCCAAAGTTTGTCATGGACGAGTGTGCCCGAAATAATTACGGATTCTTTTGTCTTTAGCCCCCAATAGAGAAACAATTGAATACGAAATAATTAAACGAGTTCACTGCGACAAATATTTTGTCTTTTTTAAAGATTTGGTGAACTTTATAACTTAATCATTTAAAATCTTAAAAGTAATTAGGTTGCAAGAAACTACCAAGTAACCTCATAAGAAAATTATGTTATAAATGAAACGGAGAAGAATCGTAGCAATATCCAGAAGATTTGCTTCTATGGGGATATTTCCAATTTACATAACTTTTCCCACAATGACAGAACGCGTTCCAAACTAAAATGTGGCATTCCAGTTTACACAAATTCAGTATCAAGTAACCATTACATCCTGAAAAAAATTGTTGTTCCGAATGATATGGCTAATTGTTTTGATAAAAACGGCTACTCCGTTAAGTTCACAATTATAGAACACAACATTTTCCCCATTCCGTTGGATCGACGACTTTAAACGAAGACTTATTGCATTTTATAGACTTTAAAATTCCCTGTTTAAACCTCGGAAAATATTTAGAAATTTTGATCACGCTTAACACCTCCACAAATAATTCAGATATTCTGAATCCTGCGAAGACCCCAAAAATGTATTCAGAAATTCTGACTCCCCCAAAGACCTCAAAAAATCATTCAGAAATTCTGAATCCCACCTAGACGTCCAAAATATATTCAGAAATTCTGACTACCCCAAAGACCTAAAAAATTCAATCCCACCTACACGTCCAAAATGCAGAAATTCTGACTCCCCCAAAGACCTAAAAAAAAAGTCATTCAGAAATTCTGAATCCCTCCCAGACGTCCAAAATGTATTCAGAAATTCTGACTGCCCCAAAGACCTCAAAAAAATCATTCAGAAATTCTGAATCCCTCCTAGACGTCCAAAATGTATTCAGAAATTCTGACTCCCCCAAAGACCTCAAAAATCATTCAGAAATTCTGAATCCCTACTAGACGTCCAAAATGTATTCAGAAATTCTGACTCCCCCAAAGACCTCAAAAATCATTCAGAAATTCTGAATCCCTACTAGACGTCCAAAATGTATTCAGAAATTCTGACTCCCCCAAAGACCTCAAAAATCATTCAGAAATTCTGAATCCCTACTAGACGTCCAAAATGTATTCAGAAATTCTGACTCCCCCAAAGACCTCAAAAAATCGTTCAGAAATTCTGAATCCCTCCTAGGCGTCCAAAATGTATTCAGAAATTCTGACTCCCCCAAAAAACGCCATCATGATGACGAATTAAAAAATTCTGATTTCCTTTGAGTCCTCCAAAATAAAAAAACAAAATCAGATCTTTTTTTGTTATTTAATTTATTTAGTTAATAACAGATCAAAATATGGAGTTACGTCACTTAAAAGAGAAATTAGGAGCACCTAAGACTTTCTAGATGACTTTTCCAACTTGCAAGCCTATTTTACCAACCCAAAAATGGGTTGGTGAATAAATAATATCCGGGGCCAGCCTGGATACTATACAGCACTTTCAAGCCTCAGGCTACTAAGTTCTGCAATTGTGTGACTCGAGTAAGAAACCTCCTTTTCTCCTATAGGCCTTAGTGCAGGGAACCAAGAATTTTAGGATTTAAGAACCTATGCACACCCTGTGATTTTCATAGATCACAGCCTGTAAACATGAACTCCTCCTTTGCATAAAGAGTAGAATCGTTCGGAGTGTGTCCACTTCTGCCCATGCATTTACAAGTAAAACCTACAATACAGTGTAGTTACAGTGCACAATAAAAATCGATGTTGTTTGCATTTCTATTGAAGTCCATAAATCTATTGAACATGATTTCAACAATCTTCCACTAATTTATGCAAAATTATTACTTCAGTAATGAAGCATCAAGTATTACATGTATTAATTCATTTAAAGCAAATCTTTAGCAACAAAGCACATAAATATCTACAAGGTTGGTAAAGAAGAGAACCAAAATATAATTCCTCTCTGCTTGCTCTCTGTCTATTTTGGCAATTCACAAGCATAGTCAAGGACAGGGCTCAAAACACTTGGCCACACTGCCTCTTGAATAGAATCGAAAAGCAGTTTGAATTTTAAGCATAAATATTCCAGTTTTTACATTCACTTTGAGCTGCGTGAAATTGTATTAATCTGCCTTACATGGAAGCTTGCCTTAGAAAACCTTATTTTCAAGTCAAAACCCCTTTCAAGCCTCCTTTAGGATTAACATCTTTTAATGCAGCATACTTCTGCCTGAGCAAGGTCTTTGTTGTATGCTGTACCTTTCTGGCTTCAGTGAGCTCAAAAGAAGTGCATTGGGATACACTGTTTGGGCAGTTCTTGTGTCCAAGGTTCCCTTGGCCTTGGCTTTTTTCAGTGGAGACCATTTACCCCCATATTATGTGCCTTTCCAGTAATGGATAGAAAATTTCTCCTTCCGCATTTCCTTTACCATGCCAATTACAGGCATAAATTCCTAGGAATTCGAAAAGTGTAATAAAAGCTTGCAAAATAACAGGCCTATTCCATGCATGGAATTCTTAGGAATTCCTAGGATTTCTTGGGAATTTTTAGGAATTGCTGGGAATTTTATATAAATTTATAGGAAGGCAAAATTCAGCTGAACAAAGGCATACAAAATTACACATAATTTACAACAACAGTTTGAGTTTATTGGCTAACACTTTCGTGATGTACACTCTTGCATAAAATTAACAGTCTATTAAAAAGACTATGAAGCGAAAACTGTTTTGTACATGCCTGAACTGATGCCTTTCATTTGGATATAAATTAGTCACTTCAAACTTGTGGCTAATGGTTTTGGCTTTGGAAAAAATAAAAATAAAAACAGACTTAGCTGCTGGCTTTCTCAGCTGTTTACTTAGATTGTCCACTTTGGAGGGTTTCCTTGTTCTTTTTCACCTGTAAAAATAAATTAAATGTATTTCCAGATTAGCCTCTTGACAGTTTTGTATTAAACTGTTAATTTTATATAAGACTGATTTTATACTTGGGAACTGGTTACTTTCATAACATTTGAACAGAGCTTGTATTAAAAGAACTACATCAAGATAATTGGGAATAATTTCAAGTCTTCAACACTGTGTCAAAAATTCACAACAGTCTAGTGTATTTTACACCCTTATTAAGCCTGTCAGCTGCTTGGAGAATTTCACTTCGGTATTTTTGCTCCTGAACAAAGTTATAAATTCTATGTAACGCAGTACGCAATACGCAACGGCCGCAACTTCATTTCACTAAACATATCCAACGAACATAATGCAGTTTGTGCGAAAGTCCAGCTGGTTTTTAAATTAGAGAATTACATGTAGTTGTACTCACCAAAGCAATAAGCATGCGTTGTTAATGACCGCCATCTCAAAAACAAGACCTTTGATTCGTTCAAAGAATCACAACCTTTAAGTACACTATGCACCTTTTAACACAGCACAATCTTTTCTCTCCAAATACTGTAAGCGAAACACATAAATACCGAAAGCAGCGGTTAAGAATTTTCTCACGAGCGAGTCAACCGACAACAGAATTCAAAGCAACGGCGCCAATGAATAACGACAAAAATAGTCACGTGAGGTGATTTACGTACTGTGATTGGTTAAATCGCGAAGACCGCTGTACCCGTTCACTGCGGTGTCAATAAAAATGGCGTGAGATCGCGAGCTGATCAACGGTTTCTCGTTCTGCACGTTCTGGTGGATTTTCAAGGCTTAAAATGGAATAAATGGTGAGAATGAAACGCATATCATTGCTCAGTTTATCTGCCAAGTTTTTCAAGATTATGAAGGGTGGAAAGTTTTGTTCCATGTTACAATGTCGCCGGGATGAACCAGGTGAGAACGCAAATTTATGATGGCCTAATACCAATTGTTTCTAAATCTCCGCAAGCAATGATTTTGTTGTGGAGTGATGCTCATTTTTCATTTTCTCGTGTTTGAGGTTTGAATTCCCAGACATTGACAGAAATTCGAAGCTATCAAATTGGTATTCATTTCCATGTTTGACTGTTTTGTATTTGATGAAATTTACAAGTTTTTGACTCATGGATGTGTAAGCAGGATGTGTTGAATAATATTTCAATGGCTGGGCATTGTGAAGTTTTAAGCCTCCATGATTCGATATCCAAGTTCAGTATTACCTATTCCTAGAAATTCTCAGAAATTCCAAGCTTTCAAATTTGGCATGAATGTGCATGTCACGAAATTGTTGGGAATTCTCCAAGCCTACACACTTTTTTCCAGAAGTTCCCAAGAATTCCAACGGTAGTTGTAGTACCACTTTTTCTATATGCACCTTGGAGTGTGCAAATTTGTTGACTAGTAATTTATAATTGTGAACTAGGCCAAGGCTCTGAATATTGACCATGTTGGCACAATTAAAAGAAGTGACTCGGTCTCTATTTTATACTCTGTATAGGGAAATTTTGGGGACTCCAATAATTTCCAGGTGTTTCTGGAAAGGCTGAAGGGGAAAGATCCTGAAATCAGAAATGAAGACAGCAGCGTAGAAGAGATCTCCAGCAGTGACAGAAGAAATAAAGATCAGTTATGTTCAAGCAAAATTTAGATGAAGTCACACAGGGTTTGGACTTTTTTAAGTCCAACTTTGAGGGACTTCATCACCAGCTTGTCTTGGATTTGACCATAGTAATGCCTCCCTCCACTAGTTTTAAATTTGTAAGAGACAAGCAAGGCCACTGTGTGATGTATTACAAGAACTATTCACACATGAGATGGGAAGGTCCTCAACGACTCATTAAGGTACATATAGTATTCAGCTGCAGTATGTGCATTGTTTGGAAAAATCTTTATTTCTATGAGCCCAAAGGAAATAAAAAAAAATGTTTGCAATTTTTCGGAAGTGGGAGAAAAAAATGCAAAGCTTGTTTTAGGGAGAAAGAATATGGCTAAACAACTTGTAGTATAAACTTTTAAGTAAAACTCAAACCACAATGCCGATTCGCAGTTCTTCCAAAAAAATATTGGTTTAAGTAGTTGGTTGTAGATTAGTATTTTTGATAACTTCTGAGTGTGACCAACATTTCCTGATGATTGCTGCTCTTTGGTTTGCTGTGGATATTTAATATCAAAAACATGAGACCCTATAACATTTTTTCATTATGTCTTGCATTGCCTCCTTGGCAGACATTGCCTACTGGGAAGCCAAACCTTGTGAAGCCTACACTGGACAAAGACGAGCTGGAGGCTTTGAGGAAAGACCTCAAAAAGTTTGAGGAGAACTATCCTGCTCGTGTGTCAAGGGCATGGACCAAGTGGGTTCAAGATGTTGACAAACTGTTGGAGTTACCAGTTAGCTGGGATTGCCCATTGGATATCCTTATGACCTGTTCCAAAGTTAGGCCAGCAACTGAAGATGTGACTATTCCTGCTCATTTGCAAGCCTTGCGTGACAAAGAGACACAGGAAACCCAGCAGGTGCGTTCACTGCTGCAATGTCAGCATCAAGTTGTGTATGTTGTGGTTTAAATTTTTCTTTGGTCTAAAATTTTTCAAACCAGTTTGATTTTTAGTTTTGATTGTCTTGTATTAAAAATCAAACTGGTTTGAAAAATTTTAAACCAAGGTAAAATTTAAACCACAACATGTATAATTATTTTGAAGATATGAAAGATGCATTTAATGAAATACATTGGTTCAGCTATACATGTTTATTCTAATAGATTGTTAGGATCATTCAAGTTTACCAAAAGAATTCTGAATCAAATTTAACCACAAAAAGGGAATGATATGATTGGCTGCTTGCTGCTTGTTTCCTAAACAACAATTATTTGAAAATTGAACATAGTCATAATGTACATGTGAACATCCCCACAGTAAGGAAAAAGTGTTATGGTTCAAGCCTAGTGGCCCTTCATGCTAGAGTTTTTCCAATTTTCTGAAACATTGGATTAACTTAGAGTATCTCTGTTCTATAACCTCTCCCTCGATATAGTATGCCACTGAGTACATCTGAGTACAATACTTGTGTATTCAGTGGTATGCCACTGAGTACATCACAAAATTATATTGGTACCCATTTATAAAAAAGGGATGCACTATGAGGATTTTAACTTAATGTTACTTTGGGGTCTTGCTGAAAAAAAAAAACTACACATGAAGTGACTGCAGCCAAAACTTAAACCTTCACAAATACACTCTTAGGCCAAGGTTTATAGTCAAGTACACTTTTTAAGGTCACTTGCCACACTTACATTAAGCCATGTTCTTAACCTGACAGAAATAGCAGGAAGTATTTACAAAACATTTTCAACAATTTAAAAAGGGTCTTAAAGCTACATGAAAGGCTCTTTGAATTGATTTTCAATTCGTCTGCAATTATAAGATCTGTTCATTTAATTGCTGCTCTTTTTAATTAATTAAATCAAGACATACCAGCAATTAACTATGGTGTATGTTTGGTCACTACAGATCTACACAGGACGATATAGGCCACCACGACAGCGGGAAAATCCTGTGCAAACTGTTGAAGACCATTTGCAGAACATTGAGGTGGGGAAGTTTGTTGCCGTAAACCTTTCAAATTGTGACAAAGTCCCCATTATTGGGAAGGTTCTAGAAGTGCATGATGAAGAAGTGAAGGTGCATTACTGGAAAGGTTCATTCAAAGGAAAGTGGAGTCCTCAAAACGCCCCTAGAAGCCACACTCTATGGGTGGATGAACTCCCAAAGACATGCATTATTTTGTCTTCATTTTCTTTTACCGAAGATAACAAACTGCTGCCCACTACGAGAAAGCATCTTCAAGAAGAGTATGCTAGACTGAAACAAAAGGATTAGTATTCCAATATGACTTTTGTATTCAGGAGAAAAAATATGAATCGATAATCATGGATATTTAACGTAAGCATAAAACATTTTTTTAGTTGTGGATTAATTATTTGTGCACTAACAACAGCCAAGTAAATAGGCAATTATTAGGCTCCAATTGTTAAATCGTCAATGGGTTATGGCCTGTAGTAACTGCCCTGGCCCCTAATGTTTATTGGTAGAAAATTTGGCCATTGCACCCTACAAAGAAATTAAAAAAAAAATATTGTACAGTATGTTGTTGTGGAAATGGTAAATTTACTCAATATCCACTATGTATTATTTTGCAAGGGCAGAATGTTTAGAGGTTTTTTGGCCCTACGTGGGAATAAAAAAATCAAATTTAATACTTTTGCAAGTGTTTTAAGGGCAACTGGGGACTTTGAATACTGCTAAAAAAATTGATTTTTCTTAGTTCTGGGGGAATCACATGTTCTGCATTTCGTAAGGAGATCAGATATTCTGAATATCTTAACAGGTCCAGAGATGCTGTAAGTCTTATTAAGTTTTATAAATTTTTCTCTACTGAGTCTAATGGGATTTTAGGAATTCTGAGTGATTTTTACGGGGTATCAGAAATTCTGTAAGTCTTATGTGAGTTCTGAAACACTTAATATGTGTCTTCAGAAATTCTGAAAGACTTATGTAGCTTCAGAAATTCTGAAAGCCTGATGCATGCGGCTTCAGAAATTCTGAAAGTAGTTTTTTTGCATTCAGAATTCCTGAAAGACTTATGCGGCTTCAGAAATTCTGTAAGTAGTTATGTGCATTCGGAATTTCTGAAAGACTTATGCAGCTTCAGAAATTCTGAAAGTAGTTTTTTTGCATTCAGAATTTCTGAAAGACTTATGCGGCTTCAGAAATTCTGAAAGTAGTTATATGTGCATTCAGAATTTCTGAAAGACTTATGTGGCTTCAGAAATTCTGAAAGTAGTTATATGTGCATTCAGAATTTCTGAAAGACTTATGCGGCTTCAGAAATTCTGAAAGTGTTATGTGCATTCAGAATTTCTGAAAGACTTATGCGGCTTCAGAAATTCTGGAAGTGTTATGTGCATTCAGAATTTCTGAAAGACTTATGCGGCTTCAGAAATTCTGAAAGTGTTATGTGCATTCAGAATTTCTGAAAGACTTATGTGGCTTCAGAATTTCTGAACTAGTAGTTATGTGCATTCAGAATTTCTGAAAAACTTATGCGGCTTCAGAAATTCTGAAAGTGCTATGTGGATTCAGAAATTCTGAATGTTTGAGTGG
The DNA here is from genome assembly GCA_963693305.1 of Meandrina meandrites. Taxonomy (NCBI): domain Eukaryota; kingdom Metazoa; phylum Cnidaria; class Anthozoa; order Scleractinia; family Meandrinidae; genus Meandrina; species Meandrina meandrites. The sequence goes on from OY855906.1 coordinate 11,639,758, forward strand.
GGATTAGAAAGTCATGATGGGTTTCAGAAATTCTGAAAGACTAAATGAGTTTCAGAAATTCTGAATGTTTACTATAAGGGAACAAAATCTGAATGCCAATTTTTGAGAAATCAAACCATCTTTTTTTTCCCTTGTGAGTGGATCAGAAATTCAAATTCAAGGAAAGTATTCTCCTCTGAAGATTTTTTTTAATTCCGAGCAAAGATACCTTTCTTTCTTGGCAATTAAGGAAATATTTTTCGATTCAGGACAAACAATGAAAATGATACATGGAAATGAGTGTTAATTTTGTTTCTCCGTGAAAACGATCCAGTTCATTATCAGCCACCTTTTTGACCTTTTCATAACAAACTATAGATACTGCAACAAACAAAAACCCCTTTTCGGTCCATGTTGACAGTTCACCCGTAAAAATCAGTCAATTTCAGAGTAAACTTTTATTTCTCTCCAAATTTATGGAAATTGGAACGCCACATTTTACTTTGGAACGCGTTACAGCCGCCTTTTCGCTGTCTTAACAATAACCAACCTACTGACCACACCGTAGTAGGTGTGTATATTTTGTCTTCGCTTTTACGAAGACAAAATCAATTTAAATTAGCATTTCAAAATTTGGAAGATACTGTTGAAGTAGCCTGTGTTGCAGCCGAACTAAACCCCGGACTATAGCGGAGTTTAGTTCGGCTGCAACGCAGGCTACTGTTGAAGATGAGAACTTTTTAATAACTAACAATTTTAATTTCGTTGCGGAACTGGATAAACAAGTTTATTCACTATAATAATTAGGATATCACGAACTCATCTTACAGAAGCCACCAGCGATTGCATTTAACGGTATTTCTAGACACTCCATTCAACTTCCAACAAATGTATACCTAAACAGACATATTTCACACCGTTTTGTTTGTCTAACTAAATGAATTCTTTTCATGCTGCGAATTAATTAACTTCCACTTCACTGTGTAGAATAAAGTTGGAATCGAATTGACGGACTTTGAATGGAAAAACCCTCAACAGAACTACTACAATCAGGAGGAGGAGTTCATATTCTCTATTGGATCGGAGAGCAGATGTTCTTGATATCTTTTATATCATCATCGAGGAGGTATATTTCATTTCAACCATAAAGTTCATTCTGAAAAACTGCGTTCAGTTTATCCCGTGCGAAGCTTCTTAGAAACGTTTCACTTTGTTAAAGCGATGTCCTTCAATTCCTCTCGTTTACCAGACAGCCGGTGTTCGATTTTATTTTTTCCAAACTCCAGTAAAGGCACTTCAGTTTACTATCAGGTAACTCTTACTGCCTGTATTGTTACCTCACTTCTAGCACCGATGGCAGTGGCGGGAAATGCCCTGATTATGGCGGCAATTTGGAGGAACCCTTCTCTCAGGACTCCATCTTATGTTCTTCTTGCTGGTTTGGCCTTCACAGACTTTTGCACTGGGTTACTAAGCCAACCATTTTTTGTTGTGTACAGATTGGCTGAGTTAACAGGAAGCATAAAGATGTTCTGCATTGCTGGAGTAGTTACGGAAAGCGTCGCACTTTATTTGTCTTCCCAAACATTCGTCGTGTTAACTATGGTAGCAGTAGAAAGATGGCTGCATATGAGCCGAAGATCTCTCCTTACAGTGCGACGAGTTGTTATTCTTTATATCACGTTCGCAGTTTTGCTAGTTGTCATAATAGCTGCTCGCATGTACTTGTACAATAGGAAAGAAATCTTAAATGTATTGGTAGCTATCTTCTTGTTGGCGGGAGCAGTTTTCGTCGTTGTCATGGCTCTTTCTTATTTTAATGTGTTTCGAATCATACGTCATCATCAGTGTCAAGTGCAAACAAACGAGAATGCCATTGACATAGAAAAATACAAAAAGTCTATCTTCACAATTCTGTTCATTCTTGCAGTTTTTATATTGAGTTACATTCCTTATATTTGTTGCATGCTAGTCTTCCTCATTTTGCAAGATTACGGGATATCGTCCATGGCAGTTTTCAATGCTTGCGCGGCCGTGGTGTTTTCTGCCTCGTTTTTCAATCCCTTGCTTTACTATTGGAGGATAAAGGAAATACGAGATAGTGTAAGGTCTCTGGTTAGGAAGTTATTCTGTAACGATAGTGGAGAGCAATCGTGATGATAATTTCAATATTGTAACACTTATAATACAATTTAAAAAGTTAATAATAAAAATTAGCAATGAAAATTCTGTTAGTGAGACAGTCATGGGAATTTTACAACTGAGAAAGTGTGTCCCCCACTCCTTCTCAGAAAGAGATACTTCATTGGTTCTTAAAACAATAGATGGCACGTCATAGCATTACTCCCTGAATAGCAATAGAGGTAATGTTTGGAGCAGACGAATGAAAATTGAGGTGTCAGAGAGATAGTGTATAATTGCGGAAAAATACCGCACTGGATAATCACGAAAGATAATCTGGATAAAGTCAGTATAATGCTCCTGACACTGTAGCTGTCGATCCTACTTTTGTTGCTTTCTTTTAGCTCTCGCAAACATACATCCGTGGTGTCTCGCCTTTTTAGAGCTAACATAAAGTAAGTTCAGCTGGTATTTCACTGTTTTTCAGAGATGCCAAAAAAAATAATCTTGAGCAAAGCTCAAAGCAAATCGGCTATTCAGGCTCATGCAGAGACTCCGTTATTATAGCTTGCAGCTGTTAATTAAACATGGAGTGGAGTGATTCCTTAAGAGTTATAATGTTCGTTTCCCCCATTGGTTTCCATTAACTTCAGCATATAGTGTTTAAAATGAGTACTAATTGCAGTTTTTAATACTGATTAATTCCTGTTTGAACATAGTTAGTGGAGTGGACTGGTTATGAAAGCCGCGAACTTCAAAGGACGATCTCTTTGTCATGGTTTTCCCTTAGTCACGTGGTCATGACTGTGCACAAACAAAATCCAAGATGGCGTTCGGAATATCATGAATGTGCTAAATACTTGGCCAGATGTTTCGCTTAGATTGGTTTGGAAAAATAGGTGACAAAACACATTTTTACATTGACAAAATTCCAATTATTTTTTCACTGCGGTTTTAGCCCCCTCTTGTAGAAATATCAAACAAATCCTCCATTATAAAATCCAAGTTGAAAATGAATGCGAAATCAAATATTAGTACTATGCCATTAGTGCTAATATAATTTAACTCGCACAGGGGGTTTTGTGCTATTTGTAATGTTTATACGATGCTTAGTTCAGTTAAATTTTCATCACAAAATAATTCAGTTGGCATACTGACCCACGACGAATTAAGAAAGACAAACTTTAGGAGACATACCGAAGATACACTAAACAAATCCTCGGTTACAATCCAATTTAATTTGACAACAAATGCGAAAACAAATACTATTATTATGTCATATAGGGCTGATGTAATAACAGTCAGGTGTTTTGTGTCATTTGTGACCTTTTTATGGTTTTTAGTTTAGTCAGGTCCAATTTCAACTCGAAATAGTTCAGTTTTCATAATGTCGCACGCCTGAGTACATATTATGTGATACTTTTTTTTGTTGGAGACGAAATTTCACATGAAAATATTTGTCCTGTATTTACCATCGAGGATTTCAAAGCGCAGCAGGGACCACGTTCCTTTTTCATTTTCTTTTATCATCTGGAAAAGAGTTAAAAACCATATTTATGTAATGTGCGTTAAGCCCACTTGAAGAAAGACGACCAACTTGAAGATGAATGCGAACATTAGTACTGTTCCATACGTCCAATGTAATAAGTACAATGTGACTCTCCCAAAGCGTTTTGTATTGTTTGCTATATTTACACGATTTTAGTTAAGTCTGGTTAAATTTTCAACACACAAAAAATTCATACTGAAATAATATCAAACTATAGTGTTCACGGAATTGCCAAGGAAGAGCCCCTACGCTAAGGGGAATCAAAGACCATAAAAAGTGGAAAAGCCAAAACTGGGCTCGTCTACAGTTTCTGTCGAGCTGTTCGAGGTTCAGAGTGACAAGTGAAAATGTCCTTCAATTCCTCTCGTTTACCGGACAGCTGGTGTTCGTTTCTATCTTTTCCAAATGCGAGTAAAAGCCAGAGAAGCATCTCAGTTAACTATCATGTAATTCTAACAACCTGTGTTTTCACCTCGCTTCTAGCACCGATGGCAGTGGCGGAAAATGCTTTGATTATTGCGGCAATTTGGAGGAACCCGTCTCTCAGGACTCCATCTTATGTTCTTCTTGCTGGTTTGGCCTTCACAGACTTTTGTACTGGGCTGCTGACTCAACCATTTTTTGTTGCGTTCCAATTCGAGAAAATGTTTGTCAGTTTATTCATACATCAAATTGCCGGATTCTACTTTTCCTCTTTAACAGTCATCGCCATGACAATAATAGCTGTAGAAAGATGGCTGCATATGAGCCGAAGATCTCTTCTTACGGTGCGACGAGTCGCTATTATTTATATCACATCTGCTGTTCTGCTTATTGTATTTGTCCCTTGGCTCGTATACAGTATTATTTATAATACTGAATATATCCGTGTACTTGTTTTTATTTTATTTTCGGGGGCAGCACTTTGTTTTGTTCTCACTATCTTCGCTTATTTCAAAGTTTTTCAAATCATACGTGAACATCAATGTCAAGTGCAAACCAATCAGAATGCGATTGACATCCAAAAATACAAAAAGTCTGTATTTACAATTCTGTATATTCTTGCAATATTTTTACTGAGTTACGTTCCCTTCGTGTGCTGTCTTTTGGTAATTAGCATTATGGATCCGCATTACAGAACTGAATCCTCATCAACAGCCATTAGTGCTTGCACGGCCATTGTGCTTTCTTCGTCGTTTGTGAATCCCTTGCTTTACTATCGGAGGATGAAGGAAATTAGAGATAGTGTAAGAAGTATTGTAAGGAACGTCTGTTGTAAAGGGAACGAAGAGGAATCGTAAAAAAGTTCTACATTGGAACACTTCCTCAGATACTTTAAGAACAAGCAAAAAAAAAAACAGTACAACGTGAGTCACAGGTCACGGCATGGGAATTTAGTTAGTGATAAAAGAGAGAAATTGTAATGATTGAGAAATAATACAAACCTTATAATTAATTATAATTAAGGTCAGTTGTTCGGCTTTCAAAATAGAAAATACAATGATTTTCATAAGTTTTATTACTTAGTAATTGTAATAAAACTGTCAGTTGAAGAAAGATCATTTGACATGTAATAAAACAAGTAATAAACAGCCGGATTCAATAAAGCTTTTCTGTACACGTCACTATGTCTCAAAAGAGTTTTTATTTTAGAGGAATTATTGCAAGATGGTTTGCAATGTGAAGTGTTCTTACGGCAGCCACGAAATAAAGAAACAAGGTTATTTCACCATTTCTCCGATGTGCAAAAACGTGCATCTTAATTTTATCGCATGCAGCTTTTAATTAATTAATTAATTAATTAATTAAACAAGGAGTCATTCTGGAAGAGCTACAATGTATTTGATGTTCGTTTGTCCCAACTGGCTTCCAAAGCAATTTAAATCGTTCATCCTGGAATGTCCAAAATGAGTTATTCTATACATGTGTGGGATTTTTCAAGAGCAATTTAATTATCGTTATCATCAGTATCAATTTCTGTTTGCAAGTCAGCAAACCAATTCTTACCAAAGAAAACCCCTTTGATTCAAACTCTTTGACATTTCGAAATTTGAAAGCTATATTCATTGATTTGCAAAGAAAAATAGAGAATTGTTAAGATTTCCTATGACAAAAAACTACAAACTTACATGACCATTCTGACGGTTAAGAAGCCCTTTAATTAAAGAAACAATTGAATGCTCAGAATAATTAAACAAGGTCACATAAACAAATCCAATGATATAAAGGATGGGATCCCCCCCCCAAGTTGTTTCGAGCTATTTTCGATGATATTTTTCTAATTCAATTATGTTTCATTTACAAACACCAAACAATCCACTTGGGATGCCCATGAAGGGCACCGTTATAATACCCATTTTGAAACCGTGCAGCTTTGAATTAAACAAGGAGTGATTTGTTAAGAGTTACAATGGTTTTTGATCATGTTCGTTTATCCCCATGGGCTTCTAAACCAACCTACCTTTATAGCCTTGAGTGTTTAAGATAACCATTGTGCTCTTTTTCAATAGCAATTTTCTCAACATATTAATTTGAGTTTGGAAGTGAGCAAAAAAAATTTCAGCAAAAATCCACTTTAATTCAACTGAGCTTCTTTCTAAAAAAAAATAAGAGAATTGTAAATAGTTTATATGGCATAAAACCACAACTTCCATGTCTTCCATGAATATCGTGAGTTAAGAAGCCCTTTAATTAAAGAAACAATTGAATACGAAATAATTAAACAAGCTCACTAAAACAAATACAATGAAAACAAGTTGATGAAATAAATACAGTTTCCCCAAATCAGTTGGCAGACTGACCCACATCTGAGAAGCTATTATATGCCACTTAAATTTAGGCGACGAGATTTAACAAGGATATTCTCCTATATTCTACATCAAGGGTATCAGGGTTCTCGCTCTTTTTTCATTCATTTTTATAGACAAAACAGCATATCTGGAAAAAGAGTTATTTAAACCATATTTATGTAATATTTCGTTTACCTACTTGAAGAAACATTACACAATTTAAAAATGAATGCGAGGATAAACAATAGTATTATGGCAGTAATTTGATTTAATAAATAAAAGTTAACTCTCCCAAGGAGGTTTGTGATATTGTGATGTTTGTACGGTTTAAACTTTCATCCTGGTTAAATTCTCAACACACAATAATCCAGTTGGCATACTGAATGCATGACCCACAACGAATTTAAAAGGGTCAAACATTAAAAACTAAATATTATACTATAATTTCAAGAAATCCAAAAATAAGGGAACTCACAACATCCATAAAAAGCGGAAAAGCCTCCTTTCATTGTGCTAGTCATTTTCTGCGATTCTGTTCGAGGTTTCAGAGTCACTCTCGGCAATGGCCTTCAATTCCTCTCGTTTACCGGACAGCTGGTGTTCGTTAATATTTTTTCCAAACGTCAGTGAAAGCACCTCAGTTTACTATCAGGTAACTCTTACAACCTGTGTTGCCACCTCACTTCTAGCACCGATGGCAGTGGCGGGAAACGCATTGATTATGGCGACCATTTGGAAGAACCCGTCTCTCAGGACTCCATCTTATGTTCTTCTTGCTGGTTTGGCCTTCACAGATTTTTGCACTGGGTTACTAAGTCAACCGTTTTTTGTTATGTATCAGTTAGCGAGATTAGCTGGAAACGGAAAATTGTTCTGCGTTGCTGGTTTTCTCACAGATAGAGATCACAGATCTCTTCTTACAGTGCGTCGAGTCGTTATTCTTTATACCACGATTGCAGCTAAACTAATTCCGCTTGTCGTTTGTTTCGTGTACGGTCGGTACAGTACAAATAAATTCTCGAGTTCTTTAGGTGCTATTTTTCTTTTAGCTTCAGCACTTTGTTTTGTTCTCACTATGTTCGCTTATTTCAAAGTTGTTCGAATCATACATCAACATCAAAGTCGGGTGCAAACGAATCAAAACGCCATTGACATCGAAAAATACAAAAAGTCTGTATTCACAATTCTTTATGTTCTTGCAACATTTTTATTGAGTTACGTTCCCTTCGTGTGCTGCGTTTTCGTAGTTGGCTTTATGGATGAATTCGGAACTGAATCATCGTCAGCGGCCATAAATTTTTGCGCGGCCATTGTGTTTTCTTCATCGTTTGCGAATCCCTTGCTTTACTATCAGAGGATAAAGGAAATTAGAACTAGTGTAAGAAGCATCGCAAGGAACATATTTTGTAAAGAAAACGGAGAGGAATCTTGACATTGTAACGCGTGTTAATTACGTTAAAAAACCAGTGGTCGAACAATGATGACCATCAAATGTTTAGTCAAAATATCATTACAACGTGATTCATACAGTCATGGGAATTAAGCAACTGATCACAAATGGAAATTGTATTTTGTAATCATAGAAGCACTATAATTACTTTTTACGTAGTAATCAGTAAGAAGCCAGGTTTTCTGTCTCTTGTAATAACAATAACAACGACTCTTTTAATATTCCATTATTTACTATTAACTGCAATTGTTCTGTTCCCGTAATTATACAAACCCATTTGCCGGATTAAATTAGTTTTATTTTGTTTTCCTGAACCGCCCACTTTTTATCTCAATAGAATCTAATCTTTGTTTTGAAGACATTGTAAGAAGATGGTTTGTAATAAAGCGTTTTCATGAAAGCTATAAAATTTTCTGCTAAAAAGTACTGAAAAAATTGATTTCATTAGTAGAATGGAAAATTCTAGATTTTTTTTGTGTGAACGAAGCTCACGGAGCAGTAGATTTTTGATTCAACTTTAAACTTGCTCATGAAGAGAAACCCTCACAATACCAATTTTACAACATGTAGCTTTTAATTGAGGGTATGAATGGGGTTTAGTGTTTAGTGTTATTTGCCCATATTTTTTAGTGTTCGCTGTTATATTAGCCTGCGTTGCAGACGACGCAGGCTATGTTATATGGGCCATATTTTTAATGTTTACTGTTTCCGGAAGAAATACTGTTAAGTGTTTGGAGTGTTTTTTCATTCTTATAGCATTGTAAATTTTTACCTGCTCTTCAAAAATCAAATAAAATCACTCGTGAACTTTGAGCTTCGATATGTCGGTTGTGGTCATTTTTTACGACCCATGCGCAACATATTCTGGGAAACTCGGGGAGTACTGGGGACCAATCTCGCACCAGGAGCCCGCCATCAGTTTGTAAGTGGAAACATCATGGCGGCAGACATGGCAGCATCGAGAGGGTTTTCCAACAGTGTTGTCAAAAGTGTTGGTCAGTTTCTACAGGAGTGGTATAATGGGGTTGACAGGCCTACACGACTCCTACGCCGTATTGTGTTAAATTCGGTCTTTCGACCTTTTAGCTACTCACTTGTTTCTGAAGGGCACTATATATATGCAGCTATATGTTGTATCATTTGGATGCACTTTAAGTTGAGTAGAGCCGTAAGACTGTGGTCTAGCAAATGTCTAGAGGTTTATATATAGGTCTGCACAGTTTCCTACTTGTAAAGTTTGACACCTCTAGCTCTGTAATTTGCCACACGTTTCGCTAATGCGGTTTACGATGATACCCCATCTGGCATAACGGTCAGCAGATCTGGTCGTGCCATCCGCGCACATGTTCGTCTTGATTTGTGAGAACATCTGGATGATCAGGTATGGGACATATCAAAGCTTTTGACAAGAAAGGAATGACATATAACTGCCATTTTTGCTGAGCATTGAATCCTATTTCTATCCTATTTCTACGATATATGTAACTGATATCCTGTTATTATCTAAACTAGAGTGAACAACGAGAATTTCTCTCTAAAAAAATCGTATCTTTACGCAGTCAGAATATATCTTTTTCATATGTGAATATAACGACGGAAAGATTGTAAAACATTTTCGGATTTCTCCTCGAAAATCTTCAATATTGTTCGGATATCTTCGAGAGCCTTCGGACATCTTCGGTAGTCCCCGGTGATCATCTTCCGAAATGATCGGGAATCGTCGGAAAATGGCGGAAAACGTCTTGATATACAAAAAAAACACAATGTTGGCTTTTGTCAAGCCGTTTTTTGTTTCTTTCTGGATAGAAGTTACTGTTATAGTGAATTTCCTACTGTTAGTGTTAAAACGCCTAAAATTTTACTGTTTCATGTTACAGAGCCTAAAAATTAAGTGTTTAATGCAGACCCTCGTCTAACTTTGCATGAATCAATGTTTTTACTCTCTCCAAACCCTCCGACAGCTTCCGCCATTTTGTTTTGGCGCGCTTTCGCGACTTTTCTGTCAATCAATTTAATTTAAACTTTCCGCACTCAATTTCAACTTATTGCACTCAATTCAACTTATTGCACTTAATATCAAATTTTTGCACTGATTGGGATTAATTGAAGTGCTCTCAGCCAGTTAGCTAGCCTGCGCAGCTGGCGGGATTAGCGGGCACAAGTGAATTTTTCTCGCGCGGGCGAAGCCCGCGTCAGCGAGCGGGGAGCCCCTCGCTGCTTGTCGCCCAAAACCATAGCATGCTGCCGCTAAAAAAAGCACTCGCTCGCGAAATCCCGACAGCTACGCAGGCTACCATGTACCAGTGAGCTTGCTGAAATTATTTTATGGCTGCACGTGCTGCTGACTGGAGGAGTCAAATGACTTTTGATGTCAGCGTACATGAAAACAGGAAGTTCTTTGATGGGCGACTTAGTTCCCAGGCTGTTCCCGGGTCATCAACACCGAAACTGCTGAAAGTTGCAAAATGAAAGTGTAGTGCAGAAGTCTTCGTTTGATCGAACCATGGGGACTTTGCAGGTCTCTGATATATTCCACAGCTCTCAGTTTGTTGTTGATTTTGCTGCATCCTCTCTGCTGTCATTCAAGAGGAAGCAAGAAATCCGACAAGAGATTGTTAATAATGGCGGGATATTATCATACATTCTGACTAAACAGGTGTGTGTGTGTCTAAATATAGCACTACCTCTGTCATCCGAAAATTCTAATGCATTTTCTCCTCTTATGTGACATCCAAACCTACCTTTTATGTCATTATTCGTGCCAGTGGTTTAATTGTAATGGCATTTCTTAGGCTAGCCATTTCCGTATCACTGTATCAGTCATGGTTCTACATTTCACTGTATTCGGCCATATCATGAAAGCTTGAAAAATCTTGAAAGTATCGAAAGCTCAGCAGATAATTTAGCTTATACCTGAAGTGATGATATTATATTCTTGTTAGCTTGGAAATTTGTTGATGGTTTCGATCAATATTGTGAAAACAAGACGAAAGATGTCAATTTTCCCAGTGATAAAGTCACGAGAAAAGACCTGATAATTTCGGGGAAAGGGGGGGAGGGGGAGGGGGAGGGGGAGGGGGAGGGGGAGGGGGAGGTCTAACCAAAGTATATCAAGGAGAATTATTAAATACATGCAGTGCATGATTAGCACAAGGGAAAATTTCGCTACTGATGTTAGGACACTAGTACGTACTTGGGTCAATTAATCCAAATATTCAATTCCAACACTGACAATTCTTCTCATTCCCCCCCCCCCCCCCCCCCTTGGACAAATGCCACACCCACTAGATGAGGAATTCTCCATTTTATATGCAAACAGATAATGATATGATGCAATAACCTGCACTTTATAACAAGACACCACAACAACAGCTTCCCATCTTTTTGACGACACACTTGTTAGAATGGTAGATCAAAATGTTTTAACAGAAACGACTTAAAACTATTCTAGTCTAAGGGTGCATTTCTTTGGGAGAATCCAAGATTGGATTTTTAATCTCAGATCGCACAGATACTTTGCTCCCAAAGAGGTAAAGAATGTGAAAATTGATTATTTTGCCATGACAACCCAGTAAACACTGTTCACACCAAACTGGTTGGTTGAAGGTAATCTAGCCAAAAACATTTCAGCATACAAAAGCCTAAACAAAAAGATCACAGAATGAAGCTGTTCTTCTTTAGCCTGAAGCATAATGCTTGTGGGAGGCACTGTGTCCTAATGGTAAGTGCACTGGACTCCGGATCAGGCAGTCCGGGTTCGAGCACTGGCCAGGGCACTGTATTGTGTTCTTGGGCAAAACGCTCTACTCTCATATTGCCTCTCTCCACCCAGGTGTATAAATGGGTACCGGCAAATTTACTGCTGGGGGTAACCCTGTGGTGGACTAGCATCCCATCCAGGGGGGAGTAGAAATACTCCAAGTTGCTTCATGCTACTGAAACTGGGTTAAGCTCTGGCCTGATGGGCCACTAGGCTTGTATGCAGACTTTTTTCGACTATTTTGCTTGGAACAAGGAAAATGGTAAGAATTGGGATCATTGGGGTTGGCACTCTCTGACCCACATTTTTGTATACTCTCAAGGGACTGTTTTAATTTGTCAAGGGAATACTTTTCGCTGTGGGCAATAAAAACGTTACTGGTTAGGAATGCGTCAGCACTTCTCGATCCCGAAGTTATTTTCATGCGTCGCTCGTCATTTAACCTGTCTAGCCTTTTGGAAACTACAGGTAGGTATTTTTCAAAAATCTGTGCTGTTCATCGATTGAGTCGCTTAGTTTTGCATGCTTAAAAGCTGCTGCGAATCTTCATTGTCAGAGGATATTGGCCAATGCTATTTTCTATTGTTACAAGTCTATTGTTTGTCGTCTTCATTGAAAGAAGTATTTTTAGCTCGTCACGCAATCTCAAGGGGTAGAGAACTGACAAAGGACAGCCCCTGGTCCTCCAGGTTGGGGGTTGGGCGTGAGGCTAATCACCTAACCCCGTAAAAAATGAATGATTACAGAAACCTTACACATTAGAGGCAATCTACCGAATCTTGGGGGCCGAGAGGCATGCAACATGACGCTCCAGAGCGAAAGCCGCATGGAAACTCTGGAGCCGAGGACGCCAATAGTGCACCCAAAAACACAGTTGAGGATAGGAAACTGGAACGTGAGAACCTTGTATGCACAAGGGAAGGTAGCCCAAGCGGCGAAAGCAATGAGAGAGGCTAGGCTAGGGAAAGCGAGGGGAGCGTTTGTGAAGCTAAACCGAGTATGGAATTCCAGCAGTGTGTCGAGGAAGATGAAGATCAGGCTATACAAAACATTGGTCAAACCAGTTCTCATGTATGGTTGCGAAACATGGAAAATGAACGAAGGTGACGCTAAGAAAATCGATGTGTTTCAGAACAGATGCCTGAGAAGGATAATGAAGATTAAATGGCAAGATAAGATTAGTAATAGAGAGCTACTGGAAAGGGCTAACGCGGAGAGGTTGAGTGAAGAGGTAAGAAGGAGATGGCGATTCATTGGACACATCCTCAGACAGCAACCTGACAATGACTGTGTTACAGCCCTAACATGGACCCCAGAGGGAAAGAGAAAGAGAGGCCGGCCAAAAACAACCTGGCGGTGCACAGTAGAAAAGGAGAGGTCCAAAGCAGGGTGGCAGTCCTGGGGAGAAGTGCGCACTGCAGCACAAGACAGGAATCGATGGAGAGCACATGTGGAGGCCCTATGCGCCAACTTGGCGCCAGGGGACAGGAACTAGGAACTAGGAACGCAATCTTTTGTTTGACCACAATTCACGGACTTGATCACGACTTAATGCAGCTTCGTAAGACTTCAGACAGGAAAATGGTAATGTACAATATTGCTTCGAATTTAAATGGAACTTAACTGGAATTTTTAGAAGGATCGGTAAAGCCACTTAGTGAAAAACTGACTGCAAAAAGCCGTCGGGCTAAAATTAAACTTACGCTTTAGCGTGAATAATGAAGGATCTCACGGCTTCAAAAATATGCAGAATTTTGAAGCTTTGATACATTAGTAGCTACATCTTGAAATGAGAATTAATCTAAAACAAAACTTCCTTCAAGTTTCTTTCATTTGCCCAGTTAACATTTGGAATTTTAGGCTTCTGAAGCGTATTGATTTGAAAAGCACATGGTGACATCTGATATGCGGCGTGCGGCCGACTTACCATCGCGTTGATGTTTATTTAATAATTGTGTTCAGTTTACGACCTTTTACATGCAAAGATTTACTACAGTACTTCGCAAAATGCAAACAAGTATTTTTTTGTTATTAGTTATAGTGATGGATTATGGCGGGCCATCGCGGCCAAAAGTAGATAACATGATATCTTAATGATATCTTAAAGTTATCATGATATCTCTAAGTTATCGAGATATCATGTTATCATGACATCTTCACACCTCGAGATATCAGGATAAAAGGATATCATGATTTCTCTTTTTTGCAGAGAGATATCATTTCTGATAACATTTTGCACTTTTATATATTATTTCCTTGTCATCACTTTGTATTTTTTTGTTATTAGTTATAGTGATGGATGGAGGAGGCAGCATGGCCGAGTGGTTAGAGCGCCGGACTTGAAATCCGGAGGTCCCGGGTTCAAGTCCCGTTCTGACCACTATCTGAATTTGTTCTCGGTTGTCCCGAGTTCAAATCCTCGGTCATGCTTGTAAATAGCCAACTGGTCTGCCTCCTGCCAGTTGGGATTTTTAATCATGTTATGTTTATTTAATATTTGTTTGATATACACGGCCCCACAAGCTTCTAGCTTTAAACACAAACCGTGTATAAATAAAGTTGCTTTACCTTTACCTTTTTACTTTGTCTGATTTCGTAATCGAAAAACAGGTCAACTCTATTGTTAAGTGACTGCTGTCGATATGGCGGCCCGCTTGAAGTCTAGAGTCAGGCAGGTTAAAAGTGTCCCAACAGTCAGCATGTTTAGCAGCACCTTTTTCTTTCGCGCGAGCTGAAAAAAATAGCAACAATATGGCTAACTTTAGAAGGAATTTCTTAATTTTATTCATAATTGTAATGCTTGACTCGTCCAGCCTGCTTGGGGCTCCCCCAGCTAGTCAATTCCATGGAAGAGCACAGCCTGGAAATCTGCAAAGTTTTTTTGAAAGAGCTCTTGGCCTGGTTAACGAAGTTACCAGACTTCTTTCAAGATACATAACGGAACTTATTTTTATTTTATTTGGGGCTCACGGATCCCAAAATTAAACCTTGCACATTCGCAGGATTTTAGTCATATCCTGCATGCAAATCTGTAGGTGTTTTTTGCTGTTCACACCTTTATAGGAACGTGACCTGTACTCTTTAGCATAGGTATAAAATAAGTTCCTTTATGTATCTTGTTCAAACTCCCTGATGAAGTCTACATGATCAGACGAAACCGGTCGGAGAAAATAAAGCAAATTGACAAGATCTGTTGCTGTGTGCTGCTCACTAGTATTTTTTAAAAAAATAAAAAATTAAAAAAAATTTTAAAAAGAATTAAAAAAAAAATTTAAAAAATTTCAATTCAATCGATATTGAATGTTCGTACCAAGAAAAAATATGTTCGTACCCAGTCCCCTGCTCGTTTAGAACATGGCCAATAGTAACATTTCCCCAACGCATACTCTATGCAAAATAGGCGAATCTCGAAGAGATCTTTGATTTATGATGTGGCAAAAATGCATCTAAAAAGTGAAAGCATGATCAATGCAAACTACAGTGCTGTTCTTGTGTGGTGCTAATTGACACACATGTTAGGATTAGGCTGTGCTAGTTGGATATATATATGGCACACTGTAGTTGCATTTTTCCTCCTGATGATAACTATAATTAGGGTTTCTGATTGGACAGGAAATAAGTATAATGACGGCATGAAGACTTAATTAATTTCTGTATTATTTTTCTATATCCTGAAGACAAGCTTTCTCGTCACTGGTAATTCTGACAGGACTTTGTCCTCGTATAAAGGAAGAACTGCTGTTAAGTATGGAATTCCAGTGGTCTCATTTGATTTCATCACCGAGTGCATCAAGTCTGGCAAGCTTCTCGATCCACAGCCTTTTCTTTTGTCAGAAACACTTGAGTCACAGAACTTCGGTTCAGGGAAAATTGTTGGTAAGTAATTAAGTTACAAAAAAAATTCTACAATGATGGGTCCAGTAGTCAGTGACCCTAATAGACAGTGCTTTCAATAAGACCTGGCACCTGCCGGAGATCTGGCAGGTATTTTGAGGTGAATCATCGGCTAAAATTTGTGCAGCTCTCTATAAAGATGAGGTGTTCACAGCTCCTTATATTGCTCTCTGACAAGTGCTGCACAAGGGCAGCCACCTACTTAAAATCTTATTGAAAGCACTGCTTAGACCTGCCAACTCTCACGCATCATGCATGAGTCCCACACCTGCAGATCCAAAATTATTGATCTCACGCATACAGGTCAATTTCTTATGCCTGACTAACAAATCTTCATTTCTCACTCTTAAATAAACCCAATTTCGGTGAAAAATAATCCAGAAAGTGAACATTATTTATTTGCGTTTGAGTTGATTTTACACACATCGGAAATGTTTGAAAGTCGTCAGAACATCTGATGTTCTTCTGCAATGCTCAGAAGTGATCAGAACAACTTCAGAAATCACCGGAAATAGTCAGACATTGACTTGTGAAATGTTGGCAGGTATAGACCCATGGCACTGTTTTAGTAAAAAAGTGAGGTATGACACATCCAGGATTGAATGCAGGTATTGCTTAACAAGTGCTACTGGGTTATTGCCCATTTTCATATCACTTCATCGTGGACATATCTGTTCAAATGATGTTTTGCAGACGAAAGCAGTGCTCTTAGCCCTGACTATCTAATCCCCCTCCCTCCCCACCCAGAGCATTTTTAATCCAAGCCTAGTATATGTCTGGATTTGTCACTAAAACCACAAGATAATAATAAGAAGGCTGTGAACAGTCTTGGATAAGAGGAATGCAAAGGACTTTTTTGAGGAGATGAAGGAGAATTCATTTCAGGTTACCATTCATGTAAGAAAGCACTGTTAGGACACCTCAGTGCTTGAATGTGAACAAAATGTTTGTGGTGTTTCTACAATAAACACATTTTAATTTGTTTTTTATTTACCAAAGCTAAGAGCCAAAACAGTAAAAAGGCAACAAAAGTAGTGAAGAAATTGCAGCTGCCAGATCTTAAGAAAATAAGGTAAGGCAACAAAAATTACATCTTTGTACTGTGAGGGTCGTACAGGGGTATTCTCATGACGCGTGATTAGCTGATTTTATTTTCCGTGAAACGTGAATTTAATAAATTTATTATTCGTGACCCGTGACCGGAAGGTTTTGCGTGACACATGAAGAGCTTGAATTAATAACCGATATTCGTGATTTCACCACTTTATTGACTTTATTTTGCGTGATTTTGAGACGCGAGACCTCAAATGTGACCTCCGTATAATTGTCGTAACGTCAAACACTCTTTGTAGAGTAAAAGGATAAAAGAGTATGTTTCTTTCTTATTTTCGTAATTTCTTAATCAATTTTGATTTCTTCAAACACTATTTGTAGCGTAAGAAACAGGATAAAAGAGTACTTATTTTCGTGATTCGGGAAAATGAAATTTCAATATCCGTGATCCGACTGATTCGTTATTTTTTTCGTCCGTGAATCGTGCCAGAGACCCCCCCCTGTACGACCCTCTACTGTAATTAACGTAACTTTATTAAATATTGTTCCTACTGGTAGTGTGCATTGGCCTAGCTGTTGCTAGAAACCACATATTAGCTAGTAGCTAGTTCAAGCTGCACTGAGCCTGTACATCCTATATTCCCAGAGCCTTTCCAGTTTTTGTAGCAATAAGCAACTAGCAGTATTTCTACATTTCCCCCCCCCCCCCCCCTCCCTCTCTCCTTGGATGAGATGCTAGTCCATTGCAGAGCTCCCCTCAAAGTTAAGATGCATCCTAAGTATTGGCTTGAAACAACAGGCTTTTGTATTTGAACGATACTAATTAAAAATAGTTGGCCTTTTCGTTGAAGTTAAGAATTTGGTATTGTAGGTGCTTAGCTAACATTCTTTTGAAATCTAAAGAGTTCTAATGTTAAAGTGTGTTTTTGATCATTGTGGCACTTTAACTTTTATTTTATTTTTTTTTTCATCTCAGGGTTTGGCTTTATAAGGCATCAGATGGTCCAAACTTTGATGAACAAAGATGTGAAATAACAAAGGACATTCTTCTGCGAGTAAGAAATAATAAAAAATAATTAAATTTTAAAAACAATTTAATTTGTTGGATGACATGTTAAGAATGATAGCAAACACATCAAGGCTGAAGTTTGTGATATCTGCATAAGCCAAAGACAGATGTACTTTCTCTTCAAATATACCTAAAGCAGTCAGGGACTACATGAATTTTATCCCAGCTACATTGCAGTAGTGTTGAATTCTGTGAATTATTCTAATGTGGGAGGTGTAGTGGCGTAATAGTTAGTGCACTGGACTCCTGATCAAGCTGTCCAAGTTCATCACTGGCCAGGGTCACTGTGTTGTGTTCTTGGGCAAGACACTTTACTTTCATAGTGCCTCTCTCCACCCAGGTGTATAAATGGGTACCAGCGAATTTAATGCTGGGGGTGACCCTGTGATTGACTAGCATCCCATCCAAGGGGAGAGTCAAATATACTCCTCCTATGGCTGCCACTAGGCTCGTACATGTAGACTTTAGCTTTAATTATACTGTCATGTTCATCTCATCACATTCTTGCAGGGATCAAATTCATCAGGTGGTGCTGTCTTGTTTTATGCTGTGGAGCTACATGTTATTCCTTCTCATGTTCCCTGCACCGGCTCAAGATATCGGGTATTTACACACCACGGGAACCTTGCAGGATTGCGGGTATGGAGTCAATTCATTACATATATGTGTAGCCACTTGGCACTACAATATGTTGGAGTTCCATTTTATAACATAATACTAACACACTGGTGTATTCATTTGATTTCTTGCAGCAAGGCGACCAAGGAACCAAGGAATGCAGATACTTTGAAACTGCAGTAGAGGCACTAGGTGCTTATACTGCTCTCTATGACCAGCAAACACAGCCACCTTATAGCTTTACAAGGGTGGAGTCTATTCTGTCACATAAGATCGGCTCTGATAAAATGATGCAGGTTTGTATGTGGGCTCCTGTTAGATGCAATCTTTGGCTTTTATATTTTGTGAGGCAGAGGGTTATGTTGCTGCATCCATTTGCACGCATTGCGGACCTGTGATATTTGGCACTGTTCAATAATGAGTTAACTAAGAAGAGTTTTAATGATGCATGATATATCTTTTTCTGACTCAACAAGGTTTTAATTTTGGATAAGTTTGAGTTCTTTAATTTGTTTTTACACCTTTTGATTTCGTTTTGATCAAGCTCTCTTACTAAGCAAAAATTAATGGGTCAAACTGAAGATAACTATTTTAAAGTTATCAAAAGATGTCAGTCCAAGTACCATTATACAAAATATGTAGCAAGAATATGGTATGCATTGCTGACAATGTGCAAAGAAGAAATCCTGTTCATAGTGTATTAATTTAAAACAAACATTTTATGAAATTGTTATTTTGAAAAAAGGTAAAGTCATCTGGAGGAGCTAATTGTTTTAATTTCTTTATATCCAATAATTGCATTTCCTTTTTCAGATGACAATAAGTGACTACTGTTCTGAAGAAGACTCTACTATCTCCCCTGAAGTTGCAAACTTTATTGATTTCATTTGGAATGAAGCAACAGGCAGTCTTGCTGACATTCTTGCCACTCCTGTGGACTCCATTAAGCTTGAAGATGTAGAGAAAGCTGAAGCTATTTTGCTTTTATTAAGAAAATCACTAGATGCTGCTGAAGGTGCCAGTGCAATACAGAAGCTCTCTGATGAATTCTTCTCAGTTATTCCTCACAAGAACAGAGGGAGAGGAATAACATCGAGGCACCTTATTGCACAAAAACAAGACTTGTGTCAGGTAAGGAATACAGCTTTAACCCTTAACATCTGAAGCCTGTTTGTTTGTTTGTTTGTTTGTTTTTTATTAATGACACAACCACAAGCATTTAGAGATTTATGTCACCCTTATCATTGTTATCGTCATCGTTATCATCATCACTTCTTTATTTAAACATCAGATTTATATAATTCATAGAATAGCTGTAGAATTAGCTAATATCTCCAAGAAAGAGAAAATAAAGAAGAGATAGACTATAATATATACATTAAGCTTAAAAATAATTAACTATGTTTGTCAACAGCTTATTAAAGACATGGTTAGTATTGGTGAGTCTACAAACTGGTTAACAAGGAAAAGTGTGTATGCCAAGTACAGGGCAATCAAGTCCCACATTGAATGTTTGACACGTGATGACGATGAGTTTAAAAAGATCCGAGAGCTTGTGAATTCAAGTGAGATAGGGTATGAAAGTATTTCGTTATCAGAGCCATCCTTTAAGTAATAAAGGTTACAGCTTGAGCCTGGGTGTGTAAAAGAGTTTCTCTGTCCTTATAATACAAAAACTGACGGACGTTCATGTGAAGAAGCATCATCATACATACATCATACATACATACAAAACTTGGAGAAAAACGTTTCCACACTTTATATTCCATTAACTAAGACAGGTGACTACTGTTCACTAAATGTGTTTTGGCAGACAATAAACATGTCCCTCCCACGGAATGTTTTGGGGTTTGACTCTCCACCCCTCTGGAAATTCCACTTTCCTTAAAAAAAGACTAAAAAACCAGCACATTGGAAAAATAAAACATATTGGAAAGGACTTTTCAAAAGTCTAAACCAGTACATACTGTCTTAGAATTGACCCCACATGTGTATCAGTTTGTTCTCTCCTCTCTACGTCTTTAACAGTGATTCCAAGATCAAGGTACTCAATGTTTTCTCCATCCATCGTCCAGTGGAAGAAAGTGTTTTTTCTCATGACATTGGAAATAAAACACTTCTTTTTCACTCATCAAAGGTGAGACCATTACTTGTAGGCTGTATTACTGTCAATTTATCTCACACAATGCTGTTTTAAGCAAACTTGTGTTAAAATGTAATAAAACACACTAATAATTAACTGTTAGTTTGAACTGATGTGGCTTTATGGTTAACCCACTCTCGTCTAAATTAAGCAGTTTGGGCTTCAGTCGAGTGCTGGCCAAGTTCCACGTGTAATGTGTTCTTAATAGGCAATTCAAATAAGATACTTTACTTTCACACTGCCCTCTTCACTCAGGAGTATTAAGGGGTTTTAAGAAATCTGCTAAGATAAACTGACAAAAAATCAATGCTGTGGGCAACCTCTCACGGACTGCATGTACATACTATCATGCAGCATCCCATCCAGGCATAGACGCCATACTCCCAAGTCAAAAACTGGGATTACTTCACTTAAGCTTTGGCACTGTTGGCTGCTATGGTCCATGCGTTGATAGATAAATTAGCTGCTAGTTTGAACTTATGTGCACCAAATTTCATTGCAGGTGACAAACTTTGTTGGAATACTTTCAAGGTCAGTAGACATGACATTCTTGTCAAACTTGTTCACAACTTATACCGCGTATTCACTCACGTGGCCAGCGGCCATATTGGCTATTAACCATAGATTTTAATTTCCGGTGCGATGGCTGGGTACACCAATATGGGCGCCGTTTTTTTGTTTTGGAACACCAATATGGCTGCTCTGTGAATACGCTCCATTGGCGATGGCCAGTGCAGCTTTCCCAAATACTTATTCATAAGAAATTTCATTTTTCATTTTGAAATGTGTTATGTCACAGGTTCCTGTTAAAACATACGTGATTTGAAACATGTTTCACTTTTTGCAGAGGACTTTTGATGCCCAAAATTGTTGTAGATGACTTTGGTGGCCAAAGGTCCGATCCAGGAATGTTAGGAAGTGGAATTTACTTTGCCAGTTCTGCGAGGTATAGCTTACATGAGAGCAATAATGTCAAAAATAAATCAAAGTCAGAATCCGAGTCTCTCCTCCTCTCCTACATACTCCCTGTGCATAAGCTTTCTGGGTAATCTTTCCAAAGAGGCAAAAGAGCGTCTGTGCAAGAGGCTGAGGAGAAGGTTAAGTGAAAAGCTGTTCCCAGCAAAACCTGTCGGCAAATGTTTGGCCGCAGTCGGCCAAGCGACGCGACGGAAAAATCCATAGGCTACGCGAAACGCGAGTGGGAAAATT
This sequence comes from Meandrina meandrites, assembly GCA_963693305.1. Classification (NCBI taxonomy): domain Eukaryota; kingdom Metazoa; phylum Cnidaria; class Anthozoa; order Scleractinia; family Meandrinidae; genus Meandrina; species Meandrina meandrites. Next base: position 11,661,371 of record OY855906.1, read on the forward strand.
ATAGCTTTTCCCATCGATTTACATGATTAATAGAAAGCAAATGGCCTCGCAGTCTTCGATGAAGAACAATCTCTTTGAAACCACGCTTAGACAATGTGCAGAAAGCGACTTTTTCCTTAGATCCTACACGTGAGCAGGCATTTAATCAGTGAAGCAAATTGTAAAGACTTCCTTGTCATATAAACTGTTGTAGTGGATTAAGGCTAAGTCCGTTGCTTAAGAACTGACAAGTGAATTGTTTGTTTTAGCACAAGTGCCAAGTATTCGGCCCCAGGAAGCAAGGGAAGGAGGCTTATGCTTGTGAACGAGGTCGCGTTAGGAAATATCAAGGTATGGATTACTAAAAGGCAAATATGTACATTTACTGCACTAAATGTCGTGTGACGTGCCATGCTTTCTGGAAGCTTTTGGACATCTTGGTGGCTTTCCAAACTTTTCGGCCAATCAAAAGGCAATTTAAGACCACGTGGCAACTTCATGGCTCTGCCTCACAGACTAAATTGATTTTTGATTGGTCACACACTTGATACTGAACAATGTTAACAGTTAGCTTTCGTGATCTCTGATTGGTTGTTACAGAACTTGGTTATTATTTTCAGCGCACAAGTAACATTCAATTTTCATGTTGTTGTTTTTTTAAGATGGCAGTGTGTTGGTATGTAAATTCGTTGGCAAGCAGTTTGTCAGTTGGAAGATGTCAACCATTCGACGGCATTTCCGTTTTTGATCACTGACCACTTCAATCTCGAAACTTTACTTGAGAAAATTTTGTGTTATGTGTGATCCATTTACCTACTAGAAGATGGTTTTCCATGTTCTATAAAAAAAATAATGCCCGCTAGAATTCCATTGCGTGTATACAGCGGCTATATTCTAAATGTTTTTAATAAGTTGTATCAAGCTATGCCAAGGTCAATAAACGAGATGCCTCCTACTGTAGGTCTGGTCTTCTTACTTGTACTAAGTGAGAAATTATTTTGTTTTCGTTTCACTTCAGAGTTAATAAATGTGTTTAATTTTTTATCGATTTCAAAGGAGTTCAGGAAGTTTTCTATGGATTTGTCATCACCTCCATCTGGATACGACAGCTGTCACGGATTGATGAGCACGGAGGACGAGCCCTCGGATTTCAAGGTCAGCAGTTGACGGACCCGACCCTTAGTTCCTATTTCTGTTTTATGGATTCTAATGGATAACGAATGCAAAACGGCATGAATGTAAGTCATCGTCGCTCAGTTTTTCTCAGTCGGCGAAATAAACATACTTTTCAGTCGAAGAAGTCTCTAATAAAAGACTGAGTCCGCAGTTATTGTGAAAGAAGTTGCGTAGTTGTCACGCTAGCTGTCGTAACAATTCTTTTTGTTGTTTGATTGGAGAAAAAGAATCGGAATTTCTCGATTGGCAAAGCATTTATTAACTTTTATTCCTTTTTTACTTACAAGGACGATGAATTTGCCATCTACAGCGGTAACCAGCAGAAAATACGGTAAGTCAGTGAAAGCATGTTTGTATAAATACTTGCTGACAAAAGTTGCGTGTGGCTGCCTCATATAGCAAATTATTACTTAAAATTTACTTCGTGTTTCTCCACAGATATTTGGTTGAATTTGTTTTACCCGGTGATCAAGTTCTTCCCAGGGATGACATCTCTATTGATAGCGGGTTTTCAGATGAAGAAATGGAAGCTGATTCAGAAGGTATTGAATTTCCTCTTTTAAATCAAGCTAAAAGTACCTCCCTGTCCCATGTCCCACATGGTAGCAGTTCCATAGCGGCTCGGACACACGGTACGACATAACGTACAGCATTGCATTCAATCGTTCAGTAAACTGTGTGTCCATCACTGTCACATGCCGAGGTTTAACGTCACCAACGCCGGGAAAACACGTGAACACATCGTGATTGGTCTTGGTTTTGCATTTGATTGCCTAAGGGAGTAACGTGAGTCTTTTAAACCAATCGCGGAGCGTAGTTAAAGAAAACCAACTCAATTCTGGTTTACTTTCGCCGCTTGATTGAATCAAAGGGCCCTATGAGGCCACGACTGTTTTTTAAGCGATGACGTCATCGTTTAATGTGATCGTGCGAGTTCTTGTGGCTTTTATTTAACAAGTGACGAATTAAATCGTCGAAGTCGAACGTGCATCACTTGTAAAGATCTATACGGATTTACGTTGTTTTTCCTTTTGTTTTGCATTGGTTGTAAAAAAAGCAAGCTCCAAGCAGACAAATTCAAGTTTGCGTGTTTTCGTGCTAGCGTGTGTACACTCTTTTCCCTGTACAGCATGTACGATTGACGTTCAATTTCCGAAATGTCTTTTGATAGTGCCATGAGCATGATAAGTTTGATCTTGCATTCTTTGATTGCTGTGAAGATTAACGTCGCATAAAATTTATTTTGAAATCGGCTGCGTTGACCTTTGTCGCGTGACACTGGTAATCTTCTGTCAACTAACGATTACACAAACTTCGCTTTCAATTTCGCTTTCACCGTCACATGCAAACTTAAGAAAATTCTGTTGATTTTTCTATAGGGCAGAAACAACATACACCTGATTTAAGGTAAAATAAAAATAAAATATGTTCACAATCGATTTTCAAATTATCATCCCATACCCATCAAAACAAAACCATCAGCGCCTAAAGTACAATGGTCTGTCATCGGTCTTAATAAACCGCAACGTCAAACTGAGAGTAGCGTTACATGTAGGTCTGCCAACCATCTGTCAACGGCCTTTTGTTTACATCTGATCGACTGAAGGAATGAAGGAAGGATGGCTTCAAGTCGCCACTCATTCCGTAACTCCCGTTTTGCATACGCAAAAACAGTCGTAAAAACGCTCAAATTTGAGGCTTCATACAGTTGGAAGAGCAGAACTTCACTCAACAGAATACCGACTACGCGCGAAATGAATGTAAAACATTGCATGGTTAAAACACCCTTCTTAATAATTGTGTCAATGCTTCCAGTTGTCTCTTGCAAAAATCAAAGGGTTACATCTCTTTCTCTCTGCGCCGTTTTTACTCCTTTGGGGAGCATAGGGCGCCCGCTCTGGCTCCCCACCTTACTCTGTTTTGTGCAGGTTCTTTGCTTCCAGCTCTTCTGGTGTGCAGCGCCTCCATGACTGCTTAGGTCGACCCCTCTTCCTGAAACCCAAAGGAAGGCCTGTCTGGGACCCCAAAAATGCAACGGCAACGGCGCTCTGGTGAAGCTACGAAGGCAGCCCCCCCCCCCCCCCCCCCCTTCTCCTTTCCCCTTACGTAGTGGATTTAGTGGATTACTGTAACCGAAACTGTGAAAGGATTACGTAGTCAAGTGATAAATATTCTTTTCCAGACTCCAGTGTGGACCTAACAGATGTGATGTCAGTCGTGGATCCTCTGACAAAGGTCGAGGCAGGACTCAAGGGGACTGGAGATAAGCCTATTCCGCTGCAGGCAGTTCACATCAGAGCCAGGTTGTTGGATCTTGCAGCACAGGTACAAAATGTTATCTCTTTCTTTTTTTTGGGGGGGGGGGGGGGGGGCGGGGGGCGATTTGGCGATATTTAGAACTAGGAGGGGGGAGAGGAAAACAAATGCCGCCTTTGGGCGTGGGGAGGGCCCGGGTAGGGGGTGTGATTCGGTGGTATTTAGAACTAAGAGAGGGGAGAGGAAAGCAGATGCCGCTTTTGGTGTGCTTGGGAATGTTTTGATACAGCTGTCTCCCCTCCTCCAAGATCAAGTTGGGGCGTACTACATTTTTGCCTACTGGCTCTGTTTTAACCATTCCTTCCTCTTCCCCACAAGTTCCAATCTGTAAATGAAACTCAAATTTAATTTTGCGAAACATAAGCAAAAACGAAAAGCAGACTTCAAGGTACTGCTCAAAAGGTTTGACATGAGTGGTAACACTCCACAGTCTTGAAAGTTAGAACCACCTTAGTACAGCATAATAAACAGTACCAATTGAAAGTACTGTTCAAGAGCTTTCCCCTGAATGGTTACATCACAGGCGTTTCACCAAAGATTGAACTCGGGGAGCGAGAGAGCTACGACGGATAAATGACCAGTGCTAAGTTCTACAATCATTTAATTTTAAGCTGTTGAGCTAAGAACCAAGAAAAAAGGGAAAAAATTCCTTAATCGTCGAGAACTGTTGTTGTACAGCTGTACAATTTGCTATTCTTAGTTATATCCAAGAGACTCAATACACTCGCTAAAATAAAATACCGTCAACTGAAGATAAAGTAAATCACGAATATTTTCTCTACAGGTGATAGTCTTCCAAAAGTACAAAAACACCAGCACGACACCCATAGAAGCCAAATACGTTTTTCCTTTGGACGACATGGCTGCAGGTTTGTCTCTAGTCAAAGTGTTTCCCTTTTTCAGTTTGCCATCTCAGCAGACCAAATAACTAGTATATTAAAGCGTCTTTGAGAAGTGCAGTGAAGACTGCAAAGTTATGGTCAGTGGGTTTGATTCCTAGTCATGCAGTTTAAGCATGCGCATCGTCCTTGTATTGTGTTCTTGGGCAAGACACTTCACTCTCACAGTGCCTCTCTCCACCCCTGAGTGTAATCAACAACTAGACTACGAGCTCGAGTTTTGTATGAGGTGCAGCCGAGTTGACTATCGCTCATAGAAAACGAGGGCGAGTAGTCGAATGGTTTTAGTTGCCACTGAAGGATTGCAGTCCCAACTTGACATACAACTTTATGTATTTTTAAGCCAAAAATAGAGATTACTTTTCCATTTAAAAAGCAACTCGCGCACGATGGTGTAACAATGGGCGAACCAATCGGAATCGTGGATTTCCAACAGAACACGTTTGAAAGTCTACTAGCTGGGGTTACTGAACAAAATGCTAGGGAGGGGGAGTGGGTAACTTGCGCTGGACTAGCGTCCCATCCAGGTGGAGTACTTAGCAGTGAAAAAGGGGAGTATAAAGTTAACTGTTGTACTCCTTGATGTAGTTTGTGGCTTCGAGGCCTTCATCAACGGCAAACATATTGTGGGTGAAGTGAAGGAGAAAGAGCAAGCTCACAAGGAGTATCGAGAAGCCATCAGCCAAGGGCATGGGGCTTACCTTATGGACGAAGAAACTCCGGTATGTCACGTCATTCTGGGCCCAGTTATTCAAAGGGTGGATAACACTATAAATCGCTATCCAGTGGAACAAGTGTTGGCAAAACGTACTACACTACCCGTTAGGTGGCCATTTATCCGGTGTATAGAGTCATCTACCATTTGAACAACTGGGCCCTGCTTGTTCCATGATCCTGTTTTGAAACAATTGTAATGGCTCGAATCCGATGTGGGTTATAAACCGAACTTCGTGTCCTTCAGTGCTCTCTGTAGTCATTATGCGAGTGGTTGAGAAAGTGTTAATCACTTGTTGAATTTTTATACCATGTTGGACTGCATTATTGCCATTATGAATACGATTAAACAAAGAAAGAAAGAACCCGAGCACAGAGTGAAACCGAGAGAGCTCGTAAATTACATAAATTGTATAACGTAGTCCGAACGCCAGGTGAGGGTACCTCCCAAACTCACTCTTGACTGCCATCAGACTTAGCGATATAAACAGCAAGCGGACATTTTCTAGTTCTTTTAAAAATTAGCTCAAGGAATGTGTTTGTTTTCTCTTTTATTTGCTCAGGATGTGTTCACTGTCAGCGTAGGGAATCTTCCTCCCGGTGCATTAGTGTTAATCAAGATCACATACGTCACTGAACTCGCGGTCGACAGAGAACACATTTGTTTCTCGCTCCCAGGCTCCGTGGCACCGTGGACACGTGACAAGGCCTTGGAGGAAGTTACTCAGGTTAAATGTACAACATGTTGCAATGTTAACTAAGAACATTAAGTGTTAAAATGTAAAATAGAGTTATGTACGAGTACATGTAGTGTGCTCTTGTATACAAAGTACGATGATATACGTGGTTTATAGAAACAAAGTTACTCTGGCTGGTAACGAGACAATGTTATGCCTCCTCTCGTCACGGATCGGCGGATCGCATTATGTTCCTGCTTTTCTTTCTAATCGATGGTATTTGTTTTCTCTTAGACTGATGTTGAGACAGTAAAGATGCAGGACGAAAGCCAGAGGTGAGTTATGGGATGGCAGAGATACTGACTAGTTCCTAGTCCGTGTTTTTCTCGACCATTTTTTCGTGAAGTCAGTAGTCTGGGTACTAGCTTGAGCGTAGTCTCGGAAAGCCTTACGTTAACCCCACTCACTCGCTATGGAAAAAAGTTTTTCTGTTTCTGTCTCTTTTGTAGGGATCTGGATGACGTATCCGTGGAAATTAGTGTAGAGATGCCATTTGAGATTCGCACACTTGAATCTACTTCGCATGTAATTAGAACCAAGGTAACAGATGCATCTTACTCGGGGAAAGTTGCAAGCATGTCACATCTGTACTATACCACTTTCTTACTGTATTAACAGTTTAGTACAGAACGATTTCCCAACACGAAATCCAGCATTTGAATCACGTTTGTGCAGCGCGCCGTCTGGGGATATAAACCCTTTGAAATACGCGCGCAGAGAAGACCTGGTTTTCTCTAGCGTTATGATGCTTCTACTTGTTTTTCTGCTTGTATTAACTCTAGCAATTGCAATACTGCTTGCGTCGCTAGTGAAAACCAGAATTTCGTTGTGATACCAATATAATAAATAAGTATAAATTTAAAAAGCTATTAACCACCTCGTTATTAGTTAACAGTACTCAAACTACTGTAATTATTAATTGAGTAGTGTTTTTAACAAGTATTCTTGCATGGGTTTCACACTGCCACCGAGCATGTTTGTTGCGGGAGGTAATACTTAAGTCTTTACCGCCGTTTTCTTTGTCCAGCGGACAGCCACCAAAGCAGTGGTGTTAATGGAGCGTGGCCAGCCTCTAGGGGATGGTTTTCAACTTCTGATTGGTCTAGCAGAGATTCACGTACCCCGTATGTGGGTTGAACGGCACGTCAGCAAGCCAGATAGTCAGGTCAGCGGTGAATGTTCTGTTGTCATGAGTAAAAATTGAGACTGACCACCAGAACCCAACTTGACTACGAGCAGTTTCTCTTTACCCATAGCTCGCCAAGCGATAAGCAAAAGAAAGCTAGCCCGTACATGTAAAGCTTCCCTAAAAAACGTCGGAGACGGGCAGGCTAAAGAAAACCAGAGAAAAAATGAAGTAAGGAAAACGAGGGACTTCGAAATTGAGATAGAAGTCCCTTAAGTCGGTGAATGTTGCTGATTTAGGAGACCTCTCAAAAGTCCTGATTTCTCGAACCAATTTTCATTTACCTTTGATAGTACTTCTCTCTCGAACCAACAGTCGTTTCCCTTGGATAGTACTTCTCTGTAATTTTTCCACCGAATTCTCGAACCAATTTTCGTTTCCCTTGGATGGTCTTCTCTGAAAATTTTATCCCCCCCCCCCCCCACCCCGATCTCCCGAACTAATTTTCGTTTCCCCTGGGGGTTCGAGTAACGGGTTCTAAAATAAGGTGTTAACTTTTATCACACGTTTTTTCTAGGCTTGCATGTTGACATTCTATCCTGAGTTTGAGGCAGAGAGTCCCTCTGAAGTTGAAGTCATATTTTTGCTTGATCTCTCCTGTTCAATGAAGGTACATTTTAGTGTGTTTTCCTCTCAGGATCTCAAAGGGGGGATGGTTGGACCCCGGGAGCCCCAAAATGTTCGCCGTGGAGCCCAGAGCTCCAATTATTTTGGTGCTTAGAGCCCATATATTTTAGCCTGGAGCCATAAAACACGTTTTCGCTACAGAGCCCGGAGTCCTATTTTTTGGTGGCCCCAACGCTTTAGCCTGCGTCGCAGACGTAATCTAACCCCGACTTAACCAGGGGTTTTGTTTCGTCTGTGGCGCGGCTACAACGCCCTAGATCCAAGCTTTTTTGGACCTGAACACCTGCAGCTCTGAACCTCTTCGGGACCCTGTCTTCTGTGCTTGAATGAAGTTCTTTTGCTTGTTAGTAAACAGACATCCCTCTTCACTGTTAATCCAGTGTTAATTATCTCCATTTTCAGGGTTCTCCTCTTGAGGAAGCCAAGAAAATTTTGTTGATGTGCCTCAATCACATGAAGGAGGATTGGACATTTAACATACTCGTGTTCGGAAGCAGTAAGTGCATATTTAAGAGAGAGGCTATCGCCCCCCACCCAGATAATGATAAACCCGGCAAAATTTACGTGTATTCCAAAGTTATCTCGAATTCACAATTGCAGCTCGCACGTCTGTACGCATAGCGGACCTACTTTTGGCGAAACATAAGGCCGAGGGGGAAAAGGGCCCAGATTAAACAGAATAATTCATTGCAAAAAACTTCTTCAACGGCTAAATTCAACTTTTGTTTCAAAAGCGTCAGGTGAGCACCGACATAACGGCTAGGAAGCGTTACGTGCAAGCGAAATTAACGGCTACGAGATCTGCACCGCAGTAGCGCGGAGATCTTAGTTCAAATCTACATTAAGGCAATGCCGAGCTCAGCACAACAGTTTCTTATGCCCAAGCAAACAAAAGTAAACAAAATTATAAGAGTGCAATCAACTTGTAACCAATCACTACACACCCACTGTAATGGACACCTTTGGAACAACATTTTGGTGTCCGTATCAGAGAAAGTTCGTAGTTCTTATTCGCGAGGATCTCAACTCTGGTCCGTATTTACGAAGAGGTGTCCACAAGGCCGGGGATATTGACAAAGTTTGAGAAACAATTCACCCCTCCCCCTCCCCCCCCCCCCCCCGGGCAATTCAGGCGCCAACACGATCGACCACGACCTTGTCATCACTGTTCTTTTCTATACAATACCTTGTACTTTATCTGTTGCGGTTTTTTACAGTATTGGAACTTTTTATAGCCATTATCTTTGCGTTTCCACTCATACCGTCTGCATATTTAAAATTTTCTAACGTAATGTTTTATTTTAAATTTATTCTTCTGGTGGAATCATTATGTAAAATGTTTGTTTTCAATTTCTAGCCAGTCGCGTTTCTCTTTAAGCGCTTGCAGAATAAAAAACATCGGCTGAACCACCAAAATTCTGTTCGAAACGTTTCTTTATTCGCCGTTAAATTTGATTTTATTTGTCCCATCTTTTCCTCCCGAGATGATCAGGTAATTTGGAAATGGGCCTGTGTGCACTTCATCGAAAAATTTGTTTTTGTGTGCTTAGCTGGGGATTTAAGGTTGAAAGTACAAAGGCAAGTTCACAAACAAAAGAACTGAAGACAATGGATTGTGGTCGACTTGAACCTGATGTTTAGCATCCTAAATATTTGCACTAAAAAAAACATTATTTTTCAGGGACTTAGAATACTCATTTAAATTTCTTTTTTGCACCAGAAATCGTTTTCCCCTCTGAAGAAAAGCGTCAGGAGATTCATTAATATCGTAATGTCGCAACCCTGGTGACTTATGTCTAAGAATTGCGTCACCGACAGAGTTGCTAAATTGAAATTTACATAAGTACACTTGAAATATTTAAATTTAAAGGATATCGACTCACCAGTGGGTTTAGTGCACGCGATTCAGAAAGCCATATAAACTCTCGCAACACCGACCGCTTTTTAAGACGCAAAAAATGAAGGACACACTCATCAGGAATGGGAAGTTGACACACATCGAACGAAACGGCGAGGTTAGTTCGCATGATCTAGACCTTGACAAGAATCTCAACAAGAATTGCGTTGGGAAAGATGGCATGGCCCGGCTTCAGAACCACGCGCGAATATTACGTGACTATCAGATACCGACAGCTTACCGCGAGAAGTTTATTATCTCCAGATACCGTCCACGAGACCTCTCCGCATTGGAGTGCGCAAAGAGCATGTTCTTCACCAACAATGAGTCTGTGAATTTCTGGAGCCATGTTCTGTCCATTGTGCTTCTCGTCGCCCGCTACTGCTCAGTGGTGTGGAACCACAATCCATCCACGGATCATTTCTACTTTCCTCTGACATCCTTCACTCTAGGCTGTTGTACTTTGTACACGATGAGCTGCTTGGCTCACATGTTCAGCTCCATGACCGAAAGAGAATTCCACATCGGTTACTACCTCGATTACGCCGCCATCAGCGTGTACACGTTCACTGCCGGCCAAGCGTTCTATTTTTACTGCCATCCTCTGGAATCTGGCTTCCTCCTGTACGACTGGCGTGAACTGTTCTTGTTCATCTCCGCTCTAGTTTCGTTTGGAGCGACGTACTCGTGTTGCAGGTCTCGCCATCGCTGGTTGCATCTCCGCTTCATCATCCGCACCGGTTCCCACATCGTCTCCTGGACGTACAACTGTTCGCCGTACATTATACGCTTGCTGATCTTCTGCTCTTCTGATCCTGTTTGTAATCCCGATTCTATTCGCCTCTTCACTGGGTGTTTCCTGTCGTTCGGGATCGCTGCGGTGCTCAACATGACCCGGGTACCCGAGCGATTCGCGCCCGGAATGTTCGATTTTATGGGGCAGAGTCACAATTTCCTTCACGTGTTCACCACAATGGGTGACCACTTTGCCTATTCTGTGTTCCTGTTGGATCTCGCGGCGAGGAAAGAAGCTCTGGCTGCAGAAGATATTCCAAGTTTCTTTGAGACAATCGGATTGACTCTGCTAGTTTTGGCTGGAAATCTTCTCATCGTGTTTTGGTTCGCAAGATCTCTACGCTTGACTTCAGACAATGACATTAAACTCTCGAAATCCTCCTAAACGGAACTTTACAATTTGGGCAAACTGTTTTTTTAAACTGATAAATTAAACACATTTTGCAAGTGGTTTGTTAAGCGAATTGGGTTGTCGCGATCTGCAAAATAGTTATTTTTTTATTTAAAAAAAGCATTTTGTCTTGTCATTTCCAGGTGAAAAGTTTTTGTAAAATGCCAAGAAGCAAGTTCAGTTTGCTATATTTAACTCAGTGAATGCTATGATATCAGTAAAACACAACTGCAATTCACGAGTAATAATGCCGAAACTTTGTGTCAGTCTTTTGGTACTTTTCCGCTGGGATTTAAAAGAGATTTGTTTTTTGAGCAACTAACGTCAAGTCAAGTTAATTTTCATTGGCCCATCAGCTCGATGAAGTCCTGGTTGTCACGTCCTCCGCAAGAATTAGCGTTCCGTGACATCTCATACAAATGTGTGGAGCTTGTAGTCACGAGGAAAGCGCGCAAACGAATAACTGAGTATATGAAGTACACTGAGTATGTGTACCAACAAGTAAAAATTCGGAATTAATTTGTTATTGCCTTGGGAGATTGTTTAGCACTGACTGTCATATTTTCGTTGTCCTTTTACCCGGGCGCGAGCTTGATCAGCGATCGGCACGATCATCAACCGTTCCGCGCAGAGCGGTGAAACGTAGGGAACGTATCTGACGTACGGTGCGGTCTGGTTCCCGCCAAAATTGCGGCTGCTCCTTAAATAAACGCAAGCATTTGTCTCAATCTTTCAAACTCTTGTGCTTTTAAACCGCATTTACTGAGAATTAAAACTTTGTTTTTAAGCACTGCATAGGTAATGTACCGTAGTGTTGTCTACCAGTTTTCAGTTGTCTCCTCGTATTGTATTTTGGCTGTAGCTGGTACTGATGTTTCTGATGTTTCTGTTTTCGTTTTCTTAGTAATTACTGCATGTACCACATCGGGCTGCGGGAGGCCTGGTAGCCTAATGGTTAGTGCGCTGGACTCCAGATCGGGCGGTCCGGGTTCGAGCCCTGGCCGGGGCACTGCGTTGTGTTCTTGGGCAAGATACTTTACTCTCATAGTGCCTGATCTCTCCACCCAGATGTATAAATGGGTACCGGCGAATTTACTGCTGGGGATAACCCTGCGATGGACTAGCATCCCGTCCAGGGGGGAGTAGCAATACTCCTAGTCGCTTCATGCTACGGAAACCGGGATAAGCCCCGGCCTGATGGGCCCCTAAGCTCGTATACAGACTTTACCTACCACATTGGGCTGCATAATCTTGGCGTTGATAATTGGCATTTGACCACTGCTGAAATATTCACTCTCGTGCAATATGTTGTAATTCGAACACTTCGATTAAGATGGCAACACCAAAGCGTCGGTGAATTACCAAGAACATCGCGTTTTTATTTGTTATCCCGAGCTAAATTTAAATACCAACGAAATCTTGCTTGACTTGTTCGCTGAAAAGCGTTCTAAAAATCGCCACTATTATCTCCAATTATACTTCGTGGGCCAATATTTATACCGCTTGTGGTAATGGTTCTAATGTACTGTCAGACCAAATGAGACCAAATGAGATTGATTTTAACGTTTTAATTTTTTATTTCGTTGTTTACATCCAATATGACATGTGCCTTCTGCTCAAGGAGCAAGAAAAAAATACATTTTAAGCAGAAGCCACGCAGTTGAGAAGTATAATTAAATACCTGTGATATCTGAGTCCAGTTTCTGTTCTAAGAATTTTTTAAAAAAATCGCTATTGACGTCTGTGATGCTGCGATGTTTTGCTGCTAGAAAGAAAAGCTTCGTATCACAACAAAAGCTAGGAATTTTTCGTTTTTCCCCTTTATTTACACGACTTTCAAACAATACAAAGAGAGGGTCCCTCGCTGTGAAAAGCTGATGCAACAAAGATAAATAAACACTAATATTATTCGCTTTCTATAAAATTAATGTATAAATTTATCCAACAAAGGCGACCAAGATAGTTGGCAGGTTTGAAAAACGTCTTTTGTCCGGTTAACAAGTGTTTTATTCTTCAGCTGAGAGATATCTCAGTCAGCTGTATAAGAAATCCGGTAAAATACTGATTTAAAATTGAAGTGACGCGGCGTGACGATAACGCAGTACAAAATCGTGTACAACAGACAAAACCGGTGCGCGTGCGAGATTGAACGTCGTTAACCCGTTGTTCGTCTCGTCTTGTTTTCAGTTTCACCGGCGAGCGTTCTCCACGATATTTATTCGTGGCCTCGAACTGTTTTTCAAGAACCTTCCATGCATATTTTTCTGTCAATAGAAGACGGTTTTATTTATTTATGACAAGCGTCTGGACTGGTGAGCGGACGGATCAACTCAACAGTGTTTGCCGTTCTTCACAACCGGCAATTTGGCAGGTTTAGAATAATTCATTTGCATCTCAAAATCTTGATCGAGCAGCTTGAGCGATTAAGAAATTAAGAAATCGCCCCGCGGCAAAAAAACCATTTCCTTTTAGCGGAATCTTCAAGTGGTATTAATTCACCGAGGACCACGAATGAATAAACTTCTTTCTGATTGAGGACAACGTCATTGAAAAACCGACCGCTGAAAAAAAGCGAGTTTTGTTTCCTTGCGGAAGTAACGATTACTCGAAACGGCGACAATGCATCCAGCAGTTCACAAAAGGCTTCAGCAAGCTTCAGGGCCAGGTGGAGAAACAGCGGCTTCTTGCCAAGACTACAACCCCAAGAAAGAGTTAAACGGACGCGAAAATATTTCGCGATTGATCGACAGTGAAGAAGAAGTCAGGTGCTCTAGATTTGATGTTCAAGATCAATTGAAAATGGCCGACAAAGTTACATGTGGAATGAAGCAATGTCAAGTTCCTGAGATGTTCAGAGTACCGTTCATCGTATCAGGATATCGAAGACCTGGTTTGTCTTTCTGGGAATGCATTAGGAGTTTACTTCGATCGTCAAACGAAACCATAAATGTCTGGAGCCACCTGCTTGCTTTGGTACTTTTCGTGTCCGTTAACATGACGTCCTTACCAACTGATGACCCGTTCTTTCTGCCGCTGATCGCCTTCGCCGCGGGGATATCGGTTCTGTACTTCACGAGTTCCTTCGCTCATCTTTTTAACTGCATGTCGGAATATTCCCACAGGGTATGTTTTTTCTTTGATTACGCGGCGATAGGATTTTACACGTTTACGGCTGGACAAGCACTGTTTTTCTACTCCCGTACCGCGGGCGCGTCAGCATGGGCGACTTCATACAATTCACTGGCCATTTCCCAGGCTGTTGCCACGGTCTTCTCTTTTCTTGTAACCATTTTGTGTTGCGCTTCAAGCCATCCACGTTGGCGTAATTGTAAAGCCGTGCTCAGAGTCGCTATCCTCGTTGTCAACTGGCTCGTCATTACGTCACCGTACACCGTCCGCCTGCTACTGTGCGAGCACGCCGACCCGGCGTATAATGGCGTGTCCATGGTCTATTTCAAGCGTCACGTGATTTTCTGCGGTTTAGGCGCAGTGTTGTACGCTGCCAGAGTTCCCGAGCGACTAATGACCGGAGTTTTTGATAATTTTGGTCAAAGTCACAACCTGGCTCACATTCTGATCGCCATGGGTATTCAACAGGCCTTCAATACTGCACAAGTGGATCTCCAAGAAAGACGAAGCGTCCTCATGGAACGTTCTGCCCCGCAGCCGACTTTAATGAACACGGTTGGGATGGCCTTGATTGTGCTGTTTGGACATATTGTTATCGTTTTATGGTTTGCGAGTAAACTGCGTTCTGTGAAATGCAAACCAAAACACTAACAAAATATATTTTGTTTCACAAGCAGGAAGCTTAAATTATTGATCCATCACAAAATTTTTAGGACTTTTATTAAGAGAAATGTATGTTTTAATACTTTGAGCTTGAAAAAAAGTTTATATGATCTTTGCGCTCTCTTTGGAACTCATGCAGGACTTGAGTTGTACCAAAAAATAGATATTTTCAACGACCTTTTTTCTCGAAGCTTTTCATTATTGTATCCTTTCAGTTTCATTTTCAAAACACGAAATATGTGCACGGCGACCAAATAAAGTTACACTTTCGAACTGCACGTCGCAATACATGGGCTTTAAATGGCGGCTTATATAAATGCTTTATTGCAATTCGTTTGCTGCCCACTCTACTGTTAGCATTTGACAATTTTCTTTTTTTATCAATTAAATGTAAGTATGTAATCTTGTAAGCGGAAAATGTAAAAGAGGGCGGGTATTTCTCGCAGGCGAATTTATTGACATTCGGTACAGTGAGAATGCAGAATGTAGAATGTAAAATTTTTCCTGTAATAGCATGTAATGCCCATAAGCCGCTATGGTGGTAATTACTCTATCTGCTGTAGCTACTTAAAAGGTTAAAACTTCGTTCTTTTTAGCTGTCTTTGATCCATATTAAAGGATTTTGCGCCTGTAATGAACCGTGTGATCTCTTTTTTTCCCTTGCGTTTTGGTTTTGTATTCATATTAAGCGCTCAATGCATTTAAGGGTAGCTTGTGTTTGCTTTGTGGTACATTGGTAAAGGTACCATGAATCACTTTGATCTCAATAAACTCGCAAGCGCACACACATCCCCGTGTCTTGCTGTGGACGTAAACATCCTAAATTCACGTATTTATGAACTGCAAACGTGGAAACGTAATTCTGTACCGGCCTATTAAGACAAGCATACAATATTTGCTGGTTTTCTGTTATAATTCAACAAAAACCTGTTTATCCACTTAACGTTTTAAAGAAGGCACGTCACGAATGACGCCCCTCGGAAAAAAATGCCGGTTTCTTTTTGAGCTTCATCTTTTCAAATCTGTCTCAATCTTTTCCAGTCTCAACCTTCCTTGTTCCTTTTTGTGTTGTTGTTACTTCTGTTTTGTTGCCCCGTCTACACGTACCCGTCGCAAGTTTTCTTTGTGGGTTGGGGGTTGGCCTTCCGTTCGCACGTATCCGGTGAAAACGGTGACCGAAAACAAAAACGTTTCACTTTTCTTTGTGGGTTGGCTTTCCATTCGTGACTGGAAACGCAACTTCGATAACGCTCTCCAGAATGGAAATGTTTGAAAACGCCGTTTTTGTGTTTTCCTGTGGACGGTGAAAACGGACAAACAAGACCTCGGGAGGTTTTTAGTTACTGAGACCAATATTAAAAAATGCCCATTAAATTTTGTCGACCGAACATTGATTTCAGAGGAAGAGAAGGAGAATTTTGATTCAAGGCCAACCTTAGAAAAAATATCCGTCTTCAAACAAAAACGGATACGTGTTAGACAGACGAAAATAATTCGAGAACAATACGTGTGGACGCGAAGTTTTTAAAAAACTATCCTCGCTGTCCTCTCTGTTATAGCCTGTGAAGTGATGACTAATTATGTAATGGCATGCTAACTTTGTAGAGGGACGACCCAAACTGTTGCTTTTTGCTTATTAACACGGAAAAGGAGCTGCATTCACTCTTGTTTTCGTTGTTTGATTTTTTTTACTTTTTCTCCTTAATCGTCTTGCAAATTTTCGATAAATTCAGTAGTGTAGCAGCTCTCGTAAGCTCTTGTGTAGCAGTTGTGAGTGTTAGTTATCGATATTGTTGTCTTGTTGTAGAGCATTCTGAGCTGTTTCCATGTAGCAAGCGAAAAGACAAAGATGCTCATAAAGACGCTGTAGAATTTGTCAAGGTAAGCAGGTAGTAAGTTGTGCTTAATTTAAAAAGGAATTTGCTGGTCTTAATGACTGACCTACTTTGGGTTAGATAATAGAAAATAAGCTGTATTACTATCCAACTCCACCCAGTAGAGTACATTTGTACTCCAGGAGACCGGTTTAACAGGTTTTATTAAAAACTAGCAATGCTATATTGCAATTCCTGAGTTTTGATTGGTTAACAGGCAATGGAATATGAGCTCATATACCATTGATCACAAATATCGTAGCCGATACGCGTCAACGAAAACAGCCGGAGAGCTCGAATATTGCAATTGTTTTGGGCGTTATTAATAAAACAATTATTCCACTCGCGCTTGTTGGATATCTACCATCTCATATCCAACGCGCGCTCGTGGAATAATTGTTAACTGATACATATTTGATTTGAATAACGGTAGTTATTATGACTTTTTTTTACCCAGTCTCTAACTGCTACTAAAGGAAGCACAGAGCTATGGCGTGTCCTTCAAAAACTCTACCTCCTGCCCGCACTGTGCGCCGCTGACCACCCACGTAACCTGTTCCTCATCTCAGATGGTCACGTGACAGAGGAGGACACCACTCTTGGTTTGATTCGCGAGCACTGTCAAAGTGACAGGCTTTTTACGTTTGGGGTGAGGTATGTTGTGAAAACTTTCTCTTCTCAAATTACTTAGAATTTTCCGTTGTCGTACGTAATAATCACACAGGTTGCTCCCCTTGCAGCCACCGCTACTTATGAAAAGGAGAACAACAGGAACTTCTGGGAGCCCGCGGTTTTCTGCTGATTAAGAGGGGCGACTCTTAACTACAGACCCAGAGCAGTTGCTAAGGGATTGCTGAAGACTGTATTTTGAAGCAAGCGATTTTGAAGCTTTCTGTAACGCTAAATGGTGAATTTTATTTGGGGGGTACACCTGCTTTGAAGAATATATCTTTGCGCGTGCGAAACTAATGCCAGTCCCAAACCGCGCGTTAAAATTTAAAATCCCTAAAATTCCACTAAAACAAGGTAAAGTTCGGATTTCTTTTACGAATCAGAGATAACGTCGCCGTCTTTAGAATCTGACGTATGCTTTTACCGTTTACATGAAAAGAGGAAACGCTACTTATGAAAGTCTGTAAATACGAGCGTTTATTACGCCATAACTCTTCTAATAATGCGAATTTCATAAAAACGATACGTCACATTACGCATGTGGACGTTCTTTATCTATTAACACTAATTTAAATTTTAAAATCTATCCACCGTTTGACTTTTAGGGTTTTTTCTATTCTGGTCACGTGACACGTTAAATATGGCCGTGACTTGGAACTCTTGGAGGAATCTTCAATAGAACAAACTAATGCAAAAAGCTTATCCGTATGAGGTCTGATTTCCAAAATATGGCAATTAGAAACCTGCCTTAGAAACAAATTGGTAGTTAAGAGTCACCCCCTTTAAGTTGTTATGCCAGCCAGCGTTTAGATAATTCGTGAGTACTCGCGATATTCTTTGATTGGCGAGGAAAGACTGGAAACTCAAATACCTTAGAAAGATTTACAGAAAGAGATAACGGAGAGCATTTAGACTAAAATGGATGAAGTCTTCAGAGCAAAATTTCATTAAAATTTGCATATAAAAAGGTTCCCGACAAGGACCTCCACCTTGAACAAGCTCAAGTTCTTGTACCGTAAAGAAGACAATGCAACAAACAAGCTGACATGTCACAGCTGCCTACTCTTCCAGTTGCCGACGCCTACTTGAAAACATTTTGAAACGCCTGTCTGTTCTACGAAAAGATCCTAAAATCGCATTGTCAGCAATTCTACATTGTAAGTTAATTCTTATATCCTTGTATGGTTTGGCTTCTTGCTGCAGTTCCACCGTCAACCGTTACCTTTTGCGAGCCATGTCTAAAGTTGGAGCCGGCGCCTCAGAGTTTTTTGACAGCAAGGCCAAGTCTAAATGGGAAAGAAAGGTACATAAACTCTGTAGACGGTGCACTTTTGAGAAGACTTGCTTTGGAAGTTCATTAATAGTGTTTAACCCGGTTTCCGTAGCTTTATGTGACTCCTGAGAAGTTTATTGCTTCCCATTTCAGGTAAAATGGCAGTTGTCCAAAGCTGAGCAACCAGGCCTTACATCAGTAGCGGTTACTTGGCAGCAACACGATTCCGGTACCAGTTCCCCGGTACAGGCTCCCCACCAACTGCTGTCCTTGTTTAACGGTTCTAGACAAGTCGTGTACGGATTCGCTGATAACTGTACACAGGTAGTTAATGGTTTATTTAATTTCTAATCCAACATCTGAAGTGTTGCTGCAGCTTTCTTATTTATCCTATAGGCGACCTTGACCGCAGAGGTTAATGGGAAGACCGTATCAACCATGGTATCTACCGCTGACCTTAACATTACCACAGGCAAAGTAAGTGTTACAACGCAATGCCGAACTAACGAACATCTCGATTTAGAAAACAGTCCTAAGAAAATACGCGCGCTGATTGGGTAAAAATCGTGTTTCTATAACTCGATAGAAACACAGAACTAGCACGAGCTGTTGACGTGATGATGGCGCGAGCAAAGAGAATTTACATTTTGAAAGTCAGAGTTAACAAGTTGTTTTCGTTTTTTTCGTCGCGGTGTTTTGTAAAAGAAACAGAAAACATGTTTTTCTTGTTTCTATCGAGTAAAAGAAACACTCGTGAAAGTTTGAGAGAACTCGAAAAAGCTATGGAAACACTCGCCTATCGGCTCGTGTTCCCACAGCATTTCTCGTTCTCCCAAACTTCCACTCGTGTTTCTATAACTCGATAGAAACACGGTACATGTTTTGTGTTTCTTAAATAATGATCTCTGGGCAGTGAACCTCGAAATTTAGTGAACATAACAGTTTACGAATAATAATTACCGATTTAGGATATATTTTATGTCTCGTGAACACTAAATGCGCAATACAAATTAAGGAAGGCACAGGCCCACATGAGTAACGTAGCCTACACTTTTTCTTCGGTAAACAAACGAAGATGTGCTACTGAAACAAACGGCGCGTGATTGAAAATCTAACCAAAGGAGTACACTGACACTGAGTACGTTTTCAAGTCAGTTCTAGTTTTCTTCAGTGTTTGCCCACTGTTTTATTCAGATATATGACTTATACAACAGGCAAGAGATCAAAGGAATATTCTTCGTTGAAAATAAAACAGGAATATGTGGAGTTTTCAAAGTTATAAAAATAAAAAGAAATAAATAAATCACTTTATTTAAGTGTCAGAGTATTTAGCACTGTTGTAGTTATTGTGGACACCGTAAATAAGCAAACAAATATTACAAATAGAACAGAAATTTGTCAGTTAAAAATCCCAACTGGTAGGAGGCTGACCAGCTGGCTATTTACAAAGCGTGGAGGAGTTGAATTCGGGACCACCGAAGACAAATCCATCTTGTGGCAGGGAGAAGGATTTGAAACCGGGACCTCCGGATTATAGCGCCCTAACCACTACGCCACGCTGCCTACTGGCTGAGTTCAGGCTTACTTGACTACTGTCAGTGTGAAATTTCTAGTCAGCACATATTGTTTACGAGTTTATCAGTTTAGATTTAAAACTTTGCCTGTTTGTTAGAAAAACACATCCAGACCCTCATAAGTGGATTGTTTTCGAGGTTAATTATTTTTTTCCTTTCTTCTTTACTAGATTCTTCATCAACTGACTGCGCGAGCAATCATAAGAGACTGGGATAAAGGTAGCTTGCATGAGCAGAGAACTGGACACGAGGTTTGTCATTAAAGAAACGCCCATTTTGGTAGAAATTGCTTTTCTAGAAGATGTAACTTTTTTCGACCGTGTTGTTGTTACGTTTCTTTAAAAGAGGAGAATTTTGCCAGAAGGTGAAATGGCCGTGCGAATTTTTCTTCATCTCAGCCCCAAGTTTCTATAGTGAACAATCAGTGTTTTGAATAATAGGAGCTACATTACTCATAGCATATCTTGATAAATTTAGCCTAGGTTTTTCAAGATTGTCTTTGGTACTCTGTCTTAACCTTCTCCAATCCTTGTTCCTTGTTGGCCATTGTTTCCTTTAACGTGTTTTCCTACCATAGTAAATTAATTTATAATTTTGAGGTTTCATTTGACTTAAAAAAATCTCGTACATTGCTTAACATGTGGGAGGTGCAGTCGCTTAATGGTTAGTGCGCTGGATTCAAACCCTGGCTGTGTTATTGGGCAAGACATTTAACTCTAAAGTGCCTCTCTCCACCCTGGAGTAGATAGGTACCAGTGAATTAAATGCTGGGGGGGGGGGGGGGGGGTAACCCTTAGATGGACTGCCATCCCGACCAGGGGGGAGTAGAAATACTCCTAGTCACTTCATGTCATGGTAACCGAGATATGCTCACCATCGAGAAGAGACAAATATGCCAGCGTTCCAGGCGAACCGTTACATAGCTTGAATATGATATTTCCGAGGTAGTATGTCCCATCATAAGATTTGTTTTAAATTCCCGTCACCTATATTCTTAACGATGTGTTGATACCTTAAGGAGAAGCTAAATTTTGATCATTTGTAGTCTTTCTTCACTTATTCCTCAGATCGTCAAGAGGGACAGGAAAGATTACATCATTTCTTTAAGCAAGGAATTCTCCGTGGTGTCAAAATTCACAAGTTTTGTAGCAATTGAGCATAGAGAAAAGGTAATACTCAGACTATCTTCGTTAATCTTCGCGAGACTATCAGAAATCTTTCGTGATCTCCACATATTGTCTTTTGAAGCCCAATGGTGAGCTTCGGAAATCCTCGTTTATCTTCGGTGCATCTTCGAAAGTGTTTGAGTTTTCCCTGGGAATCTTCGGAGGTGTAAGTCTTTCAAATAATGCCCGGGTTTCTTGGGAATGATTTGGCCTTCATCGAAGTAAAATTATTTATGCCCTCAAACCAATCAGTTTTCTTTCTAGTGAAACTCATCTTAGGCCTTTACGTTGCATGTAGTCGTGTCGCATGTAATGCATGCCGTAGATATGTCGCTGGAATTTCTTGATCCGACTACGTTGAACGCAATACACCAAGGAAGCGCAGTATTCTACTTCGTTATACTGCGCTGTTTTTAGCAGTGTTTTAGCAATCTTGGCGAGGTTTGTGGGACATTTGTCGCGATTGGAATGTGACGTATCAAAATGAAGCCTTATCTTGTTACGACTTGGACTCTTGTTTATCAGGGGTTCTATTTATTTTCACACATTTGTGTTGTTTCTTCCATGGCCTGTCAATCAAAACCAAATTACCCTGTAAGGTGGAGATGTATCGATGAACTGAACGTGCGTTTGTTTTACTCTTTGATTGGCTGAGATGCTTAGAAAACCAACAAAAAGATGAAAACCGGAACGAGTGGCAACGGTTCCACTGCAATGTAGACTACGAACAGTCCTTTGTTTTCAGTCCGTCAAGCGTGAAACGAAGAGCGAGTGGAAAGTGGCCGTGGGAGATCTGTGGGCGAGACGGGCGAACTGTAATGGGGCGCAAATTTTTCTTTCAAATCGCCAGTGAATGTCAGTCTGTTTAAACGTGCGCTTTGCTTTACTCTTTTTTCAGGACGAGAAATTCGACGAAGCACAGGGCCCCACCATATTCGATTTGGTTTTCGTGGAAGATGTTGACATACTTCCCTTCATGACCTGGCAGCATTGGCCTGGCGTCGACAAAAAGAAGGAACTTGTAAGGGTCCCTTCATTTTTCAGATGTGCTTTTTATACAGCGGTCGGCGATGCTCGAAGACTAAGATTTCTGAAAATTCAAGTTTCACAGTTCGTCCCGTGATCGTAGCCTGTGTTTCGGTTTTCTTTTTTAAATTAGTTTCTATCCTGAAAAGGAGGGTTTTTGACCTGGGTGAAATATGTTGTTGAAGAGATTTAGTTGCCGGAAATTTGTATAATATGACTGGCTAGATTTTTTTGCAAGCAGTTTCTAAGTCTGTTAAAACTGTTAGTCGATAACTATGACGATTGTAATATACTCCTATCTTTGTACTCGTATTTGCAAATGTCGCATTGAAAAGATCGAAAAATGTGCTCATTTTACTGTTTCTTGTAAAAGCAACGTTGTCTCAAACTAAGTACGTTTTTATCATCGCATTTTAGCGTAACTCAGAGGTTCCAAATTTAAAACCAGGCCTGTTCATACCTTCCTTTCTCTCTCCTCCCTTAGAGCACTGAAGAGAAGCTGGAGAAAAGGCTTGAAGAGGCGAAGGTGCTGGAGACATGCGGAGTATTGCAGTGTGAGCGTCTTTACCAAGAAATCATAAAGGAGGCACAAGAAAAGCTTGGCGCTGAGCAACCAGTTACAACTAAGGTGAACCGAGATGTAATAACTTTTCCACTCCTTGCAAGCAAACGGGAACAAAGCGTCACGCAATCTTGTTGACTATCATCTCGAATTTGGGAAAGGGGACGTGGCCTAATTGTCACTGCACTGGTCTCTGGATCGAGCGTCTGGGTTCGAGCTCTAGCGGGGATCCTTGTGTTGTGTTCTTGGGCAAGACACTTAAGGCACCCACAGTTCCTGTCTTCTCGCAGAAGTATAAATGGGTGCACACTAATTAAGCGTTAGGCGTTACCCCGTGTTATGACTAGTATCTCAACCAGGGGAGTGGAAATACTTCTAGTCGGTTCATGCTACAAAAATCAAAGTTAGGCGCCGTGCATATGGACCACTAGGTGTTTCCCTGGAAAGTCGCCACTTTTTTTCTTGTTTGGTCCATGCTCACTGAAATGAGAAAAAGCTCTTTGCAACTTCAACTCATATTTTCATATTTTCGTTTGACCGGGCTTTGCGGTGAACGTTTAATTGCATATCCCCCTCCCCAGGGGGGAGGAATAAGGCAGAAAAAATGACTGGATCACAAAAATAATAATAACCGACCGACCGACCGACCGACCGACCGACCGACCGACCCAAATGGCGTCCGCGTGGTTCAACTGTGTTAGTCATGTTGTAGGACTGATCGAACAGTGATCCAGTTTTATGGAGATTCGTTTATTTCTTTCTGACACACCTTTGTAAGACACAAGGTTGCCACAGATCAGGGAAAAATAAAACTCTTCCTGTATCTGACATTTTGTATTTATTTGGTCAGGGAAAAGTCAAGGATATTTTCGAATTTTCAAACAGCGGTCTGTGGCAACCATAACACCAATTATAGGAAATAAATAAATTAATCAATCAATCAACTAAAAGTGAAACTTTGAACTTGATTTCTAAACACACGAGAATTCGCGTTTCTAATGCAATTGCTATAATTATGCTGGTGATATACATTGCTCAAGTGTCCTCGAATTGGAATGTATCATTTTGTGTTCGGTCTTGTACTTGACTTATTTGCATTTATATCTGTTTTACAGGCAGTCTACGCCCTGTCAAACTTGTACAGTTCTCTGATGGGCGACAGTGAAAAGGCGCGTCAAATTCTTGCGGATAACGACCTTGCAGATTACAGGTCAGAAAGCAAAATTCATTTAGCTTTCATTAAGATAGGTTTCCTTCGCAACTCATCACTCCTCGCGCACTTTGATGTTTGCATTGTTTTTCATTTACTGTGGAATTAATTACAACCAATGTACAGGCCAAAAGCTATGTTAACATGTTTAACACACAGGTCAAAGAAGACAATCTCCTTGCTGGTTTTATCACTTTTCTTGTAGTATTCTTATCTTGAAGAGTAATGCCCTCGACGTAATTGCCGGTGAAATAAATGCAGAATCAAATTGTTTACTGCTCGTTTAATTCTCAGACGGCATATTTAGCTAGGATGCTTTGTTTTGGATTCTCAGTTACGACTCCGCAAGTTTAAAAAGTGAAGATTTTTCGAGAAGTAGCACAAGTAGCAGCACTAGCAGCACTAGCAGCAGTTCCTATGAAGAGGAGATGGTAAAGAGAAGGTATGCGGAAGTAGTGGTGGAGGCGGAGTTGGGTGAAAGGTTGAATGAGGAGGAGTTGGATGAGGAGGAATTGGATGAGGAGGTGGACGAGCTTCAAATGGAGCTCGAGGAGATTCAGGAACAAATAGAAGGACCACCAGGTATTTCGAACTTCACAAGATAAGTACTTTGTAGATTTATCGTTTGTCTTGTTTCTCTTATCTGTGGGTATTTTTTTCTGGCGTCAGGATCACCTTATCATTCAGAGTTAAGAGCATTTTTTGGTCTTGGCCTACATTGAATCTGGCCCCCGTTTTTCAAAGAGCAGATAACTGGAAGATAACGCTTTCCACCGAGTATTATGAATCAGTATTCCGTTCCGGAAACAAGTGCCTTTTTCGGCAAATCTCAGTTCGCTGAAGCAGTCGATTCCGATTGTATTATCCAATCAAAATAGCTAGAATGTTCAAAGCCCTTAACTTTCTCGTATTTTTCTTCGATTGTTTAACGCGGGAAAAGAATCGCTAGTGAAGTGGACGCCAAAGCGAAACGGAAAGCGCTGGTCGTCTTTCATTTGGTAGATTGCGTTTTTCGGCGATGCTAGAGCGCCATTTGTGCCAAATTTAAAAATCCATGATTTTGTGTCCAAGTTTACGAATCGAGTAGAAGACAGTACTCCGTAATTTTATCAAAAATAGATCAGTCGAAACATCTAGTGTGTCATAACAGAAGCGGATTTTTTAATTTAAACTTTGCCAGCGAGTAAACGTCGTTTAATTGTGCAAATTTGAATTTAACGCCTTCTATCTTTTTTTAAAAGCGCTCATTTAGAATTCCGCTGCTGACATGACACACTACGGTATTCCTAGTTTACCTCTCTGTAGTACCAGCCCATGAAGTTCTTAAACTGCGCTGAATTCTTGGACATAAAATTGACGGAAAAGTTCAAGCTTAGAGATTTCCAAACGTGTTCCGATTAAAACACGAGTGCCAAGGGAGGTAATTATGGAAA
Source organism: Meandrina meandrites (assembly GCA_963693305.1). Taxonomy (NCBI): domain Eukaryota; kingdom Metazoa; phylum Cnidaria; class Anthozoa; order Scleractinia; family Meandrinidae; genus Meandrina; species Meandrina meandrites. Next base: position 11,686,670 of record OY855906.1, read on the forward strand.
TTACATTCCACGCTATAAAGTTGAGATCAGAAAAGAACAATGCGGAGCAGACTGCTCTCGATTTTACAAAGAAAAAGATACAACCAAAGTCCAGTGTAAAATAAACTGATTTCATATACAAGACAAAATCTCTTACAGCAGATTTTAAAATGCAAACAATTTTTTTTGTCTACGACTTGAATCTTTTGCTGTACTGTTGACTGAGGCCACTGGCTTTTTTCTTGGCATCACAAGGTCGGCGCCACACGTAACACGTAAACACTTCAAATCACGGTGTATTTGATAGCTTTATGTACCCTTTGAAGACTTTGAACAACCGGAATCTGGTTTGTTACCGCTATTTGATTTTCGACAGGACTCTCTTCGGAGGAAAGTGAAGATTGGGACGGGGAATCGGATGACGATAGTGACGGTGATGGTGTTCACGGTAAGAACGAGTGGTTGTTAAAGAGCACTGTCAAGTTTTTTAAGGAGGCTCGCAACGGTTTCCAGCGCTTTCCAGCTCTTAAACTTTGATGGGTCAGTACTACAAATCTTTATCAGTTGCTCTAACAATAATGATATCAAACAAATGTCCAATCATTGCTGAATAAGTTGTGGTCTTTTTCATAACGTCACTAGTTACTATAGCAACAGTTTTACCTGTTAAAAACACCCTTAATTTTCCCTTTAAGTGCTTATAACTCAAAAACGAGTCCGGTGACCCCTATTTTTTATTATTGAATAATGATTGGCATGTTAAGATGCAACTTTTTGCAAAGTTAAAAAAATTTCTCCGGAGCAGTTTCAGAGCCACCTTAAATTTTCGAAAATTTAAGGTGGCTCTGAAACTGCTCCGGAGACGGCCTATATGGCGGCTATTTTGAACAGATTTTTGATTTTCAGAAGCGGCTTCTTGCCGGGTATGCGAGGTATGAGCAACAAGTTTTCAGAAAAACATTCGTGTGTCATTGTTTTATTCACATGCGGATCCGATTGACAGCCAAATCTATTTTTGTGGATGACATTCGAGCTTATTTCAACACGTGTCGAACGCTGGAAGTGACTCAAGTCTCCTACCTTGTCATATTATGCATGGTAATAGTAAGCAGACGTAAAATAGCTCTAAATTGCTTGCAAACACGCTGTAACGTTAGCAAACAACACCATGTTATGTTTCATCGACTTAATTTAGTAATATCACTTTTATTTATTGTTCAAAAGTTCCCCGTTTTTAAAAAAACCCATACAAATTCTTATATAAAGACCCCATTTAATAGATGCAAATATCATGCTTGGTCTACCTGTGACAAACCTTAGCCCTCATTGTATATCCAAAATCTTACAGAATCAAACCAATGAGAACCGGAAGTGACGCAAAGTTTTAGCGTCTGACAGCTGTATGGTCGCCAGTCATTCCAAGGAAATGAAGCAGTACGTTACGTTACCATGCAACATTGATTGCAGAAACCTGCTAACTGCAGATTTATTGGTGAAAATATAAGACTGATCGATAGCATTATTAATTATGCCAAGAATCAAAATATCCCTGGCTTGATTCTGCTTTTAGACTTTGAAAAAGCCTTCGACACACTTGAGTGGCCTTTCATTAAAAAAACATTGCAACACTATGGCTTTGGCCCTTCCATTCAAAAATGGATAAAAATTCTTTACTGTGATATCGAAAGTTGCGTAATGAACAATGGGTGGATGAGTGACTGTTTTAAAATTGAAAGAGGTGTGAGGCAAGGCTGCCCTCTTTCCCCATATTTGTTTGTTCTTTCTGTCGAAGTACTAGCTAGCGAAATCCGAAGCGACCATGATATTAAGGGCATTTCAGTTCATCAAAAGGAAATAAAATTAAGCCAGTATGCTGACGACACGACACTTATTCTTGATGGCTCAAGGGTCGCGCTAGAAACCTCACTTGATGTTATAGAAAAGTTCAGCAAGATATCTGGTCTGAAGCTTAATACTAAAAAAACCGAAGCATTATGGATAGGTTCAAAAGCGAGAAGTCCGGACATTATGTGCCCAGAGAAAGGTTTCAAGTGGCAGAGGTTAAAAATCAAAACTTTAGGCGTTTGGCTCTCAATAGATCCTGATCTAACTGTGAATCTGAATTTTGACGAAAAAAAGGAAAAAATCCGGAATTTACTTAGAAACTGGCAGTATCGAAGGTTAAGCCTTCTTGGAAAAATCACTATATTAAAAAGCCTTATTGCTTCACAGCTCGTTCATGTTCTTTCCCCTCTTCAAACAAGCCACCAAGCTATCAAAGAACTGAATGAAGCTTTTTATCATTTCCTATGGGACGGGAAGCCCGATAAAGTTAAAAGAAATATTATGATTAACGATTACAGCGAAAGCGGGCTTAAAATGATCGACCTTTTCTCTTTTAATAAATCTTTGAAAACTATTTGGATTAAAAAATATCTGGATAAAGCAAACTTAGGAAAGTGGAAACTTTTCTTTAACCGGGAGCTTGGCAGATATGGTGGAGAAGATGTGTTTCTTGGTAATTTAGACAAAACAGATATTAAACGTTATTTCCAAACTTCCGATGTCTTCATTAACGAAATACTGATGATTTGGGCTGAGATTAATTATAACGACAACATTTCCACCCTACAACACTACAAAACACAGCGCGTCTGGAATAATTCTTTAATCAGAATAGATCGCAAACCCGTCTTTCTTCGAGAATGGCTTGCAAATGGAATTTTGACAGTTGAGTCTTTTATGAAAGACGCGACCTTGTTTCTCTCTTATGAAGAATTTCAAAATAAACACAGTTTCAAAGTCTGCCCCCTCGCATTCAACGGAATTACCGCAACGCTGAAGAAATTAAGAAAACGATACAAGGACAACATAGTCCCGAAAAAGAAGTGATCGAACCTTTCATTAAAACCTTCTTAGAAACCAAAAAACCCAGCAACTTAACGTATAGAACTCTTATTGCAATTAAAAGTGAAAAACCGACAACTTCTCAGGCGAAATGGCACGAAGATTGCGCCTTGGAAAAAGGAGAAATTAATTGGAAAAAAGTTTTCCAGCTAACAAGAAAATGCACGAAAGGTACCAGACTTATAATTTTCCAATTTAAGTTTCTCCATCGACGGCTACCAACAAATTCATTTTTATATAAGATTACAGTGAAAGAGAATGATCGTTGCACCTTTTGCGGAAAAGAAACAGAAACATTGCTCCACGTTTTCTGGAATTGTAATCTGATCTCTCGTTTTTGGGATAACATTTTTAAATGGCTACAATCATGTTCATTAATGCAGAAAGGAAAAAGTCTAGATATGACCACGGCCTTGGGCTTCAAGCCAGACACCTCAAATGCAGCGCTGCAAATCAATTTCTCATGTCTGATGAGCAGGTATTTTATCTGGGCCTGTAAAGTCAAAAACGAAACTCCCAGTCTTTCACACTTTTTGCGCCTTCTAAAAAAGACTCATGAAATTGAAACCAAAGAGCTTAATGTTCCGTCTGAAAAATGGAGACCTCTCCTTGACCACTTTTAAAGAATTAAATATTTGTTTGTTAACCTAGCGTGACCCTACCAGTAGTGATAGCAGAAGCAAACCTCTTACTTTCGACCATTGCTAGAGACCTAGTTTAAGCTAAATGTTGAAATTTAAAATTAACGTTCCACTTTTTCTCCTCTCTTCTGTTTTCTATTTTTCTAACTGCTGCCAGTAACTCTAAATGTATTGTAAATAGCTTTCTGTAAGTATCTCGTAGTATTAGGATTGTATGTATAATATAAGTTTATAGTAAGTAGAGTATTGTAGTTTGTATGTCAGTAATGTTTTGTAAAAAGATTGTAAGTTAGGTACTGTAATTATAAATTAATAATGTCTGTAAGCAGTGTCGTTGACGTAGAGCAATAAATAAAAAAAAAAAAAAAAAAAAGAAACCTGCTAACTCAGTCAACTTGTGTGATCGGATTTTCACCGGAGTTATACAGTGGCCATAAGCAAAAAAAAACAGAGTCACTTCCGAGTAAGAAAACGTTACAAAAATAGATCATTTTCACGTGACGTCACGGCGGTCATTTTGATGCACCAGAACAATAAACTTTCTCTCTGTTGGGAACTAAATTCTATTCTTTGGTCCGTCACTATGGGCGCCTTGTCGCCTTGTCAGCGAAAACCATCTTTACGAGGCGACACAGCATTTACTTTGTTTTAGTAATTTTAGTTCTGGGGGAAAATGTCTGAAAGGAAGTGTGAGTGAGTGAGTGAGGTCGCCTTGAGTGAGTGGGTGGGTCGCCTTCTAAACCTCATGGAATGACTACGTCATCACCATGAGCTTCAAGACACTGAACAATGTAAAACACCCGTGGCAAATTATTAAATTTAAGTCTGAAACAAAGTCAAAACAGCTTTCCACAGGAGTTTAAAATCAATTGTCTTTCTGTTATTGTAGTTAGAATGGCATGCCGGTACGTGAAACGAAGAGGGGACGAGCAAGAGGCTCTCTCGAAGGACATGTCTCCCCAATATAGCCCAACCCCACCAACTGCTGTCGAACTAGAATGTGCCGATTTTGAGGCTGTCTCGAAGGATATGTCTCCCCAGTATAGCCCAACATCACCAGCTCCTCGCGCCGAGGTTCCAGTTATGCCACGACGTAGACTAACGGAGGCAGCCAGGAGAATGCCAGAATTAAACGTCCTAAAGGCACTTCAATTGCCAGCCAGAGGTATGTCATCACTGCACGATAGGAAATAGTTTTAGGAAACGTTTAGACGGTGCAAAGAAAATAAATTTTCACCTTACGTTAAAAGGGTGTTTGTTATTCATTGTTGGCTTAATTGATAATCACCACGCTCGATACGGTGACGCTTAATCAGTTGACCTCATTACCAAATAAACACTAGCAATAAGGAATTGAAACTTCACGATCTATCACCGGATAACTACATCGTGAGGAAAATGATGCCGTAATACACCTTACTATTATCACACTGAAGACTAGCTATTCCACTGCTTTACTGTCTGTGCTATAAGGTTGAATTGTAAATATCTGTTGGTGAAGTGGTGTGATCTTCCAACAATTCAATAATGTAGCACTCCGTTTATGAGAAGTTATTAAAGTTGGCCTAATTTATTAACGGAATGGGCCCTTTCCAGCTAATGATCCCATAGTACAAAAACACCTTGCTGGAGGGCAAGCTGCATCCAAAACAAAGCGACTTCAACCAGTCGTTCTTGCTTTGCCCGTAGCCCGTAACCCGCTTTTATCCCGTAGCTTGCCCTTCAGCAAGGTGTTGTTTTGTACCCATGTCACCGTTAGCTGCATAGGACCTATTTCCTCAAGAATGTATCATCTGAGCTATAACCATTCTAGTCCCCATAGCCCTTTTCGCTCCTCTTAACCGAAGGGGCCTTGGCACGAGAAACGAAGGGCTCTGGAGACAAAGGATTTCCAGTCCTAGATTCTGGGACTTCCGGTCTACATGTATGCAGTCGTGATGTTTCAATATACTGTATGGGAGAGTCATGGCGTTATTTACTTCCGCTCAGGATTTCTTTGTTTCAAACAGACAATCAAAAAAATTCGAATTATTTCAAAAATCCCACGTCCCCAGGGCCCTTCTTTTCTCATGCAAAGGCCCCGCCGGCTAAAAAAAGCAAAAAGGGCTATGGGGACGACAATGAGCTATAACGTTTTGAAAAGACCAAAATTTTTCGGCGTTTTTAGCAATCCACTGTAAAGTTCTTGAAACGACACAGCACTTTTGAGTTGACAAGAAGACAAATTTCGACAGTCTTCATTGTCATTATCAGTTTCAGTTACCTTGCAACTATAAAAAATCGCGAAATTTAAGAACTGCGAAATTTGAAGTTTTCACGAAAACTAAAAAACCCTTTCATTAACTGTAACGTCGGTTTCGATTATTAGCCGTGGTCGTGCTCTTTCTCCGAATCATACAACATAAAGAAAAATGTAGAGAATTGAAGCAAACGAACATGTCACCCGTTTTACCGTTTTTTTTTTGTTATAGTTCTGTTCAATATCATCGTAAAATATGGCGTTAAAATCGATTCTTTGGCTGCCCCTTTGTTAAAGGGATAGTTTCACGGTTCGACGTATGTGCAAGCTATTACGTTGCCCACTCAATTCCACCGTCTATCTATGAACCAATCGGGTGCGTGCGTCCAAAATAAATTTTACGGGCCGACAGTAAATTCGATGTTTAACACAGGCCTGGTTTACACGTCGCATTTTACATGCATCGAATACAATACTAATTCGAGTCGACCCGAATTAAAAATTCGGCATTTGGTTTTAAACGTCGCATTTAAAGGGGCACTATCACGGCTGATCATAGAAATTTCTATTTTCTAATTTCCTCAGCATATTTCCAAATGCCACCAAATACATGAATAAATTTGATAAATAGATCCCACAAAAAAGGATAGAACAGTTATTTTGAGGAAGAAGTACAGGATTGCAAGGATGGAAGTGGATTGCGATTGATTTTTGGACAGGATGTCCAGAATTCAAAGCTGCCATTCTGGTGAAATTTTGAACATTTTGTTAGTCACTGTTTCCTCCTAGTTGATATTTCTTTGCATTTACCACTGTAAGCCTTTTTTTCTTCCTATTGCAAGACAATTAAGTACAATTTATAGCAAGCTACAGCCCATTCTTATAAAATATGATATTTCAGCCGTGATAGTGCCCCTTTAATTGCTGAGCGTTCAATTCCAAATATAAAAAAACCCAAAATTATCCGTCGTGGTTTAGGCTGTCCACAATACGCAAAATCTGGTCATTTCAAGTTGTTGTTCCGCGAAGAACGGCTATGAACGGCAATGAAACTGGAACAGTCGAATATTCGCCTGAACTCGCATTTAATTCAAATCTGCCGAATTCAATTGTTTTAAACGTCGCATATCACATGCAGTTAATTCGGCAATTTGATTCGGCGCATGTAAAATGCGACGTTTAAACCAGGCCTTAGTTTGTCATTTTCTGTGTAAATGCGTTGACATTTTCCGTGAAATTTGTGCAGCATTGTGTCTAGTTGTACACATAATAGCCTGTACATACATTCATAGCTGCATAAACTTTATTTAAGGTCGCGCACGACCCTTTCTCTCATTATGTATGTATTTATTTAAAGAGTACGCACGAACTGTAACGACTGGGGACGACAACAAACGAAACATTCATCATGAATACATATTTTTAAAGGGACTGTTTCACGGCTCGGCGCATGTACAGGCTATAACGTTCGCCCATTCGATTACATTGTTTAAGAAACAATCGGAAGCGTGCAGATGACTCTTGCGGGAAACTTGCCTTTGAAAATTTCGCGGTCATTCGCGAAAACGTGTAATAGAGGTGTTATTTCTCATTAGAATTCCTTTTGTTTGTTCCGACTTTGATGCTCTAAGTACCTTATTCACTTTGCTTCAACCACATGTATCACAGAAAACTCGAGCTAAAATAAATTTTATGCACTTGTGTAAGTATGTACAGGCTATCATTATAATACCTGAAACAGTGAAGCACAAATTTCACGAAAAGTGTCCACGGACTCACACAAAAAGTGTCAAACTTAGTGTTGAACATCGAATTTATTGTCGGCCCGTCAATATATTCTGGACACAAACAAGCACGAGTTATTTCCTCGCATTCAATTGGTTCATTGCCAATGGAATTGAGGTGGCCAGGTAATAGCTTGCACATGCGCCGAACCATGAAGCTGTCCCTTTAAAGTTCTTTGCATTAGTAATTACACGTTATTGTTTTCAGCTTGAAATCCCGTGCGCTGGAACATAGCGAATTATCATAATTAGATTCACGGCTTTGAAGGTTGTAAAACAGCGACTCGGAAGTTTTCGGAAGCCTTAAAACATACAATTTTGTTCCAAGTTTTCTCCGCCGATATAGAATTTCAGGACTTGCTTCGCGAGGGAGGTAAACTTGGTGTACTCTACTGTATTCTTGCAAAAGCGAATTTTTAAACTTCCTTTTTAAAAAAAGGGATACCACAATTCAAAGTTTAGATTTCACATTTTTACTCTCTTAGAAGCCAATAACTTCTAGCAATTTTTGAAACGGGAATTTTATTCTTGCCAGAACACAAAAGAGGTTATGATTAATCACTAGGTTAGACAGTCATTTAATTCGGTGCGCTGTTCTGGCTGAAAACTTGGACACAAAATCGCATTATCTGCAGTTTAATTTTAAGACAACAACAACAACAACAACAAGGTTTATTTGAACTGCAAATTACTAGTAAGAACTTAAACAATAAATAAATTAAAAATACATTCAGTTGCTGGTCACCCAAAATAACTAAAGAGCTAAACTAGTTGGGTGACCACATTTATTAATTTAAAGTAAATATTAGGTCAGAAAAGAGGCATTTTATATTTTACATACTTAATTAAGGAAGTAGATTACAGAACAAATAATTCTAAAGCATTTAAATACAATAAAAAAAGATAACAGTAGAAAAAAAAAAGGAAAAATAGCAGAAATACCAAAATATAGCAATTAGTAAAAAAAAAAAAAAAAAAAAAAAAAAGGAAAAATAGCAGAAATACCAAAATATAGCAATTAGTAGAAAAAAAAAAGAAGGAAAAATAGCAGAAATACCAAAATATAGCAATTAGTAGAAAAACTTAATAGAAATTAATGAAATGCATGGATAATTCTCTTTTAAATGAGTAAGGAGTTAGAATCTTAAATCTCTCATCAGTCTCATTCCATAGTATAGGTCCATTGTATCGAATATTGAATTTGCCATAGTTTGTTCGAATTTTTGGTACATAAAAAGTTGACCTAGTTGCAAAGCGAGTTTTGACATTATGCATATCTGAAGTTTTAATAAAAAAGGAGTTGAAAATCTTTGGTAATTTGCCGTGAAGGAATTGGTGCATGAAGTAAAGAGTTTGAAGTTTGATATGATCCTGAAGTTTTAAAAGTTTGAGTTGAGAAAACAAAGGACTAGTATGGGCATCAAAATCAGAAAAGGTAATTAGCCGGATCGCTTTCTTTTGCATTCTTTCAAGTGGTTTAATATTATGATCATAGGTGTTACCCCAGACTATACAGCAATATGAAAAAAAGGAAGAATAATGGCATGGTATAACTGAAGTAAAATTTTGACGTCAACATAATGCCTAATTTTACAAAGGATGCCAATACCTCTAGATATTTTTTTGGAAATTTGTTGAATATGTTCTTTCCAATTGAGATGACAGTCTATGAGAATTCCCAGGTACTTAACACTTTTATGCTGATTTATTGTTTTATCATTTATTTTAATTTTCATAGGGTAATTTAATTTTTTTTGATAAGGATGAAATATCACAAAATGTGTTTTATCAATATTAAGAGATAGTTTGTTTGCACAAAGCCATGTATTAATTTCACTGAGTTCTCGATTGACAGTTTCCTCAAGATGCTGTAAATCTTTATCAGAATAAAACAGATTAGAGTCATCTGCAAACAGATGGAAATCAAAAATAGATGAAGAATTTATAAAGTCATTGATATATATTAGAAACAATAGAGGGCCAAGTACAGAGCCTTGTGGTACTCCACAAGTTATATGCAATGTGTTTGAGTCGGAATTATTTATAGAGACAAATTGCTGCCTGTTAGTTAAATATGATTGGAACCAATCATTTGCTATGCCGCGGATTCCATAATGTTCAAGTTTAGCTAAGATAATGCTATGATTTACTGTATCAAAGGCTTTGCTTAAGTCCAAAAATATACCACAAGAATATAATTTTTCTTCAATGGCTCTTTGTATTTTATCTGTAATGAGCATTGTAGCCTGGATTGTGGAGCGCCCATTACGGAAACCAAATTGATTTTCAGTTAGTATATTATTTCGATCAAGAAAATCAATTAATCTCTTATACATTAATTTTTCCATTATTTTATGGAAAACAGATAACAAAGTGATAGGCCTGTAATTTGATACAAGAGTCTGGCTACCACTCTTGTATAAAGGGATAATTCTACCAACTTTTAATTTATCTGGAACTAAGCCTAATGAAAAAGAACAATTAAATAAATAAGACAGTGGATAACTCAAAGCTGTTTTAAGAAATTTAAGCATTTTCACTGAAATGCTGTACGGCCCCAGTGCTTTGCTTGCGTTCAAACTAGAAATGACATCTTCAACTTCCATAGTTGTTACTGGTGATACAAAGAAGCTGTTGCATTGTGAAGTTGTCAAGAATTCTACAAAAGATCTATTTCCTGGTTGCATAGCATTGGCTAACGTTGGGCCAATTGAAGAAAAATACTTGTTAAATGCATTTGCAATACTTTTGGCATCAGTTATGGTATCATCACCAATTATTAATCTACTTGGAAAAGACAGCTTACCACACTTAAGGCTGATTAATTGCTTAATACCCCTCCATGTGGCTTTTACATTATTGACATAAGACATAAGAGCTTGTAACATCACACTTAACGGTGATCTGCCACTGAGTAAATTGACAATCATCATGCAATTCCATCACAACCTTAAATCTTTGATAAATTTTAGGGGAATCGGTGTTCAAAATTCAGAGAATTACAGCTTTACAAGATAACACCCCTTCAAGAAATTTATTAATGAGCCTATGTCCTTCGCGACCTTAAGTTCGTATTTTCTGTGACTTTTGCAATGCTTGCAGGGTACATAAAGCATCGAAGTCCGAACAAACAAAAGGAATTAAAATGAGAAATAACACTTCTATTTCCATGTTTTCGCGCCGGAATGACAGCGAAATTGTCTAAGACAAATTTTCCGCCAGAGTAACCCGCACGCTTTCTATTGTTGTTGTTGTTGTTTTTTTATTTATTAAAAAAAAAACAGTGGAATCGAATGGATAACGTTATAGCTTTCAACTTGACTTTTCTGTGAAATCGCGAAAGTTACCTTTTTTTCATCTTTGAGAAAACAGGTCCCGCGAAAATAAGTCACGATAAGCTTTCTTCCCCTTTTTACAATCCAAAGTTTGCAGGAACTGAGTGGGGATTTCATCATGTTTTGGAACAGCGGAGAAGTTAGCCACGGCTGTTTCAATCAAACTTCTCCTCATACCTTGTTACTTGTCTTTGTTATAGCATTGAAAAGCAAGAAGAGGGTTGAAGAAAAAGAAGATAAAAAAGGAGAAAAACTAACAATGGGAAGAAAACCCTTAACGGATGCAGGCGAAGACACAAGTCAGATGACAGATTACTTGTTTGGGGAGGTACAAGAGGCAGATTCATCCTTACCTCCACCCAGCCAAGAACTAACGAAACTCATACAAGAAAGTGACTCCCTTGCCGCGGACCACACATCGTTTGGGGCTTCAGCTACCGTTAAAGGATCTTTGTTTGGCTCCTCTTCAGAGCAAGCAGCAACTCCTGGTTCTTTGCTCGGCACGTCATTACCAACAGAATTAAAAGCTGCAGGACCCCCTTCCTCCGCTCTACCGCCAAAGCCAGCATCAGAAAAGCTTCCAAAAGGAGTTGCGGGTTTTTCGTTTGGCCAATCACAACAATCACAACAAATTGGGTTATTTGGTTCTGTGGCTTTGGAGGGAGGAGGAGGATTTGGAGGAATGCTAAGCAAGTCCGCATTCGGGGCTCCAGCTACCGTTGGAGGATCTTTGTTTGATGCCTCGTCAGGGCAAGCAGCACCTCAGGGTGCTTTCTTTGGCCTGTCGCAACAATCACAAGGATCGGTTTTTGATGCCTCGTCAGGGCAAGCAGCACCTCAGGGTGCTTTCTTTGGCCTGTCGCAACAATCACAGCAAACTGGTTTATTTGGGTCAGCTCCTGAGGCTCTGACTGTTGAAGGAGAGGCTTTGTTTGGCACGTCTTCACTGGCTGCAGCTACTAAACGGCCTTCCTTTGGTTCCTTTTCAGGAAAAACAGCGACTAAGGGTTTTTCCTTTGGCCAGTCACAAGAAACAGAATCAAAAGCTGCAGCTGGAGGAGTGTTTGGCTCTGCTCTGCCACAAAAGCAAAAGTTCAAAATAGCAGCGCCTCTGAAAGAGATGAAAGGTTTTTCTTTCGCCCAGTCACAGCAAACTGGATTGAAATCTGGTTCAGCACCTCATTTAGTTGTTGGAGGAGGATTGTGTAAAAAGCCCTTGACGTTAGATAAGGAAAAGGATAGGGACAAAGATAGGGCAAAGGCTGAGGAGACGACAGCTGGACACACTGTACATTCCCTTTTCCCTGAAGCTCCCCTTGCTACTGACTACCAAGAGCAGATTCAGAGAGAAGAGAAGGATATGATGGTCGAGATGATGAGGAAACTAAAGACGAGGAGGGCGACCCTAGAACGTACATTAGCTACTGATAGAGTGGATATTGAGATGCAGAAGAAACTAGAGATGAGAAAGAGCGCGGCCCCAGAAAGCACACTAGCTACTGATAAAGTGGAAAATGCAAAACCTATTGTACGCTTCTCACGCAGGCAGACTGAGGAAGAAATTCAAGAGAAGCAAATGCCACCTCCTCCTCCTCCTCCTCCTCCTCCTCCTCCTCCTCCTCCTCCTCCTCCTCCTCCTCCTCCTCCTCCTCCTCCTTCTCCCCCCCGTCTAGCAGGTTCTATACCTCCTCCACCTCCACCCTGCGTAGGAGGTGCTCCTCCCGGCCCACCTCCTCCTCCTCCACCACCCTTTGCAGAAGGTCTCTTTCACTACCTTCCCTCTCCAAGTCTTGGAGTTTCTTCCCCTGCCTGTCCATCTCCTCCACCTCCACCGTTGCCAGGAGGTCCGCTTCCTCCTCCTCGTCCTCCCTCTCCAGAAGGTCTTTTTCGCCGCACTCCTCGCACAAAGAAGGGTCACCTTTATGGTCTTCCCCGTGAAGAAAAACAGCCTGCTGCAGGGAAGTCATCAGAACTCGGAAGTCAAAGAATGTCGCTGCTTCATGCGATCCGCGCATCCCCCCGTTTTATGAAAGCTGTCAAAGCGACCAAACCTGAACCAGAAATCAGAAAGCCAATGCAACTCCAGCAGGATGAATTTTATGACGTGATGGAAGATCAAAGCATCTATGAAATGCCGATGGGTAAGTCTTCAGTTCAGTGCATGTTTCTATGAGCTTTGCTTTAAAAAAAAGGGAACTGGAAAAGCACCAGCTATGCCAGGTTGCTACGCTAGATGAGACGTTATGTACTGACACAATAATTAATCCACACTTTTTTGTAATCAATTCGGTCGGCAATCAAAACTGACTTGTTAAATGATCGCTGTGTTCTTGTGTTGGCCTATACGACAGGCCAGCCAAATAATTGTTACAAAGATGTAACAGTTTTGAAAAGAAACATACACACTCTTAGTAGTAAGCTGCCTGCTTCTGATTGTTTGGCCAAGCTCCCTGTTTCCGTGTTCGTCTTAGAGGAATTGGAGCTTATCAGTTGACCGATTGACTTCTGCCTGCCCGAAAATTTTCCTGACTGACTGACTGAGTGACTGACTGACTGATTGATTGATTGATTGATTGATTGATTGATTGATTGATTGATTGATTGATTGATTGATTGATTGATTGATTGATTGATTGATTGAAATGAAGTAATTAGTTTGTCTGTTTGTTCATTTTAAGTCAACACAATCGAGAGAAGGAGAGATTCGGGTAGTAAACTGAAGTCTCAACCACAACAGTTTAACAAAATCTCTTTAAAACGGGAAAAGATGAAAGAGATATTTGCAAAACAAAGCCCGGTGAGTATTACAGATTACATTAGAATAATTAGCTGTAGTGCCAAAATAAAACCCTTTGTTAGTCTAGAGTTTTCACACTATATAAGGCGTCTCAATACATTTTTTTATGGACCATACCTAACATTTTCAATTGACAGCTTAGCAGACTTTTTCGGACTCGGATCGATGTGATTGGATTGGATTGGATTAATTGTAGTTTGTTAAAATATATATATATTTTAAGGAATATCGATATTTCTATGACAACGTTAAACAGAAAAACACGACATCAGTTGAACTTGAATTCAATTTGAATCAGATTTGACGTAAAAAAACGTAAAAAAACAAACACCAGTATGAAATTACTTGGAAATAACGCCAAAATGTGAATTTAACTTACCTTTCGTCGCCGTGAAAGTTTTGTTGATTTTCTTGATCGCGATCCCCTGAATTGTTTTTTTTTCATGCGGTCACTACCATTGTATACTACTTATTAACCAAGAGTGAGGTCATTACAGGGAAATCTCAGACCGAGGCCTTGATGTATTGACCGAGCGATAGCGAGGTCAATACATCAAGACCGAGGTCTGAGATTTCCCTGTAATGACCGAACGGACGAGGTTAATAAGTTATTTATTATATGGCCTTTTTAGCGCTGACAAAAGGGAAACGTTTTTCAATATCCGCTCGCGCGCGCAAGAGGTCATTCAGGGTCATGCGATCCAAACCAGAAGAAACGGTTTCTTTGACAATGAGGCAATTTTTGTCTTCATTACGCCAAGATCTAGGGCAAATTTAACCACTTCAATTTTCACAAAACAAACTGACATGTGTTTACAAGTGTTTGACCCTTAAAAGTTATAAAAAGCTAAGGCAAGAAAAATTTTCATAATGCCCGGTCATTACAAGAAAATCTTGCCCGCTTATCAGCCAATCAGAGCGCGCGTACTATTGTAGCCATATAATAAAAGTTGATAAATTTTCTACTTTTAGCAATTTTTCGAAAACCTCAAAAACAGCCCAAGGGATTTGTTTGAAACTTCCACGACACATGCTTGATAATACAAAAAAAAAAATTATATTAAGGTGGCTCATAACAGTTTAGTCAGAATTAGACATGCCCGTTTTAGGTGTTCTATCGCAGCTATACCAATAATTGTTAGGAAAATCTTTTAGTAAAAACTTGTACAAGTTTTACCAATAAACAAATTGACGTCAATGCGACGTGAAAAATCGTTCCCATGGCAACGTCATATGAGGTCAAAGATACCCTATTTTGGACCTTTTGAGGCTAATAACTCAAAAACTACTCGGTGAAAGTTCTTATTTTTGATGTATTTTTATCCAACTGACAAAAGAAAATTTTTTGCAAATTTTTAAAAAAAAAATCTGTACGTAGGATTCGAAGCTACGCAATTTTTTTCGCTAATTTAAGGTGGCTCGACTATTTAATATTTCCGAGGGAGAATCAAAGATGATCAGACCATATCCTTGCAACGGTCCGTACAGATTCAATACGGGAAATATTAACCGGCCATGACGAAGGACCGTGACGAAGTACCGTGTTGCAGTTATAAAGTCAGTACTCCTCCATTTCCAAATTGAGAAAGTTGTTCTCCAAAACTATCTGCCTTGGTTTTTTATTAACCATTTTGGGAAACTGTTGGTGCATTATCTTACCTTCTCCTGTGTTTTTATGTTTCAGGATGGTTTCTGGAAAGTGGATGATCTGTCTATTATTGGTATAGACACAGATACCTTTATTGATATGCTGAAAAACGCAGGTGCCAGATCTCTTGGTAAGTTTCATTGTGCAAAAACCCTTGCACTTAAAGAAAAAAAAATGCATTCCGCGCCCATGAGAAACCACGAATATCAGAAAACACCACTCAATCCCAAGAACACGAAACATTTTCAAAGGCTTGTGTAATGTCCATAGGGGCGACCTCTTATTCTGTTCAACTCAGACAATCTCTAAGACGTGTGCAATTAAAAGAAGACGCTGATTCTCGTGTTTGGCGTGATCTTTCAACCCTTTCATTGAAGAATTTTCAGCGACTACTATAGCCTCTCGAGAAAAACACACACACACAAAGTGAAACACGAGAATTCCTAGAGACACAGCGGACGCGTCAGTGGTATAGCCTGGGAATGCAGACGAATTTCTGCGGTCTTTTTTATGCGCTCCAAGCAAGAGCCAAAACAAAAATATTTTAGCAGGGTACGATGTGCTGCAATCCCTCGGAAAATAATCATCTAAAAGAAACACAGCTATTGGGTGCAAGTTCACTGTATCTCATCCGTTAATTTTTTTCTAGCATAGCGTGCTTTGACACTCCCGGTGCACTCCATTATGGCCTGACTTTGATACACACAGCACGGTTAATTATGGGTACTCCATGTAACGGTCATAATATCTCCTTGGAGTAAAAATGAATATGCGCCGCAACACGAAACTCTAATTAACAATTAGACGACAAGCTCGAAGTTTTTATCGGCTGGAGCGAAGCCCCTCACCAACTATCAACAGCCGATAGAAACCGACAGCGAGCCATCTAATTGTTTTAGGGTAACCCAGAGACTGATCTATTCTAAAAAAAGTTCAGTGAGATTTATAGTTTGGTTTGTGATTTCATAAATTTTACTTGACGCGCTCCCAGGACAGTCCACCGAAAAAATGACCACGCTTGTGTAGCCAATCAGATTGCGAGTTCGCCTTATAGGGTTATACTAATATCATTCCCATGAGCGTTCCAGTTACTTTAATTTAATAACGAATTCCTCAGAAATGGAGTGGGCTGTAAGATAGCCTGCGTAGCTTGTCGGTTTTATTGGGGCGAAACGCGCCCTAAAAGAGCGGCGAATCCGCGAGAGGCCTGGGGAGGATTAATGCAAAAAAAAACGCTTCGCCGCTTGTTTGCGCGCATTTCGCCCCAATAAAACCACCAAAATACGCAGGCTAGCTGTGAGATGACATATGAACTTAAAGAAGTAAACGTGTTTTTTCGACGGACACATTGCAGGTCAAAAGATATTTGAAGATGTGCAAAAACTTCTGGCGACGCTGATGGTGCTGGCATTCATAAAACTAAGGCTGTGCATCGAGCTCCCACTCACGCTTCCATTTGGATACGCGTTTGAGGTAAGTGAAACTACACCAGAATTTTATACTTTCAGGCCTAGCGCTCGCACCACACTCGCTGTTGATAGTTCGTGCATTCCCGCCATTCAACGGTGCGTTCGTCCCACACTTGCTGTTAATTGGTTCATGTTTTCCCGCGATTCAACAGCACGCCCGCACCACACTTGATTTTGATAGGTTTATACTTCCCGCCATTTAACGTTTTGCTCGCAAAACAGTTGCCGTTGATTGGTTTATATTTTCCCGCCACTCTAAGGTGCGCTCGCTGTACACTTGTCATTAAGCAGGTTAGCGCCATTCAACGGCGCCACCACAAGTAATCAGTAACTAGAGAAAGTATACGTACAAATTGTGACCGAAGTTTCTTATTGTAGGTGATTGTTGGTAGTTTGGGAGAACCGTATTCTAAAGATATAGTTAGAGCACTCAAGTGGATCAAACTCCAAGA
Organism: Meandrina meandrites; assembly: GCA_963693305.1. NCBI lineage: Eukaryota > Metazoa > Cnidaria > Anthozoa > Scleractinia > Meandrinidae > Meandrina > Meandrina meandrites. The sequence goes on from OY855906.1 coordinate 11,703,921, forward strand.
GAAAAAGCTTCCTCTCCTTTATTCAAGGTTGGAATTTGGAGCCAACTGGGAAGCCGCCACACAGACAATTGCAAAGAAGATGAACATCTAAATTGACTTTTTTTTCTGCATGTGTTAGCGGCTACTAATTTGAGCGATTTCAGCGAGTTGGGCGATTCACTTAATTAAGTACTCTCTTAAATTTGTGTCTTTCAAATTTTATACACGTTGAATTAAGTACACCAAGCAACAATTAAGAAGGGTTGGAAGCGAGTCGGATCGCCGCCTTCATGGAAGGCAACTCCCAGCCTAGTCCCTAGGCGTTCTCCTCCTCTCTCGGGCGACAGGTTCACGTAAGGGCCTGGAAACGGGTTGGCGTCGTTGGCGTGCCTTTAATTCGGTGACGTCACGAAATTTCGCGCCAATCCCATAAGCGGGAAGGGAACGCCTGGGTACTGGGCTGAGCAAGACCCTGACGAGGACTTTCCGGCACTGCAAATGTTCATTCAATTTCAAGTGAGTTGTTCTTTTAATGAACACCTATTTCCATCTTAGCTACATGTTCATTAAAAACTGGTTTACACGATATCGCTAATGTTTTAAATTTTCGGAAAATCGTTAAATTAAATCTTGCTCAGAAAAAATCGCTGAAATAGTAGCCGCTAAAAATAGTAAACTTAAGGTACATTAAAAGATATATTTTGAACTTACATCATATAATAATCAGGTTGAATTTTTGTTGAACAGTATTTGGCAAACGACAGGTACGCATAAGAAAACGAAGGTGAAAATGGGTTATAATCTTGATAAAATTGAAAACGCGTTTTTCGCGTTTTCATAAGGCGCGTTTACACAGGTGATTGTTGATGCGATTTTTGTCGCACCTCCTAATGCAACTTTCGCGCTCGAGCTCGCGATGAAAATCGCGCGAGAATCGGAGGTGTAAAGTAGCGATGATTTTGTCGCAGCGATATCGCAGAAGTTACAAACATATTTGAAACCTCCGCGATATCGCGGCGACACATTCGCCGTGAGTTTGCATTTGCGATTTTCATCGCGAGTTACTGAACGCGGCAAAAGTTACATTAAAAAGCGCGACAAAAATCTCCTGTGTAAACAGGCCTTTATACCCGAATTCACACAAGCAAAGCATGTTTAGTTGAACCAGTTTTAAGCAAATTGAAAATCTGCAAAAGGAAATTGAGACTGTATTTTACATAGGGTTCAAGTTTTCTCTAACAAACAGCAGCAACTTCTATTAAGGTGAAAGTTTTATACTGCGTTTAACTAAACAGCTTTTAAACTTGCTTTGGTGTGAGTAAGGCATAAGTTTAAAAGTTTTGTTGCTACTATTTAGATTTGATAAGAGTTTGTTTGTTTCGTAAGTTACGAGAACGATTGTGCATTTTTTACAGTCTTGGATAAAAAAAAATCAGCGACTGTAGTCCTGAAGAGTTATAAACTAAAATGTAAGAAAAGAATAGTGAAGAATTTTTAAAAATAACAATAAAATTAAAGGTGCCAGGTATTATTTAAAAAATATTCCTTAATCTTAATCCTATGGGACATAAGGCAACAGCGTTGACTATAGCAAGTTGAAAATTGTAATTTAAGTTAGAAACGAGAAACCAAATAATTCCGCTAGGTGAAAAGCATACAGAGTGTAACTCACTTTGGAAAAAAGTTATGGCCCTGGGCAGAGATTAAAAATCTTTTCTTGGTATGTATGAAAGACAATTCCGGTTCCATTTCTGGGTATTTGTTGCTATTGAATGAACGTGGAGTTTTTGGTATGTGTGCTTGCTGAGAATGGATGTCTTCACTTATTCCGCAGTCGATAAATGGCCAAGATTCGTCCTGGCGAGGTCTTACAAAACGCTACATAACCACTCTTTTTCTGGCTGTAAATGGTTTTCGTTGACAATGTGCTGAATAATAAAGGAATTATCCTGCTCAATCCTGTGGAATATCGTCTCATGTTAGCCCACTCGGCCCATGTCCAGGCTATATCGCACGATAATTGTCAAATACACTAGTTTAATAACATTTTATCTTCCAATACCATACTACATGTGTCACTTGCATTTTACGAAGTATTGGTGAACTCAATCACTCTAATAAATCAAACCGATATTCAAAGTTGTTGAGTTTTATTTGTTTGTACAACAATTTTAATTTAATTAAACAATTAATTTACATAAAAATGTTTGATGGAAAAATAATTGTCTGTACATTACCCATGACATCACGTCGCGAGCTTCTTGCGCAAACAAGTCTGTCAGTCGTCAAGAACGCATTTGTTTGCTGTGTACTTTGAGATCTCAAATACTCAATAGATAGCCCCAAATTTCTAAGAACAACAAAGGAGTTTCGAGCAAGCGACATTACCAATCTTTATCCTTTTTTGTGGTTAACACATAACTAAATTTACTTGTTGAAAAGGCGCGACATAGCGAGCTGTTTTCGAAGGTCCTCGATTTGTTTTTCCTTGGTGGTCAGCCTTTTGTGGATTTCTTGAATGACCATTTTTCGTTCTTCGCTAATTCTTTTCTCATGGCTCGCCTCTTGTCTAAGTTTCTCAACTAATGCTTCTAGCCGTGTTAGATTGGCAACAGCGTTGTCTCTCTCGTTTCGTAGCTTTTCCGTCTCGTTGAGAATTATCGCTTTGCTTTGAATCCTTTCCAACTCTTTCACCTCTTGAACCTCTTTGGTCTTCTTGCGAAGTTTTGATTTCAGTTCGCCGACGGCCATTTCAGCCAGAGATTTGTTATTCACTGCTTCGGCTCGATCGTACGACATTTTAAGGATAGACTCGTTCAGCCTTTTCAGTTCTTCGTCTTTCCCACGAATGATCTCTCCCCAGTTCTCGGTGTGGTGAAGCTGAAAAAGACGCTCATTCAATTCTTCGTTCTCTTGGGAAAGAGCGAGCACTTTGCCTTTGGCCTCCATCAGTTCTCCTTGAATCTTTTGGCTTTCTCTCCGCAGAACACCATTCTCTTCTCTGATTTCCAGGTATGCTTTGTAAATGATTTCATATTCTTTAGCCTTCGGCCGCTTGGAAGCCTTCTTTACAGGTTCCTCGATGGTATAAATACCGTTTCTTGTAAATGTTCCCCTTGTTGGGGACAGAAAAACGTGGCTTGTTCGCCTTGAAGCTGCGGCAACTGCTGGCGTAAATCTTGACGCGGGTGCCGACACTCTGTACTCCATGTTGATAAAGGCAATTCACTATACACTTGCATTGAAGTTGTAAACAAACGCCTTAAATTACACTTTGCTAAGACGGTCTTTCTGACAGCTAATAAAATTTCTTTTGTTTTTTCAAGTAAAACTTGGTATTAATGCAGTCAAGTAGTTTGGCTTGCTTTTGTGACGTGTTTGTTGAATCCAATATGGGTTGTTTACAAAAGAAAAACAAATGAACTGCATGCTTTGGAAATTGGATTGTTTAAGTATCGGCAATTAATTAAACACTTCAAAGATATTGACCTTGAGCGCATTCTCGCTAAAAGCAACGCTTAAATAACTCATTTCGCATGCGAAGTAAGTGAACAGCTAAGACCAAAACTATCCGTTGAAAGGGCAGTTAAAAAATACTGCCTGTTCTAGCGAGGCGGAAAAATCAGGCATTCACTACAACTAAAAGTTTTTAATCTTTACTACAACTTGAAACTAGTGTAATTAAGTTGTTTGACTTGCCTTTGTGACGTGCTTGAATTATTCAAAATGGGATGTATGCAAGAAAAGCTTATGAACTGCTTTGCAAATATGATTGGTTAATTGTTAATTAAACACTTCAAGACATTGTGCAGGAACGAATCCTCGCTAAAAAGCAACACCAAAACGAGAATTTAAGGTAAATAACTTTCAAATGCGAGAATTGAGCACTTTATTGGATAAAACATCACAAAAGGGGCTCTTTGAAAGTATTGCCCACTCAGCAAAAGGCGGAAAACCAAAAGATTTTCATTACAATTGGGGTCTTTGTTCCTTACAAACCGGCTTCCAAAAAGCAACTCGGCCGACGTTCCCTGATATAAATGAACAAATATGATTGCAACCATAATTTTAATTACAGTATACAGGTACCAAAATCGGTTGACCTTTCAGCAAAACAAATAGCCAACTGCGCAAAAAATCAATTGTAGTCTTCTAACTTCTTCAAGTAGCTATTTTTAGCGCAAAGTAAATTTAGCGATTTCGTTTTCCCAAGATTTCTTAGATTTTACGACTGAAAACAATAGGTGAAAACCTGTACATGTTCGCATTCTAGACAGATTTTTTTATCTTCGCTGAAAGTTCAAAGCGAGTTCTTGTGTCAGCGTTTTTTTCAAATCGTGGTTATTTCTCTCATTCATACAAGGTAAAACGCAATATTTAGTCTTTTAATCTCTTAATTTACAGGTACGAGAATCAAGTGGGAGGCGCGGTGGCGTAATGGTAAGTCCGCTGGACTTCATGCGCTTAGCAACAGCGCATGTACTTCGGGAAGCATTCTGAAGTGACCAATTTGAAAGTAATCAATTTAAAATGTTCACACCAACCGAAGTTTGCCAGCCTTGACTGGATGAACCATACAGTAATTTATTTTTATACCCATTTCAGTCACCCCAGTAATGTTCACGAGAAACTGCTCTAGAGCGCGGTTTTCAACCAAAACCAAAGCATTCACCGATCATAAAGGACACACAATTCAAACTATTTTAATAGATAAAAACTCGAAGCAAATAAAATAGCTATCTCGAAGCTAAGTGCATGACCACTAAACAACATTAATATTTTTTTACGTTTAGCGCACGCGAACGCGGGAAAACGTGTGTAAACATGGCGCCAGATTTTTAAAGAACTCGCTACCTGCATACACAACCAAAGCAAATGCGAATTTTACTACTTAAGTGAAAACCGTTGTGTTAGGTTTTAATGACCTAAAACACTTCTTAAGAGAATTAAAACCTCGGTTGTCTGGTTAGTGCTCAGGACTCGCAGTAAGACACTACCTCTCTGAAACCTCTATTTTCATTCGCCCGCTGTAAACACTGCCTCTATTGTTATTCAGGGATAGGGGCATTGTTATGAGGGGTGATCACCGCCAAAATTAGAAATTCGTTTATGCAGTTCTAACATGGTGTTTTAGACTTCTAAAGTGCTGTTATGCTCTTCTCATTTGGCATTGTAAATTCCAATGCAGAACTTTCGCATTCAATTATGTCTTTCTGAATTGGATTGTGTTCTTCTACATTGTATTATGCTCTTCTGTCTTGGATTATGATCTTCTACATTGCGTTATGCGACATCAAATTATGCTTACTGTTGCAATCGCGCAATTCTGTTCCTTGCCTTGTTTTATGGCCTTCCTTTCGGATCGTATTGTATTATGCTTTTGTGTGTTGAGTTATGGTAAAGTGATTTATGCTTACGTCATATCCTGTATGGCACTCAGTGTACAAAATTTGGACGACTGGGCACGAGCGCCTTGGTCCACTGTGTCAAAATGGCGGACGAGGATGGCAAAAATCCTTCGCCTATCGATCAAGGGATTAAGCTATTGCGAGAGGCGACAGAACTACTCTCCGCTGCTGCAGGCAATAATAACGGGCCTGCAACAACTACGTGTACAGATAACAGGGCAGAGAGAATAACTACAAATCTGCGCACGCTTTTCGGAAGCTATGAATGTCCTGGTAGTAACCGCCGTCCAGCGCCACAGAGCAGAAATCAGTTTTCTGCTCCACCAAGAAAGAAAGGGAAGTATGCACCCATGTTCTTTAAACCTCGTGAAACCTGGACACATGAATTTCTGTGTCTTTCCTATTCTCAGCAAGAGGTAGTTCCATCAAAAGACATGAAATGGAAGCTACAAGCGGCTGGTTTGGGAAAGAAAAAAATTTGCTTTCCTTCCAAGGCTAATGCAACTGAGTTGAAGCATAAACTTGAGGAAGTCTATCCTAAACTAGCTTCTGGCGGCGGTTTTGAAATTTTGCGACGAGGGATGTCGAATGAACTGGAACTAATCGATCCTCCACCAAGTGGTTATTCTGTTCCTGGTAACCAAGATCTTGTTTTGTGGGCATAGTTTAAAGTAATTAAATGTTCACGGTTTCAGACAGCATTGTCATAAATTTGTATTTTATTTATCACCTATTAAAAAGGCACCATAACTTGGGGCCTTTTGAAACTGAACACCCTTCACCGGTAATCCATATAAAGAGGTACAACTAGTACCTCCACCACTTATATATGAGTCCCCCTATGGTTGGTGGCAGCCCCCTGTGCCCATGCATTAACATGCAATATACCTGACAAGTTTGTGATTACCATCGATAGGCCATAATGCCAAGGGGCTTCTGACTTGATCCTTTGCAGAATGTTCAATTCTAAAGCTCGCAAAAGTGTTCCTTCTGGGTTAGCCCTTCTCATTGCCTCGCGAATTCGTTGTTGCTGAATTCATACATTGCGGGAAAGCAAAAATCCTGTCATGCGCTTATATCCAGTGTTTGGAAATATTCTTAATATACTGGTAATTTCTGCATCTGATTCTTCATTGGACATATCAGAATATGTTGCCCTAATGGACAAATGGAATTCCTCCAATCGCATCTCCACGGTTCGTTTACCTACCCCGAGAAGAACAGCTATTTCAGCTGTGCTGAACCTCTTTTGAACCAAAAATTCCAGTTGTTCTCTAGAAATATTATATCTGGGTCTGCCAGAACTACCAGTAAACACTTTCCCTGCCTTGTACATCACATCATTGTCATTCAACTTGAAACAGTCAAGGGCTTCTCTCACAACGGTGACAACACTTTCATCAACAAATCCAATATCAAAACACCTGAGTATAATTTCATACAGGCAATCTATTCGGTATTGCACATGATCCAAAGTGTCAGAGGAATTATTTCCTGACTCCAGCTGTCTCAAAATATCAAAAAGAACATTGCGAATATGATTTCTGGCAGCCACACAATTACCCTCCTCGTCCGCCATTTTGACACATTGGACCCATTCCCCGCTCGTGCCCAGTCGTCCAAATTTTGTACACTGAGTGCCATACAGGATATGACGTAAGCATAAATCACTTTTCCATAACTCAACACAGAAAAGCACAATACAATACGATCCGAAAGGAAGGCCATAAAACAAGGCAAGGAACAGAATTGCGCGATTGCAACAGTAAGCATAATTTGATTTCGCATAACGCAATGTAGAAGATCATAATCCAAGACAGAAGAGCATAATACAATGTAAAAGAACACAATCCAATTCAGAAAGACATAATTGAATGCGAAAGTTCTGCATTGGAATTTACAATGCCAAATGAGAAGAGCATAACAGCACTTTAGAAGTCTAAAACACCATGTTAGAACTGCATAAACGAATTTCTAATTTTGGCGGTGATCACCCCTCATACATTGTTATAGCCTGTTATGTATTGTTTTAGGAACCAATGAAATAACTCGTTCCGAGAGGTAGTGGGCGACCCAGGACTCGAGATCGAGTGCCTTTGAGTCCTGTCCAGGGTCAGTGCGTTGTGTTCTTGGGAAATATACTTTATTCATTAAAACATCACGGCAATTTGCCTGTGGCATTCTGTGCCTTTATTTTAATAATTATAATCTGCGTTGATTTTTGTCACCACGTCTATTTATTTTTACCTTCCAGAAACACCACTGATAAGACAGACTGCGAAACTGACGTATTCGTTGCGAACGCGCTCGAGCTAAAACTCATTTTGCTCAAAACAGGGCACCTGGGTACGAGTCTACTGTAAATTCCGTGCGCACTCTGCGTCACGAACGCTGATTGTGACGTCAAATTTTCACTTCGCTCTTTTTCGCGGAACGAACAAGCTGTGCGTTCATTGTGAGAAGAAAAAAGTTTTGTTGTAAGCATGAAGTTGGTATTTCCACTTACTGCGCTGACGTTTTTCTTGTTGTTATCATATCTTACGTATCCTGCTGAACGAGAAGGTGAGATTTTCTTGTGTTTTCAAACTCTATTCCCGCTTTCCTTTTTTTTATTTTTTGCGCTCTTAACTTTCAACCCGAGAACCTAAAAAGTACATTGTTTTAATTATGAACGCTTGCTTTTCCAAACAAGTCATGCAGAATGCAGAAATAAAGTTGACGCCAACCTAAAAACGAGCACTTTTTCATCGATGGCAAATTTGGCAAACAAAAGTTGTTTTTAGTTTTTCGGAAAACCAGACAACTTCCGTTGTCATGGAAATCTTCACGAGGCTTGGCGCGCGCGTGCTTTGCTTTTTAAGCGCGCGCTTGGACGGTTACATTTAGTTTCCTTTGAAATAGCGCTCTTTTTATTTGTCACTCTAAATTAGTTGAACAGGAAGTTGTTATAAATTATGTGATATGTTGTTTTAGTCTTCATTTTGGGTTCTTGAACGACTACATTATTTTTATAAGGGAGAAAATTCATTTTTAAAACGGAATGCATAACGTGACAGTTATGAAATCAATTTATTTTTGTGATTGCAGAAACTCTAAAGCCTGTTGAGAAACAGGATTTCTACTTCAAGGACTTTACCCATGGCACGACCATTGTTGGAAGCTGGATTGACCAGGTTGGTGTATTTGCGTAAAAGACCACAATGTAGCTGGCAAACTAAACCCGCTGATGACACAAATAATTTGTTAAAATAACAATATATTCTGATATAATCTATTTATTGTTACAGGATTATGTGGTTACGATCGAAATCAATTCTGTCAAACTGGATATGAAATTGGTTTTCGAATTTGCTGAGAACAAAAGCTCGGCAAATGTCAACAGGACACCCAATGATAACAGGACACCCAGACATGGCAAGGTATATTCAATTTAAATTTATTTTATGTTTCATGTGTGAGAATTGGAGTAACATTTATGTACCACTGACCATGTCTTTTGTTTTACGGATTTTTTAATTCGCCTCTTCTTATCATTGTCAGATCCACAGGTTCAAAGAATCCATTGAATATCCCCGAAATGCCACATGTCGCGCCTACGAAACATTCAAACTCGGGTCTCCAAGCTTGCTGACGAGGGTCTGGGACTTTACAGTGACAATGGTGAAACAAACATGGAACAAATGTTATGACATTACACTGACAATGGCTAATGGCTTTTGGAACGGAATTACATGGATTACCGAGTGGATTTGCGATAAACTTACCGGGTTAGCTGATAGAACATGGACTGGAGTTGGATGTCTGGTTGATAAAGTTTGGAACGGATTTGCATGGATGGCTGATAAGGCCTGGAATGGGCTAACCTGGATGGCCGAGTGGGCCTGGAATAGCGGTGCATGGATGGTAGACTGTGTCTCGAATGGACTGAAATTGATGGCCGAGTGGGCCTGGAATAGTGTCACATGGATGGTAGACTGTTTCTCGAATGGACTGAAATGGATGGCCGAGTGGGCCTGGAGTGGTCTTGCATGGATTGGTAAACTGTTTCTCCCGACTGGTAACTACGTAACTGATGCTGTTCTCAAGTTTTATTATGGATATCTTGACAGTAAGTGAAAAACCTGTTTGTAGTCTACAAATTCAGATCATCATGATAAAAAATTTAATTGACGCAGGGGTATGTGCCCCAGATCCTGTTGTGTTCCTGACTGACAAGATGGATGGTCAAGATCCTGTTCGTCTAAAACAACAGCAGAGTTTAGCGGGGTAAATTGCGGTACTGAATGAATACGAAATAGGAGAACCGACCTAAATTAATGATATTTTTTATTCTATTTGACATTGTTTGAGCGAGAACGTGCATTTGATTCCGTCCTGTTTTTCACAAGACATGAAGTCCATTAATTTTCTAACTATCCCTGGAATAAATTGTTCCAAGGATCAGAAAATTAAGTTAGCATGCTGGGGGATTGAAAAACACCGATGCACTCACTGATTGGTTGCGCTGCCAGTCTGTATACGCTGATAGAAATGAGAAGTTAGTTATTATGAAAAAACCTGGCCACTGAGTTTTTTAAAAGAAAACATTGAAAACACAATATTGAGTGCACCTAATCTTTGTTGTCCTCTACATGGTTTGAACTTTGAAGTCTGTGGTCGTTTCAATCGAATTTGTTTATTCCAACAGAGCACGTGAAGCATGTTCAGGCGCTCATTGCTGCCTCAACTTGGCAGGATGTCGTCTATATGTTGTGTGCTGTCATTGTTGTGAATTTTGCTGTCCTTGCCATTTACCTGTTGGTAAAATCCACAGTGAACTTCATTCGTCGATTATGGTGAGTTATCTACGAAAGTCTCTGTTTGTCTTGTTTCCTGAAATTTTGAACAAGTTCGTTACCTGTTGCAAAAAATTAAGGTGCATCAATCGATCTCTAAGAAGATTAGACAGGCCAGAATCTTTCAGTGTTGTTTTATATCAAAGCTATTTTATTTCTTGGTTTTCTTGTTTTAGGAAAGCTCGCAAAGACAGGATAGCTGCTGCCAATTTACCCCCTGCACCAAAGAAACCAATATGGCGACCAAAGCCAAAGAAGAAAAACAGAAAAAACAAGAATAAATGGTAGACGACACGATTCATTTGAACTGTTCACTTGTTTTGTCTTGAAATGAACTTTTCTGTTCACAATATTTATTCTTTGAAGAAAGCAAAGATATTAACAACCAGTGATATTTGGTTGTGTTTCCTTTTATATTAAAGTTGATCGTACTTTAATCTGTTGCCCGGTCATTTGTTTGAATTACATCTTTCTGACGTTACCTTCTTTTTACTCTCTTGGGGTGGGGATGGCGCAGTTGGTTAGGGTGGGGTACTAGGGAGGCGGGAGGTGTGATAGACGGGTATCTGCACTTACAGTGCCGGTTAGACTTGCTCCAAGTCGCTCGTTTGATGTGCAAGAAGGCGCGCGCGGGCTTCAAAGACAAAATGGCGACGGGTCGGGATATATTCCGTGCGGTCTCTCGCGTGCGATTTGAAAGCGATCTTACTCAAGCAACTCTACCGATCCAAAGAAATAAAACAAACGACTTGGAGCAAGTCTAGAAAGTCTAAGTGTCAGTGTAACCCATCACCCGCCGATTCAAAATGCACGCAAAACCGAAGATCTGAAGCAATATCGGGACACTTTGAACCACCGTGCGTCAATTTACAAATTCTCCTGGTTATACTCATTCCTTATAGCACTAATTAAAAGATTTTGTTCACGGCATAGTGCCTCTCTCCAACCAGGTGTATAAATGGGTACCGGCAAATTGTTGGGGCAACCTAGCAGAATGCTGGAGAGTTACCTGCGATAGACTAGCATCCCATCCAGGGGGGAGTAGCAATACTCCTAGCAGCTTCATGCTACAGATCTAGACACCGGAGTCAAGCGCCGGGAGCTTAGAACCAGTTTGGCTTAAAAGGCTTTACTTTCTTTGACTTTAATCCAGGATTAGCGTTTATCGGAGTTGACTCAAATCTTCCTTGGTCCAAGGAAATGTCGGCGATAGTCATTTATAATGTGTGGAGACCAGTCCTAGGTAAAGCCACAACAATAATTTTTATGGAAATTTTTTCTCGAAAAATATTCATGAACCGGATAGATCTTGACATGTTTCCTGGTAACCAGTTCTTTCAGAAGGAACGTCAATACTTGAATGTTGGATGAGGAGAGCTAAATTATGAAATTTGGAATAATTGTGAAATGCCAATAAGTATTGACAGAAAATATTGACCTATAGCCACATGATAGTAAAACATTTTATTGCGCTTTCTGTCAGAAAAGTCATTTTTTCCGGGAAGAAAAGAGCATCAAATGCGAGACTGTTTAACGACGTGCGAGAAACGCTCAAAACAGCAATAACAAGATGCTAATATCCTTTTTATTCATACACAATGTATAAAGAAATCCAAACGAATATTAAGAGTCAAAAACTTCCGCCGCTCGCCAGGGACAGCTGGCTCCGTGCTGTTTAAGTTGTGTAGTTGACAGGCTTTTCACTTGGAATTGAAATCAAAAACAAAAAAAATTAAACCACTTTGAATTTCAGATAACCGAACATGATTACAAAACATAAATGCGGGCAAAAAATGAGAAAAGAAAACTGATAAACACTCCTTGCAGCTGAATGGAAACAAAATAATTATTCCTCAATAATTAAATTTAGAAATTCAGTCAACATCTGCGAGACATTGCCTTTCGCCGGTGATCCTCGGCAAAGAAACCGGCTGCGTTTTCGTAGGTTTGAAGTGTCCGACGCGCACCTTCAAATAAAAATCACTATCTCTTCTTCTTGCTTCCTCGCCATTAGTGTTCTCAGAAGTTCTAAAATGTTGTCCGGATGAACGTCAATCTTTAGAAGTTCCACAATGTGCTCGAGCACTTTTCGATCCATTTTCACGTTCGTCGTCCCTAACAGTTGAAACAGATCATCAAAATATGTCGTTCTTTCCTTTGCTTGCGATTTTTCGCTATCCGACGTCAAACTCGACAAGGACACTTTTAAATTCTCGGCCTCCGCCTTGAGTTCTGTAATGTCCCTTGACCGGCGTTTGTTCCGTGTTAAATCACTAGTTTCCGCTGCGAGCCTAGCGGTCATGGCCTTATTTTCAGCAAGATCCTCAGCTGATTGCATCTTCAATTATAACCGGAACTAGAAAATATATCACTGTAGCTGCAACGTTGCCGTTGTTCCAGTAATTGACGCGCTCTTTTTGGCCTGGTCTTTCTCGCGGCTTGCACAGCAAAAACAAGCAGTTATATCCTCCTTGACAAATCCTTGCTGATATTTTCTTGGCAAGAGAATACGCTTCCAAACTCCGCTAAGATAAGTAATTTATGTACACAAAAACACAACCGGGTTTTAATTTGAATTTTAATCGATTTCGCCGGCACATGTAACAAATACTTTTGGATAGCTTAGCAACAGCAAATACTTGCATTCTAAATATTCCTACGGTCGACGAGTTGACTTATAATTAACGCCAATATTTTACAAGTTGCATGATTTCTTGGTAACGTTCTCTATTTCTCCAAAAAGGGCCGCATTTAGCCCTCATACTAACATACTCTGTTCAATTTCGATTTTTTACAAAATGCATATTTTATTATACCTGGGTATTATAATTTAAAACTATTTCAAATGTTAGACAAGTACCACGGGAATAAAAGAGTGCAGATTTAACAGCCAATAGTTCGACTGCTAGTAATAGTTCTACTATTCGAAATATATGCAATCAAATCTAATATTTCCACTTGTAGAACTACAATCGTGGACAAAACTGTTGAGACATATTCAAGGTTATAAAGGGTACACTGCCTTTCTTCCTGTCCTCTCCCCACCCCCAATTTGTTTTTAACCAAGAATCATTCCTCGAGCACAGAACCAACCTTCCGAAACATTAAACTGGGTGAAGGGAGAAAGGACAAAATTGAAATGTTTTTATTCAAGGAAGAGTGTTATTTGCGCTAAACGTGCATGTCTCAACTAGTTTTGCCCGGATCTGTAGTTTCTACCACAGTGAATATTGCGTATTTGATCTGCCATATTTTTTTACGTACAACTGCCTCACGTTTCAAATTGTTATAATTTGCAGTTTGAGTGACATTTCTCCGCTACAACTGATGCAATATAGAAACGACGCTGTTCAGATTTTTCTGCGTTGTGTGGTCCTCTGCGTTTAAACGTTCGTAAAGTAATTTATTTGTGGTTATAAAGGTCGTCATTTTCATGGCGTCGCCTCTGCCGCTTTCACAACTTGTTTCCCAATATTCCCGCCGCTCATCATGGAAACGAACGCTCTCCCGGTGTTTTCAAGGCCCTCCACGACTGTCTCACGATTCTTCAGCAGGCCCTCTCGTACCCAGGCCTCCAGCTGTTTCTTTCCATCCGGGAACTTTTCCATGTAATTTAAAACCAGGTAACGGTCACGTGTAATGTTTTTATTTTTGAGAATGTTTTGTACGTCCTGGGGGACTGGGGGAGGGTAAGGAACATCTTTGTTGTAGACTGAGATCTGCCCGCATAAAACAACATTGCTGTCCTTATTCATGCTGCGAATTACCTGGAATAAGAGTTCATTTTAATTAAAAGCTGCTGTTGCAATAACGTCTGGGAAGGGGAAGGAGTGAAAAAGGTAAGAAGACCAACAGCCTGCCCTCTCCTTTTTCCTCCACCTCCCCCCCCTCCCCCACCCCACCACCCAATGGGACGCCTGCCACCCAGGACCGTGTAGAAAGAAAGTGGCTCTCCTCCAGTTCTCCTTCCCGCGTAGCAAGCATTACCCCATAAACTAAGTGTTTCTGTCCTGCTATGGTTGTTTAATTTTTATTTTGATGCCATTCTTCCAGTGTCTTGAATAGTATCTTTTATCTGATAGGTGTTTACCCAAGCGATGAAGCGAATTGCAAAACAATAACCTTCAGTCTTTAACCTGATGATGTTTTAATACAGATTTTGCCCAGTAACGTGTCGTTTTATTAACCAACCCACAAAGCTTTAAATTGATATTCTGTACAAACTGTACCAGAGTCTTGTAATTCAATCTAGTTTAAAAAAGTACTTCCTTGTTGTTTTCACCTTTTACTCTTTTGATCTAGAAACACCAAAACAGAATAGAACAATTTTAAAGATTTTCTTAAAACATTAACTCACCTCACTACTAACTTCACCTCCAACATTGTCAAAGTACACATCAACTCCTGCTGGACATTTTAGTTTTATATGCTCGCTAATGTTCTTTGTTGTCTTGTAGTTGATTGCAATGTCAAAACCCATCTCCCCTGTGAGGAAGCAGCACTTTTCATCCGTCCCACATATGCCGACAACAATGCCACATCCCTCCAACTTGGCAATCTGGATTATCAGAAATGATATATGTCACATTTTCTCACTCTGAGATCATAGGGTTTACCTGGGACTCTAGTGTGTGTGTGTGTGAGAGAGAGACAAGTGGTCAGAACTTCCCACTGCCTGTTAACTTTTCCTTACCTTCCTTTGCGGCTTCTATACCCATTTGTACTTTTCTAAAAACAAATATTATGCATTACGCACCAAAAAACATGGTTGTTTCTTCTGGTTCTTATCTGTACTCAGGAATCTTGCTTTCTGCCCCCTCTTCACCACATTCCCCTCCCCTTTGTACCCCCCCCCCCCCCCCCAAATTGTTGCTTTATTTGTTTTATATAATAATGTAATCCCAAAGCCTGCAGTGGCAACCAAATTCTACCTACATATCCATTGCTGCTAGTAATACAATTAAGAGAATTTACTCATTATTTTTTCCAATGGGGAACAGTTTTTTACCTGCCCTGCAGCCATCCCACAAGCCCCAGCAGCCCCACTGATCACCACAGTTTGGTTGGCACCAGGCTTAATGTGTGCTTTTTCTTTGATGCCAAAATAGGAGGTCAATCCAGGCATACCCAATATACCCAGCAACAGAGATGGCTTGGAACAAATGAATGGGTTCTCCTCCTGTAAATACAAAGCATTGTCAAAATTACTCAAATTACTCATTACTTAAGGAGAAATTATGCATGTCTATTACTAATATTACTATAAAGTGCAGTCACTATCTGTCTTCTCATTGGCTAAGAGCCTACAGTTAATTCTCAAATCAGCAGTGATTAGTGAATAAATTAGCACATACAATGCATGTTTTTTCAAGAGCACAATGTCAAGTTCATTGGTGGTGAGTGGCATCTTGCACACAGCAAAGTAATAATATGGCTCACTGATTCGCTTCTTCAACTGTGGGTTTGTCATTATTTCCTCTTAAACAATGTATAATAAAACAATTTTTTGATTCAGTTTTTTGTGATATGTGGTGTTATCAGCCTCAGCCGGCTGATAGCACTTACTTCAACTTTGATTTTTCCAGATATTACAAAAACCTCATCCAGTAATAATAAATAATTATTGGTCATTAACATAACCCAGGGGCTGGCCATTGGCAAACTTGCAAACTGATTGGATACGCAGGTCACAGCCTTCTGCTGTAGAAGGCCCTAAGACGGGTTTGGGTAGCAGCGCTTGCAAGGTCTCAAATGAATGGCTCACTACACATCAAGAGAACAATAGAACAAACAACAGGATACACAGCTCGTTGGCTATCTACCATCTCATTTCCAATGCAAACTAATGAAATAATTGTTAAATACACAGGACAATAACAATTACCAAGAAATTTGAATATCTTAGTGATCTGTGACCACACAAGCTGAGGATGGTACACCTGTGGTATACATCAGGACCTGAACAATCGATGAAAATCGATGATCGGAAAATCAATCGATCAATCGATGACAATCGATTAATTACTGTTGATTAGCATCGATTGGCATCGGCCAATCGATGATCAATCGATAATCACACTTAGGTGGTCGGGAACTTCATCGATTGCCATCGATTGGCACTAAATTCATGTCTCCGTTTCTTCAGGTATCGCGGGAGTGTATGCAGATCGTATGTTATTTTTAAACCTCAGTAGCAAAGTTTGAGAATTGTTCATCGATGTGGCTCTGTGAAAAACAGCACAAATAAATACTATTAACATATCTCGTTGTCAGTAGTACAAATACGATCGATTCAGCATCGAGATTCAACTGACCTGGGCACAGGGCACAGAGGAGTCAAGTTTGTCCGCACTTAAGCGTACGTGACCCAGCGCCGTCATGCGATATAGTAGATCGTACCCTCATGCGACATCCACAGAATGCAATGTCTGTGGGCGTCACGTTACCCGGGCAACGATTTTATTCGCCCCAGGCCTAACAGGCCTAATTTGCCAGCTGGGGCTTGTTTTTCTTACACACAAATCCGTAGTACGTTTCTATGAATTTTAAACTCCCACGAAACGTGTGGGTGAATAAACAAGTTTACCCATTGCTACTTGCTAGTTTTTACTCAAATAAAAAGCAATCATATCAAAATGTGTAACTTTATTTAGTACTTGATGAAATTGACAATTGAATGTTTGACTGAATAGGTAATTGATTGATATTGCATATTGAAAACAATCTATTATGTTAATTGATCGATTCCCATCGATTATCGATTGATATGGATAATCGATGATAATCGATGTAGTTAATTGATCGATTCCCATCAATTATCAATTATTAGTATAATTTCCACAGGTGAATTCAATTCTGATTGGTCGAGAAGCTCGCACTATGACGCTATATTCACCGCGCTAGGCGGTGAATATAGCATCTCAAGGCTTGGCAACTAAGTCATGCGACGTTTGCCATCCAGGCCAGTGAACATGGCAGCATTTGCTGAATGAAAATTTCTCTCGTTTAAAAGAAATCACTCCAAGTCCTGGATATTTAAAATATTGGGAATTTTTCAAATTAACTACCAAGGCTTTTGGACCGGAAATATTTTCAAGAGATGGTTTTCAAGGCATTCGAATTGATCGTAAACATGGTGGTTTTGGAGATTGCACGCGGCCGTGTACTCAGTCAGATCGACTGGCAAAACATTATTTAGTTCTCTTCTCACTGGAGCTGGTAATTTCGAGAGGATTCACACAATTGTTCAGAAGTCACCAACAATTAAACAAAGGTACCAGATGTATCTATCTTTTTTGTAGTGTTTGTTTTGTTCCGTTTTATTGCTAAAACCTGAGTGAAAATTACGATTTCAATCGAAGAATTAAACTGGTTTACACGTATGCAAGCGAGCACTTGTGTTTGTTGTTTTCGTGTTTTCTATTATTATTTTTCAGTTTTTGATATTCACCTGTGAAAATTATACTAAAACAATTATTCGCCTCAGGCTCAGTGATTATTGTTGAATAATCACGTTGCCTTCGGCGAATAATTGTAAAATATTGATAATCGATGACAATCAATAATCACACAAATTTTCATGATCGATTGTTCATCGATTATCAATATCAATCGATTAATTGATATCGATTGTCATCGATTGTTATCGATTGCCATCGATTATTGATTTCATCGATTGTTCAGGTCCTGTATACATACCTTCTTAACGTTGGGATTGTCGCTGGAAAAAACTACGAATTCTTGCCACGGCCACACAAATGACTCGACGATATCTCCTTCTTGAAAGGTTTTACTCCTGCTCTGCACTACCTTCCCCACCCCTCCCCCAACTGGCGGCTCGCCGAGAGGCCACGGAGTGAGGTATGCTGTCCCCGTGTCCTCGTTCATTCGACATCTCATGTAGGGATCTACGGACAAATACAATGTCTTAACTAAGATTTCTCCTTCTTTGCACTGTGGAATTTCCATTCTTCCTATGGCAAAATTCGCTTCGGTTGGTGGTTTATCCACTCCCGGACGGCTGTTTAAAATAACTCTTCCACAAGTTCCTGCCGCCATTTTGTTTTGCAGTCTTCGTAAGGGAAGGAATGGGGAGAGTAATCGAGAGTAGCTCATCCCCAGTGTTCCCAAGGGTATTCTCGGTCAGGTTTTCCAAGATGGAGGTTGACTTGGGGGATCGGGGTCCTCATCGTTCTTTGGTTTGCGATACATTTGTTGATCAAAATTGTTTTCCAGTTGGCAGTACAACAGAAAACATGGCATTTACGGCAATGCGAGTTATTTTCAGCCCAAACGACGTTGCCAAGGTGAAGTAAGAATTGCAGGGAGAGAAGACCCTGGTCTTCGCTTGAGTAATTTGAGACTGGTACAAGACTTACATAAAAGCAGCTTTCTGTTCACAGTCAGGTACGCCCGTCTTGTTTGGCTTACATGTAATTACAACGAAAATGACTGGCTTCCCCTAGGGTCGACTCCTATTTAGACCCCAGACCAACAATGACTTCACCCAGGACCCGGTGGGGTACTCCCCTAAATTTAGGATAGGGGTGTGCCGCGAACGTTCTCAAACCCTGACCCTATCTAAGGATAAAGAAAACGAAAATTAATACCCTTTCTAAGGCCCAAACCTGAAAATTGACACCCTATTCAAGGGAAGGAGAAGCATTGTATCAAATAATGGCTAACCGCGCACGGCAAAGCTCAAATCTTTCAAAATTGCTTTGTTAATTTAATGACGGATAGTTCAGTTTTAACAGACAATTTTTTTTCGTTTAGCTGGGCGTTTATTTGAGCTGATAGAATTTAGCTACCCTATCTAAGGATCACACCGGGAACACAATGCCAAAAGGAAAAAAAGTGATACCCTATTTAAGGACCAAGAACCTCAAAAAACATACCCTATCCCGCGGCACATACCTATATAGCCCATATATGGGAGTACCCCCCCCCCCCCCCGGGACCCAGGATAACAGGAAGTCCAAAGCAGGCCTAAGATCCCTTGTATGGTTTTCATTTTCTTTTCGCAACAGGTTACCATGGCAACAGTATAATCTGTGGTTATAACTGAAACGAGCTGCATAATCCCAATTCTTAGGGGGTATACTCTGGTCCAACAGTGGGATTTACGGGTAGGCCTTGCCCGAAAGGGGTACTGTTTCTAAGCTGTAAAAAAGTGAAATGTGAAAGGGGTACCATTTTCTATCAAAGGGTTACCGTATTTACTCAACTGAGGCCAGGGCTGCGGCACCCTTTAAATTTCAAGCGTTCAGTTGTGGTGCTTTTTCAGGGCCCTCATTTACATGACAATAAATAATAACAAGAGTTCAAGAGCAATGAAATATATAAGCCACTTTGAACCGAAAAAACAATTGTGAGTTGCACAGTGCTTGCTTTTTTAGTTTGACTCATCATACAATTCCATGATGATCCTTTGATTAGCATTGCATTGTGAATGAATGCAAGGCTTAATCTAGGGTGGCACTAATATTTTTGCTCTTATGTGCAGCACTTAATCAAGGGTGGTGCTTAAACTGGAGTATTCCTTTTTAAGAACTTTAAAAAGTCAAATAAATATGTTGCCTTTTCTGTTAAAAATATATAAAAATGGCAAGGCCTGAGTTGAGGCCCGCAAATACAGCCGCCTTTCCACACTCTGACCCGCTTGTTAAACAAGCTAAAGGCTTTGAATCTCAGGCTGGAAAATATTTTTGAGTCCCCCCCCACCCCCCCCCCCCCCCCCCCACCCCCTTGCAGGATCAAAATGTCAAGAGGCAGTGTTGTTCTGGACAAACCTTAAATTCTAAATAGCAAGACAACAAAGAAATGTCCTTCCTGCCTTTATTTCAACATTATTTGCCAAGATGTAGTACTTGCTTTGATATAGAAACAAATCTTTTGATACTTTACACAATCGCTAAATTAGGTCTTTGTAAACATTTCTGCATGACTTCTTTCAAGTGATTTTATTTAAACCATGAAACATCCTTTAACTTATAACTTAAGCTAAATAGTCAAACGAAAAGAAAAAGTATCTAAATGTTTAGTACCTATTTCACAGAAGATCAACTGCACATTAACAGACTGTTCATCATCTTTCACATCAAATACAATTTAAACAACTTACAGTTACTAGCAAATTTGCAACATCACATGATAATTTTGCATAACCACTTTTTAAACGAAACAGAAAATGGCCATGTTATGTTACCATCGCCTGATGCCAACCCTTGACTAAGTTTGGGAGGACTAAAGTCTTAACATCAATCCCTTCACCCTAGCTAGCCCAAACCCAAACTCCAAAACCAAATCCTTTACCCTAACCCACACTTCAAAACCAAACCCTTCACCCTAACCCAAACTCCAAAACCAAATACTTTACCCTAACCCTCACTTGTAAACCAAACCTGACACCCTGACCCAAACTCCAAAACCAAACCCTTCACCCTAACCCAAACTCCAAAGCCAAATACTTTACCCTAACCCTCACTTGTAAACCAAACCCGTCACCCTAACCCTCACTCCAAAACCAAACCCTTTACCCAAAATGCTAACCCACACCCAATCTCAAACCCTAGCACCTACCCCCAAAGTCCCTCGCCTTAACCCAAAATCCAAAACCTGCAGGCCTTACCCAAACCCAAACCATTACCCCACCTCCAATTTTAACCTTTATCCAAACCTTAGTTCTCCTAAAGTCGCTCGTGTTTTTATCAGGCAATGTAAACATTCATGCACAATTTCCGTTTCTTTAAATCTAAAAAATGACTATGATATACATCATTCTATATTTGAGCAGATTAAACTAGCTCAATGCAACAATACAAAACTTATACACCTTATTCGATGGTTTAACATACAATACGTGTGGATATTTTGTGAGTTGCGTAGTACGAGCAATGAGCAAAATGTCCACTCGTATTATATGTTAAACCATCGAATAAGGGTTTATTATTCCACTAAAAAATAAAGTTTTGTTCGGCCATTTTTTCAGTCCATACAGTGTAATAACGTGGCATATTTTGCACTTTCTTTTGCCCTAATATGGTAACATGGCATAATAGTGGAATAATAATGGTACTAACAAAAGCTGAGTAAATTAACTCTCAAAATTCTACTATAGTTAATTCACAGGCCAGGGAAAAAAAACTGCCTGCACAAAAGAGCCTATCCTTTGAGGCTATACAAACAATTGTGGGAAATGACACAACTATAAAACAAATTGTTATGAATATCAATTAATCAGCCAAAAAGGTCTCACTGAACTCTATACCATCTAAAAATCACTTTTCAATAATTTGTTTATTCTACACTTGAATTTAGACTTTTACCCAAATTTCAATCATAGGAAGTGTTTTTTTATCTTGCAAAAACTGACATCATCTCTGAATTGGAACACCTGGAATTCTCCTTGTATTAATTAAGGCAAGTGTTAGTTGCTGATTAGAATTGTGTTAGGATCAGCTCAGCTTAAAAAGCATTAATCAAGGAGAACCCATAGCATCCCAAGTTCAGAAATTTTAACATGCAAATTGTTTGAAGATTAAAATGTGCCATTTTCAATTTAGAAGCTTCATTTGATGTTTTGATCCAAGTCTCTATGTGATTACTTTAATCTCGTAAATAAAAAGGAACAATGACACAAAAAGTTGAAATCAAACCCAGACGACACTGAAACTGATTTTCCTGGTATTGCTTTTTGTCAGAACCTGAAAATAATTTAAAATCTGAAAAGTAATTCCTATTTCAATTATTGGCAAGTCATTCTGAGCTCATTCTTAAAAGTAGCAAGTTGTTCTAAACTAGAATGGCATCTATATAGGCTTCAGTCACAAAACACATCCCACGGTCTGGCCAGGATCTCACACATGTACACAACCTATCACCCAGGTAGTGGCAGCCATGGAAAGCCTTCGCAGCCTTGTTAGGCCTCATCAGCATGGTTCAGGACTATACCATGCCTAGAATACAAGTCAGAGCATTTTCTCTACTTTTTGGGTTAGCACAAGTAATTTTGCTAGGCAGCATATGTCCAGGACAGACCCCTGGATGTGTTTTGTGACTTCTCAAGCTCTTTACATTTTATTTGTTTTTTAATTACACAAGTAAGAGACTTATCTAACAGAATTAATGAAACGTGCCTACAGTGTTCATTGTCTTCATTGTAACTTGAATATCTCCTTTGACTGCTATTGGTCATCTCGGTAGTTACTGCAGGCTAAAAGTATGAATATATGAATTTGTGGGTTACAGTGGAAAATACAAACCATAAACACTTTTACTATACTTTGAAAGAGAAAGTACAGAATAAAATGGCATATCATTCACCAAAAAATTATTGGCTCCATCACTGTCTGTTTCTTGGTAGTTCCTAGTGCAGCTCGAGTGCCATTTGATGGTTTTTACATCTCCAGAACTTTATTGTTCACAGTTTCCTGATTCACACTATAAAATTGTTTATAATATATTATTTACTGGTCTATGGAATTAGTCATAGATTTGAGTCAAAACCAAAAACTATCATTGGAAAATAGGAGTTACAGTGAAACGAACTCAACCGGGGCCACCCAGCATTATTTTAGCCAATCGCAAGACCAGTTTAGAGCAAAAGAATAGGGCTTCCTTCATCTTCAGACCAATCAAAGTAAGGGGCAAATTTAATTGCTGATGAGCAAATCCAATTTTGTTCTTGTGATTGGCTAAACACATTGGGTGGCCCCGGTTGAGTTTGTTTCACCGTAAAAGTCTGAAGGTTAGATGTCTAGGTCCTTCCATTCAGTGGATTTAAACAGATTTTACCTTCAGTCAGATCTGCAGCATGCCACAATACTTTAAATAAGCATTTCTTATAAAAGCAACATGTGCCACACCCTTTTATAGCTGCACATGTTGCACATGTTCCACAACATGTGCAAAGCACTTTATCTTATCAATAGCCATAATAGTTTTCTTACCTTTGAAAATAGAGTTAATCAGCAGTTTTATTTCTTTAATATCATCCTTTCAGGTAGATTTGACTGGTCTGATCGAGTTCAGTCTTCTCTTGTGATGGTGAAAGTAACTGGACAGCTGATAAAAGGTACACGGGCTTCTGGACTAGGGTCACTCGCAGTCTCTGTATAGGTAGCACTAAGACCAAAAAAATACAACAGAACTATCAGTTTCATCACGACACCCAATCTCACTTTTCGTATTTATCATAATTATCAATAGTAATTTGTTACATGTCACTTTCAAGAACAGTAAATGTTGCACATCATGCAGGGTTACTGGTAATTATTAAAATAACTATTAATTAACTTACAAAAGCACTGAAACATATTTTACCATTTCATCGCAATTGAAAACAAAACTCTTGTATAAAAATATACACAATTTTTTTTTCAATTGCAGTATTTTTTTCAATAACCTTCACACTAAACAAAAAATTATATAGATTATACCAATTGAAAATAACCAAAATTTGGCAAAAATTCAAGGTTTTTTTATTTTCTTCCTTCACTTTTCTCAAAATCAGTAACCAAAAACGATGTTCTTAATTCATATGTGCATCCTAAAACATCAACACTAGACAATTAATAAGTATGCAGGGTTACTGGTAACTATTAAAATTATTATAAACTTACAAAGCACCGAAACATATTAAATTTTTACCATTTCACCGCAATCCAAAACAAACTCTTGTATAAAAAAATATACGCAATTTCATTTTTTTTTTCAATTGCAGTATTTTTTTTTTCACTTAACGTTCACACTAAACGAAAAAATATAATACCAATTGAAAATAACCAAATTGGGCAAAACTTCAAGAAGGTATTTTATTTTCTTCCTTCACTTTTCTCAAAATCTGTAACCAAAAACTATGTTCTTTATGTGTGCGTCCTTAAAAACGTCGACAGTAAGTATGAAATGCCTTACATGTAAAATGTACCTTGTGGACTATATAATACTCACCCAGCTAACATTCTGTGCAGCATAAGATTGACGTCTCTGCATGGATGCAGAATCCTCAAGGCTGCTTGTTCAGTGCATGATTCTATTGACTATCTGGGAAGTATAGTTTATTACCCTTGTTTGTTCTTTGCCTGGCTGTCCAGCTTGAATGCTCAGTGTGGTTCTGACTGATGATGGATGGTCCCAGTTGGCTTTGCTCCAGCCTGAAGGATTGGAACTTACTAGCACATGTATTAACTTTTGATGAAAATGCACATGCAAAATAAATCATGTAAATATGTACAATATATCATTTACAAATTGAATCTTGAAAGAAATGTAAACTATGCAGTTCATGTAACAAAGAAAGCCAGAAAAAGAGAAAGGCAAGTAAGATGGAGAAATGGAGGATCAGTTAGAACTGCACGACGTTTGAAATCAATATTGGGAACTCCTGTGAGAATTAACCATATATCTGCATTTTTTGTGCAGGTCCTTCCTAGAGACTCACCTTTATGTGGTAGGGAGGGAAATGTATGTATGTGATCTAGCAACTTGAGCCAGCAGGAGACTCAGCAGCTTCAGCAGGATCACCCTGAAGATTAAGAGGTTGACAGCTAGACACTTGACAAAGCACAGTCTCTTAATGTGTCCGGAGATACAGTTCCGTAATAGGTGGGGTGACCACTTGATCATGGTATGTTACTAAAAGTACAGTAAGGAAGTGCACTTCTCTGGAGGAAGCAGAAAGCTATAGCTCTGACCAACACCTCATGATAGGATTGCAGTGTGGACACCAGAGATAGAAGACAGCTGCTGAAAGGCCCAGAGAGCTCAAGATCGGGAATTCAAGGCATGCTTTGTTTTGAGTAATTACAAATGACTCGAACTTGATTGATAGGAACATTTCACAAGACAAGCAAAGAGATTCACAGAAAGTAACTCCAAGGGTGTGGTTAAGAAATGAATCCTTGGGGAAAGCTTAAAGTATGGGAGTAGGAAAAGAATGCCTGTTTAGGGAATTTAAGGAAATCAAGCTAGACAAGTGAAAAATTGCAATACAGGGAATAAATGGAAACAAGCTAGGTAAACAGTGGTACAAAGAATAATGCAAGAGCTGTGACATTGTTAAGACAGCGAAGCTTGTGAAGTCAAGAAAGCTGTACATGCAGCTTGCATTGCAATTGGTACAGTGCAAAGAATCAGGATGAAACTTGACATGCATTTCACTGACTTGAAAGAAATTTATAAGGCTCATATTCAAAGCTAAGGTCAGAAACATGGGCCTTCAGGTTTAAGTGAATTTGCAGTTGAGGCCATTTATGTTTGATGTCTTTGAAGGCCTAACATGACAAATGCAGAGGCCTTTACTTCCAGCTTCTTAAGTTGTTTATAGATAGCAGCAATTGTTGCCATCAATCATACTTCCACTTGACTTGTATCCCCACTAGTCTCCTTCACAGCTATTTTTTTAGACTATCCCCACTGTACTAGCATTTAAAGGTCCTTGCTAAAGAGGAGTTCTCTTCGCCCACTGGATGTGCAGGATCAATCGATGTTATGGAGGCATTTATTTACCAAGTTTTGGAGTCTGTAGGATGTGGATTGCATTGTTTTGCACGTCACACTGGCACATAGTGTACAGTGAAGCACTGATATTGATGTTGCCATTATTGCAAAACAGGCTGGCAGCAAGCTCAGCAAGGCTAGAGCTCTAGACTTGAAATCCAGTGGTCCCAGATTAAAGTTCTGATCCAGTCCAACTGCTAGCTTCATATTGTTCCTGCAAGTAGTCTCTAGTTCAACTCCACAGCCATATTTGTAAAATAGCCTACTGGTCTGTCTCCTGCCAGTAATTACTCAACCATCTTCATCACAACTAAACTGACCAATTAGTCTTGGACCAGACTTGTTACAAACTTTTTTCTCAGGCTGAAGATGACTTCCACTCAGGTTCCCAAAACATCAGTCACCGACAACAGTTCCTTTTAGAACTACCGGTTCTCTCACCCAGACGATCACCCAAAACGAACTACTGACAGTCCTTGGTTCAAACCTCAAACCATTCACCATAACTTCATTGCCATCTTCACTGGCAGTATTACCAATATTTGTTTCAACCAGTGGTTGTTCAAGTTGGCTTTAAAAATAACTGTTTGCGAGTGGTCCAATTATGATTTTATTGCTTATTTATTATTTGTGCCTATGTTTATTTGTTTTTATGTCTTTGCCTTTATCTCTTTATTTATTAGTTCATCATTTATATATTTTATCAGTGACTTTAAAGCAAATAATTATTTTTTTATTGTAGGCTAATAAATTAAATGAATATTTTGGACTCGAGGCCCAAACTGAGACCATGTTTTAGACTGAAAAAAAAAATCTGCAGAAACATATCATCATATGATAGCTGAATGCAGACTCGGAAAGCTGAAACCCCTTTTCATCAAACACTCACTCAATCATTCAATTTATTGACGTCTCGAGGCAAGATGAAGTTTCCCTCCATACCCAGAACCGGAGGCTTGTGTATAAAATGCATGACAATAACAGGCTTAAAATTAAGTTAGACACGCTGTTCCACATAGTCTTTGAGCAGAGATGAAAGTAAAGGTACATGGTAGCTTTTTCTGACATTGATCGAGAAATGCAGCTAGAGCCTGGTGTAAATGCACAACAAAGGAACCCATAAGCATAAACTGTTAATCACTTCATGCTACAGAAACTGGGGTTAAATGAAGTGCCAGCACTGGAGAGCCATGCCAGGCTCATACAAATTTTGTAGGAGGTTTGAAACTAGCCAGCAACAACCAAGTATATATCACTATGCCTGAAGCACTTCATTTCACCAGTGGACCAAGGTCAAGGAGTGTAAGGATTCAAAGAACACCTCATTCACCAATAAGGAGACAGCCTTAACTTTGCCTGTAGAAATTGTCAAGTACTAGATGAATAAAGTACATTCACAACAGATCAGCAAATTGCTTTAGCCATTGCCATTAAAGAATCTCCGGATCTGACAGTGTGAAATACTCCTTGGTTGATAGTATGCTAGCTTTTGTCTGGTTGTGCTACAGCAGTTTGACTGTGGGATGGCTTTCTTCTTTGCCCCTGTAGGTGCCAGGATGGCCTGCGGAGATGTGCTGTAGTCTGCATGGCTGCCTGTAACTGTTGTATAATTTATAAAAATGTCAATACTAGTAATCAAAATATATTAAATTTGCACTACTTAAAGTGTTCAATAATAATAGATCCTCAACAAAAATATTTACAAATGTTATAACTCTGCAAATTAATTTTGGACCCTCCACAGACAATTGAACTACTGTTGGAATGTATTATACTACTAAAAAATGGCATATGAGATATCACTTTACAACCTCGTCAATCAATTGACCAACAATGTTTGCATTATTATATTTTTTGCTTGGCTGTCATGCAGTCATGGAATTACAGTTTGGCTGGGATTTTGGTTATCTTCTGTTGTCGGTTAAGGTACCAGATGGCATGCTTACTGACCATTGTGATGCAATGGTGTCAGGTCAGTTTTCCAGATACAGTAAACACCCGCATATAAGAACACATGGATTAAGAACATCAGGCTGAAATTTGGCAAATAAAGCACCACTTTTATAAGAACAATATCAGCCTGGAAAAAAAATAATGTTCTTATAAAATGGGAAGGGTGTCAAAATTACACAAATTACCATAAACACACCTGCTGACCAATGGTATTAGCTAAGTTTTGGGCACCTTTGTTCTCTTCAGAATATCTAATATCATGAATTACATTTTTTGCCTTTACAATACTATAAACTACTGTATTGATAGAGAACTGAATTTAAAAAAATTTAACATTTAAGAACATCCTGAGGCTGATTTTTCACTAAGCATCTGATAAATAAGAACACATCAGTCTGACCTCTGAAATTGTGTGTTCTTATATGCGGGTGTTTACTGTATTCCTGATTTAAAAATAAAAATTGTGCAGTATAGGAAATATGGCGTATAATTTTAGATCCTCAAATAGACAATGGCTTGTATTTGCAATTTTATACCACTGAAAAACAAATGTGTAATAATTAACATACCAGTACTATACATCATCAGCAAACAGGAATGCACAATGTGCGAGCCAGCGAGCCAGACCTGCGAGGCACTTGAAAACACATTGGTTAGCCTAAATAGCACTCCGGTTAGCCTAAATAGCACTTTGGTTAGCCTACAGTTAGCTCTTAGGTAGCTTGCGGTTAGCTTTTATATTGGGATAAGGGATTTCTTGCTTGCCCGGTTCACATGGCTTGCGAGTCATGCGAGGCAAGCGAGCCATTTCGGTTAGCCTAAATAGCACATTGGTTAGCCTAGCAACACTCCGGTTAGCCAAAAGAGCACTTCGGTTAGCCTACAGATCGTATAGGTAGCCTTTTTATTGGTATTTTTAAGTGCCTCGCAGGTCTGCCTCGCATGGCTCGCATGACTCGCTGGCTCGCATATTGTACACCCTCTCAGCAAACAACTGGCAATGATTTTTCTTGTCAGAACATTAATACTTATTATTTTGTTCCTAGGCTGTTGTCCGATTGTGCATCACCAAGTTTGGGATGGGATGGCTGATGTATTCTGTCTGGCTGTGCCTGGATGCTTGGTGATATGCTTCAATCTGCTTGGCTGGCTAACTTTGGTGATGGCATTCAAGGTTAGTATCAATGGTAATAAAGTAAATGTATATACAGACAAACATAATATGAACCTGTCATGCTTTTATTATTTATTTTTTACAAAGCTAAAAAAATGTTCTATAAAGATATTATTAATTTCAACATCTGCAATAGACTAAGCAACTGGTCATCACGTTTGCACTATACTGATGAAAAAATAAATACTATATTTTTGTTTATCCTCTTTGATTTGTACCTCGGAAGACCCTTGAGGTCATTCTGCTGAAAAATTGTCACATCTATAAATTGTTTGCAATGGCAGTCAATTAGCCTACCGTAAATTGTTTGCATTATACACCCTTGAAAAATTGTTCAAAATGTAAATTCACCCTTTGTCATCAGCTGAATAGCAAATATGTATTGTCGAGGTTACAATAAAATATCACCTCATATCACCTCTTCATTCCCGTTTAGGTCATTAGACACTGTTTCCTCATGACTGTGGGTGTGGCCACTGCCAGCTGTTTGGGCTGGTGTTCCGTAAACTAAAATAAAAACATGAATGTGTTGCAATATTGTTTGAGATTTACGACTTACCACCTGAAGAGGTAAAATCAATCAAAAATACTCTTCAACAAAGTTTATCATAGATGACTGATGTACCACTCTTCCTTCTTCCATCTGATGGATAAGAATTGTTATGACATGATGCTTGTCACACAACCTGCAATGAAACATCGTCAAAAGCAGACAATTGTCATGCGTTCAAGTTATTTACCAATATACTTTTTTAATGCAACTGGCTGTTGTACATGTCCTGTGTTATCACACCAGTTTAGCTAGTATAGCTCTGTTTATTTGCGTAATTATTAATAATTATCTTGAAAATGATATGTGTAGTAAACTTACCCTCCACAGCAGCTAAATGGCACAAAATTGTTAATGACAACAATTAAATGTTAGTTACCTATTCATTTCTCTTTAGGTCACGAGGGGCTGTTTCATCATGACTGGCCATGGGTGTGGTCAGTAATGGGGACATGTTCTTTGAACTAAAATGAAAGCATGCATGTGTTGCAGCAATATTCTTCGAGATTCTCAACTTACCACCTGAAGAAATCAACACAATCCAAATACTCCAGCTTGGACAATGGAATGCATTGTTCTTTCTTTTTCCACTCCAAATGGATTACAACTGTAATCACATCACGATTGTCACCTCCTACAACTTCATGGAAAGTTTCAGTTAGTAGCTGCATAATGCAATTAACTTCACCTGTTGTTTCTGAAAGAAAACTGCTTACAATGCTCCCGAAAATGAGCAAGTTTCCGAAAATCGACCAGCAAGGCTAAAAAGCAAAAGTGCTATTGCCTTAAAATTACAGAAAACAATGAGACGCAGGTTTTTCTGGGTTTATTGATAAGATGTATTGGATTAGGTTGTTCCTACATTAATCCACAGGACTTAAATTGACCGTGCAAGAGTGCCCCCGAAAATGGGCGAGTTTAGCATAAGCACTATATGCATTGCCTTGAACAAAAGAGAATAACACAGACACATGTTTTTCCGATTTTATTTTTTGAAGGCATTACAGCAGTGTTACATTAATTCACAGGACCTAAATTAACTGTGCAAGAGTGCCCCCGAAAATGGGCTCATGTAGCATTTTAAGCACACATTGGCTTAAAGCAAAAGAGAATAACACAGACACATGTTTTTCGAATTTTATTTTTTGAAGGCATTACAGCAGTGCTACATTAATCCACAGGACCTAAATTAACTGTGCAAGAGTGCCCCCGAAAATGGGCTCACTTAGCATTAAAGCACTACATTTAATTTTATTACCTTAAAAATAAAAAAGAATAACACTGTAGACACAAGTTTTTCTGGTTTTATTTTGAATTAAGATCTAGAGTCATTACATTAATTCGACATTGATCCACAGGACCTTAATTGAATGTGCAAGAGTCACTTTGCCCCCGAAAATGGGCTTCTTTAGCATATATAAGCACTTGATATATATTTATTGCTTAAAATTAATTAAAGGAATAACACAGACATGTTTTTTCTGGTTTTATTTTTGGGGTCATCACATATTATTAATGCTACACTAATCCACAGGACCTAAATTGACTGTGCCCCGAAAATGGGCAAGTTTAGCATGAGCACCATATATTATATATTGCCATATAATTAAAAAGAATAACACAGACACATGTTTTTCCGGTTTTATTTTTTGCAGTCGTTACCTCAATACTACATTAAACCGACCCACAGGACCTAAATTAACTGTGCAAGAGTGCCCCCGAAAATGGGCGAGTTTAGCGCAAGCACAAAACATATTGCCATCAAATTAAAGAGAAAACACAGACAGGTGTTTATCTGGTTTTATTAATTTTCTTCCATTAAATGTTTCAACATTGATCCACAGGACCTCATGCGATCAATTAATTGTGCAAGAGTGCCCCCGAAAATGGGCATGTTTAGCATAAGCACTATATATATTGCCATAAAATTAAAGAGAATAACACAGACTGACATGGTTTTTCTGGTTTTATTTTTGAGAGCCATTACATTGTTCCTACATTAATCTACAGGACCTACATTATAGGAAGGGGCGCATTCCTATTTTGAAAGATTTTAGCGTCCAAAGAAACTCCAAGTGTTCCTGTGCCTGTAAAAGTTGGCACCCCGACTGGAACACTTGCATGTCCCGGACGAAACATGATCGAGCATCTTTATTGGCTTGCTAATGAGTCTTACTCACTACCAAGCCCTTATGTGAACCAAATTCCAGCCAATTGTGTTTTGAATCAAAGCCAAACTGACGGTCGAATTTAAAGCCGAAGCCGAATCAAAAGCCGAAAGTAAGATATGTTGGCTTACACTGGAATATGACATGCATTCCAATCTTTGCCTTCTGCTTTTTATCCCTAAAATACCTGGAAATCAATTTGGCCAGAACATTAGTTTATTAAATTATGTATGATGATTGCTGAATGTGTCAAAACTAAATAGTTGAAAGTGACGATAAGAAATGGATGCTACATTCCAGTGTAATACAACAGACTTAGCATTAGTGTAGTTTCCACGCACCTCGTGCCAGGGTGTAGAACTTGCCTTACCTTAAATGGGTTGCTGTTACACACCAGAATGCCTGTCCATATGTCCATGTTCCTCTCCATGTTTGGTGATGTAAATTTGACTTTGCCATATTGGCAGATACATTAATTAGCTTATTAAGTTTCAGATGAAAACAAACATATATGGGCCAAAAACATTTTTGAAAAGCTGACCGCTGTCAAACTGCCATGACAAGACAACTAAAAAGGTGGCCCCAAATTTTGAATGACAGTTGTCAAATTGCCACAATGTGACATCAGACAATTGGCCTAAGTCTGTGTACGATCTCAACTGAGGTGTGTGCATAGTCCCATATTCCCTCCTAACTGCTTATGAGATCCAATCCTTACTAGAGTTAAGCCACTAAGTTGGACCAGAGTAGCAAAAAATAGCCTTCCTCCTTTCAGCTGAATGGCTTAAATCCTCCAGTTTTCTACATTTACTATTAATGTCTGGTTGAACCTTCTGTGCCAAAATAGTTTTGCCGGAATAATTTTTAGAAACATTTTGGTCGAAATAGTTTCACTCAATCACAGTGCTTAGAGTCACTATCATTGAGTAAAACATCACAAGCAAATTAGTTTTATAAAGCGCAACTAAGCGGGAGATCCATGCAGTGCTGAAGATAAAAGTAAACCAAAACCAAGCCGAAGAAGAATTGAAGCCATGCTGAATTAGGACCGAAGTATGGTCGAAGTAGAATCGAAAGTATAGCCGAAAAATTGTCCGAAATATCCTGAAAAGGAACCCAAAGGAAAAGCCTAATGGGAGGAGCCATCCCAAACCAAGGGCCCAACTATCTAGTCTAACTACATTAAGTTATGCCGGATCAGAAGCACATTGACTTCTGGCTGAAATTTGATTCAAGGTTCATCCAGAGCTCTATATAATTGCATCCCTCCCTTCTCCCAACCCACAAGCGATTTCACTGACCATCAGTATTTTTAAGTCTTCCATCAGAATCTTCTTGCTGACTTGTTCCCAGTCTTCTCACCTGGGTAAATCATAAGTAGCAGTTGGCAATGGACTGGAGGAAAGAGCAGAGTTCACTTGTTCTTCCCTGCCCTTCCATTACCCCCACATCTTATAATGTCCACATTTGAGTCGAACTGGTAGAAGTCAGTTCTTGTCTTGGATGGTTGGAACTGAGGTTGACTGATGGGGGTGCACTGGCCATGGGTGGCAGCTGAACTAGGCTTTAGTGGACTGCACAGCACTGATAATTGGACTGGACTTTGTTCATCAGGGACTGAGGAAAACTGAAAACACAGGAACAGTAAGACGCCATATGAAATGGTATAAGGAAGACTGACCCCAAGGGCTAGGTACTCCCCCCCCCCCCCCCCCCCACCCTCTATAGCACACCTGGATTTGCCAAACAGTTTAAAAGTAATGCTTCAGATATTTTAATGTAGAAAATGTCCATTTCAACTTTAAATTATTAAGAAAATAAAATGTGCAATTCCATGTACTTAGCAGGCAAGCTACAGAAACCTTTAGGAAACATGGCCGGGTCGTCAATGGTGCAGCAAAACCGTGCATGTTCGCTGTAAAACTGTTTCTCCGAATGGTTTCTTGGAATAATTTTTTGCGTGTGCAGAATAATAATTACAGTTATCCCTTAACTAATTTATTTAAAGCATGATGCTTGCCTTTTTGATGTCTCAACTGCCAGCACTCTTTTCAATGCAACGTGTCAGTGTCGCGATGACCGTCAATGCAACTTGAGCGGGTGTGAACAAGCTCCTCATGCAAACTCTGCAAATAAAACTGATGTTAGCTAGAGCATGCAACCCTGTAAAAACTAATTTTAGCATATAATCAGGCCATGGACTCCTGCTCCTTCAAATAAAACTCTTTCACGAGGAACAAATTGAATTTTTTTCAACATGAAAACACGTGTCGCGGCTTCTTTGGATCGTTACGATTTTTCTAAACATTTACGAGACTTCAAAGAGCAGTGCGCTAACCTGTTTTCCTCAGTTCGCTTTAATGCTTCGAGTAATGTTGTTGAAGTCGGTTGAGTCGTCAAAAACGTTGGCGAAGGACGGCAAATGCGAGTTCTTCGAAGCCAGTAAGTCCCTGAGTTGTTTGTCAGAGAATGAAACTGTTCGAAAACTGCGTCTTATTTTTGCCGCCCATTCCACGTGCGCTAACGCTCTTCGCTGATTGGTCGGTTTCGTTGCACGACTGCACGGGCTTTCCATCGCTTTGCGTCAGAGACGCAGGAGCAGTTTGTGGGGGAGAGGAAAAGTTTAAACGGGCGAAAAAATTCGGCGAACAAAAGTCTAGAACGGACGAAATAAAGGTGAAATGTGATTTCTTGGACAGCAAATGCGAGTTCTTCGAAACCAGTAAGTAAAAAATGTAAAAAGGTATAAAAGTGCCAAAAAGTTGTTTAAATACCAGACGTTTCGGGCTTCGCCCTTCATCAGTGGTAATAATATTAAACGTTGTCTTGAACAAGGTGTTGTTCCACGACCCCGTGCAACTGAACAACTGCACGACTGCACGGGCTCTCCATCGCTTTTGCGTCATTGCCATCTTGGAGACGCAGGGGCAGTTTGTCGGGGCGAGGAAAAGTTTAAACGGGCGAAAAAAATCGGCGAAGAAAGTCTAGAACGGACAGAATAAAGTTCTTTTGAAAAAGTCAAACGCGAGCTTTGTGAAGATTTCTCACTATTGCGGTGAGAAACATGGCAAAGCGCATGTCGTACTGAAAAACTTTGATTTTAAAAACTTGACGAATTTGTCATGTGTCTTTTAGTCCTACTCAGGTTGAAATGGCCGAGGAAAAACAGTCTTGCACTGCTTTTCAGGGTTCGCTAATATTTCCGGGACGAGGCCAGGAGGACCTGGAATATAATTTTCAGTGCCGCTGTTAAAACATTACGTCTTTTGATTTTCTTCAGACGCAAAAAGGTCAAGACTGAAAAAAATGACACAAAAAGAACTTTTTGGACTAACTGGGCATATTCGGGTAAATTTGAGATAGGGCATCGAAAATCGACATTTAGTTTAATAGTCTTAAAAGCGGAGTGTTCCCGGAATAACACGCAATTCTGATTTTACATATACAGAACCATTTTTTCTGTTGTTATCTCGATTATAACCCCATCAAAACCCCCTCCTCGCTTACTTTGGTTGAGATAGACTATGTTTCATGCAACTTGTTCTGTTACGACATGTATCTTGCTCGAAGAATCATTGGCTTTTGGCACGAAACCTCTTTCATGAGTTGAACATTTTTGACAACATTTTATTTCGCAAAGACTGTAGCACAACGCTACAACAACAGCATGGTAAGAGATTGGGCAACACCACCAGCTTATGCAGTTTTATCTCGGAACAGCGAAACACAACAATAACTTTACTACATGTATATAAAATAGCCATCATTTTTCATTCATTTTCTGTCGGCCAAGGTGACTTTAGTTAATATTCATCTTATTGAAACTGACCTTCGAGAAGCTGCTTCAAACTTTCTAATTTACATTTTGTTTTTACGTGGTTTTCGTGTCTTTTTTTTTTACTTCTCTGCCGTCGCAAACTGAGTTTTTCGTTTTTCATTAGTACCCTGAGAAAAAGCGAAAGGATTGTTATAATTACAACTGCGAATTTGAAAAGTCAGACACAGAAAGCTTCGCCTTGTTTTGTTTCTTTACAAAAAGTTATTTCCGGCAATAAAGACGGATCAAGTTTGTCCATTCGCGCGTAGACACACTTTTTAGATCAATCAATTGCGCGCTTATCGATCTGTGATGTTTCTTTTTTGAAAACTAGCACTATATCATGACAATCACGATTATAGTTTGACAAAAGGAAAATTAAATCTGCCCCGTGCTATTAACAATGACTCAGTGAAGATTGGGAATTTATTAATGCATTCGAAGTACACTGAGTCAAAACCCAAATAGTTTCTATTTGAATTTTTTTCGGCTAATGAAGGCAGTTAATTGTACAGTGCGTAGGCTAAACAAGAAATTCAAAACGGCATTTATTGTAATAATTCATAAGCCAGCTCGGTGTATCTTTGTAAGTTCAGTCGACTTAATGTGTTCAGTCCATTAATGATTTATCCTTTCCTCGACGGCTTCAGCCGTTTATCTTTAAACATCTTCCGCTGGGAATCATTAATATGGAAACATTTGCGCCTGTGGTTTTAACGACTTATTATCACTCACGCGCAAGCTAAGAATTTCTTTGTCTATAAATTATCCGTTGGCGATCTGTGAAAAAAGTAAAAACACTAAGCCTTTCTTTATTGTTAGTCAGTGGGAAAGAAGTCTTCATTTTCTAAGTCGCACAATCTGAACTTAAAAATAATTCTTTTTCTAAAATTTGAAGCAAGAGATAACTGAAAAAGCGGCACTGAACAAATCCGATATGAACGGCACGGAATCTAACTTCTTAAGTAACAGAACTAATCGAAGTCGCCTCCAGTTATGATTTCCCTAACTAAATTTAAATGGTGTTTAACTTCCGATTCCGAGTTCTAATTAAGTCTTGAGAGAAATAAGCACTATATTACGTATAGCCTGAAATAATCGCACTTTCCTCGAGTGCGAGCTTATTGTTTTTCGTGATTCAAAGCAATGGTTAAGCCTTCCTGGAATTTTCTATACTGACACGCTAAAAACGAACAAATCCGAATGAAAATTTCACGCAATTGTGCTTTCAGTTTAAAGAGATCCTACAAAACTTCCGAAAAAAAAGTTGTGAAGCCATAACAAGCCATCAAGGAAATTTAAACTCGTTGAAAAATCGCGTGAGGTTAACAACTGTATTTTCGTTCCGCCCTCCAAATCTTTTCAATCTCGCTTCACAGCTCATCTATAGTCTGGAAATTGCACTTGCTTTTAGCGCGCACTGTATCAAAATACAGTGTTTATCTATCATCTATATAGCGCAGCGATAGCAGAGCACTTTGAACCTAAAACATCGGCACTTTTGTCGTGTTTCCGACTTGATTTCTTCCGCTCGTAAGGAGCTCGCGTGGACGGTTTTGTTATCTACAATTATTGCCTGCAGCTAGCGGAGTTTGGCTTAAATGACGGCTCAGAGATTTGCGCCTTCATTCCGACAACAAGACGAAGAGAGGTTGAAAGCAGCAATGGCTTGTCCACCGTATCCCACAGAGGTTTCGTACGCGCCATTTCAGCAAATGGTTCGAGAGACGCCGATAACGATGATGCCTTCGCACCCAACGTCGTTACCGCCCGTTACTCACTGTAGCAAAATGGACCCGCGAGCTAATATTCATGTCGCGTCGCCATTTGTCCTCAACCCAATAGGTGGATTTGACAGCGATCCCGGCATGGCAGCTTCCCACGGACTGGGTTTTGCCATCGACACGTCCAAACTACGCGAACTGGAAGAGTTCGCGACGCAGTTCAAACTCCGACGAATCAAGCTGGGTTTCACACAGACGAATGTCGGCGCAGCCCTAGCCACAGTCCATGGCACGGATTTCAGTCAAACCACTATCTGCCGCTTCGAGAATCTCCAACTAAGTTTCAAGAACGCTTGCAAGCTGAAGCCGATTCTGGCGCGTTGGCTTGAGGAGGCTGAATGCTCTGGCGGGGCATGCGGAGATAAGTTCAACGCTGAGCGCCGCAGGAAAAGACGCACAACCATTGGTCTCACTGCCAAAGAGCATCTGGAAGATCACTTCCTTAAACAACCAAAGCCTTCTTCCCAAGAAATCATCCGCATAGCCGAGGGCTTACGCTTGGATAGAGAGGTTGTTCGAGTGTGGTTCTGCAATAGGAGGCAGCGAGAGAAAAGGGTAAAGACCTCGTTAAGTATTCATGGATTTCTTGGTTGCAAAAGTGACTGATTTATGTACAGACACGTAAAAAAGACGATATATAACGGTTGGTCATAACCTAACCTCCATAACTAACTTACTTGTTAAAAGAAGTTCTTAGTTCGATAAATAGTTAATATTGGTTTTGAACCATTGAATCAACTCAGTATTTAGAACGCGAAAAAAGTCTTAGTTTGTGACTCAACGACCATTTTCAGCAAGTGAAAAACTCTAACTAACTTTCCTCTGAATTTAATACTTCGTTCTCGATAAATAGTCAGGAAATTCAGGGTAAGCAAGGGTTTTTCTTTGCATAATGTAAAGTAGGAGGTATCGTTTGTAGACTAGAAAAAGTACTTTATCATTTAACTTGTTTATAAAATCCAATATATTATTAAAATGAATAACTCCAAACAGTTCACATAAGATTCCAAAGGCTTGTAAAATTGCTTTTAAAAGTCAGTGTTTATCTTTGTATGTATTCAGGAGTAAACTATATCGAGCTGTAATTCAAGGCTAATTACCGTTATAAATATGTAGCGTATATTGAGAGTTTTCCGTTAATAAAGCCAATGAAAACGTTTTGTTGACAGCTACATTACTAGCCCATTTAGAAAATAAAATTTATTCATAGTATGAGATGACAAATTGTATAAGGCTATTCATTCGAGTTCTCCTGCAGTCGGTCTTTACAATTATAGACACCGCTGAAAGATGAAATTAAATTCAAAATTCAACCATCGAAGAGACAGAAAGGCCGTAGATATCAAGGTAATTTTATGTGCGAAGTTTCCCAAGTTTTTCTTAAGAATGAATGTATCACTAACTTTACGACCCACTAAAAGAAGAAAGGTGCTTTTCTGGCATATAGTGTTGAAGAACAATTCTCTTTAATCTGGCATAACGAAGTAGTCAAATTTCTTTGATTATCAGTGACTTTAAGATCAGATTTGTATCTCGCTGTTCTGATACATACCCAAAAGCATCCGCCAAATCTGAAAGGGGCCATTAAACTGTCAGAGTTAGTGTTGTAAACATTACATTGTGAAGTTTGCAAACACACACGAATTTGAATAAAACTCGACATGTGTCTTTGACTAATGTTTATATGCATGTTATCCTCTAGACTCTTTTTCTTTTAACCACGTTAAGCTAAACAAAAGGAATGAGTTAATCTTCTTACTCTGCTAGTGTACTCCGGCTAATGTGAGCACACGATCTCCCCACCAGTGGAGTTAGCCTCAATATCAGTAAATGTTCACACATGTACGCATTGCGGACCTGCGCAATACGGCTTCTCGATCTCTCGCGTAACGCTAAAGCTGTTTTAATTTTTTTTAAAAATTGTCAAATTACAGTCTTTTTCAATGGCTAGGTGGCTTACTGTATGCCAATGCTTAACTCCGCTCCCACTTGATAAGATGCTAGTCCATTAGGGACGGACATTATATTTTTGGAGGGGGGACCGATGAAAAATCCTGGAAAAATCGTTAAGTCCAAATAAATTGTCTGCGTACGTGAGAAGGAAAATAAAAAGCT
Source organism: Meandrina meandrites (assembly GCA_963693305.1). NCBI lineage: Eukaryota > Metazoa > Cnidaria > Anthozoa > Scleractinia > Meandrinidae > Meandrina > Meandrina meandrites. The sequence continues at coordinate 11,743,202 of OY855906.1, forward strand.
TGCGGACTAGTCAATAGTAAGCTGTTTATATATCATGAGACCTAGTTTGATTTGTGTAAGTGATTTTAGTACTGTTTACTAAAATGCCAGATAAAAACACAACAAAAATATATGCATCAACTTAGCAGACGAGGCCGTGGTCCGTAGTCCGAGTTGGCTGAAATCAGACGATAGTCCGATTTTATTCTCACTTTATTACGGATTTTGTGTGACCAGCGTACACTTCATCAGGGTGCTTTACAATAAAACCAAGTATGGCTGTGTAAATATCTTAAAAGAAACTGAATTTTACATTTCAGAAATTACAGTTTTAGCTAAAACTGTGAGCCCCTTTTGTCAAGTCACCCTGGATGGAGTTTAATGAACTGTGTCACGGCTGACTGAGCATGTCGAGTCTATTTTATGCCAAATACTTGCTTTGTAAATGTTAGCGAAGAAGTTTACTTCTTGATTGTTTTCAAACAATTTTAACAACGTTTACTGTAGGCTATAATAACAAATGTAAAAAGACTGGACGTAAGTATTAAATAGAGTTTTAGTGATTATGAGTTTCTTTATTTTCAGCTTGTTATTTGCCACACAGGCGTAAACGGCGTGATCATAATAGTTGACGTTTGTAAGCTTACATTTTTTTTTATTGATAGTTTAATTTTCGAATTATTTCAGCAGTTTCTGTAAACAATTTACGGCAGATAAATCTAGTTCATTCCAAAAAAAATTTTCTTTGAGTCACTAGCTCCGTAAAAATATCTGACAAACAATTAAGCTTACTGCAGTTTTTATGCACTTCGTTCAATTCTACTGAGCACGGTATGGGGCCCAGTTCTCGGCCACAAAAGACGTAAACTTGTATTTTTCACCTCAGGAGAACCGCAGGAATTTGAAATTTTGCCCACAACTAGCTTCAGCATTCAGTTTATATGTGCAAAGGTATCGACTGGTCAACATTTTCTCTGTCCGGCGAAAATGGAAGCTCTGTTTGCGTGGCCAGTTCTCGGCCACACTGAAAAGAGTGTGCGCCATTTTCTAAAGGTTTAATTACCTTTTTCACATGTTAAATCACTTTTAAAACTCATTTTTGTTACTACAATCAAAATTATGTTTAAGGGGCTTTGTTTTATTTTAGAAAAGCAAGTTTGTAACGCGTGTTCCGCGCCCGAGAGCAGTGATCATGAAACAAAATACGAATTAAGTGAAACCACGAATTTTAACGACTTGTAAAGAAATAAGTTTTCAGAAAAACAAATTCATTTAGCTTCGCTTCGCTTCAACTCGACGTGTTAACGTCCTGCAGTAAGTGAAAGGACATGAATCAAGATATCAAGATAACGAAAGTATAGGAATCAGTCTGTCATTGGGAAAATATACTGTTTTTAAAATTCATTTGTGGCGCAGAAAAAACACATATTGATTTAAAATTCATTTGTGGCGCAGAAAAAAAACACGTTGAACATAAAGTGGCCAAGAACTGGACCCCATACTGTATACTTATCTTTTGGCCCATGGCTTTCCTGATAAACTTCTTCAGTGAGCTAAAGGTAAAACCGCTCAAAACCCTGCGCCGTGCATAGTTCTGCATCTTTGTATGTTTTCTAATGTATCGCCACTGATGTGAAAAGATGTCGGCGATTTCAGATGCTGGCTTCCTTCGTTTTGTAAACATTTAGTGGGACAGGCACGCATTTTGCTTTTACTTCAGAACACGTTTCCGTGATTGGAAAAAGATTCTAACCGAAAAAGAAACATGGCTAACGTAAAATTTGGCCGCCAAGCAGAATCACGAAATACAAGAGAACCGGAAATAACACTGCAATTGCGTTGCAACCGCATAAAAGTCGCCTCTTGCATGCTTGACCGGTAGAGGGTTCGGAGAACGAACCAGCAGGCCCGAACGAGAAACGAGGCGGGAACGTGGGGGGAGCCGGAGGGAGCGTGGACTTGAAGGGGGCAGCAATGTACAGCGGTATCTCGGGAAGTGACAAATGTCACAGTACTCTGCAAACATTCAATATTAGTGATATTTACTTTACAGTTGTTACTCACCAATGCTGAATGGTTCGGTCGGTAATTATTAGCTTAATTGCTAAGCGCTAAAATCAGTGACACGTTAGGGAGCAATTGAACGTCGTCGACGATCATGCAAACGCTGCAGAGATTGAAATTCCTTTTTGCTTTTCTTATCGCGTTTATGTTAGTTATAGCCGCCACTTTTTCTTATTTTGGATCACATCATTTGAATGTTAAATCTTCACTTATCACTGGAAGCGGGAGCAGCTGGCAAGGTAAGGCTGTCTACCTTTAAAAATACTAATAATCATTCGATTTTTAACCCTTCTATTTTAGTGTGGTCTCCTTCGCAGTCGCTTTTGGGGACGTTCCGCAAAACAGCGACTGCGAAGGAGACTAATTTTGGTAGCGTATTTCCGGTGAACGCACTTCCGAGGAAGTCTCTTTAAAGCTGAGATTGAAATAAAAAGAGTTAAGACCCTGCAACTGACTGTAAATCGTTTACAACTGTTCGGCATCTTCAGCAATCTTTGGTCTTTGTCGCGCTGGAACAAACCACAACAAAACACTCGATGTGTGAGTCCAGCCAAGGTTACAAATTAACTGACCTTTTCTGTTCTCTCTTCCTTTCCTTGTTATCGGATTACACATTTACAGTTTTGCTGTGATTTTATGTCCACCAAACAAAAGCAACTGTTTTTGCCAAATGAGCAAAAGTAACCGGTATCTGGGAGGCCATGGGTTCGATTCCCGTCGGGGACTCAGAATTTTTCTTTGTCCCATGCTCGTGTCATTGTTGAAAAAGATCATCTTCAGTAATACTGACATTTTTATACCATAATAAATCTATCAAATATTTAAAAGCTACTTCATGGGGGCAGCAGCAGATCCGCATGTGGAAAGAGCGCATTTAACAAATAGTTGACACGGCTAATAAGGAATTGGAGTGGCTTTGTTCTCCTCTTGTCTTGCTTCGACCATTAGAAATAACCGGATAAGGATAAGAAGGGAGGGAACCGTACTACTCACTTTAAATCACTAGAAGAAATCGAAATGCTCAAAGAAAATAAGACTCTTTTTAATCAGCTCTAGTTTATCGACTGATGCACTTGAGGCGAATATTCTACCGGGATTTAAAACCGATCATTCTCTAATCACCTTATCCCTTTCCACTAACACAAACCCCAGAGGGCCAGCTTTCTGGAAGTTGAATAGCCACTTTTTAAAGGATCTGAAAATACATTAACCTCATCAAAGAAACCATAAATGAGGTGTCCAATGAATACAAAGAGGACAAGACAGTAGACGCAATACTTTTATGGGATGTGATGAAAATGCAAATCAGAGCAAACTCAATTAAATATAACTAAATATGCAAAACAGCAAAAGGCAAAACAAAAACAAACTGAGAAAACCCTGGAGACCGAAATTTTAAAGCTTGAACAAAAGCTCGATGATAACATTACTGATGACGAGAAGTGTGAAACCCGTGCGAAATTGGCTAGAGCAAGTGATCAGCTACAAAACCCAAGGTTCTATTATAAGGTCCAGAACACGTTGGTATAATGAAGGGGAGAAAAATACAAAATATTTCTTGGGGTTGGAAAAAAGGCATTTCAATAGTAAAACAATACGAAATTTAAAAATCGATGATAACACCGTCCTAAATACAGATCAAGAAATTCTAAATGAAGCGAGATGCTTTTACCAGACACTACACTTTAAACAGCACCTCTCCACAGAATTTTATTGGTGAAGACTTATTTTTTCAACAAAACAATCAATGTAAAATATATAAGGGACGACGAAAGACAACTTTGCGAAGGCTTGCTAACGGCTGCAGAATGTTTAGAAAGTCTAAAAACTATGGAATCAAACAAGACCCCTGAATAAAAATAAATCTAAATATGTGTCGTATTGTTAACAGCTCAATTAAAATAAAAAAAGGAAGAAATAACCGGAGGAGGAGTAAGAAATTTTCCGTGACAGAATTTTTTTCTCCGTTGCGCAAATATTGTTTTAAAAGGCACAACTGCTTGCAGGATTTTTTTCAAGACAAATTTAATTTTAAACTATGGCCAGTTTAAACCAGTGGCCACGACATACAGCCTAATTACGCGAACATTCTGAGAAAAAGACGTGAATAACAGGAACAAGAGGTTATTTCTAGAGTCAATGCACTCATTCCTGGGCAAAACCTCTGTTATTGAAAGAGCGGCCTTTCCAAGGGTTTATGTGTTACTGCTTGCCTTCCAAGGGGACAACGAGCAATAACGTCTTGGCTTGCATATTTGCATTCTATTACTCTTGCAGAGTCATTTTTCTGAAGAGGACCGCAAAGGGCAGTCGAAAATTCAGTTGTTTTTCAACATTTTAGATCTGTTTTAAACATCCCCCTCCCTCCTCCTCCGGTTATTTCTAATGGTCCGTCCCTAACAATGGATTTGTCATCAAAATAAGTGACAACGAAATCGATAAAATGGGTTCTCGATCAGCCGTCAACAGTTAAATGTTATTTACTTTTTTTCGTTTCTCGACAATTAACATTCAAAAAAGGCAAACTAAACTAGAAAATAAATGAAGACTTTATATGTACAAACTGGACAAGTGTTTTCTTTTTTATTATCACTCATCAATTATTATACAATCAAGAAAAAGAACGTTTCTGATACGGCAATGAATCAAGTTAGACATGAAGCTACGCTAGAATTTTGTTTTCGATGAACTGCATTTTTCTAATCACAAACTTAACCCTTGGATACACGCAAAAATTAATGAAAAACACTGCGCTTTAACTTGTGCTAATTTAAACAGCTGCTTTCCCGATTTTGCAGTTTAAACGTTACAACATATAACTTGGGCAAAATTGAGGGGTCTTAAAAAATTTTGAAGATTATTAATTATCACTTAGCAACTGCTTTCAGAAAGGCGTGTTAGACATGTTTTGAATAAGGGTACTCCATATGCTAATGATCTACATTTAGTGGATTTAGCAGAAATGCCCAGTAGGCCATTTTTAATCACAAAAGGCCACGCACAAGCCTATTTGTTCTCGTTCAAGATCATTCAAGACAATCGTTCCATTTTGCGTTGAAATGGCTGCGGTGCTTTATCAAGTTAAAAAAGAACTGTATGCCCCGGATTACATAAGCCGGTTTGTTGACCTGCTTAGCCGGTCCGCCAACTCTATTGAACAGCTAGGAAAACATGTTTCTCGCGATTACATGACAACCAGGCTTGCCCGATAAAAATCGCGCTCGTCAGGCCAGCTCGCCCTTTGTTTTTTGGCAATTTAATTTAGCTTCAGAGCAAAGTGATACAGGAGTTAATCGATATTTCTTTTTCTGTTAACGCATAAATGTGTAGTAGAAGACAATGAAGCTACTTACTTGAAACTGCAAAAATAACGCACCAAATTGTTCAAACAACGACCTCGCGCCAAAATTGAACCCGCCGTTCACCGCGCCCGTGCCCGTTAACCCGTGCAGCTCATAAAAATACAGTGTTGACAGATATCGCGTCAAATCGAGTCCGCTCGGTTAAATGGGCTAGCTTGTCTCTTTATGGTCATAGAAGGCTCTTTCCTGGAGGTATTAAAAATGCAGCGGAGCACCCCTACCCAAACATTTCTAAGTACCCCCCCCCCCCTCCCTCACCTCGGGCACAACGGGTAAGGTCAAGTGTAAGAGTATTGGCGAGATGTAAAGGAATCTACGATGCTGTAATTTACGAAGCGACGATAAACAAGCACTTGCTAACAAAGTAATTTAATATATTGAGTATGTCCAATCCAGAGAAAACGTCTTGGTCCAGTACAATTGAATTTATGTTAATGAGTTTTGATTAAAATATTTGTTTCAATTTCTAGATTTAGCACCAGAGGTATCAGCACCGAAAGCGGTAGGTATCAATTAACCCCTGTAATAACCGACTTTCGCAACCTCGTTCCCAGGCCGCCCCCACGAAGAAGGGAAAAGCCCTGGGAACGAGGTTGCGCTATACAGTAATTATTCCCTCTGGTTTCAGTTCACTAGTACAACAATTAGTCTTTTTTACATACCAACCGGAAATTTAATCAATTATTTTAGAGCTCTTCACCGTGATATAGCCATCGATACCGCTGTTTCTTTTCTGTAAGGAACCGGAACTGACCTGTATGGAGCATGCGCACTGATGTGTAGTAGGAGAGCGTAGAAACCAAACCAGTGCCCGTTTGCATTAAGCAAATCAAGATTACGTGAGATTTTCTGCAACCATTTCTTACGTTCAGAAAGTTCTCCTTGCACTCTATCATTAATAAATCAGCTGAAGGTGGGTAAAAGAGTAAGGCAAGAAAAATGCCGGTTTAAAAAAATCTTCTGGGACCCTGAGAACAGTTGCACAAAATCCCACTTAATCTTAAGTTGCTTTATGCAACCGGGCCCAGGTCTGTTTTTCGCAGTTTGCCAAGCAAGAAAATTCTTCGTCAATTAACCCTCGGTGGTTTTCCCGATAAGGATTATTATCTGATCACATTTTTCCTTTTTTTAAATTGTTTTTTCTTTCATCCCTGTTCCACAGAAAAAAGTGATTTACAACCGAGTAGGGAAATGTGGGAGCCGCACAATGATACAGCTGATGGCGTCGCTTGCAGGGAAAAATGGATTCACAGTAATCGGTTCGACGAATTATAAACTCCTAGAGTATAGCCTTTGGGGCCAGGTAACATAACACAATTTATTATTCACGTCATGGAGTCAGAATTTTTTCTTTGCCCGCGCTCGTCACAAATTTATTTGCAGTTCACTTATAAGTGTTTCGTAGACTTGTTCAGTAGTTACCACGATTTAAGAACAATCTCTTTTTTATACTGCAGGTAGAATATGTGGACTTCATAGACAACCTTCAAGCACCTTTCATCTATCATCACCATGTGCATTTTATCGACTTTAAAAGGTAAAACGCTTTAACTCTTCTCACTTTCACTTGAAGAAATATACTTTTTTGCCACCGCAGATGTCCTCTTTGAGGTAGACTGCGAGCGGTCTCTTTCTTTTCTAGCGTGCGACGCGGAAACACAAATGCCAATTGTCGACATCGGGCAGTCAGCGGCGAAGCCTGCGTACCAAGCGTTCCCGTAGAGCGTGAACGCTACAATTCGCCTCTCGCTTCTTGACCGCGCAAAAATTGGGGCGAGACCAAAAAAATAGGAAGAGGGGGAGAGGGTTCTTTTATGCTCTCGCCTCATTTATTGCGCGCCCAAAATGCGGACTGCTTGCAACGTGGGCTACGAGCATTTTTATCCTTGATTTGCATAATTTTAATTTTTAGGTAAGTTTTATTCAAAATTTGAGGATGGCACCAATTGGAATTATTTACGCAACAGACCCACTAAGATGAAATTTCGTCTCTATTGGCTCGTATTTTAAGGTGCATGCCGAGTTACAGGGGCGAATCTTACAAATTCAAGGTATTTTCCGCACACTTTATCTCTTAAACGATATTGATGGTCTTCATTTTGTCGTATCTCTAACATAGTGGGTAAGTAACTTATTATCTGACCATAGCAAAACAATTGTGGTGTCAAATATTTCCGTGCGAGCGTCCTTGAGTTAAACCGCACTGATTAAGATATACGCAGGCTATAATTACCTCGAGGTTTGACTCTGCAGATATCAAGGCAGATTCCTCTGGAATAGAAATTTATTCTCAAGAAAACTGTTTTGGCCGCAGAATAGCCTGCGTAGCAAGCGTTCCCGTGCGAGCAAAGTGTTATGTGTTGCGTGCGAACGAAGATTCTGGTTGCGCGAAAATTGGGGCGAGAGCTTAAAAGGGAATGGAGGGGGGAGGGGTGGAGGAGCTTGCCCATTAGTTTTAGCCATCACATGCACATAACTTATGCCCTTTGCAAAGGAGGTTTGGTTGATGCCATTTCGTTACTCTAGATTTGGCGCAGTTCAGCCCATTCACATTAACCTCATACGGGATCCACTTGACCGCCTTGTTTCTTCATACTACTACAGAAGATTTGGGGACTATAGGGAAGCGCACAAAAATTGGAACTTTAAAGGCACAGAAAAGGCGAAAAACCAGGTTAGTGTTGTGCTAGCTCGGGGACGTAGCTGGGGGTGGGGGTCCTAGGGTGCCCTTGACCCCCCTTAGGAGATGATTTTTTTTAAGAAAACAACATACAAACCTTATTATTCAGTTGGCGAAAAAGCGCAAATCCGAAGAATCAACATGCCATAAATATTTTCTAGTGCTAGATAGTTACATAGTCCATTTTCAGGACCGAACATCTGCAGTGGACTATGTGAGTACCCTGGGTGTGACATAGTGGATATCCGGAATAATCAAGGTCGAGGTAAGCCGGTTATCAGCCTCGGCCTTCGACTTTGGCTGATAACACTTACCGAGACATTGATGATTACGGAGATCACAAAAACCGAGTTTTTTATTATACATTGTTTTAAAGGAAACAACGACAAACGAACTGTTGTCAACGAGACATGTTTTTATTTCGCTGTGTGGCAAAATGCCATTCACAACCCGTGAACTTGACAATGCTCTTGGAAATCGTGCATCGCGCGCGCAGCCTACAGATTATTCACCCCGGGTATTCACTAATCGTGCTGATTCCCAGATATTAACTGTAGGCTCTTAGCGAATGAGAAGACAGATAGTGACTACAATGTATAATAAATATAATAATTCGCTTTATAATCGACGTTATTCTCGGCGTCGCCGTCGTAGTTACTTAAACTCCCTAGACCTCCCTATTATTGTCTATGGGGTTGTCTATATAACGACCGAATTCTGACGGAAGACAAGCGTGCGTGTAGGCTCACCTTTGGGTCACTCGCACGAGCGGCGCCGCACGCACGAAAGACAAGAACACTGATCGACGCAGGACTTTGGTTGCCTTTTTTTTTGTTAGACATTTGATGAGTGTGTTCTCAATGAAGTGAAAGAGTGTGTTGACCCCACAAAAATTTTCTACATTGTTCCATATTTCTGTGGCCAAGAAGCCTTTTGCAGGTAAGCCGGGAAAGTTTAACATCATTTACTGGTTGATCATATTCAAATCTCAAATTATCTGTGGATACCAGCATTGGACAGCATTCTTTTTGCCAGAAGTAACGATCTTTTTGGTCAGCACCAAGAAGTCCAAGAATAACGACCGCTGGCTAACGCAAAAGTCTTACGCCACTTCCGGGTTTGAAGGGTATAAAATGTGCGAAGCGTTTGTAAGAAACTTCATGAAAAGAGCAGCGACAGACCAATTTATGAGCTGCTCAACCAGGTGTATAACTAATGCATTGTTAAACCTTCTATAAATCTGCTGGGTTTAAGACTTTTCATCTTTTGGCTTGAAAGTTGAGGATTTCATAGCCGGCTAACTAAAAAAACCGCCTGTTCTGCAGGCTAAGGATGTTTATAAGCGGCAGATTTAAGGATACCTTCACAACTGACAGTACGGTTGGCCAAAATAAACGTTATCACAAGTTCTGTTGTTGTGAAAACTCATGCCGTTTATTTTCTGTTTTTTTTTTTCCTAAGGACACCTTCACAACTGGCAGTAAGACAGGCCAAAATAAACGTTATCACAAGTTACCTGGTGGTGGGAGTCACTGAGGAGATTGACGATTTTCTGGCTGTTCTTGAAAAACTTTTACCTGAATTTTTCAAAGGTGTATTGGACATTTACAAGAGACCAGGTTAGTGAGTGCATTTTGTTGTTGGCTCGTAGCTCCTTTATTTACACTTGATAATTGAAACATCTTAAACTCAGTAATTCGCATTTGCTTTGGTTTTGCATATACTTCGCTCCACTTTTTCAACCAATCAGAAGTAAACCCAATATCGTGACTAGCTCGCACACGTTTTCCCGCGCTTTGCACCGGCTTCACGTATTTGCTGTGAGTTTTAATTTGGTTCACTGGTTTGTCTATGTCCTTTGTGGGTGATAACTTGGTTTTGGTTTAACGACACTCAATTGAAAACTACTAAATCTTTGCAAGGTGCAACAACAACTCGAGACATCAACAACAAACATCTTTCTTACTGTGGTTAGCCTTGTATCGCCTTGTATCGATTTCTAAAAATGCATGAAATAATTAAGGTGCTGTTACACTACCCAGTGTTTCGCGAAAGTGGAAAACTGTGTAGCGCAAATATTCTACTATTTAATAACTTCAACAGTTCAAATATGCGCCAAAATTATACTCAAAAACGTAAACAAAAACATTCCGAGGCTGCAGCCTTTTCCCCTAGTTAAATATCTGCGTGTAACTCTTTGTTGGCCTTTTTAATACAAGTTCACAAAACGTAACAGTGCATGTTAATTTATTTACAAGTTGCCCCAGGGAAATACATAAAAAACGGCGGTTGATATGATCCACTCTAAAAACTCTATTGTCGTTGTTCTCATTAATTTACACCTCTTTGGTTGTCAGGCCTAGGGACATTGTTTTACCATTATACCTAGAATTTAGGAAATTGTGCTGCAGTTGTGGCTACCATTTTTGGCAACAACTGCTTTACCGAAAACGTCGCTAGGCATGTTCGTATTAGGCAGTGGCGGATCCAGACCTTCAGCTAAGGAAGGGGCCCACTTGACTATGAATGTTGAATTCTGCGAAGATAATTCCGGCACTTGAAAGAAAATGCGCTTTTTCCGACAAAATAAGGTGGGGGCCCGGACCCCCCGGGCCCCTCCCCTGGATCCGCCACTCTTAGGGTACTTCTCTGTCTCGCAACAAAATTGCGAGACACTATACCTTTAAAAAGCTTGAAGGAAAACACTTTTTTAAACAAAAGTTCTATTTCTTTGTAGATGATGCGCTCCAGAACGGAATGACAGGAACTAAGACCGCGAAAAAGAAGGGACCTTCTCCGGAAGTAGAAAAGATTATGAAAAAACATCTTGAATTAGAATACGACTTTTATAACTTTGTAAAGGACAGGTTTCACCGACTTAAAGCTCAATTAAAACTACGAATTTCAACTTAGAATAAGTGGCACCAATTTCAAGATTTAATGACACTGCTCTCAACCGGAAAGTAAAAGGTTTCCTTTCAGATCATTTTTACAGACCGTTGCTCAGTCCCTTGACTTCGCCGCTTTTTTACTTCCGCCGGAAGCAGGCAAGTGGAGTAAGAGAGGTCGAGTCTTCATGTGAAACCATTCATAAAAAATTAGTTTCCACCTGCACGTCCATTTTCATGCAAGTCCACTTTCATTCATGCTTCGCAACACAGAAATGGCCTATTCAAGTTCATAAATAAGTTACCTGAAAGTTTCAATGTGGCAGACAAGGATAATGCAATGGTCTCGCCCTATCTTCCTTCGTACAAGAACAGGTTTTGATGGGTAAACGAGCATGAAATAAGTCTGAACATCATTGGGATGTTATTCGTATCCATTGAAAAAGTTAGTAATGAAAACAACAAAGGAAGAATAAACCATGCATTTAGATGATCTAAATGCCTGAAGGCTTAACCAGGTCTCTTTAGGCTCTGCTTTGCTGGCTTGTATTCAAAATTATTAAAATATCCTTATATTTATTAAATAAATTAATTAATAAATATTGTTTTGGGGTGGGGTGGGAGAAAAACTGCCAGTATGCACAGTGCTTCAGAGTTCAATAAAAATTCTGTTCTTGTTTCCATGGCAACCACAATTTGACAGGCATGTTTGTCAATTTTGATTTCTTTTATTGAGGTTTAGTTTATTTTAGCAGCCTTTTCTTCATAAACTATCAATTAAAACAATTTTGTTTGCCTGTGAAAATCATAAATTGTTTTCTGAATTTTTGATACCATTCATTGGGGCATCATGACATGTTATCTATATATAAACATTTGTGGATGCACAAAATAGCAACCAAATTACTCACTTATAGTATAAATACGATATTGTGATGATTAAACAATATTGAAAATGCTTGTGGCATTTAAGAAATCTTGAAAATTCTAATAAGGCCAGTGTTTATTTTTGTTGAAGTGGCCTTTTTGGTGGGTTTTTGTAAGTGGAAGAAAAGTTTTTGACATTTCAAAAATGGTTGGGGCTATTATATTTGGAAGGGACTAATTCTATCTGAAAATCTTTTAGGGTGCAAATAAGAAGACTGCATGACAAATAACTCAGGAATACATCAAAGAATGATTAAAACTCTGATCTACACACGAAACAAATTGACCACATTCACATGGTCTACACTTGTATAGACCACAGAAATGACAGCGAATTAGATTGAAAATCAGTACTATTAACTCAATATGCGTGACAGCTCATGGCGTCACATTTTTTCTACTAGAAACCAACAAATGTATGGAAAATTTTGTCCTTATGTTCCAGCTGACATTAATTCACACGATTTCTCAAGTTTTCTAATTTTTGCATTGCATATACTCTCATCAACCATATATCAACCAATGAGCATATGCAGGCTTCCCTCAGTAATTTAATGACTATAAAACAATATTGGAACAAAAAGTTGTCAAAGTATCATCTCTGCAACCCTATGATAGGAGGTTCACAACTGGAACAGATAAATATATTGTTCATTTAGAGCTAAATCAAAATACCATAAAATTCTGATGAGCACCCCCTCCACCAAAAATAGAATCCTGCCCAATCTTAGTGAAGCCAAAATCCGTGCAGCCCAGCTGTTCCCAAATATAACCCTTACTCTAAGATATTAAAAACCTCCAACAATTTCATAAACTGCAGGTTCAACCTTTCTTTGCATTTTATGTCAATGTAGACTTTTAGCAATCACATGAAATATCAGTCTGATCCATCTGTTTAGAAAGTACCACTACGCAGTATTATTGTACAAACCTTAAATTTGTCACAAGCAAAATTCCTTCCAAAAATACGTAAACTGACAAACCCAAACATTGAAACAAAAACAAAATCCCACTACACCACCCCTCCCCCTACTGAGATAACACCTGCTTTTACATGTACCTGCTGCGAGTGAACGATAACATAACTATAGTTATGTAAGAAACCACTTGAGTTATGTAAATTGCAATTTTGGTAAAAAAAAAAACATATTCATAGATGCACAGTGCATACTTTGACAATCTTAATTTTACGTCAATATTTTCAGCGTAAATCGTGTCGCTTTGCTGTACAATTTTACAGATAAAGATAGTACATTTGACCGGTTATGTATCCTGCAAAACACAAATGGATTTCTTCCAAACTTGTGGAAATCTGTGCGTTCAACACTCAATAAAATTAATTAGTATGGCAAAAAAAATTGGCGCTAAGTGCACTATATAGTCTTTGTATCCAATATGAAGCAAAACTCAAGACATTTTCCAGAAAATTTTCCTTTTACTATTGTAGTTACTCACGTGTACATCAATTATTTTTATTCAAATGCACGAGGAGGAGAACATTTACAGTACAATGTTTACCGTTTACTGTCACTGCTGGGATAGGGTCGGATGAGTATGAAAACAGCCTCTATCTTTTGTTACATTGTGTTTCTAGAGAATATTCCCTGGCCCTCCCGCTATGCCCCGCGGTGTTTCAAAGAGAAAGCAATGCTTCAGGTGTTTTTAACATCACGTTTTCGAAACTTCTCAAATTGTCAAATTACAGTCTTTTTCACTAGCTGCGTAAAAGTATCTGACAAACAGTGAAGCTTACTGCAGTTTTTATGCACTTCATTCAATTCTACTGAGCACAGTATGGGGTCCAGTTCTCGGCCGCAAAAGATGTAAACTTGTATTTTTTACCTCAGAAGAACCGCAGGAATTTGAAATTTTGCCCACAACTAGCTTCAGCATTCAGTTTATATGTGCAAAGCTATCGCTTGGTCAACACTTTTTTGTGTCCGAGCAGTTACAAAAATAGAAGTTCCGTTTGCGTGGCCAGTTCTCGGCCACAAATACCTTATAAGAGGAAATTAACGCTTCATGAAATTAACGCGAATTTTCCAAATTCGCGTTAATTTAAGTCGCGTTAATTTTTGTGAGCGTTAATTTCCGCGCCCTTATTTTAGTGGAGCGTTAATTTCCGCGCCATTAATTAAGTGGATTGTTAACTTGGACTTTTTTTAGCATTGTTTTATCAGGGTTGAGATCAACCGGCATCGTTGGCGCTGAAAATAACGCTCGAAGTATCGAGATTCGTTTGGGTTTTGGACTTTGTTAACTTGTTAAGAGTGTGTTACAATAAATTTGTTCCAGTTTTCTTTACAAGTTCCATTTCTTTCTGTGGTCGCGTTAATTTCCTTCATTTTGAAATTTTTGCACCTCTTTCGCGTTAATTTCCTCTATTGGAAAGTAATTTTTCCTTCACATCGCGTTAATTTAAGTCGCGTTAATTTCCAATACCTTAATTAACACGAGCGTTAATTTCCTATAATAAGGTATTATATCACATATTAAATCACTTGATTGGAAAAAGATTGTAACCGAAAAAGAAACATGGTTAACGTAAAACTTGGCCGCCAAGCAGAATCACGAAATACAAGAAAACCGGAAGTAACACTGCAATTGCGTAGCAACCGCATAACTTGGCAGTGCGATATGTACTGTAATGGGTTAATGGGCCCTTTAGTCATGTTTAGTCGCCTCTTGTATGCTTGACCGGTAGACGGTTCGGATTGGTAGGCGCGAGAACAAACAAGGCCAGAACGAGAAGCGTGGCGGGAACGTGGGGGGAGGGAGCGTGGACTTAAAGGGGGCAGCAATGTACAGCGGTATCTCGGGAAGTGACAAATGTCACAGTACACTGCAAACATTTAACAATTAGATTATGAGCTCGAGATTTCTATGAGGTGATAGTTGATGAGGCCGCAGGCCGAATCAACTATCACCTCATAGAAATTGAGAGCGAATAATCTAATTGTTTTAGTAGAATTCTAACTGAAATAAACGATAATAATGGTTTCTAATTATTTTTCTACCCATTATCGAACTATTAAACGCTTTAACAAAATCGCACGCATTGAATTGTCCTTGGTAAATTTGCAGTTGTTTACGCGCGTGCACCCGTTTTTCAATAATTTCAAGCTTTTAAAGTCAAGAAACCGCTAATGTCCTTCTTTTAGTCTTCTCGGGAATTTTTTTATCCCTTTACATCTAAACTTCCTTCCAAAACTTCGGAAAAACGATAAAAACGTCGCATTTTGTGGACGACCTTCGGCAACTGCACACTAATGGCTGATAGTGTTCAATAGCTCAGCCAATCACATTGCAGCATTTGCATTAGTGTACAAGTAGAATTCTACTAATCAATATTAGTGATATTTACTTTACAGTTGTTATTCACCAATGCTGAATGGTTCGGTCGGTAATTATTAGCTTAATTGCTAAGCGCTAAAATCAGAGACACGCTCGGGAGCAATTGAACGTCGTCGAAGACCATGCAAATGATGCAGAGATTGAAATTCCTTTTTGCTTTTCTTATCGCGTTTATGTTAGTTATAGTCGCCACTTTTTCTTATATTGGATCACATCATTTGAATGTTAAATCTTCACTTATCACTGGAAGCGGGATCAGCTGGCAAGGTAAGGCTGTCTACCTTTAAAAATACTAATAATTATTCGATTTTTAACCCTTCTATTTTAGTATGGTCTCCTTCGCAGTCGCTTTTTGGGACGTCACGCAAAACAGCGACTGCGAAGGAGACTAATTTTAGTAGTGTATTTCCGGTGAACGCACTTCCGAGGAAGACGAGGAAGTCTCTTTAAAGCTGAGATTGAATTAAAAAGAGTAAAGACCCTCCAACTGACTGTAAATCGTTTAGAACTGTTCGGCATCTTTAGCAATCTTTGGTCTTTGTCGCGCTGGAACAAACCACAACAAAACACTCGATGTGTGAGTCCAGCCAAGGTTACAAATTAACTGACCTTTTCTGTTCTCTCTTCCTTTCCTTGTTATCGGATTACACATTTACAGTTTTGCTGTGATTTTATGTCCACCAAACAAAAGCAACTGTTTTTGCCAAATGAGCAAAAGTAACCGGTATCTGGGAGGCCATGGGTTCGATTGCCGTCGGGGACTCAGAATTTTTCTTTGTCCCATGCTCGTGTCATTGTTGAAAAAGATCATCTTCAGTAATACTGACATTTTTACACCATAATAAATCTATCAAATATTTAAAAGCTACTTCATGGGGGCAGCAGCAGGTCCGCATGTGGAAAGAACGCAGTTAACATTGTTAGTCAGTTTCAAATAGTTGACACGGCTAATAACGAATTGAAGTGGCTTTGTTCTCCTCTTGTCTTGCTTCGACCATTAGAAATAACCAGATAAGGATAGGAAGGGAGGGAACCGTACTACTCACTTTAAATCACTAGAAGAAATCGAAATGCTCAAAGAAAATAAGACTTTTTTTAATCAGCTCTAGTTTATCGACTGATGCACTTGAGGCGAATATTCTACCGGGATTTAAAACCGATCACTCTCTAATCACCTTATCCCTTTCCACTAACACAAACCCCAGAGGGCCAGGTTTCTGGAAGTTGAATAGCCACTTTTTAAAGGATCATGAATACATTAACCTCATCAAAGAAGCCGTAAATTACCGTAAAGATTCGATTTAGCGCCCGGGGCGCTTATTTACTTTTGGCACCTCAAGGGAGGGCGCTTATTCGAGACAGGGCGCTTATTCGGGACAGGGCGCTTATTTATTTTTTTAGAAACTTCCAAATGCTCAAAACAAAACTTTAATACATATTGAAATAACTAACAATAACAGAAACTGTAACGGAAACAAAATGTTGGAAGTTCAGTTACTTTTAAAAGAATTGTTCGTTTAACGGTTTGGTGATCTATGTCAACGAACAATAACAGAAACTGCAACAGTAACAAGCCACGTTTGATACGTACTCTGAAGGCACTGTAATTATATTAGAATAGGGGCGCTTATAAGAATGAGGCGCTTATCAGAATGGGGGCGCTTATTGGAATAGGGGCGCTTATTGACAAAAACACATTCGAAGGGGAGCGTTTATTCGAAAGGGGGCGCTTATTGGAAGGAGGGCGCTAAATCGAATCATTACGGTAGGTCTCCAATGAATACAAAGAGGACAAGACAGTAGACGCAATACTTTTATGGGATGTGATGAAAATGCAAATCAGAGCAAACTCAATTAAATATAACTAAATATGCAAAACAGCAAAGGGCAAAACAAAAACAAACTGAGAAAACCCTGGAGACCGAAATTTTAAAGCTTGAACAAAAGCTCGATGACAACATTACTGATGACGAGAAGTGTGAAACCCGTGCGAAATTGGAGATTAAGAAACAAAGCCTAGAGCAAGTGATCAGCTACAAAACCCAAGGTTCTATTACTAGGTCCAGAACACGTTGGTATAATGAAGGGGAGAAAAATACAAAATATTTCTTTGGGTTGGAAAAAAGGCATTTCAATAGTAAAACAATACGAAATTTAAAAATCGATGATAACACCGTCCTAAATACAGATCAAGAAATTCTAAATGAAGCGAGACGCTTTTACCAGACACTACACTTCAAACAGCACCTCTCCACAGAATTTTATTGGTGAAGACCTATTTTTTCAACAAAACAATCAATGTAAAATAAGTGACGACGAAAGAAAACTTTGCGAAGTCTTGCTAACGGCTGCAGAATGTTTAGAAAGTCTAAAACTATGGAATCAAACAAGACCCCTGAATAAAAATAAATCTAAATATGCGTCGTATTGTTAACAGCTCAATTAAAATAAAAAAAGAAGAAATAACCGGAGGAGGAGTAAGAAATTTTCCGTGACAGAATTTTTTTCTCCGTTGCGCAAATATTTTTTTAAAAGGCACAACTGCTTGCAGGATTTTTTTCAAGACAAATTTAATTTTAAACTATGGCCAGTTTAAACCAGTGGCCACGACATACAGCCTAATTACGCAAAAATTGAGGGGTCTTAAAAAATGTTGAACTTAGCAACTGTTTTCTGAAAGGGGTATTAGACATGTTTTGAATAAGGGTACTCCATATGCTAATGATCTACATTTAGTGGATTTAGCAGAAATTCCCAGTAGACCATTTTTAATCACAAAAGGCCACGCACAAGCCTATTTGTTCTCGTTCAAGATCATTCAAGACAATCGTTCCATTTTGCATTGAAATGGCTGCGGTGCTTTATCAAGTTAAAAAAGAACTGTATGCCCCGCATTACATAAGCCGGTTTGTTGGCCCGCTTAGCCGGTCCGCCCACTCTATTGAACAGCTAGGAAAACAGGATTAGTGGATAACGCGGGGCCGGGGTCCCGGGGTACGGGGTCTGTGGAAAACACGGGGTCCCGGGGTGTCGAAAACAAGGGGTCTGTGGAAAACGCGGGGTGTGGAAAACACGGGGTCTGTGGAAAACACGGGGTCCCGCTTTTTTTACACAAGAAAAGGAATTATGCTACCCAAGTGAATTTCTGTTTGATTTACCCAGGTGTGGAACGCGACGAGTTCGTTTGCGCCCCTCTGCCTTACGAGTGAAAAAAAAAGGAAATAAACATTTATATTTTTTTAATAGTGCCCGTGCTCCAATTCGCTAAGTGGCGTAGTTAAAGGGGCTTTGTCACAGATTTTAACAGATTTTCGAACAGTCAAAATTCATATTTCTGCTGCAGAAACCTAAAAGTAATGGGCCATTTTTATTGAAAATTGCTATATTAGACTACTGAAACTGTTAACAAGCATCTTTGGCTTTGGATGGCTTGGATGGAAATGGATTGCAACTTGAAAAATTAAGGCTAAACTTTTCAAGTTGTTTCCGAGCTTCGTTAAAAAATCAATATTTGTAGCTTTAGTTTGATTTCTATCCGCAAATTAAGATCATACCTTCCTTTAGATGATCAAAGATAATGTTTTTCATGGGTTAAGATGGCTAACACTAACTTCAGAACAGTTTAGACCAAAAATCTGTGAAATCCCCGTGACGTAGCCCCTTTAAGGGTTAGGTTTGAAAAAAGTCAAAGCATTGAAAATGTACATAAGTGAAAACGGAGAAACACAGCACCCTTTGATGTCGACTTTATTCATTCAGAGTACTCAACAGCATACCTTCTTTGACAACAAGGGCAACATCTGCTGGTCTTTAACTCCTCAAACGTTTTACGACGACTGTCTCTCCGTTAAATTTCGCTTTAAAAGCTATACTAAAGGACCCACGACCGATTTCTTCCTTTTCTCGGATGTCTAACCATTGAAATTCGGTCAACCCTTCAACAGTGATCTTCTTTTGAGGCCGTGTTATCAGGGTAGGCATTTTAAAACACGCCATGCTATTTCTGACATCTAAAAAAATAGTACTTTGACACCACGCACCGGCTCATGAATGAACTCGGTGAGTGTCGCGAGTGAGGTCAGCGCCGGCTCCAGTGTGAGAAACCGACGATGGTGGCGAGTTGTTTTCTAGGAATGTTTTCGGACTCACCATCCGTTCGTGGGTTACTTTTGCGCAGGAAAATATTTCCAGCTAAATAAAAGTTTATTGCTGATTCATTATTTCTGTTCGAAAAGAAAAAATGCGCTGGTTACCGAGAAAAATGTATGATGTATGGCGTTATACTGTACAAAAGGCTCACAAACGGACACAAACTCCGATGCAAAACGCTTAAAAGACTTTTCTTCACGTAATGTTTTTAAATACGCTTTTCGATTAAGAAAGCACTTTTCACGAAGATCCTGAATTAGTTGATAATACATTAAACTTTCTTTCAGCGAGAAAATTAATTTCGGTGTAAAAAAGCGAGACCCCGTGTTTTCCACACCCCGGGACCCCGTGTTTTCCACAGACCCCGATACCCCGGGACCCCGGGACCCCGTACCCCGGGACCCCGGCCCCGCGTTATCCACTAATCCAGGAAAACATGTTTTTCGCGATTACATGACAACCAGGCTTGCCCGATAAAAATCGCGCTCGTCAGGCCAGCTCGCCTTTTTTTTTTTGGCAATTTAATTTAGCTTCAGAGCAAAGTGATACAGGAGTTAATCGATATTTCTTTTTCTGTCAACGCATAAATGTGTAGTAGAAGACAATGAAGCTACTTACTTGAAACTGCAAAAATAACGCACCAAATTGTTCAAACAACGACCTCGCGCCAAAATTGAACCCGCCGTTCACCGCGCCCGTGCCCGTTAACTCGTGCAGCTCATAAAAATACAGTGTTGACAGATATCGCGTCAAATCGAGTCCGCTCGGTTAAATGGGCTAGCTTGTCTCTTTATGGTCATAGAAGGCTCTTTCCTGGAGGTATTAAAAATGCAGCGGAGCACCCCTACCCAAACATTTCTAAGTACCCCCCCCCCCCCCCCTCCCTCACCTCGGGCACAACGGGTAAGGTCAAGTGTAAGAGTATTGGCGAGGTGTAAAGAATTCTAGGATGCTGTAACTTGCGAAGCGACAATAAACAAGCACTTGCTAACAAGGTAATTTAATATATCGAGTATGTCCAATAAAGAGAAAACGTCTTGGTCCAGTACAATTCAACTTATGTTAATGAGTTTTGATTAAAATTTTTGCTTCAATTTGTAGATTTAGCACCAGAGGTATCAGCACTGAAAGCGGTAGGTATCAATTAACCCCGGTAATCAACCGACTTTCGCTATACAGTAATTATTCCCTCTGGTTTCAGTTCAAAAATACAGCAATTAGTCTTTTTACATACCAATCCGAAGTTAATAAACTCTTTTAGAGCTCTTTGCCATGATAGCCGGCAACGATACCGCTGTTTCTTTTCTATAAGGAACCGGAACTGACCTGTGTGGAGCATGCGCACAGATGGGTAGTAGGAAAGCGTAGAAAACATACCAAGGCCCGGTTGCATTGAGCAACCCAAGATTACGTGAGATTTTCTGCAACCATTCCTACGTTCTGAAGTTCTCCTTGCACGCTATTATTAATAAATCAGCTGAAGGTGGATTAAAGAGTAAGGCAAGCACAATGCCGGTTTAAAAAAATCTTCTGGGACACAGAGAACAGTTGCACAAAATCCCACTTAATCTTAAGTTGCTTTATGCAACCGGGCCCAGGTCTGTTTTTCGCAGTTTGCCAAGCAAGAAAATTCTTCGTCAATTAACCCTCGGTGGTTTTCTCGATAAGGATTATCATCTGATCACATTTTTCCTTTTTTTTAAATTGTTTTTTCTTTCATCCCTGTTCCACAGAAAAAAGTGATTTACAACCGAGTAGGGAAATGTGGGAGCCGCACAATGTTACAGCTGATGGCGTCGCTTGCAGGGAAAAATGGATTCACAGTAATCGGTTCGACGAAATATAAACTCTTAGAGTATAGCCTTTGGGCCCAGGTAACATAACAATTTATTATTCCCGTCATGGAGTCAGAATTTTTTCTTTGCCCGCGCTCGTCAAAAATTTATTTGCAGTTCACTTATAAGTGTTTCGTAGACTTGTTCAGTAGTTACCACGATTTAAGAACAATCTCTTTTTTATACTGCAGGTAGAATATGTGGACTTTATAGACAACCTTCAAGCACCTTTCATCTATCATCGCCATGTACATTTTATCGACTTTAAAAGGTAAAACGCTTTAACTCTTCTCACTTTCACTTGAAGAAATATACTTTTTTGCCACCGCAGATGTCCTCTTTGAGGTAGACTGCGAGCGGTCTCTTTCTTTCCTAGCGTGCGACGCGGAAACACGAATGCCAATTGTCGACATCGGGCAGCGAGCGGCGAAGCCTGGGTACCAAACGTTCCCGCGCGAACGCTACAATTCGCCTCTCGCTTCTTGACCGCGCAAAAATTGGGGCGAGACCAAAAAAATAGGAAGAGGGGGAGAGGGTTCGTTTATGCTTTAAGGTGCATGCCGAGTTACAGGGGCGAATCTTACAAATTCAAGGTATTTTCCGCACACTTTATCTCTTAAACGATATCGATGGTCTTCATTTTGTCGTATCTCTAACATAGTGGGTAAGTAACTTACTATCTGACCATAACAAAACAATTGTGGTGTCAAATATTTCCGTGCGAACGTCCTTGAGTTAATGCATCAGTCAATTGAAACCCCGGCCCCCCGACCCCCGGGACTTGGCGGGGATTTAACGCGTCCAAAGCCGGGATTTAACGCACTTTTAACGGCGCGTTGGCCCCGATGGCCGGTGGATTTAACAAATTGTCAGTAGACCGGGGCCGTGGAGCGGTGATTTAACAGAACTTTAACATCAAAATAAAGGTGGACTTCTGCATCTAATAAAAGTAAAATCGGCATATTGAAATTGCAGCTTAAGAGGCTGGGGCTTTTAATGATAGAACCGAAAACAGGTGAATTTCAAATAGACCAACGATATCGATTTAAGTTACAGTCGACTTCCGATAACTCGAACCTCGCGCTAACTCGAACCAAAATCGATTTCCCCTGGATTTCCGTTAGACATTTTCTGTAATTTTACCCTCGGCAACTCGAACCTCCCGCTAACTCGAACCAATTTTTGTTTGCCGTCAGGTCATTTTCTATATAATTTTACCCTCGATAACTCGAACCATGTCTGTCAATACGTGCCAAGTCAAAACAAGCAGTGTACTGTAGTCCAAAACATTGATTTTATCTTGAAATAAAAACGAGTCACGAGTCAAACCGGCCTCCGAAGCGCCACTCAAAATATGAACTGTGCCCCTGGGACTGCCACGCTGTTGACGTGCTGCAGACGTCCAGTTTGCTTGTGGAGGTTGATAACGATTCTTTCAAAGGGCGTACTTATTCTGCTGCTCTACTTTGTTTCACGTTACGTTACGTTGCAATATAAACGGCTAATTTTAAAAATACATTGTTCCATTTTCACTCGACCTCTTTATACTATAATCAAATTTTATTAACTGAAAATACAGACTGTATGAATAGTAAAACACCAGTTTCTCGTTATTTTTTATTGCTCAGTCTCAACTCCCGATAACTCGAACCGTTTTCATTTTCCCTTGAAGGTTGGAGTTATCGGGAGCACGGCAAACACGTAAAACAGTATATATTAGATATTATATATGTTTATCATTTTTTACTGATGTTTTATAATAATAAAGTTTGTCATTCATTCGTTCCGTTCATTCAGTCGACTGTATTTCTCCATTTGGTTCGGATGGCCCCGCTATGCGGGGCTTTTAACAGACGTCTTGGCCCTGGGGGCGGGGAAATAAGCCGTTTTTTAACACTTGGTAAATGTTAAATTCCCCGCTAAGTCCCGGGGGTCGGGGGGCCGGAGTTTCAATTGACTGATGCATAAACCGCACTGATTAAGATATACGCAGGCCAAAATTACCTCGAGGTTTGACTCTGCAGATATCAAGGTAGATTCCTCTGGAATAGAAATATATTCTCAAGGAAACTGTTTTGGCCACACAATAGCCTGCTAGCAAGCGTTCCCGTGCGAGCAAAAGTGCTATGTGTTGCGTGCGAACGAAGATTCTGGTCGCGCGAAAATTGGAGCGAGAGCTTAAAAGGGAATGGAGGGGGGAGGGGTGGAGGAGCTTGCCCATTAGTTTTAGCCACCACATGCACATAACTGCAAACGAGGTTTGGTTGATGCCATTTCGTTGCTCTAGATTTGGCGCAGTTCAGCCCATTCACATTAACCTCATACGGGATCCACTTGACCGCCTTGTTTCTTCATACTACTACAGAAGATTTGGGGACTATAGGGAAGAGCACAAAAATTGGAACTTTAAAGGCACAGAAAAGGAGAAAAACCAGGTTAGTGTTGTGCTAGCTCGGGGACGTAGCTGGGGGGGGGGGGGGGTCCTAGGGTGCCCTTGACCCCCCTTAGGAGAAGATTTTTTTTTTAAGAAAACAACATACAAACCTTATCATTCAGTTGGCGAAAAAGCACAAATCCAAAGAGTCAACATGCCATAAATCTTTTCTAGTGCTAGATAGTTACATAGTCCATTTTCAGGACCGAACATCTGCAGTGGACCATGTAAGTACCCTGGGTGTGACATAGTGTGATTCCCCCCCCCCCCCCCCCCCCCCGCCTTTGGAACATCCTGGCTACGCCCCTGTAGCTAGGCACTGTGTACCGCCTGGGCTCACTGTGTTCCACAAGGGGACACGCCCTTGTGAGTAGTCCTCTCGTGTAAACTCCTCAAGGGACTAGTGACAGAGATGTCCCCTTGGGAATACTGCGAAAATTCGCAATTACCCGAACGTATTTTTAAAAAGGTTCGCTTCGTTTGCTTCATTGAGAAGTAAAATATATGGAAATGAAGCCAACTTTTCCTAAAGCGCACACCTTCGAGACCAACTCCAGCTGTCCGGCTTAAGAGGTGTCCACCTAACAGCCAGTCAACAGTGTCCGCCTTCAATCAGAGAGGTGTTTGCCTTACAGTAGTGTCCGCTTGGAGACAGCTGTTCACTGAAATACCCTTATTTAATAGCACATAACTCTGGTGCAAATGTTCATGAAGGCGGGAGCCAAAATTCACTTGGCTTGCACAGAGGATGATAAACAGTATCATTAGTATGGTGGGCAGTTTAAGCAAACCACAACGGCAACGGCTACGGGAACTTCACTAAACAAATGTCTTAATGAGCAGAACACCGAATAGTTCTTGCTGTCCTAGCTCTGCAACAACAACATGAAATGACCTAATTCTACGCTGTGGCGAGAACGTGGATCATACACAACGGCGAAATTTTTCACTTATCGCGAGATATATGAAACATAAAACAATTATTGGATGAGGTTTTTGTGATATCCGGAATAATGAAGGTCGAGGTAAGCCGGTTATTAGCCTCAGCCTTCGACTTCGGCTGATAACACTTACCGAGACCTTCATGATTACGGATATCACAAAAACCGAATATAATAATTGTCTTATTATACGTTGTTTTAAAGGAAACAACGACAAACGAACTGTTGAAGAAGTGAATCAACGAGACATGTTGTTATTTCGCTGTGTGGCAAAATGCCATTCACAACCCGTGAACTTGACAATGCTCTTGGAAATCGTGCATTGCGCGCGCAACCTGCAGATTATTCACTACTCGCGCTGATTCCCAGATATTAACTGTAGGCTCTTAGCGAATGAGAAGACAGATAGTGACTACAATGTATAATAAAAATGATAATTCGCTTTATAATCGACGTTATTCTCGGCGTCGCCGTCGTAGTTACTTAAACTCCCTAGACCTCCCTATTATTGTCTATATAACGACCGAATTCTGACGGAATACAAGCGTGCGTGTAGGCTCACCTTTGGGTCACACGCACGAGCGACGCCGCACGCACGAAAGACAAGAACACTGATCGACACAGGACTTTGGTTGCTTTTTTTTTTTTGTTAGACATTTGATGAGTGTGTTCTCAATGAAGTAAAAGAGTGTGTTGACCCCACAAAAATTTTCTACATTGTTCCATATTTCTGTGGCGCAGAAGCCTTTTGCAGGTAAGCCGGAAAAGTTTAATATCATTTAGTAGGGGTTGACACATTATGCTCCTAAAATCGAGCATTATGCTTTTTGGCATTGCCCTCAAAATAAACTATTAAGTTCCAAATTATACTCGATTGTTGCTATTATGCTCGTAATTATGTCGTAAAAAGATTTTCCCGGACCCCATGAAGCGCGAAAATACAAACCAGGAAGGCCTTAGGAGCCTGGCATAATGAGAGCAATCATGTCTAAAGAGCAAAACGCACTTGAGGATGCCCTGGGAACAAGCCTACAGTGTTCGATAGAACATTAAAATCGCTTGAAATTTTGTAGTTTTAACTTAATAAATGTAAAAAAGTAGCTCTAAAAAAAGGAAATAAAAACTGTTATGCCAGAAAACGGCACTATAATGCCGGCATTATGCTCGATGCTCCACCTATAGTATTATGCTCGAAATTATGCCGGAATAATGTGTCAACCCCTAAATGCAGGTTGATCATATTCAAATCTCAAATTATCTGCGGATACCGGCATTGGACAGCATTCTTTTTGCCAGAAGTAACGATCTTTTTGGTCAGCACCAAGAAGTCCAAGAATAACGACCGCTGGCTAACGCAAAAGTCTTACGCCACTTCCGGGTTTGAAGCGTATAAAATGTGCGAAGCGTTTGTAAGAAACTTCATGAAAAGAGCAGCGACAAACCAATTTATGAGCTGATCAACCAGGCGTATAACTAATGCATTGTTAAACCTTCTATAAATCTGCTGGGTTTAAGACTTTTCATCTTTTGGCTTGAAAGTTGAGGATTTCATAGCCGGCTAACTAAAAAAACCGCCTGTTCTGCAGGCTAAGGATGTTTATAAGCGGCAGATTTGGCGGGAACTTAGCGCCCAGTGCGTTTGACCTTTGGCCCGCTCAAATCTGGTTAGCATTTCTGTTGTTGTGAAAACTCATACCGTTTATTTTCTGTTTTTTTTTTTTGTTTTGTTGTGTTTTTTTTTTTCCTAAGGATACCTTCACAACTGGCAGTAAGACAGGCCAAAATAAACGTTATCACAAGTTACCTGGTGGTGGGAGTCACTGAGGAGATTGAAGATTTTCTGGCTGTTCTTGAAAAACTTTTACCTGAATTTTTCAAAGGTGTATTGGACATTTACAAGAGACCAGGTTAGTGAGTGCATTTTGTTGTTGGCTCGTAGCTCCTTTATTTTCACTTGATAATTGAAAGATCTTAAACTCAGTAATTCGCATTTGCTTTGGTTTTGCATATACTCCGCTCCACTTTTTCAACCAATCAGAAGTAAACCCAATATCGTGACTTGCTCGCACACGTTTTCCCGCGCTTTGCACCGGCTTCACGTATTTGCTGTGAGTTTTAATTTGGTTCACTGGTTTGTCTATGTCCTTTGTGGGTGATAACTTGGTTTTGGTTTAACGACACTCAAATGAAAACCACTAAATCTTTGCAAGGTGCAACAACAACTCGAGACATCAACAACAAACATCTTTCTTACTGTGGTTAGCCTTGTATCGTCTTGTATCGATTTCTAAAAATGCATGAAATAATTAAGGTGCTGTTACACTACCCAGTGTTTCGCGAAAGTGGAAAACTGTGTAGCGCAAATATTCTACTATTAAATAACTTCAACAGTTCAAATATGCGCCAAAGTTATACTCAAAAACGTAAACAAAAACATTCCGAGGCTGCAGCCTTTTCCCCTAGTTAAATATCTGCGTGTAACTCTTTGTTGGCCTTTTTAATGAAGTTCACAAAACGTAAAAGTGCATGTTAATTTATTTACAAGTTGCCCCAGGGAAATACATAAAAAACTGCGGTTGTTATGATCCACTCTAAAAACTCTATTGTCGTTGTTCTCATTAATTTACACCTCTTTGGTTGTCAGGCCTAGGGACATTGTTTTACCATTATACCTGGAATTTAGGAAATTGTGCTGCAGTTGTGGCTACCATTTTTGGCAACAACTGCTTTACCGAAAACGTCGCTAGGCATGTTCGTATTAGGCAGTGGCGGATCCAGACCGGTCCTTCAGCTAAGGAGGGGGCCCGCTTGACTATGAATGTTGAATTCTGCGAAGATAATTCCGGTACTTCAAAGAAAATGCGCTTTTTCCGACAAAATAAGGTGGGGGCCCGGACCCCCGGGCCCCTCCCCTGGATCCGCCACTCTTAGGGTACTTCTCTGTCTCGCAACAAAATTGCGAGACACTATACCTTTAAAAAGCTTGAAGGAAAACACCTTTTTAAACAAAAGTTTTATTTCTTTGTAGATGATGCGCTCCAGAACGGAATGACAGGAACTAAGACCGCGAAAAAGAAGGGACCTTCTCCGGAAGTAGAAAAGATTATGAAAAAACATCTTGAATTAGAATACGACTTTTATAACTTTGTAAAGGACAGGTTTCACCGACTTATAGCTCAATTAAAACTACGAATTTCAACTTAGAATAAGTGGCACCAATTTCAAGATTTAATGACACTGCTCTCAACCGGAAAGTAAAAGGTTTCCTTTCAGATCATTTTTACAGACCATTGCTCAGTCCCTTGACTTCGCCGCTTTTTTACTTCCGCCGGAAGCATGCAAGTGGAGTAAGAGAGGTCGAGTCTTCATGTGAAACCATTCATATAAAAATTAGTTTCCACCTGCACGTCCATTTTCATGCAAGTCCATTTTCATTCATGCTTCGCAACACGGAAATGGCCTATTCAAGTTCATAAATAAATTACCTGAAAGTTTCAATGTGGCAGACAATGATAATGCAGTGGTCTCGCCCTATCTTCCCTCGTTACAAGAACAGGTTTTGATGGGTAAACGAGCATGAAATAAGTCTGAACATCATTGGGATGTTATTCGTATCCATTGAAAAAGTTAGTAATGAAAACAACAAAGGTAGAATAAACCATGCATTTAGATGATCTAAATGCCTGAAGGCTTAACCAGGTCTCTTTAAGGTGATGTTACACGGGACAACTTGCAACAACGATTTTTCGCGCAACACCGCGTCAACTTTTCGTGCTATGTTACACGAGTCAACTTTTCGCGCAACATCGTACAAAATGAACTTGGCAACATGCATGTTACACGAGACGATTTTTCACGCAACCCGACTCGCAACATTTTGCGTATCCAAGCAACGCGCGTCCAGGCCATGTCCAGACCTTTAAGGTGATGTTACAGGGGACAACTAGCAACAACGATTTTTCGCGCAAGAATGTTGCGCGAAAAATCGTTCACCGTGTAACAATGTAACGGGGGACGATTTTTTGCGCAACATTTTACTCGGCAACACGTTGCGAGTTTTTGAAACCAAGTCAAAAACTCGCAACGCAAGCTAGATGACGAATATTCAGAAAGTTGGCTCGTGTAACATGGTCGCCGTCGATTTTTTGCGCAACGCCTTCCCAGAATTCTTGCCGCTTCCAATCTCGCGCGAAATTTAACGAGCCCAGGGAAGTCCCAAGGGACTTACTTGGCTTGTAAACAAAAAAAAAATGGCGTCTGCTGTTGATTGTGGCGACGAAGAGATGCAGATTTTAGAAGCCCCTGAGAGTAATGTGACATTAAACGACGCTGAGAGGATGGAGCTAATTGCGGTAATAACTCTCTCTCTCTCTACCTTTCTCTCCTCTTCATCACAGTCTACGAAGCAAATTAACAAAGTTTTGACGCCGCCACCGACAACGTCCTTCGGCCGTCATCTTTGTTTACATGGCCTCGACGCGTGTTGCTTGGATACGGAAAATGTTGCGAGTCGGGTAGCGTGAAAAATCGTCTCGTGTAACATGCATGTTGCCAAGTTCATTTTGTACGATGTTGCGCGAAAAGTTGAATCGTGTAACATGGCACGAAAAGTTGACGCGGTGTTGCGCGAAAAATCGTTGTTGCAAGTTGTCCCGTGTAACATCACCGCGTCAACTTTTCGTGCCATGTTACACGAGTCAACTTTTCGCGCAACATCGTACAAAATGAACTTGGCAACATGCATGTTACACGAGACGATTTTTCACGCAACCCGACTCGCAACATTTTGCGTATCCAAGCAACGCGCGTCCAGGCCATGTAAAAAAAGCTGGCGGCCGATGGATGTTGTCGGTGCCGGCGTCAAAACTTTGTTAATTTGCTTCTTTTAGTTGAGGGCGTAGACTGTGATGAAGAGGAGAGAAAGGTAAAGAGAGAGAGAGTTATTACTACAATTAGCTCATCCTCTCAGCGTCATTTAATGTCACATTACTAGTTATTACTCTCGGGGGCTTCTAAAATCTGCATCTCTTCGTCGCCACAATCAACAGCAGACGCCATTTTGTTTGTTTACAAGCCAAGTCCATTGGGACTTCCCTGGGCTCGTTAAATTTCGCGCGAGATCGGAAGCAGCAAGAATTCTGGGAAGGCGTTGCGCAAAAAATCGACGGCGGCCCTGTTACACGAGCCAACTTTCTGAATATTCGTCATCTTGCGTTGCGAGTTTTTGACTTGGTTTCAAAAACTCGCAACGTGTTGCATTGCCGAATAAAATGTTGCGCAAAAAATCGTCCCCGGTACCATGTTACACGGTGAACGATTTTTCGCGCAACATTGTTGCGCGAAAAATCGTTGTTGCAAGTTGTCCCGTGTAACATCACCTTAAAGCTTTGCTGCCTTGTATTCAAAATTAATAAAATATCCTTATATTTATTAAATAAATAAATTAATAAATATTATTTTGGGGTGGGGTGGGAGAAAAACTGCCAGTATGCACAGTGCTTCAGAGTTCAATAAAAATTCTGTTCTTGTTTCCATGGCAACCACAATTTGACAGGCATGTTTGTCAATTTTAATTTCTTTTATTGAGTTTTAGTTTATTTTAGCAGCCTTTTCTTCATAAACTATCAATTAAAACAATTTTGTTTGCCTGTGAAAATCATAAATTGTTTTCTGAATTTTTGATACCATTCATTGGGGCATCATGGCATGTTATCTATATATAAACATTTGTGGATGCACAAAATAGCAACCAAATTACTCACTTATAGTATAAATACAATATTGTGATGATTAAACAATATTGAAAATGCTTGTGGCATTTAAGAAATCTTGAAAATTCTAATAAGGCCAGTATTTATTTTTGTTGAAGTGGCCTTTTTGGTGGGTTTTTGTAAGTGGAAGAAAAGTTTTTGACATTTCAAAAATGGTTGGGGCTATTATATTTGGAAGGGACTAATTCTATCTGAAAATCTTTTAGGGTGCAAATAAGAAGACTGCATGACAAATAACTCAGGAATACATCAAAGAATGATTAAAACTCTGATCTACACACGAAACAAATTGACCACATTCACATGGTCTACACTTGTATAGACCACAGAAATGACAGCGAATTAGATTGAAAATCAGTACTATTAACTGAAACTCACGTGCGTGACAGCTCATGCCAGCGTCACATTTTTTCTACTAGAAACCAACAAATGTATGGAAAATTTTGTCCTTATGTTAGCTGACATTAATTCACACGATTTCTCAAGTTTTCTAATTTTTGCATTGCATATACTCTCATCAACCATATATCAACCAATGAGCATATGCAGGCTTCCCTCAGTAATTTAATGACTATAAAACAATATTGGAACAAACAGTTGTCAAAGTATCATCTCTGCAACCCTATGATAGGAGGTTCACAACTGGAACAGATAAATATATTGTTCATTTAGAGCTAAATCAAAATACCATAAAATTCTGATGAGCACCCCCTCCACCAAAAATAGAATCCTGCCCAATCTTAGTGAAGCCAAAATCCGTGCAGCCCAGCTGTTCCCAAATATAACCCTTACTCTAAGATATTAAAAACCTCCAGCAATTTCATAAACCCCAGCTTCAACCTTTCTTTGCATTTTACATCAATGCAGACTTTTAGCAATCACATGAAATATCAGTCTGATCCATCTGTTTAGAAAGTACCACTACGCAGTATTATTGTACAAACCTTAAATTTGTCACAAGCAAAATTCCTTCCAAAAATACGTAAACTGACAAACCCAAACATTGAAACAAAAACAAAATCCCACTACACCACCCCTCCCCCTAATGAGATAACACCTGCTTTTACATGTACCTGCTGCGAGTGAACGATAACATAACTATAGTTATGTAAGAAACCACTTGAGTTATGTAAATTGCAATTTTGGTAAAAAAAAAAACATATTCATAGATGCACTGTGCATACTTTGACAATCTTAATTTTACGTCAATATTTTCAGCGTAAATCGTGTCACTTTGCTGTACAATTTTACAGATAAAGATAGTACATTTGACCGGTTATGTATCCTGCAAAACACAAATGGATTTCTTCCAAACTTGTGGAAATCTGTGCGTTCAACACTCAATAAAATTAATTAGTACGGCAAAAAAATTGGCGCTAAGTGCACTATATAGTCTTTGTATCCAATATGAAGCAAAACTCAAGACATTTTCCAGAAAATTTTCCTTTTACTATTGTAGTTACTCACGTGTACATCAATTATTTTTATTCAAATGCACGAGGAGGAGAACATTTTCAGTACAATGTTTACCGTTTACTGTCACTGCTGGGATAGGGTCAGATGAGTACGAAAACAGCCTCTATCTTTTGTTACATTGTGTTTCTAGAGAATATTCCCTGGACCTCCCGCTATGCCCTGCGGTGTTTCAAAGGGAAAAAAATGCTTCAGGTGTTTTCACCATCACGTTTTCGAAACTTCTCGAGGAACAAAATGCTTTGAGGTGAACCGGATGTCGACGCAAAATTAATTAACTTCGATAAAACAAAAGGTATTCGAAGCGTGCGCCAAATCACGAGACGACTTCCAATCGTTAGTAATCGTCTTCCTCCTTGATTTTGCTATTCAGTTGCGTTAGAAGATCGTGAATTGACTCCATGGCGATATGCTTCGCCTGTTGAAGCCACCTTATTCCAACGGCGTCGATTCGATTCAGTTCCGCCAGAGTCGCAACAAGCAACCCCCTTAGCACTATAAATTCTCTGCTGTCCTTCTCCCCTGAGAAGTGACTTACCCGGGTTTGTAAGTCTGTAACGCGATCCGATAACGATTGAATTGCAGAAAAGGAACCAATGCTACCGAATAACGCGTCAGTGTTAACGTCAGATGAACTTTCAAACGCGCTGGTGGAGCTTGAACTTGTTCCCGTTGACGCACTACTCCCTTCGCTTGTAGCAGACGCTGACGTTGACGGTGTAACTTCCGGTAAATCCGAGAATAAAATAACACGCTCTTTTGTTTGGTTCTGCGGGTTTTTCTGCTTCTCCTTCGAAGGGAATGTTTCTTGATGGCTCTGGTCTTTAGATAGTTCAAAAAGGTGTGTGACATCACTCGGTTCAGGGCTAAATGCCGACTCCAAATCTTCCTCGCATAGCGAACATTTGCAGGTCAAAAGATGTCCTCTAGAATTGTACTTACTTTGAGTATTTCTTTTCTCTTCGAACTGTTGGTACCATGGCTTATTCCACTCTATTTGCCATGAAGGGATTTCATAGTTCGATGTAGTAAACTGTGGCATTCTGTCCCTATCGCTTCCACCGGACGCCATGTTTTTCAATATTTTTTTTAAAAAAGTTAAAAATAAAATGGTGCCGTGTGCCAACAGACACGTGTATGGTCGTGCTTGCCCTCGTAACTCACGCGTATAATACGCAAATTAGTTTCTAGAAGAACAAACGGTGGGAAAGAAACAAATAAAGCTTCCACAGTACAAATACAGTTCGAGAACGTTCATCTTTCGTGACCGCAGCCGGCGGTGTGTTGCGGTATCCAGCTGGGAACAGATTCGAACGCAAAATAACCGGGGGTGGGAAAGTAGGTAATCGTCCTTAGCAGGAAAGGATGGATCGTTGTTGGCAAAAAGATCACATTAGTTTTCTTAATTATTTTAAACCATATTTTGAAGCTTCTGATGATTTTTAAGAAGGAGAAAGTTAAAACGGGTACGAGTTTTTAATATGAGACCGCCAGCATGAACCCGTGGGCTCCCCCGCTCGTCTAAATAGTTTCTTTCATGGGCGGTTGCATAGCGATTACAGTTTCTAGAACTTTCGATCGAGTCAGGGAAATGAAGACGATTGTGTTCAGTTTGGCACGGCAAAGGATTTCGAAACGACTCAGTGTTCACACTTTCCGTTTGAGTTGCATTTCTGTTTAACAGCCACTCGATTGAAAGGAAAAGGGTGACTTCACATCTAGAGAGCTTAGTTTAGAGCGAATACCTGGCGTATATGGGGAGAGATTTCTATTCAGTTCTTGGTGTTCCCCGAAATGCCTCGGCCGAAGACATCAAAAAAGCTTACAAAAGGCAAGCTCTTCTATTTCACCCGGACAAGAACAAAAGCCAAGGAGCAGAGGAACGGTTCAAGAAAGTATCCGAGGCTTATTCAGTCTTAACAGACCCTAACAAACGACAAATATTCGATACTTATGGCGAAGAAGGGCTCAAGAACGAAGGCGGCTTTGGTTGTGGTTTTTTCGCGGATCCTGTGAATATTTTCCGCGATGTTTTCGGGGACGATCCCGATTTCCCATTCACAGGTATGTTATTATTTGTCGCTTTACTTATAATTTTACACTTTTCTTTGCCTTCGACCACTTTAAGTTTCCCCTTTTGTCGAGCTTCTAAATTATATCCTCGGGGATAGACCAATTAATACAAGTATAAAACCGAGCGGTACAGACGTTCCCGGCAACTGTTACAAATTTACCCAGAAGTAGAACTGAGCTCAAGTATAAAGACATCGATTTTCTAGTGTGAATAACAATTAGGTCGCATGTACGTTGGGTCTGGTATAAATCTCTGAATTTGTCCTTTTATAAATATATATTAAAAAAAAGCGCCGTCATGAAGCTCTTCAGGCAATATCTGCTGTTCGTTTTTCTAGAAACTTCTATTTTTGATCCTGTTTATATTGAACGAGGGTTTGAGCCAGTAACATTGCGTTTCTAAAGCTTATGTCACCCTTTTTTTATTGGGATCTTGACAAGTACTCAAATTTGTTCAAATCGAACAAAAAACATTGTGTCAGCTCAAGAAAACGATGAACTCTTCGAATTTACGTGTTCAAAACAAAGAAAGATAAACAATGACTGGCGTTGTTTCTGGTCGAGTAGCATGAAGAGTTTATCAGCATAAAGTGATATCGCAGTTGTTACGCACTTTCTGGGTATTAAAGTGTTTGACGTACAGATCATCATGCTATTATCAATTTTCTAACAAAAGAGATCTTGGCAAAACTCGTTCAAGTGGAACTGCAGCCTGCTGCCTTAACCCTGTTTTTACTCATCTGTTTGGTCTGTTTACCTTCTGAAATAATAGCATTCTTAAATATTGGCCAAAATTAGAAAATCGAGCACCAACTTGGTTTTGATCAGAAGTTTATGGCTTTTATCACAAATTTTCTCGCTAAACTCTTCGCATGTTTGACGTTTTTCATGCATATCCAATTTTTTCTGGAATTTTCGGTCAAGTATTAACATGCGTTTTATATTTGGCTGTTCCCTTTATTTGCCACTGGGAAACAAAGCTCTTTGAATTGTGCATGTTTTAAAACTTATGCTTTAAAGCAGTTGTGAATTGGTGTGTTTCTGAGATCTTGTTCTCTTAGCATTTGGATGATGTCTTCTATTTCTTTCATAGTTTTGTAATTGTTTCAGTGATAAAATCTATCAAGGGTTGTGAAAACTGTTCACCCTGTCATCAACAAGTTTTCTACAACCATACTCCCTCCAATAGACAAACAATTTTGGCCAAATTATGTTCCACTTGCGAATATTATGACATTTGTTGGACAATTTGAGCGAAGTGATTGAAAAAGTGGGCAAATTTCAAGTAATTTATTGTCATTAAAATTTGGTTGAGATAATGAAACTTATTACCAACTGAATAATGACTTCCTCTTTCTGGAACTTTCCAACTATTGTCAGGGTTTAAGCATGTTACAGCTTGAGTAAGACAATGGCACTGCTTGCTGTTGGAAAAAGTCGAGTTCCATTACCCTGCACATTTTTAGGTTCCTTCCAGAAGAGATGGTCACGAGAATAGCCATTTGGACTGTTTAAGCAGTCTGGAAGATTTGTTCTCTTCATCTGTTGTGTTTAGCCTTGTCTGAATAACAGGATCAGCTAGTGTTAGGACAAATCCACTTCTGTCTGTCTTGAGTGTTTGTATATTTGCAAATCTTTGTACAGGATAATGCAGCAAGGTGGATATTCAACCAATGAATTTGTAAACAAATTTTGAGATTTTTATCAGAAAATTATCCCATGAAGTATTAGGGGTATACTGTCCAATTACTAGTTATTGAATTGGCTTTGTTCTCTTTCAACAGTAATAACATTTTAGCCCATGTTTGGTAATTCAAGATTAAAAGTGCTCAAAATCTCTTGGCTACTTTGTTCTTAGCTAATCTAAAAGGATTCTATAGCATTAATTGATTGAGTTTATTTTTTTCTTCAACAGACTTCTTTGATGGCTTTAGCTCGGATTTTTCACGCATGTTTTCAACCTCTCAATTTTCTTCATCATCCACAGGCTTCAAACGTTTTGGTGATGAATTTGACTTTCCTTGTCCGGATCCATTTAAAAAACAAACTGTACAAGATCCTGCCATCGAAACAAACATCCAAGTAAGCCTTGAGGAACTTGCAACGGGATGCACAAAAAGACTAAAAATATGCAGACAAATCTTAACTCCAACTGGAGGGGCTTCACGCGAAGAAAAAATTCTCACAATAGAGATAAAACCTGGCTGGAAAGCAGGAACAAAAGTAACTTTTGAGCGACATGGCGACCAGAAACCAGGCAGAATACCTGCGGACCTTATATTTGTTATTGGGGACAAACCCCACCAGTATTTTAAAAGAGATGGTGATAACAACCTTCTTTATACTACAAAGGTTAGTTTGCATGATGCTCTGGTCGGTTGCCTCCTGCAGATTCCAACCATTGATGGAAGAGTATTATCCGTACAATTAAATGAAGTGATACAGCCAGGAACACAGAAAAGAATTCCTGGTGAAGGTCTTCCGCTTCCAAAATTTCCTGGGCAAAGAGGCGATATGATAGTGACTTTTGATGTGGAGATTCCAACAAATCTCTCAATGGAACAGAGACAACACCTTGCCAAGAATTTAGTACAGTAGCTGCTACTACCTTGATAATTTTAGTAAAATTTGTGGAAGGTGCAAGAGACTGCCATGAAGGCAGCTGCCTTCAAGTTGAAAGTACACTCGTCTAGTAATGTATTTTTTTGTATAGATAAGTCTGAATCGTATATTTTTGAAATGGTATTTTTGTGGGCTTCTTGTGTATGATACTGGTCTTGCCCTTCTGTTTAGTAAGGTACTTATGGTTGAATCTGTTTGTTAGAATTTAAAAGTGAAGTCCTGTAACTCTTTTTTGATACATGTCACAGTTTCCCCTTGTAAATACGCCAAATGTATTATGTTTTCAAATATGAACATTTTTAGTTTTGATCTAATCACATTACTTGCGGCTTTTTAAGTTGATCAAAATTCTTTGCAGAAGGTGTGTCTTCAACACTTTTATTCATTCAAATATTAGAAGCAAAATTAATGCCCGGTACATACACTGTATAAAGAGAAGAAAAACATCCAAGGGTAGAAGAGTATGATCAGGGTAAATAATAATTTTTATTGCTTCGACAAGCTGCTCAGTGTTTATGTCAAGGCATATCTTTTAATTTATACGAAGTTGGTGATAAGTCGACAAGGCAGGTTTTGCTAGCTGCACTTTAAATTAATGTTGATACTTCCAATACAGGGTTTCACTGTTATAGAAATAATATATACATATATTTATCGAACTGATTGATGATCTGTAGAAAGTCTCAATTCATTGAATATTTGTGGGGGAAAGTGGATTGTATAAATATGTTATCCGAAGTAGTTGACCTATTGAGGCATGGGTTGCTTAGAGGCAAAATGCCATTACCAATAGAAAAATAATTTGTTATATAGTTGAGAGTGTGAAAATGGAATTTTTAGTGTGATACGACATTGTATCACATGCGGCACCCGTTGTTGTTACTATAGTCGTCTTGTTTAGTGGCTGGCAAATTTTGAGTAACAGAAAAGTCGTAGTGACATGAATTTGTGAAGTCAACAGTAAAATAGTGTAATGTAGGACTCGATGGAATTGAAATTTAGGTTGGGTGTGATTGGGCTGTTTTGTGTTTGTTTTCCAGCTAAGCTTGGTGTTTTAATGTTTTTCTGCAGCAAAACTGAGTTTTCAGTTACTTTCAAGGTATAATTTAATATGTAACAGTGCATGTATACACTTACATTTGCATAAATAAATTATGCTTAAATTATTTTGTAAATGTTAGTCTGAGGTCTTTTTTTATAACTTAATTTTAAAAAGTAACAGTCTCCCAAAGGAGTGATCCTTCCAAGGCAGTGATAAAATTTCACTGTTTTTATTAAATATCGTGTAGGGGTGCTCTGAAAGAAACAGTACAATGAAGTAACTTCCTTAGGCAGGATTTTTGTTGTGTTTTTAAGTAGTTCAGATGTTTCTAAAAAGTGGTTTTGCTTCGGAGGACCCATTCAAAGGCTTTAGTCTGCCACTACCAGCAGGGTCTAGGGGTTTGTTCCCGAGTAATTTTGTGCTTGAAACTGAATGCCAGAAAGTGCATTTCCTAGTACTGCGACTAAAGTAGCCGGTGAAATTCTCCAGAGTAGCAGGCAAAGTGTGCTGGTCACTGGCTCTGTTAATATGTCAAAGAAACAAATTCCACTTGACCAATATTCTGTTCACAGACCCTTCAATTTTAGCAAGTTCATTCAAGAGTGTGTGAGCAAAATATAAACCACACAGGATTTGAACATGCATGAGCTACCATCTGTGGACAGACTACAGGGCCGTGGGCAAGGAAGTGCGATGGGTGTGTCCGCACCCTCTCACGTGCTGAAAAGGTCTGCTTTATCTGAGAGGGAGGGTTAAAATGACTCTCAGAATGCAGGAAAAGTGGACTTCAACAACTTGATTTTTCAAAATTTCTTGGGGAAATATAACCCCGGATCCCCCCCCCCCCCCCCCTAGACGATCATGCTTCCAGTACCCGCACCCGCCCAAGCAAAATCCTGCCTACAGCCCTGGACTACGTGATTATGCGTTATAATTGGGGATCCTGCTCCATATCTTGAGAGGATAAAATGTCATGCAACAACTTCCAAAATATCAGAATTAGAACCTCAACGACTCTCAATACTACTGAACAGAAACAGTACTAAAAACACAATGTTACAACAATCAGAAAATTTGCTGGTGAACAATATAATGCAATATAAACAACAATATAAAATCAAATTGATAAGAATGATTAAAAAACTTAAAATGCAAAACTATTAATACGGTAAACACCCGCGTGTAAGAACCTAGTGGTTTAAGAACCTGCTGGCAGAAATTTGCCATTTTAATACCCCAAAATATAAGAACCTGTTTAGCCAAGCAAATTTCAGCAGGTTCTTATATGTGGGTTATTTTTGCTATAATTATGTAATTCATGTTCTTTTTTTATTATACAGCTCTTGTTGAAGAGATATTTGTTTAATTATATAGATTGTTTAGTTTTGCATGAGGCTTGAAGCAATACAGTTATGAATAAATGCTGTATAATGAAGGACCAAACCCATTTTTTTTCTTCTCTTACAATCAAAAACTATGGCTCCTCCTTAGAAATTATTAAGAACCTTATTAAGAACTTACTTAGCCTAAATTACCAATAACTACCCCCAAATACAAGAACCTATTTTGCCAAACTTAGAAAATTGTAGGTTCTTATTACACGCGGGTGTTTACTGTAGCTATTTGAACTGTTTGAAGAGTATTGAAAAAACAAACAAACACGCATGACAGAAATATTGGTTTGTAAATTCTAAAACTAGACTGCGTGACTTCAATGAATGGGTAGACATAATAATTATTACAATTCCACAATGGGAGGATTTGGGAGGGTTGCAGTCTGGGGTGTTTAACCTCACAGTGTGTGTCATGAGTGTTACACAGTGGAAATTCTCGGGTTCTGATATTTCAACTTAAAATGTATCACTTTCTGGTCATATTTCTGTTTTTAAACAGTGATCAGGCATTTTTTTCTTTTGCTGCAGGAGGAAAGAGATAAAAATAATGCCTGAAAGACTGTAATAATTTATATTATCAACTACAGAAGAGTGGACAAAAAAATTAATTTGATTGCAATTTGATGATATCTGACTTGGGGTTGAATGCACAGAATCATGTAACCTGTGTACGTGTGCATCCCTGATTTTTCTTTTTATGAGGGGAGTCAGGGGCAGATCTAGGAGGAGGGTGCAGGGGGTGTGAACCCCCTGCCCACCCCTGAGTTGACCAAGTGGCTTTCTAATGCGACTGGTATTATGCAAAAAAAACTATGTGCACCAGCCCCCTCCTATGAAAAATCCTGGATCTGCCCCTAGGAGTGGATGCACGTAGCCCAAGTAAAGCCTTTTAAGCCAAACTGGCTCATAGCTAGTGCTTAACTCCGGTTACTGTAGCATGAAGCAGCTGGGATCAGTATTGCTTCTTGCCCTGGATGGGATGCCAGCCCATCACCGATTACACCCCAGCATTCTGTCAGGTTGCCCCAACAATTCACCGGTAAACATTTATACTCCTGGGTGGAGAGATCGAGGCTCTGTGAGAGTGAAGAGTCTTAGAACACAACACAATGACCCCAGCCAGCAGGGCCAGCCTGATCCAGAGTCCAGTACACTTATAACCATTAGGCCACCACACCTCCCCTGCATGTCGTCTCACTATTATCAAATTACCTCCAAATGATAGTTTTCAATAGCCACCATTGTAAACTATTCACCAAGCCAATCAAATTTTTCTCCGCCTTCAACAATCAGAGAAAAAAGCAAGAACATAGAGGGCTGCATGTGAATGCAGTTGACCACCCTTGCTCAATATTAATTTGATAACTAATTGATTTAAACCTAGGAGTAATGAATGGATGGACAGACGGATGGAGGGAGGGAGGGAGAAAGGAAGAAAGGAAAGAAGGAAGGAATAAAGTGGAGAGAAGGGTATAAGTCA
Organism: Meandrina meandrites; assembly: GCA_963693305.1. NCBI lineage: Eukaryota > Metazoa > Cnidaria > Anthozoa > Scleractinia > Meandrinidae > Meandrina > Meandrina meandrites. Next base: position 11,783,670 of record OY855906.1, read on the forward strand.
TGGGAAATGGGGTTAATTTTCAGTTAAGATCTCAGTGAAAGTCCGGCCTTTTGTTGAAAGACTTACAAAATAAAAATCTGCAGGTATCTGAGGTTAAAGTTTGGGGACCTCTGGTTAGGGTTGGGGGCGCAGATATGTCCAGGATTGAACGCTATTGAGATGCATGTTCTTTATGATAGGCATCACAAAGTGTCCTCATTAATATAAGTTCACCAAAAGAAACTTAATTCGATCTGTCAAGTATGAAGTAGTATGGAAATGTCACATAACCCAGTCAAACATGAAGTACTTGTTAACAGTACTTGCATTCAATCCCGGACATACAGTAAGTGTGTGTGTTGGGGGGAGGGGCTTATTTTTGGAATTGCTTGTGATAACCTAAAATGACTAAATAGGCCTTTGACAATTATATTAAATTTTTCATTTAGAGCCCTCAAAAATCTTAGCCAGAATAAAACAAAAGAAATTAAATTGTTTTATTGTGGGGGAGGGGAGGGAGAGAACAGGGGGCATGAACTTCCCATACCTTTTACCCCTAGTTTCTGTCCTTTTCTTAATATTAGTGGTTGCCACCTCTTGATATATTCCCTATTGCAAAATATTAGGTAATGTTGCAAAATTTTTCTCCAGGTGCCTTTATGTTCAAAATCCCATGTCTCCTTTATTGGGAGTACTCCAGACTTGTGAGTGCAAAGGATTTTTTGGGGTTTCAAATTTGTGATTTTGGGATGTTTTAGGTAAGTAAAGTTTGGCTAGACTATTTGTTTGGGTAGCTTCAAGTCTGAGGGATTCTTGGTGGCTTTAAGTTATGACCCCATTCATACCTCCCGTCACCATAAATCCGGAGTACCCCCCCCCCCCCCACCTTCACCGCGGTAAAACGTAAAAAACAAGAAAACTACTTCAAAGATAAGGTTTTCATTTTTACTGTTCAAAGTTTGATACTTAAGAAGTATTCTCCTGGTTAACTAAATTTTTTGGAACTTTACTAAAAAAGTTCTAAGCGTTTGAAAATGGCGTAATGCCGACTGTCTGCGCCATTGTCAAAGCAATTTTGATCGGGTGCAGAGCATTTTAAAAGTAAAGAATCTCGTTTGAGAGAACTGAAAATATATTTACCCTCGGCAGCTATTTCACATATCCTTACTGATGCTTCCACGTTAACGTGAATGATTTTTCTCGAAATAAGAAAACAAAAACAGCCTCAGAGGTTTGACCGCGGTGAACCTCCCACCCCACCACCTGCCCAGCCCCACTTCCCACCCTCTCTGCTTCTGCCCCTTGCAAAGGGTAATAAGAACTTTATAAACTGCATGCACAGATGGCCTTTTTTCCTGACTTAAACGTGAAGTGGGAAGGAAACAAGAGATGCATGCTAATAAGAGCTTGGTTGGCAATAGAGGATTTTTTAAATTCAAGACTGACATGTGTTGTCCACTTGCATAAATGGTCCAATGATGTTCCAGGCTTTAAGCCCAAATAAGGAAGTTAATTCTATCACCCTCCCCACAACCCTCCCACTGATGAGGGCGATGAGGGTCTGAAAAGGGGTCCCGGGGGAGGGCGGGCACTTCCTATAAATGGGCTAATGGGGATGTGCCGCTGGATGGGGTCGCATTTTCACGAATGGACTGACTATAATGGGGCTGCCTTTTCAAGCATTTTGTATAGGGTGACTAGAATGGGGTCACACTTTTCCGGGATTTTGAGAGTAAGAAAATTCTCGCAAGTTGTGATTTATCAATGGAAAGATTCGCCGAAAAAAAAATGTTACCGTATTTATTGCTGTTGTTTAATATTTGACAAATGGCTCCCATTACATTTCCAAAGGATTTATATGGTAGACGCAAAAACAGAAACTACATTGGGGTCGTGAAAATTACATTTACCCAAAAGTGACTAAGATGTGGCCTATAATTGGCCATAGAATATGACTATAATGGGGTAGGGGTTCTGAGAGGCCAGCGGCACATACCCAACAAAGATTGACTGAAGATCAAAGAACAGACCATATCTATTAAATATACAAATATTTTAATGTAATTAATTTTAAAACTCTTGTGTATATATTATTATGGACAAAAAAGATCTTAGCCATTTTTATAGGTCATGCACTGAACAGGAATAAATTATTTAACATACAAAGAACGTTTTAAAACGTTTTTCTCCATCATCTCGGAAGTGTGTCCAATAAAATATCTCTCTGAGTAGAGGAAAGCTCATCAGGAAAACGAATGTCGTATTTGACAAGCAAGTCACCTCGTCTGGAGGGAGTTTTGGGCAAGGGGAGACCTTCTCCATGAATCCGCTCTGTCGAGTCCGGACTTACTATGCGATTTAGTCGTAATTTTATTTTTCGTCCATCCAGCGTAGGAACTTTGATTTCTCCTCCAGCCAGAGCATCTCTCAAAGAAATCTTTGCAGTGTAAATCAGGTTATTGTTGGAGTCCCGTGTAAACTGAGTATGTGCTCTGTCTTTGACGATGAAGACAACATCTGCTGGGACCACTCCAGGCTTTCGATCGCCTTCCTTTGGAAACGTTATTTTTGTTCCTGCTTTCCATCCAGGTTTGACGTTCACTGTCAATATCTTCTCTTCGTTTCTGGAGAAACCACGCTCGTCTAGAACTTTCCGGGATATTTTCATTTTTTTCGTGGCACCACTCATGAGCTCGTCGAAGCTCACGAAAAGGTCTTTCTCGATTGGGGGATCCTGAACTTTTTGCTTCTTGGATTGTGGCGGCATGCCATCGTAATCGAACATGAAGTTTCCCATTCCGTTTGGTCTCGGGCTTGGCTTTCTACTTCTGCTGTCACTGAAGAAACTAAATCCCCCAAGACCGCCAATTATGTCCGCAAATTCGTCGTCGTCACCAAAAGCTCGAGCAAACGTGTCGCGAGCATTTCCACTCGTAAACACAAATGTTCTGAAGCCAGGTCCGCCACCAAAATTCATGTTTGTGCCGTCTGCTCCACTCGGCGGAACACCATGTAGTCCTTCTTCGCCGTACTTGTCGAAGATTTCTCTCTTTTCTTTGTCGCTGAGGACATCGTAAGCTTCGGAAATTTCTTTGAATTTCTCCTCTGCTCCGGCGCTTTTGTTCTTGTCCGGGTGCCATTTTAAGGCAAGCTTTCGGTAGGCCTTCTTAATCTCGTCGTCTTTTGCTGTTTTAGGGACGCCAAGGATCTTGTAGTAGTCTTTTCCCATAGCTTCGCTTAGAACTCAGCACTGTTCTATCTTAAAACTTCAATGAACTAAACTATCGACGAGAAGCGGTTATATATAAGTACACGGCAGGTGTCGGGAATGCTCTGGAAAAGTGTTCAAAACAAAGCGTTTTGGGGAGGGGAGGGTACTTTATGTCCGATAACTCTGCGCTCTTTTTCACCAAAAAAATAAAATCTCCACCCTAAATGCACTTTTTCTTGTTCCCTGCATACTCGTAATAAAATCAGTAGCACTATTTACGAATAATCTGCCCGTTTATAGCAAAACAACTTTAAGAACAAACGAACCTCTCTATTCTCCCCTGAGGAAAGTCAAGAAATTTCGGGGGTTTTCCCGAAGGTTCCAAACGTTTCTGGAAAAGTTCATTCAAAAATAGAAAATGACCGTTTTCTAGAGTTTTCTTGACGTTTCCAGAAATACTCGATTCGCTATAAAAGAAAGTGCTTCGTCGTAGTGTCAGATAAAACGTTCACTGACGAACAAGAAGCAGGATCAAGTAAGAAGAGTGAGCTGTTGAACATGTGGTGTGACATTTTCGGAGATCCTTGTGCAAGTAGTTTTCTACGCGTTCGCCGAGGGACTGGAAATCCTTCTGTCGGTTTTGGTGGGTTTTACGGAGAAAAGCCTCGTTCCTTTTGGGAAGATCCCATTTATTTTCCATCTGACAAGCCAAGAAGAGTTTCCAACCGGAAAAAAGCACGGCGGATAGAAGATCGAGAATCAGACGATAATAAAAGTATCACCTCGCGACCCAAAGACAGGGAAAACCCCTCGACAAAACGGGACGACAAGAAACTGAAAGAAGACGAAAAACAAACATGTCCGTCACCGCCAAAGTTATCACAAGCCGCGATGGATGTCCCCATTCCTATAGAGATTCTGCCGAGTGGAGAAAATGTTTCGAGCGAAACCATCGAGGAGACTTCAAAAGTGGCGCCTTGCAAAGGAAGCCGAAGAAATGAAATTTGTGAGCAGCAGCTGACTGTGGAAACAGCGTGTACTGATGAAGGTGCCTCACAAATGAATCCAACAGCCACTTATGCTGAAACTGAAGAAGAAAGTTCACAGGTGGTTCATGACACACAACGCGAAACGTCCGAAACGCAACCTGCCGAAGAGCAGAAACTGAACGCTATCGAGACCGAATTAACAAAAGCCAAGGAACTGATCCCTCGAGTTGAAGCTTTCGAAGGTTCAAGGGAAGATAAAGAATACTTGTATTTGGAAGAACATTTAACTCGTTGTATTCTTAGTTTAGATTTAATCGAAACGAGTGGACAAGAAAAAGTAAAATCTGCTAGTAGAGCTGCCGTGAAAGAGATATTATCCATTGTAAACGATTTAGAAGCTAGAGTCCACGAGTAATTTTTTTTTAAAAAAAACGTTCTTTAAATTTCGTTATTATTATAATTATTGTCAGTTTTATAATAGCAAACTTGATCAAGGTTGTACAGAAGTTTTTCTTGATCGTATGAATTAAATATATTTTATCAGACTATTTAACAAAATAATTTTATGACTAATTTTCAGGGGCCTGGGAAACGATAAAAATCCTCGAGCCGGTCTTGAGTGGTTGTGAGTTGCAAACCAGAATTTGAAGTTTTGAAAAACATAATTTATGCAACAATAAAAATAGTCACGCAACGTCATTTGCCTTGTCACTCCTAATCTTCGACGACAAAACACAGTTGTTTCATTAGACGATTGTATCGCGCTTGGAGTGAAATAAGAACGGCGAAAGCAGTGAGGGAGTTTCAACCGATTTTTCAGTTTCTGAACTAAAAAAAGTGGATTTTCAGGTTTCAGCTGTGAAATCTCAGTGGAAGGCAGTAGTGGCCTTGTTATTTAATATCAGCTTTATTGTTTTAAAATATCCTGTTGCCTTTTCTTGGAATAAATCCCGAATACTGATCAGGTTTGGTCCCGCGCTGATTTCCTTGAAAAGTTCGCTACTTTTCCAAGAAACGAGTTAGCGTGACATCGCGTGTTAAATGCCTGCATCACGCACGTGCCGACCTCAAAGCAGAATTCCTGTCCGGAAATTGAAACTTGTAAAATCTATAAACACTGATGATATTCTTTGTCCCCTGTGACTTCACCGTGATCCAATACTTTCTGTCGCTAAAACAGGACTGAAAGGCAACAGAGCCCGACATTAGATCAGTCTTTAAAATTATTGCATGTATACCGTGACTGTCGCAAAGTTTTGTGTTTCTCGCAGTGTGTGTTGATTAACAAGAAATTCAAAGACAGTGGTGTTGTGTTTTTAAAAAAAGAGGAACTAAAATATTAACTTCCTTTGAGGCTTAATTATCAATATTGAAAAACTACTGCAGTTGAATAAATCATCTATAAAGCTATCCAAGCATAGTCAAGTGAACCGTATTTGGCCTTTTGTTTTGCATGAAAGAAAAGGTATCCTTATACGGTTAAGGTTTTTGAAAAAAAATTCTCGAACAGGAAACTGTACTAAACGACTTCCTGCCCTCAAAAACAAATCGCGCGCGCAGATAACGTCTGAACGCATACATAAATCTCTCTGTACCGATATGCTATCACAAGCCAACATCCGCTTTTTCAGTTCGCATAAAACACACTTCTTTCGTTGTGGTTAAAAAGGAAAATCTATCGTTTTCCAAACAACGGGAAATCGTTTGCGAATTTTTTTTTTTTTTTTTTGGTGCGAGTTTTTCAATCTCGTTAGTGAACTCGGCCCACTTACTGTAATTAGCTGATTTCTTTTATTCACCAAGAACCGCGATTTAATATAACTGGACGTGGGTTTTATTTTTTACAAATATTTCGGTGTAAAATAAAACCAGTGGCAATCACAAAATATTTAATTTATGTTACCTTGGGTAGAAAACAACCTGTTCGTGTTTGATTTTTCATTTTTTTTTTTTTTTTTTTACTGCCTGTAAACTCTTGCGATATTTCTGGCTAGCTGGCTTCAGCAAATTTTCACTCACTTATATTCCCACAGCAATTTCTATTTTTATTGATTTGCTGTATTTTCAATTCGCACAAATGATATTTTTCGTGATTTTTACATCTCTTGCAAAGTGCCTTACGTGGATTATTATGCAAATTTACATTTTCAATAAACCTCTCTTCTTCCGCGCCCTGCTCCATTTTGTACTTACAATATGCGGAGCAATTTCTAATCGGCTGAACTTTCCAGTATTTGGAACAATAACCGAAAAATAATGTCTTTGTGGTACGTAACAACCTCTAGTTACTGTGTTTATAATGTTCCTTCTGCTTTCCAATTTCCTCTGGTCAGCTATGATGACGAAACTATGTTAGGATTGAGGAAGTCTTAAGCATAATTGTTGACAGACTCCACTAATATTATATATGTAAAATATTTCACACGTATCAACACAAAATCGACTATCGCTAGCAAGAATCGGTCGTATCAGGGGTATCTCGCGTCAAAACTCCTCTGCGGTGAAGTTCCCGTTTTCGTCTCGAGTCTTGTTGTTGTATGCCAGAGTCTACAATGGGATAAACGACTTGCAAATGAGGCGCCGGCACTGGTAACGCAACACGCGCTTGATCGCTAACATTTCCAGGAAAGTTTGGCAATCCTGCTTGCGAATAAGTCGGTAGATTAAGCAGTCTTTCGTCGTTTCTCTCTCGCCTCAGTGCCATTTCTTTTCCCTTCCTCTCTCGCTCAAATGCGTTCTTATATAAGTCCACTTCGCGCGTGAGTGTCGATATGAGTTCTTGGCAATCAGTGATTTGATCAGTTAAAGCGGAAACTTTACTCTCCGCTTTTTCCTTATCTCTCCTCTCTTTCTGGAAGTCATTTTCGTAAATATTTAGCTGCTCGACGTATAGTTCCAAGTCTGAGCAAGAATCGTCCTTTCCAAGCGCTTCCGCTAGCCGTAAAATCTCCGACTCTAACACTGTTTTGTGATCCTCTAGCGAAATTATTTGAGCGCGAGATTCGCGCAAACTATTTTCAAGAGCTTCGATTTTCGCTGCTAGGTCTTCCGCTCTGCTTTCTTCGCTCGCACTAACGAGGGAATTAGCATTAGAGCTAGCGGCCGATTCGTTCCCTGCTGTCTCGGTTTCCCGTAGTCTCCTTTTCAAATCATAACATTCTTCTTTCAACTTCCTTGACAACTTGCGCTCGTTCTCTAGCTCCGCATTTAGTCGCCGTTTATCCTTGAGAAGCGACAGTACATATGCGTTTGTCCTCTCTAATTCCCGTTCGACACCGTTTCCTTTCGCATCTCTGTAGTGTTCCATTGAAGTTGTATGTCTTTCCTTAATTTTCTTTACGACCTCATCATCCTCGCTGCGCGCTCGCCTTGGCTCGCTATATCCTGACAGTTCCTCGCATAATGATGACTTTTATACTACACTGCGGAAGTTATAGCAATTACAACACAAGTCACGTGACCATTGCGGATGACCAACAGAACGGCGAGCGGGTGAAATAAATTTTCTGAGAAGTCGGGCTTTCCAAAATGTTATCATATGTATTCCCTACTCAGTTTTCAAATTTCTCTTTCCTAAAGCAGAGCTGGTATAAATTTCGCTGGCCTTTAGCAATCAATAACCGCAGCTGCGGTCACGCTAAGCTGCTCTGAAAATCGTGAAAGCTACCACTGAAGCAACGGGAAGACCTGACAAAGACTTCCTGTGCTGGATGATTGGAAAATTCATTTTAATATTGAGCGAAAATCCAAAATATCACCTCAGAAACGGATTAAGTAAGAAGAAATGTCTGGAAAAAGGCTCTATGTATTTGTTAATAAATTAAAAAACTGGTAAAATATATTTTCTTAACGCCCACAGTTCATGGTGGTTTTAAATTTTGCCAGGACACCTTAAATTAACGTTCAATTCGCATTGAAGGACGTGGGGGCCTTTAAATGAAACTAAGAAGAAAACCTATTTAATGGGCAAAACGAAATAACTGTAATAGTATTAATTTAAGAGCCTGGGTGCTCAGCGCTTCAGTGTAGTACTGAATTTCTAAAAATAAAATGCCATTTCTTCGGGAATTTTTTTTCCTTTTTTGAAATCCCGTAAATGATTACACAATAATTGCAGACAAATAATTGTCCAGAATTTGTTAAACCTTCCCTTGTCGCTGTGTATATTTTAAACTCTTTCTTAATCAGTACAGCTGGCGGAATAAGGAACTTGTAGCTAAAGGAATATGGAACACACAGCCAACAGCGGTGATAGGGAAGTTGGAAATGAGAGATTGCACGAAAGTTAGCGTGGGTAGGTAGGTCATCGACAAAAGCGGTTTTGGTTTTTACCTTCAGCGACCTTCGTTTTCAAATCCATATTATACATATTGAAACCAAAAATTCTATTTGTTTGCGATGAGGTGGATTCGAACAAATTTCAGCCGAAATTTAAATTTGTTTCCATATGCAAGCTGGTATTGTGTATTTTATGACGTGACGTAGTCGATCGTACAGTAGTCACGTTTCGCGGATTTCCCCACCATCCAAACTACATTTTCAGTTTGAAACGTACATCCGTTAAACAAGCGTAGGCAGCGTGTTTTGCAAAAGATGTAACGTTTCAGTACATCACAGTTTCTAAGAGGACGAACAAGCCGCAAATATGTACTGTACCGTATATAATTCCAGAGACCGGAAACGGCTCCAAAAATAATAAAAACTTCTGTTGCCCAGTGTAAGGGATATGCGAACGAGGCGTGCGAGGTCAGACCGGCATTAAAATAAGAATTCATATTTCTGGCGCAATAGCACTGGCAAATGCTCTGGTCTTGATCCACTTACCATATATAGCTAAAAACGGTGAAATATTATTTTCCTTGATTGAAAATATATATGGCAAATATTGGAAAATATTGGAAGAAATCTGCGCATTTTCTGGAGCCTGAATAGCTAATGTGGCTTCGATCTGCACTCAGGACCTAGCGTTCATTTTGTTTTCTTTTATTTTTTTTAAGTAAAATAGAGGATGATGAATTTATAGTAACAATTATTTATCAATTATTATTATTGTGCAAAGAGTCTTCCCCCAGGACTGATTGCCGGAATAAACACGTTGTTGTTTAGATGTCAACAGATTTCACAGTGCGCAAGACCAGAACACGATTTTGGATGCATATGAAAAGAGAAGGATTTGGGAGCGAATAACTCGGTGGGAAATGTTTCTGCACAAAGCTGTTGCAATTCTTAACGGGTTTTCATGGACTTTGGACCGGATTTAGCAGTGCTTGTTTTTATCGAATTTAATTTAACGCTTCTGCTGAGACGAGGTCACTGACACAGAATTAAACAAAGCAAAAAAAAAATAAAACATTTGAATAAAAATTCATGCTTTTGGCGCAAATATGATGGCAGTCACAAGTGCTCTGTCTTAAATCCATTCACTATATATGTAGCTAGAAGCGATAAAAATATTCTCTGATTTTAATGAATATAAATCCAATAACGGTATTTGTAAGAAATTTGGATGTTTGACTTTGAAGCTTTTTAGGCTAAATATGGCTTCTATAGCTAGCGTCTATTTCATTTTCAAATAAACGTTAAGACTCTTAAATTAAAGAGAATTGATGACTTGCAGCAGCAATTGTAATTGATTATTATTTTCGCAATAACATATGTGAACCCTCCCCCAGCGCCACCCCCACCCCTCCCCCGCTACCAGGGGTGACGCTGACAAACAAGTTGTTGCACGTTGTCCAGGTGAATGTCGGCCAATTTTGCAGTGCGGAAGAGCAGATCATGCTTTTTAGTTAAAAATAACTAGGTATGTATATAAAAGGAAAGACTTAAAAGAGGGGCAACACGGTGCAAGTTTTGTTAAGCTTCAAAGCTTTAAGTTTTTGTTAAGGAAGTGGTTTGAACCTTGAACCGGATTTAGCTGAGGTGCGTCCTGTTAAGTCAAACTAGATGGCATTTTAATCTCAGCACAGGTGTTTATAAATGGCTTGGCAAGTGACATAAAAAAAGGTAACAAGAAGTAACGAAGAAAATAGTGAACGCTTAGTTCATTCCTTATCAGTATTCAACAAGATATTTAGATTAGGCTCTCGGATACAAATACTTGAATAAAACAATGGCTAATTAACATCAGTGGTAGTGGTTCTGCAATACACAAGTCCCATTATTTTGCGTCAAAACATTTTGAGACAATTCTCATATCATAGCATTTGACCTTTCTAAGTATGGCACATTAACTGGAGTAAAAACACAACACGAGCCCAATATTCTCATGTATATATTGGAACTTGAATATTGAACTAGTACGTTGGTCACGATTTAATAATCAATTGCCTGTGATGCGTCGTTTTTTTCATATTTCGTTCCATTTGAGCGCCATTATAATTTTCTATAATTTTTATACAAAGTCAAGGATTTATTTCGATTTATGCTATCAGATAACACAATTCTTTTCCAGCCCAGTCAAGTTATATAATAAGCCCCCTTGATTGGTTACCGTTTACTTCCTTATGGGATAATAATTTTATCGTGAGAGGATCTTATGTAAACCATTATTTTTTTGTGACTCACAGCGAACAGCTCATTGCAAAAGCGTTCAAGCTTCCTTGATCGGTCCGTTCAGCCGTCATTCCTTCAATTCCAGAACGTACCCTGGCAATGGTAAGGCTTAAAGGGGCAGTATCACGAGACAGCTTCCAAGTTTTTGTGTAAACTATCCAAGAATGATAAAGGTGCACTCACTGATCAACAAAATAACCTTAAAACGACAAAAAGGAATAAACTCACTCTGTGAACAAACCATAATCAATACTTTTTTTTAGCAATTTCCCTCCCAGTAACACTGTGAAAGTTGAAAACATCGGCCCGATGTTTCATTGGATTTTCAAATAGCACTAAATCTTGGTGAGACTGCCCCTTTAAAATACCGCGAAACGAAGCCTGCAAATACAGCCGCCGCTCAACGCTCCCGGCCGGCTGTATTCGCAGGCTACACGAAAAAGCACATTGAATACAACTTGGAACAAAAATAAATTCAATCGGTATGTTGGTATGAGTTTTCTTCCGTTCAACTTCCCACGTAGTACAAGCTGGCACAGCAGCCCCACTCCACCCCACCCGCCCCGCGAGGAATTACCTGTTCAGAGACATTGAGAAATCAACACGCGAGATTCAATTTACACTGTCAAGCAAAAGTGTAATGAGAGAAAATCGCAGAAAACAAGCTGCCCAGGAAATTAATTTATATTGCGGACGAACGTACTCGAAACAATAAATCATGTCTAGTTTCAGCTTTGATTTCGTGTAGTTTTGGGTGGAGTTATTTAATTTGAAAAATCACAAGTTGATTATGGTCCAAGCACTTTTTTAGGAATGACTTGACCTTACGCCCACTCACTGTAGTGCTGGTTCCTGTGCGAGCGAACTGCATTGATCTTCCCTTTCAGGTCAGCTGTGCATTGTGAAATCTTTACTTCTGTAAAGTTGTAAAAACGTTGCGTCATGTTATGTCACTGAGACCAGACGCGTGGGTAGGCAAGTACTTACGCCTGGCTTTGTCTGACTACATCTCACAATGTAGTTGTCTCTATATGTAGCAGGATTCAGATCAGAAGCCTAGCCGTCATCCGCCCACCCACAGTCTTCTGGAAACTGCAAAATCGACGGGAAACTGTCTGAAACTCGTGTGAATTTCTTCCGTCTGTAGGGTTAGGTTCGACTTCCGTCTGGGCCTCTTTTGGACCATTCTGTATGTCTTGGGAAAGATCTAGATGCCCTTCGGAACAATTTAACAAATACTAGCGGAAGGGCGCCGGGGCTACTTAGAGTATTAAGCAAAACTTAAGCTTCGCTTTTTCGCTCCCACTCTGAACGAAATAGCACATTACGAAACGATTGCAATTTTTGATTTGCAGCCATGTTTCACTTACGAAGAAATTTAATTAGCTTCCACTGATTGCTCACAGGCGCCCGTCAACAAGTCTTTATCCCTGTATAAACAAAACACCCACTCGATTGCACAACAGGTCAACAGCAATTTTCACTTCTAGGTTCTGAATAAATATTTATTTGCTAGGCAATTTTCCTCGGAAACCTACATATAATTTACCTAAAATCTTACGAGGCGCTAACACGCGATCAGGCGAATTTTTTCTCGCGAGATTATAACAGCGTTCCGCCTGATCTTTTTATTTATCGTTTCGCACACATAATTTTAATTTTATGAATGAAGTTAAAATTACAACATTTACTAGCACACAAAAACTCCACTACTTATCAACTGAAGTCTGTTGCACGTAACTGACGTAACTTGAGGACTTGAAAATTAATTTAAAATCTACCATCGGTTCATCTCACCATCTCAGTTCGTACCTTGTTCTACAGGCTACATATACCCATTTCTTTACATGTAACAAATAAAGTAGAAAGACTTACAATCACTATGGCTATTTACAGAAGCTTTAAGCTTCTGCCATTGTTTGTATACCTGAAGTTATTTTAGCACCTCTGAAAATATAATTGCCTGCTTAAATTTAATATCAATTTTATCTCCACACCCACCCCTTCTACAATATTATTTTTAAAATTAGAAAACTACATTTTTCATTCGTAATGATTGAGGACAATTGTACTGAGGGGAGGAGTGGGTGGGATCAATGGGATACGAAGATAAGGATGGGGAAATTTGACGCTGGCGAGGTAATTGAATCGCTTTTCATTTAGATTTCTACTTTAGTTACTTTCATTTCTAGTTTTGGAGCTTTTCCTCACAATCCGCGATGGGGAAAGCGGTTACTAAGCTTTACGGCATGCATAACCACGTGCCGCTGATTGGAATAAATTTCTGCTAAAAAAATAGAGCTCACACTGTTACTGGCGAGAGCCTTATTATCAGTGATATTCTATTACATTGAAGTGATAAAAGAAAAGATCTTCGCAATTTCGTTCTCAACTAAAGAGCACTTACTAAAATGCAATTCCGCTTAACAGCGTTGAAAAACATCACACCGATGTTTGCTACTCTTCCCTGCAGACCGGACACCCAAGACTGTTTTCTTTCTAAGCGCTCTAAAGGCCTTGAATCTATATTATTTTTCACAGACACACAGCTGATTAAAGACTGCTTTGGAGGAAGGAGAAAATTTCGTCCTATTTAATTATGTCAAGAAAATTGATCAGTGGCTAGTTCTTTTCAAAAGTAGTTTCTTTAGCCAATCGTGTTAGCCTACAATTGCATCAAGTTGAGTATTTCCTCCCCCGGATTACACATGCTTTACAACAACGAAGTTTACATGAAATCACTAAACGATCACTCCTCTACAACCAAGTACATATGAAATAATTTTTGCTTAGTTTGAGCTTTGAAGGTCAAAAATTAGACTTCCCAAACGTTCAACTGAGTTCAAAAACTTGTTCCAATTCTTCTTTCAGGCAGTGGGGATAATTTTAATTCAAATTACACATCAATGCCCTGAAGCCCTCTGTTGTTTTTCTTCAATTTCCACGATTAATCTTTTCATCCACACGCAACTCAACGTACCAGCAAATATATACATTTTCACTGGTGCACAGCTTCTAAAAACATAGATACAGCCTAGAAAACCGATTGGGAATTGGGCTGGAAAATACAGCCAAAAGATTGGATATTTCTTGGTGTTACAGAATTAATTGTTGATTAGCAATTGTGTTCTGGTGTGGGAAATGTTAATTCTCTTTTGAACCTTGATTTACCTTATTATGATCACAACGTCATGACATTTTTCAGCCACTTATTATTCTTTTGTGTTCATACTAATCTACTCGAAGCCTCGTCAGCATGTACAGAGTACAAAATAATTTGATACCAAATAGTCTGTATCCGTATTCTCGGTATTGGACTGGAACTAGCATGCAATGGAGGCCAATGCGGGGGAATGCCATTATAAAGACCTTCATGTGATTTGCATTTGAAAAGACTCCCCGCATAAGCCTCCATTGCAAGCTTGTTCCAGTCCAATACCGAAAATACGAATATGCCCTATTGAGGTCTGGTGGGCAATACATAAACATAAAAGAATAATAAACACTGTGAAAAAGTACTGCCAGCCATATGAAACTACTTAGTGTATCTTAGGTGTCTAATTTATGGATAACGATAAACGTTTTGTAAAATATCTTAATTTACAGTACAAAACTCTACAGGAAGATTCTCTTTTATCCACTTTAATTCCAGGCTGGTTTTCTGCATCAGTTTTCCTCTTCACTGCTGCTGAAGTTTGATTTTTCTCTCTGAGAACTGAAAACAAAAGATGAAATGTTAAAATATAACAATGCCTTTCCATTATCATTTTAAATTATTTTTATTATTGAAATAAAATTACTCACTTGTAAATCATGGTGTCCTCATCTTCAGATTCATTCAACATTGAAAATGTCGACTGATCTCGGAAATATGATTCTGCAATGCAAGAAATGAACAGTTCAGTACGGGATGCACATACACAGTGTCCGAGACACACGACTGGATGTTCACTGTTAGATGATGTTACAAAGTAATAAATGCTAAAAATGTTTTAAGGTTCAGTGTTGCATAATAAAGACCAAGAGCACAGAAAATTAATATATGCGGTAACTGTTTTTAATATTTTTTTTTTTAGATACAGTCAATTTATTCTCTTTAAGATGCACACCATCAGGACCGGCTCCAACTGTCCATCTTAGAGAGGTGTCTGTCTTAGAAAGGTGTCTGTGGCAGGGATGGGACCAATTCCAGGTGTCTGTCTAGTAGAGGTATCTGCATTAATTAAAGAGGTGTCTGTCCTGTAGAGGTGTCTGTGTTATAGAGCTGTTTGTCTTGTAGAGGTGTCTGTCGTATACAGGGTGTCCGTTAAGAGAGAACTAGAGTTGACTGTATACAATAGACGGATACAACAAGTGAAATAAACATGGTCTTGTGGAACACGCAGCTACATTTGTCTTAGCAGCTGGTGAAAATCCACCAATTGGTGCCTTCTACAGAAAGCCTAGAAGATGTAAAAAAAAATGAAATAAAATACACCTAATTGAAGAAACGTTGAACCTGGACAGCATAAACCATGAAAGATGCAACCTAAATGTTAACTGGCAAATCAGAAAAAAAAAATTGTCGTCTGTGACAAAATGAACATAACAATAAAACAGGTTGCATAAATCATGCTCTTACGGCTCCCACAGAAAGGAAATATCGTGATTATCAATAACAGGAATATTACAAAGCTAACCAATGCTGTCTACCCAGAATCCCATTCGGTCTTATCATTCGTAGTTTATGCTTTTCACAGGATCAACGTTTCTTCAGTTGAGTATATACAAGTACATGATCTCTTACCATAGAGAGCGTTCTTGGATGGTGAATACACAAATGCCATGGTGTACAAGTAAAAGTTGAGCAATCCAAAAAATGTCAGGAATTCTGCAGGTGATCAGTGTTAAAGAAAGATACCAGAAAATACGGTACTGGAAGCAGTAATGGTTTCTTGAAGAACACATTTCCCAAAGCTCAATGCACTTCACAATAATTAAAGTCGAGGGGTGAGACCGGTCGTCAGCATATGAGGTGCCTTTGGCAGCCACTATCTGTCCAATATATCATGGTCTCACCCCACCGCCCAACCCATGGATACATGTAAGTAGGACAGACCACAACACCAGGGTCTATGTCCTCTATTCTTTGCAAAAAGTGATGTGTGTGTTTTAATGTCCCCTGCCAATTGAACCTAAAACTCCTATCCAAAGCAAAACACATAACTTGGTTTCAGTTAAGGGTGATTTCTTTCCTTTCTCTGTCTTACTTAACAACCATAGGATTTGCTAAGCTAGGAGGGACACCACACCTTTTCGATAACATCACATGTTAAAGCATAAAGGATATAGTTATCGTAGTGTGTTTCAAGTTCTGCAACAAAATTGTCTTGTAGCACTCCTGTTCCAAATCGAAGGCCTGTGATCACCAAACTAAAATTTTAAGAGCAAAATTAGTATTATTTTATTAAATCAGTAGTACACAACAAAATCCCTCTCTATTTCCCACATAGGGAAAAGAAACTGATGGTGATAAAACATTGGTTAAATTATTCCCCTTATCTATCAGAAACTTGAGAAGAACAGCAGCCTACCATTTGATGCACTTATAATCATTACACAACATTCAGTTGTCTATTCATGAGCAGAGCATCTATCCTAACTTGCAAGATTGACAGAAGTTTAATCCTTATAAAATTATTTTTTTGTATTGGCATAAACTGGCATATTTAAGTATACTGGGATGTGGTGTAAGTGGCCATGACCCAGTTAACATGAGCTGCAGTAATGGAATAATTTCAGTATTGCATGCAAGGTGTAAGTGAAGA
Organism: Meandrina meandrites; assembly: GCA_963693305.1. Classification (NCBI taxonomy): domain Eukaryota; kingdom Metazoa; phylum Cnidaria; class Anthozoa; order Scleractinia; family Meandrinidae; genus Meandrina; species Meandrina meandrites. Next base: position 11,800,211 of record OY855906.1, read on the forward strand.
ATAGCTCCCAGAATAACCTGTCAGCTGACATGTTACCGACAGTCTACCAGCAGGTCACCAATATGGTGAAATGTTTGCTGAACATTATTGTGGTTGGGGAAATGCATTGAAGTGATGTTTCACTAACCAAAGTATCCTTCCTGACTTAATTTTGGATCCAAGTTTTATTTGCTAAAAACTTTGAATATGCATTTGTTTACGATAAATTCTACCACCAGCTTACCCACAGGATACGAAACCAACTGTTGGCCCACAGTCGGTCAACAAGTTAATGTTCATGTGTGCAAATTCTGTCGCTCAGCAGCTGGCCATCTGTCGGCTGACTGTTGGCCATGTATCTACCAACAGGCGGCCGACAGGTTATTTTGGGAGCTGTTCTTCATTTACACCGCATGCAAAACAAGTACATACCTTATGGTTAAGACAATCAGCATGAGTCCAGTGAGAAACTTGAGACGTACATCTGTAACAATAACAGGGGGAAATAGAAGTATAAAGTTAATACTTTAATAATTAAACACCAAGAAGAGCACTTATTACCAAAACAAAGGGAGTCCTGACAATAATATTCAGGCAGGGATTTCGTTTTGTTTTTCTTTCTTTCTTTCTTTTTCTTTACAATGAGACATGACCTGACAGACATGCTGGAGGTGGAATGGACCAGCACCCCACACAGAGGGAATAGCAGCTTTATGCTACAGATACTGGAGTTGCTTGTTAATATTTCAAGGTAAAAGTGCAAGAAAACTGAACAGCAATTGAAAAGCTTTACACATGTATCTACATGTGCCAAATGATCTTACCGAAGTAAGGCATTGCTCTGAGCTCACTGTATGCCCTGAACAACAGGTATACCAAGTACACCAAGTAAATAGCACCGATTGTGAAGAACAGCACCTTCAAGCCCTGCAAAAACAACAAGAAGGTCCCAAGATTAACATCTACATGTAAATTCCTGTTACTGTTTTGAAAACAATTTTATTTACTTAAAGACCCTATGAGATTCTTTTGTCCTCACTTTTGAGTTGATAACTCAGAAGAATTTTCAATCTAGAATGAAGTTAGTGAGGCTAATTTAAATGCATACAAAAGAATTTTAAATTGGCAACCATTTTTGCATAGGGTCTATAGTTTGCTGTTTCATTATTCCTTCATCTTCGCCATCCTCATTCCTTTCAATTATAATACATGTACTTCTGTTGTTCTGCCATAAATTCAGCTTGAAAGCAATTCTATAGATCACAATAAAAACATTTTTGGCTTTCCTGACATGACAACATCATACTTTAGTTATTATCTTACCAAGAAATGGCCAATATCTATCTTGTACTGGTATGTTGGATCTTGCAACTCATTGTATCTGTAAAATAAGGTATATTTAGTACCATCTCACCTGCCTTGATTCACACCTTTTCATTCTTTAAACATAGGGATAAAGTGTTCTTTAACAGTTAAAACTGTACAGACATATTGGAGGGGGGCATAAGGGGAGTTCAAAAACTGCAAAACCAGGCAGAAATGCGCCCAAAAAACACAAACCGCATCGATATTTACTGCAAATACCAAAAACACAGTTACAAATGAGAGCCACATAGAAAATCACAATCAAAATGTAACGTGGTTATGTATTCACATAACAGTTCTCATTGTTTAACAAAGCATTTTCACACTATAACATTTGAACAGTGCTGCAGTCCTATTTTACTACATTTATCACTGACCATATAGCTTAATTATTAATCATGTACTTTGACAATTTATATCACCGCAGAAATAGTTCTTACCGATTACCGTGACCTAAAACTTGTAAAAAACCACAAACCCCAAAGTGTTGTAAAACCGCAATACCACAGGTTAAAAATAAAATTACCGCAAAACCGCACAAAAAAATAACACAAAACCACATCACTGCAAACCCTTATGCCCCCCCTCTTATTGGACATGAAGCAGTTGATGGATCATTTCAATTTAAAGCTGACAACTTACTGCTGCCATGACGACAAGGTAAATGCCGCAACCCACAGAATGCCAACAATGAGAACCTTTGGAAGATAGAAACTTAATCTTCTTTCACTCTGTTGAATAAAAACCAACCAAATCAAATTTATTATAACATAAATGCAAATGATCACATAGAAATATATATCCCACATTATTACCGGCCACTCATGTCATGGTGGCCATATATATTCATGAAGCCCTCATTGTCTGTTGTCCGTACAAAACATATATATAAACAATAGCCTCCATTTGGCGCAAAAATATGCACGGATATTTGTCCGCGGACATTATTTGTTCCAAGAAGCGAACAGTTTTCCGAGAGCGAAGCTCGAGGAAAACTGTTCGCTTCGAGGAACAAATAATGTCCAAGGACAAACATCCGTGCATATTTTTGTGCCAAATGGAGGCTATTGAATGTGTTTATTATCCTTCAAATATTTTTTTAGAAGGCCGCATTTTGGGAGACCTTTTCTCAAAGCTTTTAAACGTCAAAGAAAATCTGTCAGCGCTCAAAATATTAGTCTGCTCAAAGTGTTCAGTTTCATTCATTTTAACAATTTACTCAGGATAAAAGCTAAACGTGCGAACATAAGTCGCAGAGTTTCAAAACTGGGGAATATCACTTGGGAATATCATCTGATATTCCCCAGTTTTGGCCGCATCACGTGATGTGTTTAGACCAATCGCACGCTCGCAAAATGTTTAATGGATTATAATCTGCAATATACGTCTATGTATAGCAGACCACTAGTCAGTTGAAAGTTGGTCTAAAGTCTTACAAAGTGCCGCATAACCACAAATTTTCTGGTTGTAAAATGTGCTTTGCTGACAATTTGTTGAATAGTATAAAATTATGCTGCTCAACCTTGTGACATTATGATATCAGATTTTAGTCCCATCACCATATGGCCTTGTCTGCTAAGTTTCAGGCAATATTTCTTGTGATCTTGCAAGTCATATGCAAACAAGGTTAACTTGTCAAACAGGATGTTTATCATGCTGGCTACCTTTGTTTCACAAAAATCTTTACTACACTTTCACTATGTAATTACCAAAAATATCACCATTTAAAAACTCCCAGTAAAGGTAAATACTGACGTCTAAGTGACGCTACATGGTACGTCAACAAAAGTTTTATTTGTTGAAAGTTTAACAATTTCTTAGCAAACTATTGACAGCAAAGTTAAAAAGGCACACAGTTCTTGAAACACTTGTTGAAAGGATGCTGTCAAACCAGTAAATGCTTGCTGACAAATGAAGTTTTGAATGTTTTTGAAATGGCATCCTTTTTTCCTGAAATGTCTGGTGACAATATATTAATCGCAGACAAAACTATCATATTTTCCACAAACCTGTCTGATGCCATGGAAGGCACAAAGCCAAAACAGCAGCAGTGCACAGAGGAATGATGCCTGGAACACTGAATCAAACATGCTTGGCACCCAACTGTTCACCAGGAAGTTCAGTGGAAACAGTGGGTCTGAAACACAAACAATAACAATATCATTACACCATGGAACAATTATGCTTTCTAATTGGGAGAGACTGAACATTTTGGAGGTTTGAGAATTACTGAGATTTGATGCCCTCTTGTTGTGTATAAACAGGGTTTGTTTATTTTTGAGCTTTTGAAATTTTGAAATTCAAGTTTTCCATGACCTCAATTTGACCATTTTCTTGGAAAACGACTTTCATTTTGGGTATTTTGGGCACAATTTTGTTCGCAAACAAACCTAATTTATTTTGTTCCTCTTTTTAATAGACATCATTTTACATGACTTTCCATGGCCAGCACTTAAATTCCATGACTTTCCAGGCCTGGAAAATGACAAGTTGGCTTGAGCGAGTTGAAAGAGGTTTGAGAACGCAGGATTTTTCTGTACATGCAAACGTTATTACTTACCATTATACAGCAATAACAGGGGAAGAAGAAGTGACATCCACCTGTGGCAAGAAATATCAATGTTTATTGAATCCATTTACTTTCTTTCAATAGGCCAATGGCATCTTTCAATCAGCACATTGTATCAGGCTTTCCAAAGTTGACGTCAACTGCTGATATCTTATTAAAAAAACTTTTTGTGCATCAAAATAAATAAATATTATTTTATTGCTACTAACTCTGAAAATAATTACCTAACATAACTGCATTATATGCACTGTTGATGGTTGGATTTGACATTTTCTGGAACATGCTGACTATCAGCAGAACCACTCCTTTTAAATAACAAATTATTTACCGGTGTTTTAATATATAGAGATTGGTTCCAAATGATACAAATCATACATTGTAAAATAACCCGTCAGACTCTACCACTTTTCCTAACAATAATATTAGTATACTTACTTCTGTTCAATGGACCATTCTCGCAGTGGAAATCTTCTTAATGAATGAGCAAACATGCACTGTGAGCCAAAAATAATCATACTGTTACTACATTGTGGCTACAGGTGCTGGTCAGCTCAGCATGTATAACAACTAGTAACTTGATAACTAAAGAAAGATGGTAAATTTTAAACTCGGTAGTGAAATATGCATGAAAGATGAAACGTTCATCATGTCATGAGCATGGGACAAAGAAAAAATCTGAGTCCCCAACAGGAACAGAACCCATGGCCACCAAAAACTGGGCAGGTGCTCTAACCACTGAGCTAGGACAACTCATGGTGAGCAAGGCCATTTACTAGGTTCATATGTGACACTCGTCCTACATACTGCTAGGATCAGTAGTGTTGATAGCGTACTGTATGGTGATAAAGAAAGATGGTAAATTTTAAGTTCAGTAGTGAAATGTGAAAGATGAAATATTCATCACGTGACTAGCGTAGGACATTGAAAAAATGTAAGTTTTGTAGCTCAGTGGATAGAGCGCCCACCTAGTGTTTGGGAGGTCATGGGCTTGATTCCCGTTGTTTGTCCAACGCTTCTGACATCATGATAAATACTTCATATTTCATAACTAGTAAACTGTCAGTAACTTACCGTTACCATGAAAGTGAGCACAAGAAAAACAAATCTGAACCATATTTCCACCTGAGTGAAGTCAGCACTGTAGTGCTTCAACTGCAAAAAAGTAAAAAATTTTTAGGTAAATATATCATTAGGATTTATTTAATGAGGGTGGTAAAGGGTATTTTAATTTCCTGACCTGTGATTGGCCCTTTTTCTTCCCATGAAATGGCTTTATTTCCTCGCAAATCATGATAATACTCGCTGTGAACTGTGATTTTTCAAAACGTTCTCTTTTATTTTCTGTGAAGCGTGAAATGCCAATGTTATACTTTTCATGAATTGTGAAAGGGCTGGTTTATTTTCCATGAAACATATCTATACCCCTCTTTTACCACCCTCTTTAATTTCATGTAATAAGTTACATAAGAATGGATGATAAACAACTTCACACAACACCAGCTAGTAGAGTTATCTCAGTAGCAACACTGACTTTACACTGCACCTCTGATGTCATTCTGAATGGACAAAGATCATAAAGAAATACACTTACCACAAAATCGATGTCTCTAATTTGTATTCCATTAGGAAAGTCGAGGCCATGAAATTTGACAGTTGCCACATATGATGGATAGTCCAGATATCCAAGATGTAAAATCACTAGCGAGTTACATTCCTACATCGCACAAAGAGAACATTTAATAAATAAAACAGTCACGTACAAAATGTGTCTCATAGTGCCTTAACACTCCATAAAGCATAACTTTAATTTCTAATGAAATAAAACCACTACAAATAATCAGATGTTGTAAAACTTACAAACAATTCGTTCTTGCCTGTTTTCCCATTGACTGTAAATTAAATCTAGTTTGGAGAGGGGTCTAAAATCAATTTGGGACAGGGAGGAGGGGGTGACCTTGAAAATTCATTATTATAACCCATTTGGGAGGGGTCCAACAGTCCTTGAAATCCAAGCAGGAAGGGGGGGGGGGGGGGGGGGGAATCTTGCAATCCATTGGGGAGGGGACTTTTTCTGGAAAAACCCATTAGAGTTTTGCTGTAGTGGGCTACCCTGTTAATATGACTGGCAGTTTTCAGTGGCCGATTGATGGTTAAATAAGTGGGGTTCCAATGTGTTACATGCATAGGTCATGTCAATAGTGTGTCAGCTGCACACTATACTACAACTGAAACCTAATGTTTGAGCGTCAAAACCTCCATATAAATAGATCAGATTTTTATGCCCCATCAAAGAACAGAAACATGGGCAAGTGTGACAGTAACAACAAGCAAGCAAGCTGATACCTTTTTGCAACTAAGCTCACGGGTTCTGTTATATGGTGTGGTTGCTATTAGGTGATAACTGCTGTCCTTGGCTCTGCCAAAAATCTTAACACTCAGATGAAAATTGTCTGTGAAAGAGGTCCCTGAGAAAGAAACAAAGTCGTAAATGCTAAGCTTGTATCAACTGTCGGGGGCGACATTTTTAATAATTGTCTATGAAGCTAGTTCTAGTCCTTTTATTGCTTTTTTTATATGCCTGGTTTTAGATTTCTCACATAGATTTTTAATTTTTTGAATATTTTATTTTATTAACTATTCATTTATTTATTTTTTACGCAGGACCCATGTTGATAGCAGTTTTTATAACTGAAATGGTTGGTCATCCTGCATAAATATGTTTATTTATTATTATTATTTGGAACTTTCTGAGCTTCAAATTGTAATTCTTTTTATTATTAATTAACGGATAATTTAACAAGTAACTACAGTATGTAAATGCTTACAAACGGGTGCCAATGTGAACACTTTAAAATGGACAAAATTTCCTGGCCAGTATTTTGTTAATGGGAATGCCAGTACGTTTCGTCAATATTACTGTCTTTCCAACAGAAAAATAGAAGGGATTCCCTTCCAGTAACAACTCTTATAATACCTGCTTTGGTTCCATTCAGTTTAATTTTGCAGAGAAGCCAAAGTTGCTGATTAAATGTTGATACGATTCCTGTATCAATATCAAAAGGCCCAGTCTGTGGAACAAGAAAGAAATGTCAGATTGACTGAGTGTTATTTGATTTGTAAAAAATATTTTATTTTATTTTTTAGTGGTCAACATAATCTTTTGTAAAAAAATATTATAAAATTGTACAATTTGTTGACTAATTTTAAGCTTGATCTTGCCAAATACCATCTGATTTTAGCCCACTTGACCAATGGCCTCCTCAGCTAAGTATCAGGTGATATTCCACATGATTTTGCAAGATAATAATTATCCTACGGATCAAATCACTGTGCTAATTACATATAAATCTATTAATATAATCCAACGGAGCAGCTCCTCACTATTGGCATTTAACTCTGGTCCCTCATTCACAGAACACAGGAAACCCACCAAAATGCTTTTGACAAGTTACCCCACCAATTTCCAGTTATGTTTCTGGGTAGAGAGGCGTACTGTGCCCCTCTCTGGGTAGAGAGGGGCACTGTTCATGAGAGTGAAGCATCTTCCCTAAAACACAACCCAATGACTTATTAAGCAACATTAATTTTAGATACAGACCGATAACTGCACATTCTGGTGACTAAGCTCTGATGCTCTTTGAGTGTGTTCAACAATAATAGGTGGCCCTGCAAAAATTAAAATCATTTTGTGATTAGGCTTGTTTAACTTCTTACATGTGCAGTAGAATCCCGATTTCCTCAAACCCTTGGTTCTAAACCAATCTTCAGTTGCCTTGGATAGTGCTTCTCTGTAATTTTACCCCTCCCTCCTCCTCCCCAATGTAAAAAAATTGCACCTAATTTCTTGAACCTTCTGATTTGTTGAGCCAGTTTTCCGCTGGAGGTTCAAGAACTCAGGATTCTAGTAGTTGACACTGTCATTCAGATGCTAGGAAATGTCACAGTAACTGGTTGGTAGTGACCACAAAATCACTGTTCACCAGAGGGGACATGCACATGTAGCACAGATAAAATCACAACATGTATACATTAGACTGAACATGATTTTCTCACTGCTATATGTTGCTGTGACATGTCCCTGTAACATGACCTCAAGAGTGTGTTTCGATCTTTACAGTTTTGATGCAACAGTTTAACTAGAGCCATCCAAAACATGTTTACATGACATACTAATCAGAGCAAGAATTTAGCCTTGGTCCAATTAGTAGCTGAATTCTTTCTTTGTTTTGTCTACATTGGATTCAAATTAATAAATTGTTGTTCTAAAATATCTATTTGTCCACAAAGAATGAAATCCCGGACAAGTGATTAATTTCCATTCCCAGAAAAAGGAATGAAAAATTTGTTAAATTTGATTCAAAATCTCAGTTGGTATGAAACACACCATGTCTGCTGCTATTAAACATTGTATTTACCGGTAACACAACATCTGTATCAAATACACAGAATATTTTTAGAGCCCTCAAAGGCAATTTGTTGTCACTAACTGGTCTTTTGACAACACGCATAGGGTCTCATTAAATCATAACTTATACGGTTGACTCTGACTAGTTTATGTTGATTACTCTGGTTATCAAATCACACACAATTACCGGGGCAAAAAGTCTGGACAAAAAAGTAAAGTTTTGATGGATGTCAATCATCTCCATCTCTGCTGAAAATGCCAAAATTTACTCAGTCATCTCCAAACTCAAGAATATATCAAACATAGATATTTGAAAATGTTTATTTGAATGGTCATTTCTATGAATGAATGACCACAAAAAATATCTACATGTAACAACTATATACATGCACACAATTATTTTATTTTGTACTGATTTTATTTCCCGTTACAGAAAACAAAACTTAAACTCAAAATACTTTGTTTTAAACTAAAGAGCAATATTATTTTTGAACACAGGATTTTAAATATTCTTGATATTGGATACAAGTGAGTATAAACGAATTAGTAGGTGGAGATGATCAACAGATGTCCACTTTCTGTCAAGCCTTTTTGCTCTCGCTCGGAGGTCACCTGTGATTGATAACAGCAGTAATTAAAGAGTTGGTCAAAATAAATTAACAATATTGAGATGTAAACCACACTGCATTTTATATGGGTCATGCCGAAGATCGTCGGCATGGATTTCAAAAGTGCACGGCGTACTGGCATACAATCATAGTCAGCTTGTTTTAAACTACTGTAGCATTGAGATGACTTGTTTCAGGCTAGAATAACAAAGGACCTTGGCATAACATTGAAAACCTTGGAATATCTTCAGCGTGGGATGTAGATGTAATGCACCCTGGGGTGGAAAGCATATTTTGCCTGCCATTCGTTTGCAAGATCAAATTTCAGGAAGCTTTACGTACTTCCTAATTTCTTCCCAACGTTTTAACAAGTGAGCAATAAGTATAGTTTCAACCAAGAAATACTGAGAAGTACAATTTATTTAAGATTTGATAATATGCTAACTAAATCGATCATGAATCAACTGGTGAGTCGTATGTAAAACCTCATGAGTATTAATTCTGTAATTTAACAAGACTGAATATTCTACTTTCAAATATCTTGCCATTTATTGTACACGTAGACCACAAAAAACCTTAAACAAATTCAAATGAAAGCATTTACAACTCAGCTGTTCTTTTGTTGGCGGTACGAATATCGAGGCAACTGATCGCGAGAGCTTTGCGAGAAAACATGTTTGAACACAAAATTTGGGATCATCAGATCAGTCAACCGATTTACAATGCAACTTTAACTAAAACGACTGGAAAAGACCATCGTTTAATGTGGCATTTTCTTGATCTTTAGAAAATCCCTGCAAAGAATATTCTGCACAACAGGCAATATCCATTAACAAAGGTTATTTAATATTTGGCGGGCTAGCTACTTCGACTAAAAATTCACTGAGGAAAACATAAGCTAATTGTAGTTGCTGCTGCCTTCGACTAAACGCTCACAGGGCCTTCAGAGGCGTACAAGAAAGCTTCTTACTCTACTTTAACTACCGTAATTAGTTTTACAAGACACGACAAACCTGCAATTCCAATGATGACCGTGAGGAAGAACGCCACGAAGAACGAGACGAAAACCAAAACAAACTGTCGTTTCGTGAGGGTGTAAAGCCGCATTTGGACGGTCCTAACAGTAGAAAAAACAATCAGCACAATTAGCAATGGATGTGGAAATTTAAGAATGACAAACAGAGTATTTTACTTACGAGTCCATTTCCTTGGTAGCCATATTTGAGGCTCGGAAAAAATCTACTCGCCAAACACAGCCATATTAGCATTTGACGCCAAAAGGAACAACTCATCAGTTCGCTTTTGTTCAAAACAGTCGAGGGAGAACTGGGAACGAGGAAAATTTGCATACTCTTCGAATTCATTCGCGGAAATAAAATTTGTTGGAAGATTTCCGTTCCTGGTTTCGGCTATTGAAGACATAAAATTGGTAATTGAGCTATCCGCGAAATGAAGGCAGTGCGTGGGCTCCAGTGTTTCTGTATAACCCTCGTCTTGTATTCTTGATCGGCTACTTTCACAAGCTTTCTCTACTGAGGCGATGCTAGAACAGCCTGGGAAGGGTTGTGACATTTATATGAGGTATATGGTAAGTTTCTATGCATTATTTTCCGTTCCTTTCCGAGTGAGCTAATCACAAAAGAGTGACCCTGAACCACTTCGGAAACTTAAATGTCCCGAAAAAGAAATCAAAGCCCGTCTTATATCAGATATCACGAAACATCGTCCATCTCGAATTGCGAAAATTTCATTAATAACGTGAACTGGACCAGTTTCTGTTCAACCAGACACACATGGACCATGTCACATGGCAATATGGCTCTGTGAGTCTGTAAAAAAAAATGGCACGACAAAGTCCTTCAGCTAAACACAAGTTACATAAAGTTGTGAAGCCAGTCAGTTGTGGGTTAAGTTGAAGGAGTAGCTGCCCTCCTGTGTAGGGAGGGCATCAGCTGTTCCACTGATCACTGCGCAAATAGATGTGTGATTGAAACATGTCCATTTGGAAAGATTCATAACACGAGTCACTCATTCTAGCTAAATATAGAGTGCATGAACGTCAAGAGAAAAACCCAATGTTGAGCATAAAACTTGCAAGAATCCCAGCTGGTAGTAGGCTGACCAAGTATAGGGCATACTTCGCAATATCACTGATATCTTGGCGAAGAGTTGAATTCTGTTGCTCGTTGGTACTACCTTCGAGGTGACTGTGAGTTTGACCACAGGAAACGGCCAAAGAACTTCCAAGCTAGACCCTTACGTGATCTGGTGATCATTCGCTCTCGGTTTCTATTCGTAACATTCAGAGTCGATTCGGAATGTGCCCTCAAAAGCTAGCTTGCGATTCTGGAATCTTGAGTTCATAATCTAATTGCTATTTAGAAAGAATAACTAGAGTTATACCAAGTAATCAGTCCTGCAACGATATAGACTTCCACAAATAGACATGCTTCCATATAACAATAAAAAAATATATCGTTCTGTTGAAATTCTGATTGAGCAATCTGCGAGAATTACTCAAACGTAAAGGCATTACAAATAGGTGTTGTAAAAGAAAGTTTTTCAGCAAAATTTAAATTGAGATGAAACCGTTTGTTGGCCGGTTTAGGTGGTGATTCTGCTCCATACAAACCACTGGGCTACGTCTTCTTTTCTTAATCGAATAAAACCTCTACATAAATAATTCTAATACTAGCTGAAACTGTTAGCCGAAATAAGGAAATGACGATGGTACTAGACAAGACGACTGCGTTAAACTGGATTGCACCATGATGCGGAGGATGATAGGTCCTCAGTTATCATTCCATTTCTTAGCTACCAGTTGAAATCGTTTAGATATTTCACATCTGTCAGTTAATTTTCCTTGTCACTTAGTTTTACAGTGTCGTTTTTCACAGTGGTATGCGACTAAAGACTATCGTCACGAGCAAGAAAGGAAAAAACTGCTGAGATGCCAAGGGAAAATAGGCACTCGGGCCAATTCGTCTACAGGAAGAAAAAACCCTGGCTTACACCATGTCACTACAATCTAGTCCTGTTTTTTGAGCCCACGTTTTTGATCCGACTCCGTGTTTTGGAAGGGGCTTAATCGGAGACTGGGGGAGAGGGGGGGGGGGGGGGGGGCTTTTCTCAAATCACACATCAGTTGGGGTACGCATAAGATAATTAAATTTTCTAAAGTGGACTTTTTATGTTTTAGTGCAGTTTTGGTAACACATTTTCACAAAGTAGCAACAATATATGTAAATGTGGTCAATGAATACCTTTAAAAGCAAAAAGTTGCCTTGTTCATAGATTGTCATGATTTACAATCTGAAAAAAAAGAACTTTAAGACGGTGGGGGGGGGGGGGGGGGGCTTCTTAGAGAAAGGCGGGCTAGGTAGTAGGTAGTTTACTTTTATGATGGCCGTTCATTCGGTACCAGTACTCTTCAAACCCCTTGCCTATGGACTTGATCTCGGCGTCGAAGAAACGCTTTCAGATATTTCGACATTTCGGGAACGATCTCCTCTTCCCCCTTTGGGGATTTCAGGTCAAAGCTGCTTCAAAAATGCTTCCGCAAGCTGGCAAGGTGTCGTGATCGCTGTACTGTGATATTTTGTTTATAGTGCATATATATTTGTTTGGAAAGTCTGGATTGTCCGTCGTGATAGTGAACAAAAAAGCGAGATACTTGCAGTTGTTCAGCAAATATAAGGCTAAATGTATTTCATTTTTCACGGTTTATATTGGAGAGTTTACTCATATGTTCCATGAGGTTTGATGACGGCTGAGAGAGTTACAATGGCGAAATAAAATAGCAAATTATGTATTTATCATCCTACAGAAAATCTACATCACAGACACTGAAAATACAAAATGTCGGTGTTTTTATTTAATTAAAGTATTACAAAAGAAGTTTATTGCTCTCAAGAACGGCGCGATAGATTTGATTCTCTTCAGTAAACCGGCCACTCGGCTGATTTTGTAATCTGTTCTTTTGAGTGATTGTGTTGTCACGACTTTCCAACACTTCAAGGAAATTGCAATGCTGTTTAGGATAGTAGATTATCAAATGACAAATCTCAGTTTCGAGAAAATCTCATTTCTTAGAAGGAAACCGTTAATGGAATGATACAATGTAAACGGTAACTGGCAAGTAATCGATCGATAACTCGTTTTGCATGTTAATTCAACAGATCTTTTTTATGTTTACATTTATTTCGCTGGATCGGACAACCGAAGTCGATCTGAGGTGGTAAACAACGGTCTTTGATTTATTTTTGTAATAATTTCGTATAAACACAAAGTTTCGAACAGGTATCACCCTAAAGCAATGACTTCCTGCAGCGATGTTGGAACTGAACCAATCAAATCTTAAAGTTACTGTGTTCAGTATATGCACATGAATATTGTATGTGCAAATTGTAACCTGTTAATATTTACGATTTGCTTTATCTTAAACAGGAAGATTCTTGAGAAAGATGTAAATGACACGAGTTCCTGGGATCGGAGAAAACTGATTTCCCGCGAGATCTCCCTCCAAAAGTTGAACCTACGATGACCTTCCTACTGCCGGCTTTGGGATTTGTTTTACCGATAAGTGAGAATGCGTAAAACAAAATTAGCTTGTTAGTAGAAATATTCTTTGTTATCGATTATTCTAATGGCAATCACTTCGAGAAGACTGAACGGGAAATTCAAAGACCCTCTTCAAACTGGCTTCCAGATGACAGTCGCGTGGTTGGGAACATCTGTTCCACGACTTTGTTTACAGACATTGAAGGTTTAATCTGACTTTCAGTTTGTGCACATTTAAACACGTTTTCGATTGGACAATTTATTTTTAACCAGGTTTTACGAAATTAAATCGCTAGATCTGCCTGGAGGAGAATTGAATCGACATTCCGTCTTGCAATAGGTCGTTGTCAAGGGTATTTTTGACAGTTGTGAAGAACCGCGCCGATGACGTATAAGTTTTGAAAGATATCGAGATAAAAACACAATCGACCCGAACGAAAACAATCGATTAATGATCGTTTTACCGCGCACACTTATTTAACTCGTAAGCGAGGAAGCCGATAAACTGGAAAGTATTGATTAGATTAAAGACAACAAATCTAACAGTCAGTGTATTGATTCTGTCAATAACTCGTTGCTATAGAAACTGTTTAATCTGGCACCGCGCATGCTTTTAGATTATGCCGTGATTGGTGGATTTTCATCACGTGCCGTAATTCACGTTGTTATTCCACCTGGCCCTTTGTCATTTCTCTCCGCCAGATTATCACGCTGAATTTTCACCCAATTTCCACAATTTATTTCCAAACTTTCAAGTTGAACTAGGTTCGTTAAAAAGTGGCCAGATAGGTCAAGTAGCATCTAGAATTTGATAATGTCGGGATCTTATCCACCACCAATACTCCCAAAGCCGCCAAGCGGCCTTCCTTTCATAGCACCTAAACCAAACATGCCAGGTCAGGGTGTGAATGGAAGTCATTCAGACTCAAACAATCTGGAGGAAAATCGAGAGAATGGAAATAGTCCAAGCTCAAGATCAAATGCCGAAATGTTCGACCTTGAAGCAGAGATGGCCCGAAGGACGAGTCAGCGTAAGCGGCCTAAAGTATGTTTCACAGTTTGCCTTCATTATCTAAATTTGTCATTCATGATATATTATGCAACATTCTTCAATTTATTGTCAACAATACGGTTTTGTGTTCGTCCGCAGCCTTTTTCTTAAGGTTTCAAATAAAGTCTTTCCAGGACACGGAAGACACATATGAAGCCTTAAGAATCGGATTTTTCAAGAAACATTTGCCGTGACCTCCGATCCGGGGATACTAAATTTATGCAACACTAAACGAACTGTCAAGAGGAGTGAATGGTTAGTGGCTCGTCAAAGTCACATGGGCCCTGTTTCAAAGAATTATTTAATAGCTTCCTCGTTAGTGTTTACTTGAATTTCCTGAATTCTGAAAGGGAAAAAAGTTGGAAAAACTCTAGAATCCCTTCGTTCCGGCTCGGATGAGAGTAAATGAGAGATTTTCGGCGAGATTTTAGAACGTGAAGTGGGAAGCCCTACGTCACTTTGTCAACAATGAAACTTTGTAATCACCAACACGCAACGGGTTTTTACTTGCAAGGAGATTTCCTCAGCAAGTGTACAAGTCCCGAGTTACGTTTACCGAATACTTAATCTTTCATTTCATTTAATTTGTCTCGAGGCCGGCGTTTTTTTAACGGCAAATAAATCACTCCAATTTTTTTTCTGGCGTTGCGCGCTAGAATTGTTTACATATTTGATGTGGGGTGGTCACGCGGGAATGATTGTCCGCGGAAGAATGGGTGATGTCTGTGCCTTTCACTCGTTCTTCGCGACGAGATTACCATTGTTTTTCCTGAGAATTTTCAGTTAAAACCGTCAAATAATCACCTGGCTTCTATCACGGGAAGTTGAAACAAAGTCTTTCGTTTTCGGTTGGAATTCACGTTGGTTATTTTGTCTTAGTTTTTATTATGGAGGTGAGTGAATGAATCGTGTATAGAATGCAAATTTCAGGTTTCCGCAAGGTCTTTCGATTCGACTCGTCTCAAAGGAAAGGATCGAAATGTAATAACTTGATTGACGTTATTCTTTCTTGAAATCGCTAGACTAGAGTATTTTCTAAGAAAACGATTCCAGTAACGACCAGTAACGCTCTGAAAATACGAAAGATCTCGTCTTTGAAACACAGCGAAGTAAATCCATTGAATGATAATTTAGCGAAACACGCGTTTTCCATGTGCGTTCAGCTGATATTTTTGCCCGAAATTTCGCTGCTTATGCGTTTAAATCCTACAAAATAATTTTATCTAAGTATGCACTAAAATATGGACATCTTTTGAGTTACGATTCTGGGTCTTCTGGCAATCACACAAAGAGAGAGAAATTAATTTATTATTTCTATCTCTCAAGCTGAAACTAAAATTCATCTGACAGCTGTTGTACCGTGTTGCATAACATTTTGTACATATAATATAGCTATAGATACTATTTAGTTTGCTGTAGCTTGTGTTTTGAGACTTCCTCTACATGTTTGTACCTGTGTATGTTTTATTGTTAAAATGTTTATCAGTTATTTTCTTTGAAAAGGACTTCATGTACAATATGTAACTATATTGTACTAAACTGTATTACATATAGATGCACTACATATTTTTTTATTTGATATTTTAAGCAATTCATGGTTGCAAACTAAAAATACAGAGAATATGACATGGATGAAGTGTATAAGAGTGAGTAAGACCATTCAATGGAAGCATCAACCTAAATGTCTACATTTGAGACCATCTTCTAGTCAGATGACTAAACCTCACAATTTCCTGGATATTGGGTTACTAATAACTAATATACACATACTTAAAATTCATCTAAAGACATTTCAACCCATGGTATTTTTTAAGGTTACCGTATACCTTTGGGGGTCTCTCGTGTCTAAACGATATAGTGCAGTTAGAATAAATTGCAGATAGCTAAAACCCAATATCAAAAATTATCAGTCTTTTAGGAACCTGGAAACATGAGTGCCTAAGTCACCTTTTGAAGGCTACAAGTCAAAGCGAATTTAGCATTTCGCTTATTTAATTTGTTCTTTGGTTTCCAGACCCCAAGTGCTAAAAAGACATTTTGCAAATAGGGCTAAAACACACGGGAGTGATCGTACAAAAATCGCTCCTGTAGAAAAAGGAAACAGAAATAAAAAAATCGCCAACACGTTTTTGTTGTTAACACGCTAAACTATAGCTGCTTGCCAAATTTGACCTAGAAGGAGCAAATTCCTTTGGAGTTGTAGCTGATCGCGTTCAAAGCGAAAAAATTGATTTCAGAAAACAGTGCTTAAGAAATATCTTGTAGAGCAAACAAACGCCGCCCACATGAAGCTTGCAACACCTTCTCAAATAACAAGGCCAATCAGTGCGTGACAATGGCAGCTTTTGTGATAATTCCCACGAAACCTTCTCGGTTGAGTGTGTTGTGGTTTAAATTTTTCCTTGGTTTAAAATTTTTCAAACCAGTTTGATTTTTATTTTCCTTTGTTTTAGATTATGATAATCAATACAAGACAATGAAAACTAAAAAACAAACTGGTTTGAAAAATTTTAAACCAAAGAAAAATTTAAATCACAACAAGTGCATACACATCATATGGGTGTCAATCAAAAGAAGACTTTTTACTTCCGGTCAAAAACGAAATATGCTCATTCATCTGCCAATATCCATTTTTTCAAAACTTTTTTTTTAATGAAAGATCGCACTCGGACTATTACTTGGATCTAAAAATCCGATTTGGGGAAAAAATGTCGATCTGAAGGTATATGGTAACCTTAAACTACTAGATATACAATTCTTCGTCTGAGGGCAAAGTTTGTATTTATGTGCCATAGTATCTATTATTATTAGTTGATTGTAGCAGCCACCATCATAAGATATAGTACCTTAAGATATTGAGATACTTCTTTGGTAATTCAGGTGACTTTACACCATCTTTTACCATTTCCTGCATGTACAGCCTTTTATGGTGATCACAATAATCTTTACTTAGTTTTGTCAACCTCTATTTCTGATGTTATAATTCCATACCAATGAGTTCCCTTCAATCTTGTGTCTTGTTCTGCAACATATTTGTTTCTTTATTCAGATTATGAAATGATGTGCCAAGGAACTAGGAAAATCTGTTTGTTATAACAGGGATTCATTGTAAACCAAATCGTGGCGAAAAGACCAAAATATCCCTTCTATAGTCATCTGGTTAAATTGTACCATTTTAGTAGAACATAACAGGATTCAAGGTTTCCCCTTTCTTTTCATCTGTTTCACATTCAACGTCAGTTGGATTTGAGCGCATAAAAAAGTGTACCATGCACTTCGAATTATCTGAATTTTATTTTAAAACATTTAGCGGCAATGAATTGCATTTTTTTCAGGTTGAATACACTGAAGTTGATGTAAAATTGGCAAATCTGACAGATGATGAATTATCTGATGATGAAATCATGAGGACCACTTCAAGGATGTCACCAGTCCCCGCACCCATGGAGACTGAAGAACCACGTGAAGTAGAAGAGGAGGAAGAAGAGGAAGATGTACCAGAAGGTGGGATGCCTGCGCTTTCCAGCACTTTATAACAAACAACCTTTAAAGTCAGGCCTGTAGGCAGGATTTTTGATGGGGGTGGGGGTGCATTAGAGCGACGTTTGCACAATGAAATGTTGTTCTCAGGCACAAACTCACAGTGGGGTCCAGTGGTATTCTCCCTCCTGGAAACTTTGAAAACTTATATGTAGGATCTCTGATCCTGCAATTCATGCACTTTGAAGGAAGCTTGAAATCAACCTCATTCCCAGGATCTCTCTCCTCCTGCCCCCATCCCCCTTACCCTCCCCCCCCCCCCCCTCCTTTGCCCACCAGAGTTAGAGAGCTTCTAGGGGATGGGAGATAGAGACCCTGGAAATGTGCTTGATTTGAAATTAAATGAGGCATGATGAACATGCATTTGAATACATTCATTGAATATTTCTGGAACCTTTTAAATTCAAAATGGATTTCTGAGAAACAGAAACTTTTTGTGACATGTAGTGATGACAGAATTGTATTGTTACTTAAATTTACAATAAATATGTACAGCAACGTAAAAAAAGGCAGGTACAATTTAAAGGAGGCATCTTTATTTTACATCCAAAATGTGTCAACTGAAAACAACAGTAACAAAAAGCACTTGTGTGATGTATACTCAATAACATTTTCTAGCACAAATGTGTAACCTACATGTACACTTAACAGTATTTAGATTCTGTAAAGTTGGACAGTACTTTTGTGGTGATTTTAATACAACTATGAAATTAACCTTGACAGGACTTGAAGGTGCCGCTTTCCAGAGCAGACTGCCATTTGACAAGATGACTTCACAAGAGGCATCTTGTTTTCCAGATGTCTCACAGGGACCCCCACCAATCCAGAAACAGTTTCTGTACGTCAGGAATAGAATGGTATGTCAACATCTATTTTATTGGAGATTCGCATTTAGTTAATCAAGTTCACTGTATTTAAGATTTGTTCAAAAGAGGATTATGATTTTTGTAAATTCTTTCAAAAGTAAAAAAGTATAATATATCCTAATTACAGTTAAGACTTTGTACTTGCAAGTTTCTTTTCTGTTTAATGAGGTAATTTTCTCTAATGCAAAATGTTGTTTCGTTTGTAATTAAGCTACAACTGTGGGTTGAGAATCCGCGGCAGCAGTTGACCTTGGAACATGCATTGTCTCAACTGGAACCTCTCCAAAACAGTAAGTAGTCTTAATTACTGCATTTATTGTATTTAGTGTAATCAGTATCGATGTTGTTTTTGTCTGATGTTTATTAATAAATTTGAAAAACTCCTTTAGTTACAGACACCTCTATAATGCAGACACCTCCCTATTACAGACAGGTTCACTTGGTGAGAAAGACACCAAAATTCTTATAAACTCCACCTCTGTTAATACAGACACCTCATAATATGGACGATCTTTTGTTCTTTTGGTGTTTGACTGTAGGTCCCAAAACAAATCTTAAAATCCCCCCCCCCCCTTTTTCAGGTTCAATGCAAAACCTTATAGTAATAAAACTTTGAGTGTACTAGGTTATTTTTTTGTCTGTTGCAGGCAGGTTTGGCAAATTTTTAGAGTGATTATAATCCCCTGACAAGCAAGTGAAATTCAAGTCTGGCATGTCAAATATCAGTGATTACTTTCTCTTACGAGTAATTCTGTGGCAATCACCAAGTGCCCCCCCCCCCCCCCTTGGTTGAATGAACTTTATTTCATGGTTAATAAAGAACCATACCCGGTATTTATCAAGGATCTAGTTTACAGTGTGACAACTCGAATTGGGGCACCCTGAGCAAAATTAACCAATCTCAGTGTTAATTGAAAACAAAGGATAGGTACATTTTTATGCTAATCTTTTGTTTACATTCTAGAATGTTATTGGTCAGTTGCTAAAAATGACCCTATCCGTTGTTTTCAATTAATGCTGTGATTGGTTAATTTTGTTCAGGGTGCCCCGGTTCGAGTAGTCGCACTGCAAAATTATTTTTTCTTTGAGCTTTTCTGAAAGTCTTCAATTTAGATCTTGCGTATGTTTTCCCTTAGATGACCCCAAACTTGCATCTAGAGTACATGCATTCCTTTCAAGATATGGCTTAATAAACTTTGGAGTTTACAAGATCCTCAAAATGCCACCACCACGTAAGTGTTACAAGTTACTGATGGCATCTTTGTTAGTTTAACTAGTGAATATTTGAATTTCACATGTACATAAGTGTAAATACTATTATTTGTAATCATTGTTGAAGGTAATTATGATACATATGGTTTGGTGTAAACTTATCTTTGGTTAGAAATTTTCAAACCAGTTTATTTTTATTTCCCTTTGTGAAATAATGAATATGAGACAATGAAAAATAAAAATCAGACCAGTTGGTTGAAAAATTTTTGAACCAAAGATAAATTTATACCATTTGGCTTCTGGAGCTGTAGTCCAGCCTCTACGGGCTTCCTGGAGAACCTGTTTGTTAAAAGATTTTGTGTTTGCATTGTAGTGAAGAAGTCCCCTAAAGTAATAGTGGTTGGTTCTGGAATCTCAGGCCTTACTGCAGCACGGCAATTACAGTCTTTTGGAATTGATGTCACTATTGTTGAAGCAAGGGTAAGTGTCTCTTTTGTCGAATTTATTTACATTGCACTCCTATGATAGTTCATTTACAGCTTGCTTTTTTATTAATTTTGTACATTTAACATTGTGTCAGTTTGAACCTTGGCATAATTACTTGTAAATTTTGGAGGTCAAGGATGAAATTTCTGATTGCTCCAATAATCTTTTGCAGGAACGTGTTGGAGGAAGAGTAGCAACATTCCGTAAAGGCCAATATATTGCAGATCTTGGGGCTATGGTGCTCACTGGGTTAGGTTAGTACCATACTTAACATTTTAGTTTTTTCTTGGTTTATCTTTGTTTAAAAGACAGTAAAACTGATTCAACTAAATCTAAAGCTGTGACTGTTTGCTGAAAAATTGAAAGGCTAAAAAGTGGGAATAATCCTTGGATTGTTGATCACTGATAAAACCAAAGATTTGGTCACAGTTTGTTGTTTGGCAACGGTTGGCTAAGAGGCAAATTACTAGGCATTACAACTCTGCAGGGACATTTTATTAACTGTGTAATTTATATTGTATGTATAAACTGTGATGTTTTCATGGCCATTTCTGTAGCGTTGTGGCTGCTTAAACCTCCCTGTACATTTTGATGAAACTAATAAAGTTCAAACATCCTCTCTATGTTGTATATTTTGTTAAGTATAAATTCTGTATATTTGAAGGTGGAAATCCTCTGACAGTCATGGCTAATCAAATAAGTATGGAGCTGCATAAGATTAGACAGAAGTGTCCACTGTATGAAACTCATGGAAAGTCGGTATGTACAGGATGTCAAGAATTCTCTTGCAATTTTCTTGAAATGCAAACAAATTTGAAGAGGTAATAGGTTGAGATCTCACCTACAAAAACCTTTGGGAAGTAAGAAAATTCACATTTGACGGCATGTCTTTGTTGACTCCTGAAAAACCTTGACACAGTTTTAGTGCTGCTAACTGGGCCTTCTTACATTTAGAAATAATCAGATCACTAATTCTGAAATACTGTATTCACTTTGAGTCAGATACTCATAGAGGAGTTCAAAATTTGCTAAGGGGACATATGAAAAATTATGCACTGCCATGTTGCTGTTTACAATTTTAAAGTACAGCTCACCATATCTGCAGTGAATTCTGGAGGTGCAAATTATGTATAGACTGGAGACATCCCTGAAGCAATACAATAACCTTAAAAAACTACCTTGTCAAAAATAACTTCATGTACTGTATGGATTGGAAGCTACACTGGATGCAGTTTTAAAAGCTTTGAATATTAAAATCTTTTTAACTGTTGCATTTCCTCTTAAATTGTATGCAAGACCAAATGACTCAAACAGGCTTTTATATTTAGCCGCCAGATGGGTGTCCAGGTTTTTCTACAGACAACCACTTTTTAATGAAAATAAATTTGAATTGCTGTATTGAGAGTAGTGGAGATCTTCAAATAAATGTGCACTCGAAACTGCAGAAATGCACCTTATAATTATGCTTAAATTTTGTCCTCAGTCCCTCCTAGAAGCCAGGGTGGAGTCGTGCCTTTTAGAGATTTTTGGATGCCACTTTTCAAATGCTGGCTAAAAGCCTGGACTCAGCCAGTTCTGATCCTTTCTGTCTGCGACTATTTACTACTACACAAAACTCTTAATGGAGCAGTGCCTTCAGTTGGTACATCAGTGGCTTACTCACTTATCAAACTTTCTTCTCGTCCATTAAGATCTTCTCAGCAACTACTAGCAACTCTAAAATTTAGACTAAAAACATGCTATGAAAGGGCCTTTGCTGTGGCAGCACTGAAACTATATGGAACACTACTTGAATTAAGATTTTCTATTGACATTTTAAAACCATTTTTTTAAAAAACATTCCTTTTTAAACTAGCTTTATATTTTTGTTTTTAATTTTTAGACCTTTTAACTTAGCTTTGCAATAAAATGCTTTTCTTTAATTTTCAGGGAACTTTTAATTATTTTTATTCCTTTTTTCATTGTAGTAGACCTCTTTTATTTTTTTTAATATTTTTTACTGTAATGTGCTAATGGCAGTTAGTGAAAGTGTAGCACTTGATGTTTTTTTCCATCACAACCAAGTTGGTTTGGGAAACAAAAATTTAATGTGGAGTTTCATGCCTGGTTGTTTGCTTTATTATTTTTATATTTTATATTTTTACTTTTATTGAGCTTATTTACAACAAGTACATTTAAGCCATTGGAAATGCCAAGAACAGGAAAAAATTCCCTCAAACCGGCTAACTGGGTTATCAATATTGAGACTTAATGTTATAACATAACTATTGTAGACATAAATCTTCTAATAATAATAAAACTAACATAAATTACATGTGAGATAACTGTATAAAGCAATTCAACACTTGGTAAATCAAATTATTTGCTGTAGTGCATGCAGTAAAGTTTTGAAAAAAAAACATTTAGGATCAACTCAAGTGTTAATCAAGAAAATTAGTGCTGCACCACTGGTACATGTACAATGCATTTCACTGTACTTAAGTTAAAAAATACTTATTTTAAAATCCTGTGGTGATCAGCCACAGACTATGTAGACCTGGAATGCCTAAAAATAAATTAAAATAAATATACATGCATTCAACAAGGCTTACAAGCTTGCAGATTGTTCAGATTTAAAGAATCATTGGTTAACATATACTTGATTTTCTCCTGAAGGGCCCACTTGAAAAGAAGGCCAACAGCAGGCTTGCAGCAGTGAGGGTAGGCATTCCTTTTTTGTCATCGATGTGTAAAATGACCCACCACCATTCATTGTACATGTACCTTGGGCACACGTCAGATGCTTTCATTCTCACAAATGCAAGCGTAAACATCTGAATCTTCACATGTTCTTTCACTTCAACATCAGCTATTTGTCTTGCTACTTATATTAGTACTGTCTGCACCTTCACTTGTCGAAGTCTGTGTTCCTGCCTAGCCTGGTGGCCCATCAAGCCTAAGCTTATCCTGGTTTCATTAGCATGAGGCAACTAGGAGTATTTCTACTCCCCCCTGGATGGGATGCTAGTCCATAACAGGGTTACTCCCAGCAGTAAACTCGCTGGTACCCATTTATACACCTGGGTGGAGAGTGAAGGGTCTTGCCCCAGAACACAATGCAGTGACCCTGGCCAGGGCTCGAACTGGGACCACTCAATCTGGAGTCCAGCCCACTAACCATATAGATGAAATAAAGACACAGGCTTGTCCCCTTCAAGTCAGTTGAAATCTTTGAATGTGAAATAGTGGTCAAGTAACCATGTGGTTCAGGGCATTCACTTGTTTGCCATGTTCATACTTCCTACCCACATTGGGATAGCTCAGTTAGTCAGGTACTTTCCTTCAAAACGTAAGGTACCAGGTTGGATTCCTGGCAGGACTATTAACAACTTAGTCTCGGCTGAGTTGATCACTTCCTTAGACAAGGATGTTAAACTGTTGACCTTGTGTTCTCCACCTTCCCACATCAACTCAAAGAGGATGTTAATGACCCACAATATTGTTCCATAACATAAAGAGAAGGACATGGAGCTACTGGTTTTGCAGTCAAATTAAGGTCACGGAAAACTGTGAGAGACTTGGAAAAGGTCATGGAAAGTCCTGGAATTTCAAAAGCTCAAAAGAGTACAAACCCTGAGCTGCAATATTTTTAACATTTTGTCTCGTCGTTCTTGAGGAAGTTGTAAGACACATGGACAAAAGATTACACACTGTGCAAAACAGTTCTGTTTAGCACCATAAGTGATATTCTTCTTCCTACACTGCTCTGTAGGTACCAAAAGAAAAAGATGAGATGGTGGAGAGAGAGTTCAACAGACTGCTTGAAGCCACATCATTTCTATCACATCAGCTGGACTTCAACTACATGCACAGCAAACCTGTGTCCTTAGGACATGCCTTGGAACTTGTGATTAAGTGAGTAATGGGTAGAGACAGAGAGGACAGAGAGATAAAGGTCACAGTTAAGATAACAGAGGATAAATATTACTGTTGGAGATGATACACCAGTTGATCTTGCACCAGTCTGCTTTGAAAGGAACTTTCTTATTTTTAAAACAAATTTCACTGCATAGGTAGTGTGTTCGTGTTTAACGACAGTCATTACTGCATCAGTATCTATAGACATAAGTTAGACAACAATGTATTAAAAGTTGCAAAAGATGTTTAGTTATACCTCATCAGCCAGCCATAAATCAAACAGATTCTCATCGGAACATTTTTTGACCCATTTAATTAAGCTAACAAATCTTGCCAGCAAAATACATGTAATAACATGTGTATGAAAATCAGCCATTGCCCTCCTCACGTACAGTGATGTCTACCTTTTATACTAACGTCTTTATTTTCCCTGATCTCAGGATGCAGGAGAGACAAGTTAAGGAGCAGCAGATTGAATATGCAAAAAAGATTCTTAAGATTCAGGAGCAGCTTAAAACAAGTTTAGCACAGGTATTTGAAGTATACAGGTACATGTTAGTGTAGTGTTGGTGATAAATGAATGCCTCAAGATTGTTAAACCTCATATTAATTATATAGAATTTTCAATTCTGTAGGTATTTTTTTAAATGTCAAAGTTAACTAAGGGCCGATTCGCACTAGCGGACAAGTTTTAAATGTCATAACATTTTTGAGAAAAAAAATTGCCGCAACAAGTCAGAGACATTTTGAAGAAAACAAAAGGTGTAATTATTATTCAATAGCTCTGCACGTGCTTCTGGCATCCTGGTACATTTCTCGGCACGGTCGTCTTGTGCAAATATCAAATAATCAGGCATATCGACGTGGTGAAAGATTTTTAAACGATTTGCATTTGAAGTGCGCGTGTAGTGATGTTTTTGTGCTGACCTGCGGGGAAAATGTGGCAAGTAAACTATTTCTTTTCCCCTCCATTTATCGGCACAAACTGGTTCCCTCCGCATTCATTTGTTCCAATTCCGGTATTACCACCCTTCCACGACCTCACCTCAGCACGCAAACATGTTTTGCCGCCTATCGTGGAAAAAATTCGCGTGTTGTTTTTTAGTACAATCCAGACCAAACACAATAGCCAATCAACAACGTATTGTTATCTGGTATTATGAGGGGCGTTGGAATGCGACTTGTCATGACTTGTCCTGCCTTGAGGCAGGACATCGGCCCCTTTGAAGATTTGTCCGTTTTGACAAAATTTGCACTTGTCCGACAAGTCGTTCGCACTTGTTTTTGCGATTGTTTGACAAAATGTATCGCGCGTGCAACGCGGACCAATCATAAGACAACTGCTTCTTTGTTTTCCTGAATTGTTTGACAATTTCTGGGTCTCAAAAAACGTATTCGCACTTGTTTTCTGTAACAAGTGACAAACAAGTGATGAAATCTACCAATTGTTACAAAATTTGTCCGCTAGTGCGAATTGCCCATAAGGGAGAAATGAAATAGACAAATATGTACCAACTATGCACTTATACTGTATTTTGTAAACTTGATTATTTTCTATTGACTTGCCATAGCTGTGTCTGTAGGCATTACGTCCCTTTTGATTCAAGTGCTGTGTAATTTGTTTACCATCAGATGGTACAGATAAAAGAAAAAGTGAAACAGACTCATAAAGAATACCAAGATGCACTCAAGGTCAAAGAACCAAGGTAACATAACTGCATCTATCTGTTGTCCAGGGCATAAGTAATGTCCCTCATTTATATTAGAGGTAGTTTATGTGTAGGTCCTATCAAAGCCAATGATTTGCTCTATCCATAAATGCCCTTATGTCCTCATAATTTGAAGATACTGGTTAGATCTCGTTATTATTAATTCAAAGTTGGGTTGTTGTTTTTTTTCCAATAGGGACATTACATCAGAGTTCCTAGTGAAGAGCAAGTTAAGGGACCTAAATGCTCTCTGTAGGGTAAGTACATTTAGGTTTTACTCAACTTTAACATTGCACTTGTAAGTTCTTACATTGTAAACAGGGAATTGTGAATGACATGTTACTCTTTTCTCATTTTGACTGTGCAACTTTACTCTTAGGAATATGATGAAATGGCAGAGGAACAACTCCGCATCGAGGAGAGATTAGAAGAACTGGAAGACAACCCACCAAGGTATGTGTGCAGATAATAGAGAAGTTAAGCATGACATTATAGGGGAAACTGCAATTGCAAACTTGCCTTTCATCTTGTTACCTTTCTATAGAATTCTAAAATAAATCACTCAGAAAAATAGGGGGAAAATCACACATTCACGGCAAACACAAACCAACTCATTTCTGCAGACAACTGCCAAACGGCAGATGACAGAAGTGGAATTTTTGCCATTCATGAGAAAAACAACCGTCATGCTTAAAGTGCCTATGAAGTAAAAAATATTTATTGCTTATTTTTAAGGCTTTTCAAAATAAAGACGAATGGCGTTTTCCATTTTGAAATATCTTTTTTCGTTTTAGAGATATTTAGGTTTTTGTATTATGCAAATGAGGAAAGTGATGACGTCATTAATCGTTCCACAAAAAGATAAATCACTTAATCAAGCATATCTCTTGGAGTATTAAAGCAGTGTTCTTTAAACTTGGGACCATCAATGTTCATCATAAAAGGCACAAGATGGCACCCGTTGCACCATTACCATGGCAACAGTTTTGCTGCAAAGACTTATTTCTGTTAACACTGACACTCCCAGTTTATTCTTAACCAAAGGTGATGCACTCCCAACAAGCTAACGGAGATAGTTCAGCTAAGATGGGTACTACGTGTGTTCCACGCCAGACCCACTGTTCATTTTTAAAGTGCTGCAGATGGAGATATTTTGTTTATAACAGGAGACTGGATCCGAGACTGTTGGCATGGCAATGGCGCAACGGGTGCCATCGTGTGCCTTTTATGATGAACATTGATGGTGCCAAGTTTGAAGAACACCGCTTTAATACTCCAAGAGATATGCTTGATTCAGTGATTTATCCTTTTCTGGAACGATTAATGACGTCATCGCTTTCCTCATTTGCATATTACAAAAACCTAAATATCTCCATAACGAAAGAAGATATTTCAAAAAGGAAAACGCCATTCGTCTTTATTTCGAAAAGCCTTAAAAATAAGCAGTAATTATTTTTTACTTCATATGCACTTCAATCTCTCTAATAATGTAACTAAAAGGGAAATGTGCACCATATTTTAATTTATGAAAACACATGTAACTCAAAAAGTGTAGCTTGTTCAATTTTGCCCTACAGAATCGTGTTATCCAATTTATTTGTATACTAGGTGGCATTTGACAGTATAATATGGAAATTAGGAAAGAGAACTTTTAAATCAGCTGGCACACTGCCCCTTTAATTTGTGTTGATTTTCTTTTCCAGTGATGTCTATTTGTCGTCAAGAGATAGGCAGATCCTAGACTGGCACTTTGCTAACCTGGAGTTTGCAAATGCTACACCTTTGACATCATTGTCTTTGAAGCACTGGGATCAAGATGACGATTTTGAGTTCAGTGGTAGTCACATGACTGTGCGTAATGGCTACTCCTGTCTCCCTGCCGCTCTGGCTGAAGGACTTGACATCAGACTCAACACAGCAGTCAGACATGTCCGTTACAGTAGAACTGGTAAGAGATTAAGACGGTTTCTGCTGAACATTTGAGCAATAAATGACTGTTTCAGTACAATTGAAAAGAACTAATCGAAACTTTGGCTCTCTTAAGCTGACCCCACAAGAGAAAAATGAATTTGAAGTTACCCATATTTAAGTTAAAACAGACGTTTG
This sequence comes from Meandrina meandrites, assembly GCA_963693305.1. Taxonomy (NCBI): domain Eukaryota; kingdom Metazoa; phylum Cnidaria; class Anthozoa; order Scleractinia; family Meandrinidae; genus Meandrina; species Meandrina meandrites. The sequence goes on from OY855906.1 coordinate 11,828,564, forward strand.
GCATCAGTACAAAACAAAATCTGACGTGTTTTAAGCATTTTCACGAGGTTTGATATTAACTTTCTCAAGACTGCTTTAGAATTTAATCGTGGGGTTGCTTAGAGAACTGAATTACAGTGAGATGTTTCAAATAGTATACAAAAAGGTACAGTGCTTTGAGTAGATTTTTGGTAAATAATTTCTGCACTTATTGCCGAAACTTTCAGCAGAATCTGTCTTAAACAAATAGCCCCTGTTGTGTTAGTTCAAGCGAGTTCCACTAGGGTGACCACTTCTGTCAGTTATTCAACTGTTGTCAGTGTGGGCCAGTGAAATGATGAAAAATAATAAGACTTTTGCTTAAATTCCAACAGCGAGGCAGTCAGAACTTTGGAAATATATTGCCACATGAAAAGTTTTGAAGTTCATATGGGGGACATGCATACTCGCCTAACAAGGCTGCCTCCTTGCTTAGCACTCAGTACCTGCAAGTGGAGAAAATCTTTGTGAATATGAATTCAATAAAGTGTTGTTGTTGCTGTTGGGGGTGACTTGGTAAAAAACACAATGTGCAGTTCCAGAAAATATCCATACCCAGCACATGAAAGGTCAAATAACAATGGAAATTCCAAAGGGGATGGGTGGTTTCAAAATCCAAAGTTTAGAGAGGAAAGCATGGGATTCAAACCAAAAAACCTCCCATTTTCTGGAACAACCAATAGTTTAGCAGCTCTTGTAAGCTTGTAATTCTACTGGTCCTCTAGTTAGCAGCTGCTATTGTTTTGGGGGCTAGGGGCATTGTTCTTGTTGTTTGTTCCATTGTTCTCTCAGCCACTCATGTGAGACCTTACGAGAGCTGCATGGCGACCCGGAACAACACAATGAATAGACACTCATGCCAGGCTCTGAACTATCAACTTTTGAACATTGCAGCCACAGCATCCCAGTAGGCTCTGACAATAAATTATAGTAAACTGACCACAGCCTTTAATTTTCCATCAGGTGTGGAAATAGTCACTCAGAGTACTAGCAAGTCGTCATCCATAACCACAACACAGACATTCAAGGGGGATGCTGTATTGATAACACTGCCTCTAGGAGTGCTCAAAACCCATCCATCTGGTGTTCAGTTCCACCCTCCCCTCCCTGAGTGGAAGACTGCTGCTGTCCACCGGATGGGATTTGGAAACCTAAACAAGGTACATGAGGCCTTTAGATCAGTAACTTTTGAAGTAGGGGATGTATCTAAAGGGCAAGAGTAACGGATGTAGCTGGTGGTACTGTTCACTTTTCACAGCTCAGTCACCAAAACTTAGCCTACACACAAGCAATACTATCAGCTTCACAGCTGGTTAAGGCAGCTGCTGGCATGGTTATCACAATTTTGCACCTACAAGCAAGTCACAAGTGACTTTCCCTACAGATCAGAACATTTGACAGAATGCTAGAGAATACTCAGTGCATACATGTAGCTAGTCCCTTCTTGCGATTTTTATACTGAAATTAAGGTGGCTCCATAGGGTAATAACATGGATGTGGCACGCGCTAGTGTTATATTTTGAAATCTGGTTTTTGCATTTGTTTTCACTCCCAGTTCGCTCAAACTTATCAAATAAAATAAGCAAGGATGAAATAGTGTTCTACAACCATTTCTGTTAAAATATTGGGTTTAAGTCATGAATTAAGAGTACCCAAACAAATGCGACTTTGAGCGTTTATGTGGCTTTAAGTGCAATTTTCTTCTATTTCCTTCGGTGAAATCTTCCAAAATTTTCACAGTACATGGATACTATCTGAAAAATAATTTTAAACAGAAAAAAGTAGGGGGTTGTTAAAGCAGCTTCTTTGTTATTTGCAAATTTGTGTTTTTCCCCTCTGCGTAAAAACTGGTCTTATAGATTTTCGTAAAAAATGAATGCCATGTAAAGCAAAATAACTATAACCTCTCTGGCAAATTTTACGAAATTTCACCGAAGGAAACGCGAGAAAAGTTAGACGAAAGTTGCCATTTTAGTCCCCCAAATTTGTAACAATTACGTAATGGAATAGAAATTCGCCAAGATCGCTATTTGAGCATGCGTCAACGTTGAAACCCCTAGGCTCGCTTACAGTGTTTACTGGGTGTTTTATGCAATTCCATGATGAAAATCTACAACCTCATATAATTTGGAAGCTTAAACAGCATTGTTCTTAAAATTCTATTCCGGATAAAGATTTCCTTTGAAATGTTTAACCGAAATCCATGGTTAAAAACTTTTGCCTGAGCTTGCGTCAGCGCACGCGCAGTTTCCAAAGGCTTGCATCATCAGCGCGCGCGTGGTTATAAAACTATATGGAGCCACCTTAAGTAAACTGCAGCTGATGGTTTTTTCCTGAGTAGATTTTAGCCGTAGATTCTATCCATATCTATTTTCCTTTGCATATTGATCATTTGTGCAACAGTGCCACTACAGTTGTGTAACTTAAACCTCCATTAACGGTTGCTTTGTTGACTGTAGGTGGTTTTGTGTTTTGATCGAGTGTTTTGGGATCCAAACACAAATCTGTTTGGTCATGTTGGAAGTACCACAGCTAATCGTGGTGAGCTCTTCCTGTTTTGGAATCTCTACAAGTCTCCAGTCCTCATTGCCCTTGTTGCTGGTGAAGCTGCTAACAAGTTGGAGGACGTGTCTGATGAAATCATTGTCGGAAGTGCCATTGCAGTGTTGAAGGGGATATTTGGAAGTGGTACTGTTCCTCAGGTTTGTGTGTGCATTATGTGTTTATCACACTCCAGGGGAGAGAACCATTGTTGCAGCTCCCTGTTTGACTAAAACAAATTTAAAAATTTAAAAAACTTAATATAATTGTAAATAATGGAAATGGAAGCCTTATCCAAAAGGTAGTAAAAAAATGACAGTGAAAAGAGTCATCAATAATTTTTAAGCTTTCTTGTTTTGAAAACGTAAGCCTAACTTTTTCATGGTTTCCTTCATCTTGATTGCTTCCAATGATCTGATCCTTCCTTGACTTATTTTGATCTGTGTTGTTCAGTGATTATTTAAAATGTAGAGGAATATGACTGGTCTTTTCCTTGATCCCTGCAGCCTAAAGAGACAGTTGTAACACGATGGAAGTCAGATGAGTGGTCACGAGGCTCTTACTCATATGTGGCAGCAGGCTCATCAGGGAATGACTACGATCTAATGGCATCCCCAGTGGCCCCTCCCTCAGTGACAGGGATGGCACCAGGCAACCCTGCCCCACCCAACCCTCCAAGAGTGTTCTTTGCTGGAGAGCACACTATCAGGAACTATCCAGCTACAGTACACGGAGCCCTTTTGAGTGGTCTGAGAGAGGCTGGTAGAATTGCCGACCAGTTTTTAGGACTTCCGTATGAAGTGAACAGAATTGCCCAGCCACCTATGACACAGGCATAACAGCGCTGACAAGATGGACAGAGCATTTTGTGTTGAAAGAGGGCAAAGTGGATAACATCAGTCTCCCAACTCGACATCGTCATCTTTCTGGTTGATATGTATAACAAAAGACGCAGCCATGCCAGTGACAAACTCATATTTATGAGGATCTTTGATGGACAGTATTTTTGTGGAGGATATTTCGTCTGATTTTAAAGACGTTATTATTATTATTCTCATTGCATTGTACATACTGACTTCTGGTCGCATGACTGTACCTCTACAACACAAATATGTTGTATGTAGTTTTTCAGAAACGTCCAGAATTAATATCCTGGAATAGGTGTCGTGCACAGCACCCTTTGCATAGTCCAACATCCAGTAACCACTGAGGAAAGAAAATACTTGATACCCGTACGTCTTTTGATGTTGTTGCCTTTAAACTGTGCCCAAAAGCAACCACATTACCACAGCCTCTATTCTCCACACCCTCCTAGAGCAATTTAGTACGTGCTCAGCTGTACTCTATTGGAATTCCACGGACCTGATTGGTTCTCACGTTGTTTACTTATTACTGATAGCACATGATTGCATGCGTGTTGCTCTTTAGTGAGAATTTTACTTGATTTTTGGCTTTAGACTACATATAAAATTGACATTTGTACTTAAAAGTTTGAATCTTTGAATGGTAGTTTATTTCAGGTGTCAAAAATGCATGAACAATTCCAACTTCACCATCTAATTAGGCTCAATTTCCACCCCTTTGAGTCCAGTCTTTGTGTCTTCCCAAGAAGCACAGGGTTATTTCCCATACAGTGGTTGGTAATCGAGCCTACCATCCACCACAATCATTTAGGCATAATATAAGTGATAAAAATTAATATATTTGTTTCAACTTTCTTGATTGATTTCTCATCTTGCATAAATTTAACTGTTATGTTATAATTATTACTGTCCATACTTTGTTCAAAACCTTTTTGGCAAACATACGACTTCATTATGTGTGTAGATTCCTTTTTGTGTTACTTCATTATTATTAAAAAATTGTAGATTATTATTTATTACCAATAAAGAAGAAATATTCATTCTGAGAAGAGTTGTTATGAAACTCCTTGCCAGGGTCTCTCTTCTTTGCAACCCTGGTGCCTTTGTCACTGTCAAAGCAAGGCTCCCTCTTGCAATAGCTTGTTTCAGGCATTCAGTTAGTTGGGGCCCCAGGGGAGAGGGGGGGGGGGGGGTGGCACTTAAGGGAAGTTTGGGTGGGGGTGTGGCACCAAGTCCTTCAAATTCTGATTCATTTGTTTAAGACGAGGCCATTTTTCATGACCCTGATCGAGGGTGCAGCCCAATTGTAACACCCAATGTGTCCAAATAAAAAATACATATCTCTTGCATACATTTAAAGGGGTATGGATAATTTCTGGTACAGCAATGTTGATTTTACAGATCTTTCCCAACTCCTTGTCTCCTGATTCAAATTTGTTTGCAACGAAAGAGAAGAAAGACCTCTGGGGTCAGGGACAATATGAGATAACGTATTTTCAAATAACTTATTCACGCTTGTGTTTGTTTTATTGTTGCTAATAAATTAACATGAATTTCTCGTTACAAGTGTTACTGAAGAAACCAAGAAATTAATACATCTGATGCAAAAACAAGAAAAAAAAATTTAAATTAACATTGTATGTTGATAACATTCAATGAAAACACACCCAAACACCGATACTTATTTACAACTTGTACTTAAGGTGGCTTACTACAGTTTTGAGGGGGTAAACTCTTGTAAGATAGCTTAAAATGTCCAGAAAGGTTTTAGCTTTCACTTATTACTGTTTGTGCATCCTACAACCAATTTATGCGACATTTGAGCAATATAGATGCTAATAAACAGCCAAAATTGATATCCGAGTGCTTAAGAGGAGACTGGGCACTAGTAGTTTCAATGGCGTTTTTCTCAAAATCTGCCTGTATGACCTTGCCTCAAAAAATTCAGAAATTAGAAATTGAATCAGATAAAACATTCATGCAAAATAAATTAAAAATCTGTAAGACAGATTTTTTGCAAATTAGGAAAATATTTAAAAGATAGCTCAAAATCTGTCTTACGGATTTTTTTGGCAGTTGACACGATTCACCCCAGAAAATTAATCGTGAAAATTTCATTATGGGTTGTACGGTAGGTTTTTGAGAAATTTTGAGCCAAAGTCAGGTTTTTACGACCACCGATGAGAATTGAATTGCGCATGCCCTTTTATTTGAGTGCGTGCTCTTATGACGCCACACGATATGAGCGATGAAAAAGCAAACTAGAACTCCTCTGTCGGTTGTTTATCAACCTGTCTGTAGTATTGTTTTCGTCCTATGACATGTCTAAAACCTTCTGAAGCTTTCTGAAACTGTTAACTTTCGAATGAAGGGCTCACACTTGTTTTTGTTTCCTTTGGTGTTGCTCGCGAAAGCTCTGCAAGCGCGAGCAATTTTGACATCAGGCAGGTGAATCGTAGCGCACGTTCTTGCCTCGTAAAAACTGAAGTAAGCCACCTTAAGCTAACTTCCCTTTCATGCTCTCCAAAAATTGGAATGCTGATGCACAACATGCTTCCTGGAGACCTTTCCTTATTTTAGACCAAAAGTACCCCCCCCTCCTCTTTTTTTCAGACCCAAAATTTGATACCCTATAGTATTTCAGGCCAAACTTTACCTAGGAACTGCTTTAGTTTGCGTAAACATATGAAAAGGACTTTGAATGTCAATAAAATCACACTGCTAAATGATAAAAAAATAGTTTCTTCTAAGAATCATATCTAATTGCTGACCATTCTTGAAGTTAAACTTATTCAATTTACCTTCACTGCCACTGGATTAAGACCCACTTTCATCACTATGTTTTGTGGTCATTTGTTTTTGTTTAATAAATAAAACTGTGTGATCAAGCTGATCCAATATTCTACTCCTGATACAGTGCACTTGATTATAAATAATTTAGTTGCTTAATTAAATAACTTGGTATTCACGCCAATGTCAAGAGAACATCATCATATAAGATATGAGACTCCATGTAAAATGTTTGCAGGATGAAAATGGGCCTTTAAGTTCTGCTTTCATTAATTTGCACTATGACAAACCAACAAAAAGACATAAAAAAAAATAATCAAAACTTGATCAAGTGGTGGTAGTGTGATGTTGTTAGCCTCCAAATTGGGACTAGCAATGCAAACCCTTTTCTATACACATTCCACTCCCAGCTGGCAGGAATAGCGATGGGACGGCACGCCATCCACGTCCAAACCACCAGCTGGAGGGATGAACACTGCAATACTCTGCGTAAATGTACAAGCAAATCAGTAACCTCGCTTTACCTTAAATTTGTAATAACACCTAAACCAGACAGGTCACAAGAACAAACAATGTGATCAGCTCAAAACATGGCCTGACTTGGCTCAAAACTAATTTCTGCCAGACAGAGTTATATACTGTACTGGAAAATCATTACTGAGAATTTCAATGGTAGCCATTATATTCTTCACCTTTACCCCCTGAAGAGTAAAAAGTCACACCCAATTGGACTGTATGTATGTTGACAGAATATCCTTCACTTTCTATTCAGAGACTGAAGTGAAAATGTTATGAGAAAGAGGAGTTCCCCTGATCAACCCACTCACAGCTGTAGTGTTGAAACATAAAAAAATAATTTAAAATAGCTGCAACAACAGCTTTAAGCGATTTTCTAGCCTCACTCAGGTAAAGCACTTTTGAGCAAGTCAATACTAGCTGAGGAAAGTTCCTTCGGAAACACGACTTCAAACTCTACCATCATATCCGCACGTTGATTAAGCTTCTTGGGTAATGGTAGACCTTCACCTTTGATACGCCGTTTTGCTCCAGGTCTGATAATAGAGGTTAGAGGGATATTGATTGTCCTTCCATCCAATGTGGGTACCGGCACTGAAGATGCCGTGGTGTACCCTGTAAGAGCATCTCTTAGGGACACCTGGGCAATATAAAGAATGTTGTTATCGTGATCGCGTTTGAAGTAAGCATGTGGTTTGTCCTTGATTGTAAAGATGATATCTGCGGGAGCAGTGTGCGGCTTTTGATCTCCTTCCTCTGGGAAAGTGATTTTTGTTCCCTCTTTCCAGCCCTTTCTTACATCAATTGTGAGAATTTTATCTTCTGTGTGAGTTGTCACTCTGTCAGGATTCAAAACCTTTTTAATGATTTTCAGTTTCTTTGTAGTTCCGTCCAGGAGCTCCTCTAGGGTCACCATGAGGTATTTTTCAATCGGAGGATCCTGGGCCTTTTTGCGGGAAAATGATTGCATGTCTTCAAAAGATGACGACCTCTGTCGATTGAAGTTAGGATGCATCTGTTGGTGGAACGATTGATGGAAACCTCCAACATCAGCAAAGTCTGTTCCTCCAAATGCACCAGGCATACCAAATCCATGATCAAACATTCCTGAAAGAAAACAAATCGTTTAATACAATTAGTTGATTCACTGTGGCTCATGAAATGGTTTTTTTGTATATATCTTATGCTTTAAATTTACTCTTGTAAGTTGAGCTTAATTCTGACTGATAGCTTAATCAACTAACTGACTAACTTACTTTGAAACCCCCTAAAAAATAGACGTTACTTATAAATCCCTGCCTATGGAAATTTGTCCCTGTCGCCCTTGAAATTAAAATTTGACATAAAATTATCCTTGCTGTTGATTCGAGAATGCACATTCCAAGATTCAATTAACAGCTTGAACTTTCTAGATTCATCTTTGAACAGAAAAATATCTACATCAACAGAAGATCTCAAAAACAAGCACTGAATATTAAAAAATGTGTAAATGATAGATAAATCTAGAATGATCGCTAGAAATCTAGAAATCTAGAATGATCGCTCACAATATTTTTCACAGTTTTTTTAAACTTTTGTCTGAAATAAATTGAATCCTTTTGTAATCATAAAAGATTTCCAGAACATGCAAATGCTTTGTTGAGAAGAATCTAGCTTTCACATATCAACAAGATGTTTCTTAAAAATGAGGCCTTAACCAGACAAAAGTAGGAAGCAGCGTTCATGAAACTTGATATAGGCCGCATATATTTCAAACCAGAAGTTTAATTACAACCAAACAAACAAGTAAGAATTAAGGAAGAAATACCCAAATTAAAATCTTTTAGAGGGATCGAAAGTAAAAGGAAGGAGGAGGCAAATTTTCAAAACAAAATCTATTTTACTTTCATGTCACACCTGAATTACGAGGTTAACCCAGATAACCTAATGTATCTTTGTAAACAACATAAAACGTTCTAGATTCTTCCAAGATTCTTTTTGTAAAAGAAGGACTCATAAAAGAATAGTTAAAAATTGAAATAAAAGTACCTCTTCAAAATGTTTAAAGCGAGTAAAAGTTTTTTTTTTTAAATGAGCAATCCAAGCTGTATTTTAAAACCATAAATTTTAACAAAATCCACCAAAGTTTCCCATGATTTTCCATGTGACTGCCACCTTTTATAATAGTAGCAGTTCACTATTGTTTAACAGTAAAAAAGGGTATTTATAAATATTGCTTGAAAACAAAAATATTTACATTATTGCAAACCACAAGTGTATAACAATTAGCTTCTAACAATTATGACATATTTTAAGGAAATAAAAACAAATAACTAAAGTTAACTGAATAGATGTAGTAATTATGTTTGAAACACTGTCAAAGCTGTCAGCAATTGAAATAATTATTCTAGTGGTTTCAATGAGCCCCCAAATAATTTTATGAGAACTGTAGCCGCACGCTTGAGTGAAAGCAATCCAAAGCATTTCAGAAAACACGGCTCAATTCAAAATTAAATTTTGCACTTTCAAACGTGTGGGTCCAAATAGTGTATGATTAATAAGAGAATATGTCAAAGAATTTGTCATAAAGTGAAGTCGAATATAAACAAGGAAGCCCTCTCAATACAGTAATCTTAAGCTGAAAAAAATATTTCTTATATTGAGGTACAGTTTAACCACTAAGCATACGTATAAACATAATATTTTAGCACGATAAAATAAGCTTAAAACTAAAGCTTGACATTTTAAATAATGTAGTCTAGTTACCCCTGAAAGGATCTTCTCTTCCAAATACTCTTGAAAATGTGGACATCGGATCTCCGTGGAACGTGAAAGCTGTAAATCCTGGTGGCATCTCAAAGTGGAATTCAGCTGCACCACCGCCAGCACCTGGAGGCTTTGGCGTTCCTTTCAATCCTTCTTCGCCAAACTTGTCAAATATTTCTCTCTTTTGTGGGTCGCTGAGAACCTCGTACGCTTCTGCGATGTCTTTAAACTTATCTTCCGCTTCAGGGCTCTTGTTCTTGTCTGGGTGAAATTTCAAAGCCATTTTTCGGTAGGCTTTTCGGATCTCGTCTTCACTGGCGTTGCGTGGAATATCCAAGACCTTGTAATAATCCTTCCCCATTGTTTTGTTGGCAGCCCCACAACTTCTTGCTTTTTCCCGTTTTTGAATCGGCTACATAAATTTTAATTTTTCAGATAAGTCCAGACTTTTTCCCTGTGTTATTTACAACAGAACCGTGACGTTAAACGCGAAAATTAACAGCAAAGGACATCTTGAAAATTTATACTAGAAAGTTCCACGGTCCTCCATCTTGACCGCGACAATTAAGAAGACTGGAAAGAGTGCCCAGTTCAGCGCGGTTTTAATTGTCGTTGTCCTGTTTTGTCTGACCTTCATATGTTCCGCCGTTTCTCGATGTAATTAAAACCCTGTTCATTAATATTGTTTATCCTTTGTATCAGAATACACGCAGTATTATACAACTTTGGCTTATCTTCTTCGCAAGAATGCGAAATAAGATCGCTGCTTGGAATTGGATTAAGGGTGGTGGAGTTGGGGAGGCAAATCGCACCGGAAAGTCCACTTAATTATCGATGGAAACTGAAAAAGTTCCGATAGAACTACAATATGAAGATCTATGAGCTTGATCATAAAATAAAGAAGCCTGGAATCTGTCTGAAAGACAGTATTTGTTCCGACGATAAAATGTTCGCCATACAGTATTTTCTATATTTACTTTATACTAGAACGAAAGCGAAAAACGGTAGTTCAGATCTTACTCAAAAACTAGAAATTTATAACGTGATATTGAAAGTCTGCACAATATTACTGTACACCCAACTGTACTAGCCAATTTCATACCGCCTTGATAATATCAGGTCACAGTCAATAGTGTTGACAATATTAAATGCTCACACGATGTTTAATAATCGTGGCTATCTTTTGTACGCCGCAAAAATTTCGTCAATGTTTTTAAGGGATCGAATGTTCTAGAACATTTAATTGGTGGAAAACAGCGGGAAGCAAATTATCAAGTGTTTGAAACACGGAAGTTGTAAATCTAGAAAACCGTTTTTCCGATAGACGATTTATTTTGAAAATTCTGGAAATCGGAGATAAATACCACAAAACCAGCATTATCAGCACTTCTAAAACCTTCTAAACGAAAGATTGTCACGCAACTTTCGCCTGGAATGAATTTGCGTTTGCGTGACAAAGTTCAAGCAGCGAGGCAACAATGCCAATATCACAAGTATGTTGTTTTGCAAACTCTCAGCCCATATCTTCTTGATTTGTGGTAATCTCGAAAGTAATCCACTACTTTTCAATCGCATCTAGCGTCTTGTTAGTCACAGTTAACAACTCAAGAATAAAGGATGGCAATGAGCAGAGAAATTCCTATCAATGTTCATCCCGACTTCAGAAGGCAGACGACCAGCGACCACCAGGGAAAACCCCGCCTTTTCGCTCGATCTTCGAGTTTACAGTGCGGACCGAAACTAAAATTGGTTACGGAAACTTCAAAACCGAACGGGGCTGATGAAGAACAAGCTTCAAACTCAGAACAAAAACAAACCACGGCTGATCACCCGAGCCAAGGGACAAATGGAAGGAAAGGCAAGCAAAATAACAACTTCTGGAAATCTAGCGCGCCTGATGATTATCCAAAGGTGCAACACTTCAGCGAACATGGGTCTTGTAAACACAACGGCCACGATGGAAAGGAACAAAGAAGACATTTTTTCGCAGAAAATCCGTTTATCGGAGACTTGGAGAAAGTGTTTGAAGATCAGTACACATCGGATCTAAGGCGTCCAGTGAAACTAGGAAGACGAAATACATACAGTGCGGGAAGCTCACGGGAAAACCATCATTCCGATCCGAAAATTGGAAGAAACTCTTCGGAACAAAACAAAAAGGATAGGTCGTTCGACATACCCGTTAAGGTTGAATTTGATGAAATAAAAGATGGCAATGAAAGCGAGAAGAAAAGATCACAGGAAACTCATGATGCAAAGACGAAAATTGGAAACAACTTCTCGGAACGAAACATAAAGGGAACGTCCTTTGATGTACCAGTTCAGATTGAATTTGATGAAATAAAAGACTGGGATGAACGCCAGGATGAAGATCTTAAAGAAAACAAAGCGGTTGAGAAAAGGAGCCTTCAAGACGAAGAACAAACTACCAAGTCAATTTCAGAATTTGTTAACGAGCAAGAGAACCGCGGTGCTTTCAGAATTGATGAACCATGTGCTGCAAGTTTTGGAATGGTATATTGTGACACGACCGATAAAGAGCAAGCCCAGCACAAGCCGTGTTCCGAAAGCAATGAAGATTATACTGCCAGAGAAATGAATGAAGGCAAAGACAATACTGAACAAGACCAAGTAATTATAGAGGTCGGCGAGCAATCTTCAAGTACGTCGTTACCAACGGAATTTACGGAAGAAAATGAACAAGGCAAGAGCAAGCTGTTAACTATTCAAAGCATACTCAAGAAAGCTGAAGAACTCGAGAAGAAAGTCGATGCTTTCAGTGACAATACCATAACCAAGGAGTATTTGACCCTTGAAGAAGAACTTACGCGTTGTTTAATCGAATTGGATGGCATTCAGACAAATCAAGACGAAAATATTCGTTTAGCAAGAAAAACAGCAGTTCAACATCTGCAAAAAACGCTTGGGCGAATGGAGCAGAAACTTTCATGCAGAGCTGTAGGAAACAGCGAGGAAGAGATTAAATGGGATCACAGTTTAGAGAAACAAGGAAAGAACGGCGAAGAGAAAATTTAGAATAAATCTCTCCTATTAACAGTCTATTTGACACGAAATGCCTCGCGGGAGTATGTATTGGGCATCTTTACCACGAAAGCCCCCATCATTAATTTTATTACTGGCAATGCCCAATATTTCAAGGTCAAGAGTGTTGTTCTAGATATTTCTACTTGGGTCTTCTGCTATTTGAGACAGTAACGTATTTTTAAGTCAGAGTTTTGAGCCCCTGCGATCATAAAGCCGAAACCTGAAGTGTACGTAGAGTACTGTTGAAGTTCCGTTAAGATTCATATATCACTTATAAAACTTTTACTTTTAGGTTGCTTGCTATTGTCGAGCCGAAGCAGGTTTGATGAGTTCCTAACGGTTTCTGATCGTTTTAAACACACACAAAAAATGTAATAAACTTGATGCAATTTTTACTTGTTTATTTCCAATATTATATGAATGATGTTCTAGAAAGTTCTTTTTTTGTTTCAAACCAGGCGTGAAATTATTACAATATTCATTCAGCATAAAACTTTGAACTTCTATAATGCAATGTTCTGCAGGTTCCAGAAGCATCTGAGTCGTTTTACTTGTGATATATAATATTTTAGGATTGATGTCTTAGAACGATTCGTGTTTAATCACGCATAACAATGGCGACCACTTCCTGTTTTTCACTTTAAAGAGGCTTCTAAGTGCAATAAACTATTTAAGAATTTAAAACGCACCGCAGTGAAACGTTTGCTAGAAGCATCGATTTTTTATATACATCACCTGTAGACTGAACGGTTAATTAAATGGTAAATATTGGAGATGTTCCAGAACACTCTCTGCATGCTGTGTACATCTTGCTTGTGGCTTGTGACATACCGTATACTGTAAAAGCTCTGTTAACCCCCCCCCCCCCCCCGCCCCTGCCCCCTCCCCCTTGTAATAAACTCCTCTGCATGGAAGTTCTCTTTTCTTAATGAAAACCTTCCTTTCCTATCCTTACAGAGTTGATGATGACATGGGGCTTAATAGAGCTTTTAAAGGGAACCACCACTCTTGGGTTTCCAAATTTTGCAAGACAAGGGAGAAGCTTCCAAACAATAGCGGGAGCCGTAACACGTCATAAAAATCCAAAATGGCGGCACGCTGGAAATTTAAAAGCCATAAACTTTTCCATTTATTGTTGTTTTTAAATGTTATTTCTCCCTTGACCTGTAAAATTTGGAATTTTGGCATCATTTCAAACAATTCAACGTCAACTTAGAACGTTCTAAGAGTGGAGGTTTCCTTTAATGTAGTTTTGAAAGTAATTACTAAGTTTACAATAGCCGAAATCTTTACTAATCTATCTTTGTTACAAAAAAGAAATTCTAGTTCAAAATTAAACAACACCCTGAGTTGATCATTCTCTGAAAAGCTAAGAATTTCTCAGGGACTCCACAGACTAGACATTTAACTGTCGAAAACTATTTGTCACCGGCAACTAAATGTTATCAACAACTAATCAGTTTCCCTTTTTGAAAAGGAAAACTGCCTAGTTGTTGACAATGGAAAATTTAGCATTTTGCTGTGTACAACTCATCTCACGCACTACGTTTTTTGGTGTCGATAATGTTTCGTTATTGATAACAAATAGTTGTCGACAACTAAATGTCAACTATGTGGAGGCTGTCAGTCTTCCTTTCTCTTGCTTTACTTGCATTAATCAAAGTTTTAAAGAGCAGTCAGTCAAATTCTAATTTTCCTGTAGTTGAAACTAATTAATAAAAATGTTCCATTTGTGATGTTGTAGCCTCCTTCAAACCAGTTATTCAAATTGTCACACAATACTTGTTGAGAAGGAGCATTACGTGACAAGGTCATGGGGTGTTGTGTGACTATCCAAATAATGGCACCAAAGGTGTCTTACTGACATTGCAGTCTTTGTATTGTGCAGTTCCAGAAAATATCCATACCCACCCCATGGAAGGTCAATGGAAATTCCGAGGGGGTGGGAGGGTCTTGAAAGCCAAAATGTTAAATGGAATGTATTGTATTTCCATAGCGGTGGGGGGATTCAAACCAAAAACCTTCCGTGGAGGGATATGGATATTTTCTGGAACAACTCATTGTTTAAAATGTTCACTGTACATTATAATGTATTAGATGTCTAGTCCTCCCCTGCAGGAAGAGCATCTTCTAACTTTCTAATAAACTTTAGTCTAATCTCAGTTGTCTCGTCTCCTCGCAGCTGATCTTGAACAAACCATACATCAACTTCCATCTGTACCTAAGAGAGAAGAAGCTAAGAGATTATAAAAACGTCAACTAACAAGGCTCTAATGGAGGAGCCAGTAATTTTACAAGCTAGTTTCTACTTCATACTGTTAGAAATTGAGGCTTCAGTACTCCTCAAAGAGAGTCGTGGAAAAGAAGTCAAAGGAGTGCAACACGTAGCTTCATTATAAAAATAACCTGCCAACCTGTGAAGTACATAGTTACTAAAACCGTCATTCCACAGTATTATGGACAAAAAAAATCAAAATTCAAAGTTGTTTAACTTACTCAAATTCCAAACAAATTGATAGCATATAAGCTATAATTCATGAAAATGATAAACAATTTTTGTTGCCAATTGTTGTTTGTGCATAAATTATCATTAATTACCATTGATAGTGAAAATTGCTGTTGCGGAGGGGAAAGTTACATGTTTTGCTGGTAAAAAATAGAAAACGGGAATTTTGCTGAGATGGTGTGGGACACAAACAGCTTAAGACAAAGTAATTTTAACATTGCCCAAAATTGATCTTTCTGTCAGTGTGACAGCAGCAGACGACAATCTGTATGCTGTTTTCCCCTCCGCAACATTTTGAGGCCTAAAAGTTTTGCTTGTTGGCTCATAATTAATAAAATCAACTTCATGTTTTCACATCTTCTCATTTTGGGCTAAGGTTAAGCTTTATTATGTTCAAAGAGAGTTAATGTTTTAAGCTGTTAAGCTAAGAGAGAATAATTAGGTTCTGTTGCGGAGGGGAAATATTGTTGCGGAGGGGAAATTATGTTGCGGAGGGGAATTCTGTTGTAGGAAGAAAGTCTCTTTTGAGAAAGATTTAACTTCAATGGTGTTATCAATGGCAAGAGAAAACATTTGCTCTCCAAAGTTTACAACCAGCATCGTACATTTACATATGCACTGACAAGCATCACATCATCCGTCTGTTGCGGAAGGGAAATTTAGATACACTTATATTGTTATGGTTTAATAGGATTTTGTCTGTTACTTTTTATCTCTTGGGGCCATAAGTTTCCAAGAAAGCTTTCTTTAATTTGTGCTGTGCTGCATCTCTCCAAAATACATTATTTAGATCACAGAGCCTCAAAAGAAGGCTATTACAGAGAATATGGTGTGTTTTGTGGTTTTGTGTTCAAAATTCGTTCTCAAAATTCTCTGAATTCTAAAATTCTTTTCACCAAATAGATTTCTGCTTTTCCTCATTGTATGTTTATTAGAAAGATCACAAAAGATAACTCAAATGTTCAGTGTTTTTCCAATGAGGCTGGCTTTAAGAACATTGTTTGCTGTTGCGGAGGGGAAAGCACATGTTAACCCGTAACTGTGAAACATTGCCCAAAAAATGTTGAAAGGCTAAAATATTTAAATGTCATTGTGAAATTGTTGCATAATTATTGAAATGTGAGTGTTATCACAAGCTTTTAACTACTTGTTTAATGCAAATACTGAAAAGGACAAATTTTCCCCTCCGCAACTTCCCCTCCGCAACAGCAAACAATGTTTTTAAATCCTGCCTCATTGGAAAAACACAGAACATTTGAGTTTCCATTTGTGATCTTTCTAATAAACATACAATGAGGAAAAGCAAAAATCTATTAGGATCAGAAAAGAACTTCAGAATTCAGAGAATTTTGAGAGTGAAACTTAAAAACAAAAAATACCGTTTTCTCTGTTCCCCTCCGCAACAGCCCTCTTTTGAGGCTCTGTGATCTAAATAATGTATTTTGGACAAAAGCAGGGCAGTAGCAGAGAGAGCTTTCTTGAAGACTTAAGGCCTCAATAGATAATCAGAAGTAACAGACAAATACTTATTAAACTATAACACAATAAGTTCTCTAAATTTCCCCTCCGCAACAGACGGAATACTGTGGAATGATTTAACATTATTAGAATATGAGCGAATAATCAATGAGGCCCAGCTGAGTTGACTATCACTCATAGAAAACGAGGGCAAGTCGTCTAATTTTTTTCAGTAGATACTCGAATGGATTACAGTCCAAAACTTACAATTTTTGTTCTTTTAAGGCAAAAATGAAGAATGATGTTATTGTCTTTTTAAAGAGCAATAACTGTGTTTTATCAGTGAATAGAAAACAGTGGGAGAACCAATCAGATTTACCAATTTTCAATACAACACATCCAAGTTTCTACTAAAGCTTGATAGAAACATAGAACTAGCTTGAGCTGTAGACATAATGATGGCAGGAGCAAAGAGAATTTTTACATTTTGATAATGAAAATAAACAAGTGAGTTTCCTTTCTTTCTGGCAGTGTTCACAATACGATACGATACGATACGATACGATATGATACGATACGTCATGATACGATATCATAACCATTTCCTAAAGGAAATAGAAAACATAATCTCTGTGTTCCTGTCATCTTTCAGAAATGCTCATGAAAGTTTGAGAGAAATCAATGCCGCTGTGCTTTATATGCTTGCTGCATTGCAACCATGCTTGTTCCTTCATTGCTAGAGAAAACCAAGCTGAAAGGGAGTTGGTTCTCACTGGGTGAGTATCTCTATTCCCTACATGACTTACAATCTTACCATTTCTAGAGCTCCCCTCAGGACCCCACAGAGTATGTTTGAAAACAGAAGTCCCTCGTGTCCTTCTGGTAACTCAGCAAACTCTGCCATAGGGTTGTTGTCTAATATCAGCGAGAACTCATCAGATGCTGCACTCCAGTTTGTTATAACTGGTGAAAAACCAAGGAACATTTTGAAGCCCAGCTATAAGGGAAAGTCAAATACAGAAGGAATCACGATAAGTCTTAAAAAAGGCAATGGCTTTAGCCTTATTTACAGAATGCATTTGGGGCAAAGTGAACTATACTATTAAAGCTTCATCATTCATCATCATTTCTCATCGCGATAGTAGGCACATAGGGCCGTCACATTCTCCGACAAACACTGTGCCACCACTTTGGCCACATCCCAACCCTTCCACCCTGCCCTCTTTCCCTCTTTCTTCGCAGCCCTTCTCCAAGTGGTCTTCTGTCTTCCTCTCAACCTTCAAACTTCTGGTGTCCACCCCAATGCTGTAAAACAGTCATTCACACCCTCTTTCCAGAGTACATGTCCTAAGCAGTTACTATTGAAGCTTAACATCAAGCAACTAAGAGTATTGCTCCTCATTGGGATAGGATGCTATTCATGTTATCCTAACATCTCAACAGTACCCACTTAATACCCCTACTAGTCTGCATTCAAGCCTAGTGGCCCATCAGGCCAGAGCTTATCCCAGTTTCTGTTATTAAGCAACTGTGTGAACCAGAGATATTTCTACTTCCCGCTGGATGGGATGCTAGGCCATCACATGGTTAAATTCACCAGTACCCATTTATACACCTGAGTGGAGAGAGGTACTAAGAGAGTGAAGTATCTTGCCCAAGAACACAATGTGGTCATCCCCACCAGGGATCAGCCCAGACAGCTCAATCTGTAGTACATTGCACTAACAATTAGGCCACTGTGCCTCCCACACTTGTACCTCAGGCTAAGTGTCATACCCAGAGCGCAAAGCTATCTATTAGTCCATCATGCCTTCCAAAGATCTTTCGAAGATCCCCTTAAGGGTCCTAGGTCTTAAATATCCTGCAAGGGTTTTTTGCTATGGCCCAGTTGCATGTACCTTGGCAATGACATCAGCAGTTTCTCTAAAGTCATGGCACCTTCCAACATTAGATCTCGCTAAAAAGTCTTCCACTAATCTCACACCAATGTTGTAGCCCCTAAAATCAGAGCACATAAAATTAATACATGACAAAAGTTTATTTTTCTTTTGGAGTGTTCCAAATTTTTTACAACTATGTGCAGTGATCATAAATAAAGAAAGATGGTGAATTTTAAGCTTGGAAAATGAAATGTGAAAGATGAAATATTCAGCATGTCGAGAGCATGGGACAAAGAAAAATCTGAGTCCCTGACAGGAATAGAACCCATGACCTCCCAAACACCACACGGGCCCTCTATCCACTGAGCTATGAAAACTCATGTTGAGCAAGGCCATTTTACTATCATGAACTTTTTGCAGTGCACAAAATTAATATATCACCCCACCCCTCTCCCTGTCATCCCAGGGGGGGGGGGGGGTACTCCGGCTTGGAAATGACGGGGATGATCGAAGGATTTTTTGGGGTTTGAAATTTTCGATTCCGGGACTTTTTTGGGTTGCAAAATTTGGCAAGTATTTTTTTGGGTATTAAAAACGAACTAAAGTGCCTTGGCGCATCATTGGCATATTTATGCGAATAAAGTACAAACAAACGTGTTTCAGTGCAGTTCTTTGTGTTATATTATTGCCCCCCTGGCAGTTTAGGGGTAATTTGACAAGGGATTTTTTTGGGGGTTATTTTTGGTCCAGGGATTTTTTGGGGTAATGTCAGAAGACTTAGGGATTTTTTTGGGTCCTGAGTTTTGCCTCCATTCGATCATCCCCGTCATTTACAGGCCGGAGTACCCCCCTGGGCCTGTCATATACCCAGGGTTGTCACTACATTTTCAAGTAGGTTGGGAAAGTAAAAAAGTAGCTAACCTGGGGAAAAAATTTGTTGTTTGATGTATTTTTCACTTTCCAGTGGTTTTGTTTCAAAGTTAACTCATAGCAGCCTGGGGAATTCCCTGGCCCTTGGCACTTAGTGACAGCCCTCTATACCTGCCAACTTTTTCAAATGTGCATGATTATCATCTCCACATTACTCAATTTTCTGAAGATGTTCAGACCCTTTTTAAAAATTGCCAAAGATTTCTGAAGGCATTCCGATGACATCCAAGAGATGGCAAGTCTACCAGGATGCATTCCATGTGCACCTCACACTGAAAATAAACCAAGGTTGTAAAAATCTACGCCAAGGTTCGTTGTTAATCTAGCCTATAATAAGTCGTCTGAAAGCCAGTTAAAACACAGCCACTATGATCGTAAGCCAGTACGCTGCACACTTTTGAAATTCACACCAAAGATCTTCAGGGTAACCCGAATAAAATGCAGCCTGCCAGGTCTACTGTCATACCTTATGATGAGGCCCCACCAGCAGGGAAAGGATCCCATGTTGCTTGTCTGAATTTAAAAATGCCCCACGTTGGTGATTTATCGTATTTTTAAGTCGGTTGATGTTGCTGTCTGGGTTTTTGTTGCGATTTCATTCTATGTGCTGTTGCTAATTGTTGGGTCATGTCGCTTGACAAGGGTCTCATGCATACTGACTAGGTGACCAATCAGAGCCTGTGTTATACTATCTGACAGTAAATGACATTATGACCAATCAGATGTCGCATAATAACTTGTTTATGCTATAAAATGATCTTTTTAGCCATTTTTCAATAAGCTTAGCTTATCATTTTGCAAATTATTTCTGTCTAAAAGGCTACTCCAAAACCCTGAACTTAAAAGAGCACCTACATTTTGTCGAGCTGTTTGTTAACTTCATCATCGCTTTCATAATCTTTCACCAGTTGTGCCACAAGTGCTCCGTGTGTTAGAATGAACAATTCTGCACTCTGCGTGTACAAATGTGAAAATGACACGAAGTTAAGTCTAAAAATCGACGCCATTTTAGCCTTTAAACTACATTAAAGTTTATGAGCAACTTACCACTTTCCTGTTGTCGGCTCGGACAGCCGATTGACGGGACATCGTGACCAATTATTGCTTGAAATAGTTGAGAAAAACTGGCGGAAAAACAATTTACTAACCGCAATAAAACATGGCTGCTACGCCTTGGTAGCCTCGCGCCGTTTGAGCTTGGTAACCACAGCCATCATGGCGGTAAGTCGTGACTTTTGTGTGAGCTTATTTTCACGATTTTTTTCCAATTTTAAACTTTTGTGTTATCTTTTTCTCTCGGTAGTCGTTACCAACAGTCACAACAGCTTCTCCTGTTAACTCCTCGCCGAAAATTGTACAGCACAAAAA
Source organism: Meandrina meandrites (assembly GCA_963693305.1). Taxonomy (NCBI): domain Eukaryota; kingdom Metazoa; phylum Cnidaria; class Anthozoa; order Scleractinia; family Meandrinidae; genus Meandrina; species Meandrina meandrites. Next base: position 11,849,224 of record OY855906.1, read on the forward strand.
TATGGTCGAGATGTTACAAGATCTACAAAACAGGATCCAGGTTCGAATCTTCTTCAAATTCGTTGTTTTAGATCTTAATAATAAGAACGATAAGCTGTTTACTGGCGTAAATCCGCGCTGATTCCTATAAATGATGTTTTATTGAGGGAACAACTACGCAACTGTCAGTTTAACCCAGCAAATATGACATTAAGCTTACCACTATTTCTGTTTCATGAGTAATATCATCAGCAAGTACAATGCGGAGATCAAGCCGAGGGGTTAACATCTCCCTTCCTTCCCCACCGTTAAACACATACGAGACATCCTTAGACATTTGCTACTCCTTACGTACTCTTTCTAGCCCAAAGATTCCTCCCAGTCATTTGAATATTTGGGTCACCTGTTGTAGAACTCTTAGGCCAGGGCTCCAGGCTGCATTCCGTGCAAGTTACACCCACAATCTTTGGCGTGAATCTTTGCCTTTTTCAATACAATTCTTTAAAATCTTGGCATATACTTTGTGAATCTTCAGTGTGAGCTTGGCATGAAATGCACCTTGGCCCGGGCCGATCAATATCGAACTTCAGATGAGGTGAACTAAACTGAGCAAATTTAGTTTTATGATAAGTTTGAAGTTTGACTCAATTGAGTTCGTCCGAGTGAATTTGGATTGACCAACACAAGGGGGTGAATTGGTTCGCGGATCGACAGATTTGGCCTTAAAAAGCGCACAGATTGCAGTCTTTTGTGATACATTGAGCAGATTTGTGGATTTTGGAAGTACAGCGGATCGCAGTTTAGCTGAGAATTTTGGCCCAGATTCCGGACTCTTCATGTCAGAAAGTGTGGATCGTGGTTACTGAACGAAGTTTGGATCACATTGCAATTAATTAATTGGTTGGTCTCCGTCCGTATGTTAGGGAATTGTCACAAAAAACAAGCAATAACAGGGTTCAAAATAGCAGCCGGCTGTCGGCGGTAGCCGGCACTTTGACCACACTTGCCGGCTACTTTTCACCGAAGAAATATTAAATATCATGCCTTCCAGGGTTCAAAATAGCAGCCGGCTGTCGGCGGTAGCCAGCACTTTGACGACACTTGCCGGCTACTTTTCACCGAAGAAATAGAAAATATCATGCCTTGATCGGCCAACTGAAATCAAAGTTGCTGTAAGTTGAAGGAAGCATTTTATATCAGACAATAAAGCAGCTACAGGGCTAGAAAGTGCGACTCACTGGTCGCTAATGCGACCAACATTTCATCTTTGGCGACTAAAACTTCTGGTTTTGCGGCTTAGTCGCCAGTGTGGCGACTTCATTTCTGTGTTAAGATTGTGTCCCTCCTGAAAATTGTATTGGAAGATCTTATTTAAGATAGTGTCCCTCCTGAAAATGATATTGGAAGATCTTATTTGCTTCTCAAACATTCAAAATAAGAAAAGAAGTCACATTGCTCCAATCCATTCTTTCGCTATAAAGTATTCTATCACTTCAAACTTGCAAATGGCCGACTGTATTTGAAATCGCCCCAGTATGCACTGCAAACCTATGGGTACGTCATGTATGCATATGGATTGTGTCCCTTGAAAACGCATGGCTCTTTAACAGCCGGGAAAAAATGAGTCTTGACAAAAAAGCCGACAAATTCAGGCTAAAAACGAAATTTTATTTTGAACCCTGCCTTCATCGGCCAACTGAAATCAAAGTTGCTGTAAGTTGAAGGAAACATTTTATATCAGACAATACAGCAGCTACAGGGTTAGAAAGTGCGACTCACTGGTGGCTAATGCGACCAAAATTTCATCTTTGGCGACTAAAACTTCTGGTTTTGCGCTTTAGTGGCCAATGTGGCAACTTCATTTCTGTGTTAAGATGAATAACGGGCCGCCCCACCTTCTCAGGTATTGTGTCCCTCCAGAAAATTATATTGGAAGATCTTATTTACTTCTCAAACATTCAAAATAAGAAAAGAAGTCAAATTGCTCCAATCCATTCTTTTGCTTTGCCGTAGAATATTTTCAGTTCGGAAAACCAAAATGGCCGAGTGTAGTTGAAATCGTCCCAGAATGCATTGCAAGCCTATGGGTAAGTCATGTATGCATATGGATTGTGTCGCTTGAAAACGCATGGCTCTAGATCTAGCCGGGAAAAAAATGAGCCTTGACAAAAAAGCCGACATATTCAAGCTAAAAACGAAATTTTATTTTGAACCCTGAATAAAACTACACTTCTTAAAAAATTGGCATAAAAAGCAACGTCTACCATCCATTGCAGTGAAAATATACCACTCAAAGCTTTCAAATAGTGTGGATTCGGATTTGAACGAAAACAGGTGCGTATTGACGGATTTGACCAAATAAATTATAGCAGGGATTGGCAGATTTGCGTACCACTATTCACACCCCCTCAACACATTCTATCCATCTGCTACAGACGGATAGAACGTGTGAAGATGGACTGTTGAATAAATGTTGATCTTTTCATGAATCAAACTTAATGCTTTTGCTTTATTTGAAATCCCACTGACTGAAAGATTCATTTTTTGGTGCTTGGAATTTGGTTCGACGGTTGGCTCCGATTTATGTTTGACTTTTGAGCCAACAGTTGAGTTTTACCTGTTTGGGCCGACCAAAATTGAAATTTTGTTTGTCTCATGTGAAGCTCAATGTTTGGCCTGGGCATTGACAATTACTCGCTTCAAGCTCAGTGAACATTGGTGAATATTTACCAAGATAAAGTTGAGGTAAATATTCACCAATGTTCAGTGAGCCCGAGGTGAATAATTGTTTTAGTATACCGGTTATTTTCAGGGGTGAACATCAAGAACTACAAAACGCACAAGTGCTATAAGCTTGCATATATGTCAACTGTTTAAATACATTGATTGTGGATCAATTTACACATAAAATGGGGGCAAAAGAAACACTATGAAAAGGATATTCATCTGGTACCTTTTTTGATCAGTTACAGGCTGAAGAGAAATAAATTTTGGTCAATTGATCTTACACAGTTTGTCATGGTCACGTTATGAATCCACCATGTTTACAGTCTCTTCAATTTATGATGTCCACCTCTGGAAATTACCACAAATCCTCTAATAACCCCCCCCCCCCCCCCCCACGCTCTTTCAAAGCAAGCAAGATATTTATAATTAAGCTCACCACCATCACCCCCCTTTATTCAAAAATCAAATACCAGTTAAACAGGAATCAGGCTTTGCTGAAATATGATTTTAACTTTTTTTAAAAGAATCAATCGTATGAAAGTGCTCAAAGTTCCGTTTATCTAGACTATTCATCATTTTTTTAAAGAAAGAACTTGTTATTTTTCTCGGTTGTGGAAAAGATCTGGAATAAAAAACACATTGTTGTACTGACAATTTACTGATGGTTCACTGAATGAATTAAGTAAGCCCCAGTACCCTCTCTTGTAAGCTCCCCCAGGTGGTGGTGGTGGGGGGGGGGGGGGGCTACTAGAGGATTTACGGTATACTAATGTACACTTAATCACCAATTTAATATGTCAGCTATGGAAAGGGGGTAGCGGTATACCAGCATATAACAAAACTACCCAATATACCCCCACAACGTTCCCCAAATACCGTATTTTCTCAATTAAACGCCAGACCCCGATTAAACGCCGGCCTCGTATAAACGCCGGGTAAAAACAGTTGTTTTTAAAATAAACGCCGGGGGCGTTTAATCGAGGCCCCGGCGTTTATTTGTGTTCGAACCAACAAGTTGCTTTCTCATATTAAATAGTACTACTGCGACAGACTAGTACGCTATGGTATTTTGATAATCTTAAAACGTTTATGTGGAACTTAAAACTTTGTACCCATACTTGCTCCTATTTTTTAATATTCTTTGCGTTTTCTCTGCCGCATATCCTGATTTGCAGCATTCATGTGCTGTATATAACGCTGTTATTTTTGGTAATAATAATCCCCAAAGACTCAGGGACAGTTTGCCAGGGCGGTACGAAGGGAAAACTCGTTCCGCGTTGACAAACTGCCCTTGGTCTGATAGGATGGGTGACAATAAATCAATCTGAAAATGATTCCGAAAGTTGCACTTCATAAATAAACGCTGGGCCCCGATTTAACGCCGGCTTCAAATAAACGCCGGGTCCACAACGCCAATTTTGGAATAAACGCCGGGGGCGTTTAATAGAGAAAATACGTTACCCAAAATATTTTTTTGAAAAAGGAAATTGAAAGATACATGACTGTGTACTTTCCGAGCCTTTTGGATGTATCCAATTCTTTTCTGAATGGATCACCCTGGAAGCCAGATGAATGACAGATGGCTACTGAACCCATTTCCAGTGTAGTGTATGTTTTTGCATGTATAGAGCAAGAACCAAAAACCTATGAAAACATTTTTAATTCTTTGATTGTAGCTTACTAATTATACAACACACTGACACTTTACATGTACAGTGCTTCGCAGTTAACCTGGACACTAAAGGAACATGCAATCGTGTCTGTATTATCCAGGTGTCCATGTTAAGTGGGCTATGAGAATGAATGTCACACACATGTTTTTCATAGATACAAAGACTAAAACATATAATTTAAAAGAAACAGAATGGTGTCTAATGTCCTAATTGTAACTTTGGTTCAAACTGAAGAAACCTTGTACTTATTCAATGAGTCAAATGTCTTGCACTTACTAGGTGTACTCGCCAGTCAAACACTGGAAGAAAGACAGTTGTCAAGTGTGACACCTAATTATGCTAGTGTATTACTAACATTGAAATGCATTAACCTGTAGAAAGTTTTCATTTTCTAACAGGGTACAATTAGTATGCAATCACTACAAATGAAAATGTAGGGTACACAGATAAGCAGTGACTGAAAAGTGTCCATAAAAGCAAGGTTAACTTTGTGTGAGAGCATCACACTTGGGTCTCAGGAAAGTGTCCATAGTCCGTATTAACCAGTGTCTGTACATGTAGAAGGCAGGTTAATTCAAGAGAAAATGTATGAATTTTTTGTCAGGCAAACGAAACTGCCCATATTAAGTGGGTGTCCATATTAAGCAGGTGTCCACAGAGTGGATTTCCACTGTATATGTTCCAGATCTTGTATTAATTTAGGTGATTTTTCTCTTTAGTCCTATGGTCCAGGTCCTTTCACAGCAGATCAAGCTAAAGAAATTGAAAGGCTGAAACTTATTTACCACAGATTGAAAACAGAACATGATAAGGTAGAGTGGTACCACATACACCAGATTAAGAAAAGGTTGAACTGAGAAAAAGTATAAACCATAATAAATATGACCCTGTGGTTTTCTGGAGAACTTGTGCACTATTTGCATCCTTAGGTAAGGGTAGTAAAGCCTTGAGGCCAAACTGGCTTATGGCTCCTGGTGTTTAACTCCTGTTTCTATATAGCATGAAGCGGCTAGGAGTATTGCTACTCGCCCTGGATGGGATGCTAGTCCTTCGCAGGTTACTCTCCAGCATTCTGTCAGGTTGCCCCAACAATTCACCAGTAAACATTTATACTCCTCAGTGGAGAGAGGCACTGTGAGAGTAAAGTGTCTTGCCCAAGAATACAACAGAATGACCCTAGCCAGGGCTTTATCCTGGCCCATCTGATCTGGAGTGCAGTGCACTAACCACTAGGTCACCATGCCTCCTAATGGTATGCATCAAAACAATTAATGAGATCAGCAGAACAAGGAGTTGAACTAGAATCTACAGAGAAGCAACTCCACGTAATGGTTAGAGGAGACATAAACCCTGTGGATTTCAAGTCCAGTGTCCAAACCACTTGTCCCTGCTGTCTCCTTGAGCCTTTTTGTTTAGTTAATCTGTCTTTCTTTTTTCTTTTCTTTCAAGGCACTCCAGGAAGGTAAGATAGCTGTAGTGAGAACCACAGCTGTTATGACACCAGTTACACAGGTCTTAGTACCTGCTCACATCACCACTCCAGGCAAGCTACAGATGGCAAAGATTGCTCCAGCTACCACAGCATTACCAACCCAACAGACCACTGTTCTTCCTGTAAGCACAATTACTGGTGGGGTCCCTGGTGCTCAGCCATCTTTAACCACAAAGACCATCCTTCCGCAAACCACTTTACAGCAAGTACAGCCTCACAATGTGGTGATTAACCCAGCTGGAAATATACAACAGTTGCAAAGGCCTGCAGAAGGAGGTAAGACAAACAGTTCTGTCTAACGTAGTGATTAATTTCAGAAATTATGACTAACATGTTAAAAAATGAGCATAATGTTCTTTAACCTTTGGAGAGTAGTACTTCTGTTTGCCAGGACCCATTGATACACCTGGGTGGAGAGAGGCACTGTGTGAGTAGCATCTTTCCCAAGAGCACAACTCAGTGTCCCAGCCAGGGCTCAAACCTGTACCAAGCACTCCATTCAGTGCACTAATCATTAGGCCACTGTGCCTCCCACAACCCCTTAGTTAATAATAGGTGTATGTAAATGATAACTGCAATTATTATATTATTGAAATGCAGCCCAGCGGACAGTGACGTCACCTCAAGCGACTCATCTTCAAGTCACCCAGACACCTATACAGACTGTTGCACCCGGTCAGCAGATCGCAGTGAGGAGTGTCGCACCAGCACAGCCTGGAACTGGAATCAAACCTGTGGTGACGGCGACCGACAGACCAATGCAAGGTGTGTTTTTCAGAGTACATTGTTGTATTGGATTTTCGAACAGTCTTGCTTTTGTGTTCAATTTGACACCAATCTGATATATTTTTACTTATCATGCAGTTACCCAAGGTGTGACTCAGACTGTAACTATTCAGAGGCCATTGGTTCCCAACAAATCACCAGTCAATATGCCAATCACACTGGCCCCGTCTGGGACAGTATCTGCTGCCGTGCCGGCAGGAGGGCATGTGGTTGCCAACATTGCACCTGCACCCATAGCAGCTGCCGTGAATAAAGGAATCCACAATTCAACTCAGGCTGCTGGTGAGCATTGTAGATTTTTTACTTCAAATATCACCTAAATTAAGTGCAGGTTATGTTCTGTGGGGACCAACGGCTTTTGCAATACAACCGGTTTTGGTTAATGACCTTTACATGTAAAGGTACCTATGACTTAGCTCTTTTGCACAACTGAAATAATAAAAAATAATAGATCACTTTACGGAAGTGTCAATGTATCTAGCACGGGTGTATTGAGGACAATGTAAATAAATTAACAAATATTGTAAATTGGACAGAAACTTGTTAAAAATTCCAACTGGTAGGAGGCTGACCAGTTAACTATTTATAAAGTGTGGAGGAGTTGACTTCGGGACCACCAAACACAAATCCATCTAGTGGCAGGGAAGAGGATTTCAACCTGAGACTTTTGGATTACAAGTCCAGCACCATAACCACAAGGCCACACTGCCTCCTTAACAAATGAAATTATTAAATGCTAATGAGTCTTTTTGGTGTGCGTGCCTGGTTTCACTTGTTACTATAGATTTTTGTTCTCCCCTGTCCTGTAAAATGTGGAATTTAGGTATTATTTCAAACAATTCAATGTCAACTTGTCGTAAGAGTGGAGGTTCCCTTTAGCAATTTCGTCTTTGGTATATGACTTCAACAGTAGATATCAGTTAGACAGTAACAGTCACAGTACCTAAAAAAAAGTTGAAAAAAGTGCCTAAAAAGAGGGGGGGGTCCTGGGGTGCCCATGACCCCCCTTTGTGAGATAATTTTTAAGTAAACAACATACAAACCGTATAATTCAGGTGGCAAAAAAGCGTGAATCTGAAGAATCAATGTGTCATTAATATTTGCTAGTGCTAGGTAGTTACATAGTCCATTTCACAGCCCAGCATCTGCAGTGGACCATGTAAGTACCCTGGGTGTGACACACTGTGACCCCCCCCCCCCCTTTGGAAAATCCTAGCTATGCTTCTGATGTACATGTAAGTCTTTGATCATTTCCAGGTGCAGCACTGAGAGGAGACAGTAGCAGTCCTTCACCAAACCAGGTTTTGACAAAAAGGCGACTGCAAGACTTACTTCATGAGATTGACCCTCGTGAACAGATGGATGATGATGTTGAGGATGTGAGTTTTAAAATAATCTTTTTAGACCAGGAGTGGTAAGGTGGGTTGATGGGTGGGGTGGTAGGTGTGTGTAGTGGGCCATAAGATTGCGAGATGTTAGTGTACCACTTGACTGTGGTGTAATGTCTTGTTTAGATTGCAAGCAGGCTCGTGTTTGCGGAACACATGCCCAAGCAGAGAAGCCACAAGGCCCACAGGCTAGAGCCTGGGGCAGAAGTGCAAATTCTCATGGCTTCACTGTGACTTGCCTGTTCACTTCCCAAATGCAATCCTGCTCTCAGGGTTTGTCTTGATGAATTTTGAATACTCATTGGACCAAAAGGACCCCCCTCCCCTTACCAAAATACCATTCAATACAGTGACTGTGCAGCTAGTCAAGTCAAGTTAGTAGCAGCATACTTTGTGTTGACTTTAGTCAACTGCTCACAAAAAGGATTTGCTTACAGATAATTAGCTGGTATCTACGAATTACATTTTGTAAAACTTGCCTAAAAACATTCTTCAACTGTTTTCAATTGTTTTCTTTGTTGTAGTTGTTGCTGCAAATTGCAGATGACTTTATTGAGAGTGTGGTAACAGCTTCGTGTCAGATTGCCAAGCATCGAAAGTCAAACACACTGGAAGTGCGCGATGTGCAGCTGCATCTTGGTTTGTATTTTACTGACATCGATGTTGTGATTGTAATGTTTGAGTTTTTTGTTGTAAAAAAAAATCCCCTTAGTCATCCTGTTAAGCTATGTAGCAAGTTAGTAAGTTAGTGAGTCAATGAATGATGTGTGTCTGTCACACCAATCAGATTGGGGCTATTATCAAGAGCCAATCAAATTGCTGCTTCTTAAGGTTCATCGCATGGCATCTTCATGGGCGAAAATTCCGACTTTTGATCCCACTTGGGGTGTACAGGACAAAACGCAAGAGTCAATACCAGATTGCATTCCTTTAGGGGTTTAATTCAAATTTTCCGATGAGCACCCCTTCCCTTTCATAAGGCAGTCCAACCCCCCCCCCCCCCCTCCTCTCCCTCCAAGGTACTGATGTCCTTGGAGCGTGTCATTTTGCTTTTGAGTTTAAATAATGTTAAAACATTTTGTTGATATGCTGTTTTTAACCAAAAAGTACAAAACTCGTCGAGGGTTGTGCACAATAAAGACTGTTGAAACAAACAGAATTTTGTTTTGAAAATTATTTATCGCAGAAGTTAGGTTTAGTGCCTCGGATGGTAACTTAATTTTGGCGACTCAAGGTAGGGCCCTACTTGAGACGGGGCGTTCATTTTATTTTTCTACTTTAAACTTGTTTCAGCTGACAAAACAAATTGTTCTCAACCCAAAATTAGACCAAACTCTGGGTGCTGGGCGCTAATATCAGATGATGTTGTAAAGTACCCTTATTGAAATAGGGAGCGTTATTCGAATAGGTTGCTGTATTACCGAGAAACGACTAGATCCTTCAAATCGGGGGCATTTAATTGAGGGGGTGCTAACTGGAAAGAGGTTGTAGTATCAAATTATTATTTACATTATTATGTGTGCATTGTTTGTTTACATTTTAGAAAGGTGCTGGAACATGTGGATTCCAGGATTCGGCAGTGATGAACTTCGACCACTTAAGAAACAGGCAACAACAGAGGCTCACAAGCAGGTTAGTGCAAGAGCGTCATGGCAAATTGTACCTTGTTCACTTCTTAAAAAAAGCGTATTCCTTTCTTTCTGAGAATGTTGTCAGGTTTGCATTCCAAGACCTATTGGATTAGAAATACTGCAGTCCTGATATATGAGTTGAGTCAGTTATGCCACAAATAGCCCAAGCTCGATATTTTTCTTTTGGTGAATCCCTTAAAAGTATCATCCCCACTCAAACAAATCTTAATTGCCGAGAACGTGATTATATCTTTGGATTTTGACAGACCATTCTATTCCTCATGTTACTCCCCCCCCCCCCCCCCCCTCCCCCAACCCCTCTCCTCCTTCTCACTCCACTTCCACAAGCATGTTCTGTGCTCATGGAGTGTTCTTTGTTTTTCTCTTGCAGAGGTTGGCATTAATAAGGAAATCGATGAAGAAATGACACAGAAGAATAGTCATTTGGAAGAGACGCTCTAAGCTGTGTTATTTTGTAAAGAAATACTGTTATTTATGACCGCATGCGGCAAGACATTGCTTCATCATGCCCCTCTGGCAGTCAAAGCATTTACTGAAATGGCCTTTTATAGAAATTTGGATACCCTGGAACCTCTTTTACAACATTACTTTGCTTATACCTGCTTGCTATTCTTCGTACACGAAGACGAATGAGATTCAAGAAGACACCAGCAATAGATTCCGGGAAAGCACAGACTCAAACAAGGAACGCAGACTCGGAAATTGAAATACAAATAGAATCGTGAACTTGAACTCTTGAATCTTGAACAACTTACAGACTCCGCATTTATACTATAAGTAGCTTCAATCTTTGAATGATGTGCTCTCGACTGACTGAACTTAAGAGAAGAGCCATATCTATCTCCATTGGTTGGTACTTTACGGGCTCGTGGTGTTGAAGAACAATTCATCAAGACAACCACATGTTGGAAATTCTGAAAAAAAAAACCCACCCTCGTGCCAAGAGTCTTCGTTCCCCTTGATCAGCGGTCGGGAAATGAGCGACCTTGGAAAGATCCGATTTGACGTCCGAAACAATCGGGTTGAATTGCGCATGCCTTGCTTTCAAAAGTATGGCTTAATGAGCTCCTTGGTGTTTTATTTCCGCTCATTTGTATTGTTTTTAAAACCAATCAAAATCGATCCTGCGACGGCACTTTTGAAAGTCTCGTTTCGAGTAGTCCAGTACCTCTTGTGAACCTCTAATTTCAGAGGCATTCTAAAACAATATTGCTCATTGTCTTCAGGGATAGGGGCATTGTTTGTGCCCTTTGTCCTATTGTTCTTATGGCCAATCTTGTGAGATGCCAATCATGTGAGATGTTCAATGAGGTGCTCGTTTCGTCAAGCTTGCGCAGTAAGACACGAGGTACAAGATTAAATAAATCCCCAGAAAGGAATTACAATTCCTTTTTGGCAGACGTGGGTGGTGTTTGTTTCCACCAAAAAGCTCCCGGAGGAAAAAGATTATTTAATGTTAGTTTCATTTTTTTTTGTCAACTAAATCCTGCTTACTCCCGACAGACTGGAGAAAGACCCCGCGATCCACGCTCGCCTGGGACCAGAGTCGAGAGCACTCACCTTAGCATGGCGTCATAGCTTATGTCAGTCATGTTGCCCAGCAACTACTGTGGAGAAAATCGCGGGCTCAGTCAGTACTCGAAGCTTCCCCAGGGTCCTTTTAGGCTTTGAAATACAAAAGAGCGGCCATCGACAGAAAACCCCGGGAACCAAGTGTATTCTAAGAATTGTGTGAATAATATTCTTTAACTGAAGAAAAGCTTTATTACAAACGCGTTCACGGAATAAAAAGTTTATAATTAGGTTTACATTTGAACTGCATCCAGGCGTTATAAATTATACCTCTTTGTACCTCTTTCAGCTTTATTGTGAGGAATACTCTGAAGTAATCATAGAACCGTGACAATTTCAACAATGAGGAATTTCTCCAGCTGTAAAAGATCGTTTAAATCTTCGCGAGCGACACTGGCATTTGTTATACAATATGACAAGAAGAAAATACATCCAGCTAAGGCGTGAAAAGATCCCGTTACGTAGAATGTGAGGGTGTATGATCCAGATAAATCAGCCAGTAAACCTGCGGAGAAAAAATATCAAAAGGGATTGAAAGAGTTGGTTATTAAAAGTGTTAGGACTATTAGGGGCGACGAACCACATTTTGAACCACTCTTTTATTTTGAAGAGGCCAGTTGTGAATTTTTTTTAAAAAAAATCTGCCCAGGATAACCTACAACGGTTTCTAGATGCTTAAACTAGACAGTTTTTCAGGGGAATCAATCGCGCTTCTTTGGGAGTGTTACTTTGCTTTGTTTACCTCGTGATCTAAATCAAATTTCACCTTGTAATATCGATACATACCACATCACACAGGCTATGAGAATTTACGAAATGATCACCCTTGGGAAATTATCTTTAAAGTTAAAGCAATTCTCCTAACTAATACTGAATGAAATCCATTCAGGAGAATTTTTAGGTTGAGCATGGGGTTTAAAAAAAAACAAAATGATGGAAAGATGCAAAACGTACCACTAGGCCAAAAATAACGGCAAGTGTTTACCCCACCCCGCCCAAGTTAGGACGAAAAGCCACATACCTCCAAAAGGGGGACCCACTGCTAAAGCGATCGCCACACAGAAATGGAAAAACCCAAATCCTTGAGACCTTTGTTTTGGCGAGAGCGTTGCCATAGCTAAAATGTTCATTGAAGATATTATAGCACCATCAGCGACACCGTAGACAACAAAGCAAGCCATCAGCTGCTGATAAGAGTACGAGAGGGTGCTCAATACTATAGCGGCTCCGGCGACAAACACTGCAGCTTGCATGATCCACTTGGGGTGTACCCTCTTCATGTCACAAACGTAACCTGTGAGAGCCCTGCAAAGGACGGAGGCGATCCCGTTCCAAAAGTACATCATGGACGCGCGCTCTGCGTCAATGCCCCGTTCTTGACAATATCGAGTCTGTGTGTAAAAAAAGGACATTTGACGAACAAATAGAATCGTAAATATAACTTATGTTTGTACTGTGAACATGAGTATTGTGCGCGTTGAAGTGCCTTAGGAAATCGTACAATTATTCGGCAAACATTTTAGGATCTTCGAGTGAACTCGCTGACATGTTGGAGGATATTTCATGTTATTTTAATTCCCTGTTCCTCGAACCTAGAGTTTATCCAAAACGATTCAAAGGGAACGATCCACAGGGGCTAAAATATTTCCCCAAGTCCGTCAATTAGTCAGTCCTTTGGTCAAAATCAGTCCAAATATATAGAAAGTCAGCCTATTGGTCAGTCAGACAAACAGACAGTTAGCCAGCCAATCAGCAAGTGAGCCATTTGGACAGACAGTCAGTCAATCAGACAACCAGTAAGCTAGTCAGTCAGTCACACGATCAGCAAGTGAGTTGGTCAGCCCGCCAGTCAGTCAATCAGTCAGTTAGTCAATGAGTCAGATAATCGGTAACTCAATCAGTGAGTCAACCAGACAGTCTGTCCGAATCGGTTAGTCAGACAGTCAGACAGCCGGCAAGTAAGTCAGGTCAGTCAGTCAGTCAGTCAGTCAGTCAGTCAAACCTACAATCAGTCAGACAATCAATCAACCAGCCAGCCAGTCAGACAAGCGGTCAGTTAGACAGCTATCCAGCCAGCCAGTCAACAAGTATAGTATATAGCATGGTATATCTTTATTGTGGGAGGTAATATTGATCTGTTTACAATAATGAATCCAACAGTAACTAGATTTTGAAAGCCAATTTTTAAAAATACCAATAAGGGTTAAGCCTCCTTCGCAGTCGTTGTTTGGGATCGTCACGTAACGCTCTTATTCCCATGACTTCTTTCCTCTTTTAAAACATTAAATAAACTGAATACATTTAACTATAAGTGAGTCAGTCAGTCAGTCAGTCAGTCAGACAGTCAATCAGTCAGTTAGCCCGTCAGCCAGTCAGTAAAACAGTCAGTCAGTCAGTTCTTCCGTCAGTCAGTGAATCCGTCAGTCAGTCCGTCAGTCGATCAGGCGGTCAGTCAGTAAGTCCGTTAGTCAGTCCATCAGTCCTTCATTCCGTCAGTCTGTCTGTCAGGCAGACAGGCCGTCAAACAGACAGTTAGCCAACTAGTCGTTATACTCACCATGTGAATTAGAGGAACAGTAATACCGCAGAAACACGTGGTACTTGCAATCAGGTAGATAACAAATTCCTTATTTCGCAAGAATGAGAAATCTAAAGTTGAACACAAGTAAGAAGATCTGCCTGGGTGCTTCACCGCTTGATTGTTGCCCTTGTCAACGTTCGAGTCAAACGAACACGACAATATGCAAGTCAATAGCGTCATCCCCGCCATAGCGACAAAAGTAATTCTCCATGTGGTAACACTCAGTAGGGCCTGAATGATTGGGCTCATAACAATTAGTCCTCCCCCGGTTCCCATGAGAACGAGCCCCGCCGCCAAAGAGCGCCTTTTGATAAAGTACCTGGGCATGATCGTAAGAACAGTAAAGAATATACAGCAAGAACCGAAGCCAAATGCAAGGCCAAACGTGAAGTACATCAGGGTTAAACTGGGTGCTTGTGACGTCACGAGGAGAGCCACGGTCGCGATTAAACCACCGCTAATAGCAACTGTACGATGGCTGAATCGATCACAAAGGACTCCCACAACTGGTCCGAACAGACTGCCGCATGCATAGGCCAAAGAACCGACCCAAGCTGTTAGGAGAGACGAGAACGTTGATAACAGTTAAAGTTAAGTCTTCACAAGCCTTGCGGCCAGGGGCGGGGTAGAACACTCTGCGACGCCTGGCACCATGAAAGTGTTTTTTCACAAATACAAAGAAATCACACTCGACCAAAACTTCACTTTTCAACTCTGCAGAAACGAGCGCTGCTGAATGAATACGCTCGCAACTTCAAAACACTTTTCGAGAAACGAAGGAATTCCATTTGTATCGTGATTTCGTCAAAGCCTTTAATTTCCCGAGAATGGTCAACACTCTTTTCCACTACATTTTCAATACATTGTCAAACATACAAACTAAGGGATATTGTCGTGGCGGTCAATAAGAAGTCGTGTTTACCTGTCTTGGCTTTTCCTTCTTTAAACTCGTCCAGAAGTACAGGAAAGAGAAGGCCGTACGAATACGAGCAGCCGATAGCTATTAAAATGCACAGAAACCCACAGAAGCACACAAAGTACGAGTACGGGCTGTCAGGCCGCCTGCAGCTCTTCTCGGATCTTGAATTTGACGTGAACTGATAACATTGCTTCTGTTGTTCTGTGGTATCTTCTTCTAGCGATGAAAGACCACCATCTTGGTGACACTCCATTACTGGGCTGGATTGCAGAATACCCGGCCCACTGTTTTGCATCTCATTGAATAACAAAAGTGCCTATTGTGTTATGCCTCGTTCTTAAAGCGTTCCGACACATGTAAATAAGTGGGCCGGGTATACTGCAATCGCTCCCATTACTGGAACACAAAAACAAGATGACCCGTGTTATGTACGCCAAACAATCGAATTAGAATAAACTTGAATGAAAATGTCTCTCCCAGACCGAAGTTATAGAAACCCAAACGTGTGTGCCTGTATATAAGTAAGCTAGTAGACTAAGAACGTATTTGTCGTAGTGTACTTCAGACGTCTCCAGAAGTAGTTCTTAGTGATGGAGTTCGCCAATAGACCTTGCTGTCTGTATTGTGAGTTTCTGTGTAAATCGACGTTAAATCCGAGGTACTTGTTGGATCTACACACGGTGCGCTTTATTTTGTTATTTGGTCCCATAGGAATCTCCCATAGGAGTTTTGGGTGTTAGTTGTCATTAGCATTTTGTGCGGTTATATATTTAAATTGTAAGCGTCGTTCCCGGCGCGGTGTTTACCGTTCGTGTTCTAACGAGCGCAGACTTCTGCAGATCATTTCTCCTGTTTCACAGAGTAGCTCTTTCGCGGCCACAGCGACAGAATAATGTATACCTGATTCACACCAACTAAACATGTTTAGTTAAACCAGGTTTAAGAAAATGAAAATCAGCAACAGGCAACTGACAGACTAAATTTTACGTGTGGTTCAAGTATGCTCTAACTTGTGCTTTCATTGTGCCAAATTTGAAGTCGATAAACATCAGTCAGCAACTTCCATGAAGTGGGGTATAAGTTTGTGGTTTTCGCCTGTTTTCTACCGCTGCTTAAAACCAATGTTAAAACGGAGAGTGAGACTGGGTGACGATCGGCGCTTCGTACCTCAACAATGTTTTAGGGAAAAAACGACTGTTTTGCAGTCTAGTTGACTTTCAAAGCGAGAAATGTAATCTTACGTTTGCAATAACAGAACAAAAGTGGCTGGTTTGCGGTCTTAAACTACATGAACACCACCATTTGGCGGGAGGTTTGAGAAACGCGCGCCATTTAGTCCGGCGGCTTAGCTCGAAATTTTAGGTGAATTGTACACTTTTTGATATTGGCCTGAAATTTGGCACACTGAAAGAGGTCACCAACAGAAGTTTTTTTCAGATATAGTGCCAAGCTCCATGGAAACCGTAATTTATTAAAATCAATGAAATTTCGTGAAATGCTTTTTTTATCCTGGTTTATAGACAAATACTATTATGTCAGGTAGTGATACCAAGTCGCACGTACAAAATTTAGAGTGAAATGCTGTAATTTAGACTGTTCACAGCCCTCTATATTTTCGTATTTTTCTTCTGTTAGGGAACGGCGAACGCTGAGATCGGGGACTAAATCGCGAGAGACCTGGACGCTAGCGCAAAACGAAGACGCGACGGGGCAGACGGCGGGGAGCGAAAAATCTTTTTCCATGCAATAATTTCCGAGTAAATTATTGGTATAAAAAGATGGTAAAAACCTAACAATTGTAAGCCTAATTTTAAGCATTCATATCTGTATTTTTGAAATAAAATCTACAATAAAAGGTGTATAAAAAAGGCAGGATGAAGCACTTCCTGGGGGAGGAGTCTCTTTGCTGAAAATTTCATTGTCGTTTACTAGCTGAAAATAGGAAATTGGCGTTGGCACTTTATCGAGAATTGATAAGTATGTGAATGCTTGTAATCTTGCAAATTTTGGTACTTGTATCAAAAATCGCACAATTCAGGAGCTAAGCAGCCGCACTAATTAATATATCATCGGAATTTCATAGTAGCTGAGACTGAACTAGCCTCCCACGCAGTCGTTTTTAGGGGAGATCGGATTGCACTCGCTCCCCACGAGTGCAATCCGATCTCCCCTAAAAACGACTGCGTGGGAGGCTAAGACTGAACCCCCCCCCCCCCCCCCCCCCGTACTTTTATGTAAAAGAGTAGGGATTGCACGAGTGACATGGAGGAGGGTCGATTCATTAAGTATTTCAAGGGGTTATTCAAGGTGAAAGTTAAGAAAAGACATGCAGTATCCTGTAGGTATATAAAAGACAAAAGAGGTACCATTTTCCTATCGAAAGTACACCGGAGGGTTATATTTTCTGTCGAAATTAATACCTATCCTGTCGAAAATAAGTTTTAAGGATACTCCAGAATGTTTGTCAACCACCAAAAATGTCCCCTAAAGTATTTTATACTAATAAAAGGCAGCGGGACTTCCTACCTATTGTGAAGCCTGCACCGAGTGAGCCATCGACCAAAATGCACATTAATAGCGGGCCCCGGCCGGCCGGCAATACGCCTTTCTGCGTTCAGACTTTGAACTTTGATTGTTGGAAAGACTCGCGAGAAAACTTGACGCCAGCGTAAAACGGGATGGGGTGGGGAGAGGGGGGGGGGGGGGGGGGGAGCGAGAAAAATACTCTATTTTTGTTTCGAGCCCGGGTCGCTCACCCACCGCCGCACCCATCGCTCTTTATCGTGTCGCCGATGGCCTATGTAGATCACCGGGCGCCCAACTTATATTTTTGTACGTAATTGAAATAGGTGTAAATACAATGAACTTGATGAACATGTCAGTATAAAACACGCACTGCGGAGCAATTTAGTCCGTAAATACCTCGCCTGTTTACGGCGTTCGTTTAGCTGGGGAACACACCATTCTTCACCTTTTCCAAAACTAACTGAACTTGAAGAGGCTATGTCGTGAAACATTCTCTCTGTTCGTTTACGTCATCGTCACAAGCGGTAGGGCCGCTGCTGACTCGCCCAAGTCGTCTCACTCGGTAAGAATATTCCTTGGTGTCCATTTCGTTGATTTTCGAAGGCTTCGTCAAAACAAAGACAATAATAACAAATTTATTGGCCAAATGGAAATTTATCTTTGGAAAGTACGGGACACATAGCCGCTTAAATGTTCGGAATGGCCGTGCCATCCACATTTAGGACAATTCGCTTTGTGAGACATCATCGTGACACTTTGGTCTTCTTGTCCCCCGAAACACGTGATGTGGCAGTGCGTGATTCGGGGGACAAGTGAGTTCAAAGTACGGAACTTGATATAGTGTACAGGTTATTGGGCAATCTATTTGCGTTGGCTCTTTCGCTGGCGTTATTTAGATTTGCTACACCGTGCTGACGAGTTCCAATAAGAACGAAACAGCTGTCCACGGTTGCAATCCTGCTATATCCCCGGCATCGAACGTTCGAAAATCGAACTCAATCGAACTCAATCCGTGGATTGAGTTCGATTGAGTTCGGCAATCGAACGAAATCGAACACCAGACTTTCAGTGAGTTCGATTTCCGAACAAATCGAATTCAATCGAAAAAATCGAACTCAATCGAACTCAATCCATCTGATTGTGTTCGATTGGGTTCGGAAACCGAATGGATTGCGTTCGATTGGCTCTGGCGGGTAAACCTATACAAAGCAAGCCCAAAGAAAGCTCATCAAAACAGGTTTTTCTTGTGCGTTTTTACAATTTATTTTTATTACAGAAACCCCATTTATAAACTGTCCACGGGATTCAAAACGGCCTGTCTCGCCTAATTTCCTTTAAAACCTTGAAAACTTCGCCATCCTTGACGTCAAAGCGGCATTTCTGGAAGCCTTTTACTACACATTTGAAGCTTACAATCCACAGCGCATCTGAAGCCATTTCTGCGGAATTTCTTCGTTTACGAAAAACACGTGCGCTACACTCCGGGTTGAAGTAACTCGAGCTTCCAAGATCTGGTTATGGATTTTCAACGCCTGTTTTGACCTGTTTTACACAAATCACGAGTTCGAAAATCGAACATTCGATTGCGTTCGATTGATTTTTTTTCTTTTCGGAGAGTTCGATTTCGTTCGATTGCCGAACTCAATCGAACTCAATCCATGAATTGAGTTCGATTGGGTTCGATTGAGGTCGATTGAAATTTAGTTCGATTGGGTTCGATTGACTATGCCGGGTATATCGGTTCTAGTCGTGTTGGTGTCTCACAAAGTTTACTTTTTATGTAGTACGATCAGCCTTGCAGTATCATTTTTACGCTGATCAGATCCCTTGTTCGATCCTACATTAGCAGCATTTTCGTTTGCGGTCCCTTGCTAGAAAATGAGCCCGCACTCCTCTTCCCAAGCTCGGCAAGGAACAGTGACCGGACTCGAGAAGGCGGCGGAGATGGAGCCTAAGGGACACGTGACCTATTAAAACTGCGACGAATGAATTTCACCTGGAGATTTTGTCTTGGTGAATTTTGGAAAAGTGTCTGAATTAACTCCCAACAAAGCTAGGTACCTACAATTACAAGTACAATACATATATGTTATTTGCCGGCTGGGAGGTCCGTATAGTGAAAAACTGTGACCGAGGTCTTGAAAATGCTGCCCGAGGCCTTTAATTCCGTTACTTATTTAGCTTTTGAAAGGATAAATCGCGTACCGGTGACTTGCAGTTTACCGCAATGGCTTGAAAATCAGTACGAATCGACAAACTACGGCCGTAAAACTGGTATAAATTGATTTTCAGTGTCAATAAAGAGAATCAATACTCGCCTTTTGGAGAACTTCAACGCCTTTTATTCCACTGCTTATTTGCCCTTTACATTTACAACGGTTGCTGAGTAACTACCTCGATTTTGGAGAGTAAAACTTTCGAGGGCTCGTTCGTCTCGCCGTCAAATCATGGATAGTTTTACTATCCATGGTCAAATCAAACTGACGAAAGCGTTACCGTTGCCCGTGGGCAGAAAAAGGAGAATCTTGCCCGCGCTAAGAACCAATCAGATTGCAGGATTCGTTACCGTGCCCTCTTGGAAAAAAATAATTACATATATGACGTGTCAGAAAACCTGCATGACAACCAAAACCTGCATATCAACAAAACAATGTAATCTGTGTCTTTGTAAGAAATATTTTATAATTTGCAAACCAGAACTTGACACTTAATCATAGAAACGAACTGACATCGATCTGTAGACATTCTAAGTTTGCTAATACAGATTTACCCGATCGTTTAGCGCTTTTGCCGTCCAATAACATCTTGACATGTCACGCTAGTAGGCATTGTTCCTTATTTTCAAATTTGGATATCTTTAAGCGTAAGCGTTATTGTTGTCAGTTGCCTGATGATTGCTTCGTGAGAAGCATCAAACTCCGAGTAGCGAATAAACATGATAAATGTATTTGAACTAGTCCGACTCTAGGAATCTATATTTTACGTACCATATACAATATATCAAAACCATTCTCTTCGCTTTACTTAAGCATGCCGACTTTCTTCACAATATCCTCTTTAAATTTTCTCCATTTATGCACTATCTGCACTATCAGTCTCTGTTCATATGTTTGTATCTCCGTAAGAATTTGAGGAAACAAAATTAGCGCTATTTCACGCCTTGAAATCACTTTAGAAATCAAACGTTGATACGTCTGCAGAACTAGCGAAAGGTATATATTGCTAAAGCTTTCTTTTTAATTTTTAATGGTTATACTTTAAAATGTACGAAAAAAACAACTAAAGTTTAAGAACATTTCATATGCCAAAAACAGATCAATTCCAATGTAATGTAAACACTCGCAACCTAAATATATATCTGAATTTATTCGGATTAAACGCTATGCAATGTGTGACTACGCCCTGTTCACTGTCTGGCAGCCAGCCCCAACTCATTCCCAGGGTCTCTCTCACTTGCACTTGTTATAATAAAGTCAGTTGATGCGGAGGCAGGCTTTCTTTAATTTCTTTTCTTTTCCAGTCGCTTATCTGTGTGAGCAGGTAATAATTCTTTCAACAGGAAAAATGTATGTCTATAGCGAAAAACAGCGTCAAGGAAAAACATGTTTTAAGTTTACCGCTAATGAATATTTGAAAGAGCTGAAAGCAGATGCAGGCTCGACTGGCATGGAAAATAAAACAAGCCTGGGAAACAGTCAGTTAATCGTATTCTCGTTAAATCAAGATTATCACGTTAATATAAGAAAACGTTTAGAAAGGACGAAGACAATTATGATACGATGTTACTTCTCATTGAAGGTGTTTCCCACCTGCAATCCACCAGCTATACCAAATGTATGGTTATTTCTAATCAATAATAAATTTAATATCACATTGTGAATATGAAAATCAATATTAAAATCTTCTTTTTTAAATCAGAAATTGTGTTAAAACCGGAATGAATAGCTCCTCTGTTAACTGAGGAAAGGAACGATAAGAATGAACCCCTTTTTTTTCGCGCCGACTGCGTTCCTGCTTGTTTCGCCTCGATTATTAATCACAGTAAACAGGTAAACAAGAAGCACACGATTACTGCTAACTACTACTATAACTTTGAAGGTTCCAACTATATAGCTAATTTGTACACATGTTTGGGTACGAATCCCGGTAACCTTGGAAAACTTGGGACGAAACGGGGACTTACTAAAGAAAGCGAACACAAACAGACCTACATGAAAAACCAACACAAAGAGTAAACGAGTAATGACAAATTTGGAAGAACTAAAACTATAACAAACTTGAAACTAAAACAGGATCCTTCAAAGAGGTCCAAACCAAGGTGAAAAACAATTTCCAACAAGTTCATTTGCCGTGGGAAAGAATCCCTCAAATATAAGCACTCGACAGAATAGCCAAGGAAAGGGAGATGGGGTGGGGGAGAAATTGCTATTCAAGATGGCAACTCCGTCATTAAGTGTGATTGTTTCACGAACTAATAAAAAGTAATTTCGCGATGCGCTCGCTGGTAGACTTAGTTCTCTTTGTATTTTAAAAGTCCTTCAGCGCTAATTTGACGCTTTACTTGAGAGGTTCTGTAAAAGAACGTGCCTTTATAAGACCGTAATTTTATCGACAATTAGCAACTTTTCGACGTGAATGTCCTTCATAGCGATGGAATCATTATGTTTGTCGCAGTAAGTTAAGAATAGAATTCCTGCAGCTAAAATCTGCACCGATCCTGATATGTAGAAAGCAGGGTTATACGATCCAAATAAATCAGCGATAAATCCTGTAAAGAGAAAAAAATATATAGTAAATTCACCTTTTAGTTAATTGATTGATTGATTGATTGATTGTTTGATTGATTGATTGATTGATTGATTGATTGACTGACTGATTGATTGATTACTCATAATTGATCAATCGTTTGCTTGGTTGCTTCCTTGCTTGAACGATCGATCGGTTAATTGGCTGTTTTTTATGTCTTCTTTTTCTTTCGTTCTTTGGGAGGCGCGGTGGCCTAATGGTTAGTGCGCTGGACTCCGGATCGGGCGGTCCCGGTTCGAGCCCTGGCCGGGGCACTGCGTTGTGTTCTTGGACAAGACACTTTACTCTCATAGTGCCTCTCTCCACCCAGGTGTATAAATGGGTACCGGCAAATTTACTGCTGGGGGTAACCCTGCGATGGACTAGCATCCCGTCCAGGGGGGAGTAGCAATACTCCTAGTCGCTTCATGCTACGGAAACCGGGATAAGCTCCGGCCTGATGGGCCACTAGGCTCGTATACAGACTTCACCTCTTTTATCTATTTACAGTATTTGCTTGTGTTATGGATAACGGTGAAAATAAAGCAAAAGTAATTCTTGGCCGCTCAGTTTTCATTCCTCAGCAACGTGTAGCATGGAAATCTAGGTAGGGTTAGTTTTTGCGATTCACGTGAAATGGATCCAGCATTTGTTCCAATCAACATTCCAGAAAAATAAACGCAATAAGCATCAACTAAAATAGCCGCTAAAATAATAACCTACCACCAAAAGGGGGACCAGCTACCAACATACTGGAAACACAAAAGTGTAAAAAGCCAATTCCTTGGGATTTCTGTTTCGGTGATAACGTGGATAAAACTAAGACATTCATCGAAGAAGCAAACGCGCCGTCCATCATTCCATAAACGACAAAACACGCCAACAGCTGCTTGTATGACGACCATAATGTCATTAAAATCACCATGGTCCCAGACACAAACACTGTAACTCTCATAATCCATACGGGACAATCTCTCCTGATATCGCACAGTCGGCCCGTGACGGCCCTGGAAATGGTCGATGCCAGTCCGTTGAAGAAAAACATCTGTGCCACATAGTTAGCATCAATTTCAATCTCTTGGCAATAACGGCCCTGTAACGGTAACAGTACTCCTAATGAGAAGTTAGATCTGGGGCAACATTTAGTGAATGATGGAGTATATAGTGGTTCCTGTTTAACGGAGAGTTTGGTGGTAAAGGGCATTTTCGTTAGGCGTGAGTTTTAAGTCACGTTTCACGCATCTCCACTCCCCCCTCCTCCTTCTCCTAAAAAAAAGTTAACACTTTTTGCGGAGGGTGGGGGAGGGAGAGGAAGTGGAAGTGAACGCTTGTCATCACAAGCCGACGCAAGTGCACACAACTCCTGGCAACGAAGTTGCAGGTAGATCAAGCTTTTGGGTACCTTTTCTGTCAAAAACGGTATATGAAAGGGTAAGGTGGTGAGGGTTTGGACCTCTGGGCGGAGTCTCACCCCCCACCCACCCACCGTATAATAATGTTTTAGTAGCCTCCCCTCTCCGGTGTTCGGCCATTCATGAATGGAGACAAGCATGTCAAATTTTGGCATTTCATGAAGTATAATTCGCACTCGTTGGTGAGTATACTACTAAACCCTTAGAGCAACATTAACTGACAGGTATGAGAGTGCCTGTATGATTCATAACTTACCAGATGTACGATTGGAATGGCGTTACCACTAAACGCAAAACTACTTGCCACCAAGTACACAAGATATTCCTTGTTTCGCAAATATGAAAAATCTAAGCTTGCACATTTGTTTTCTAGTCGGTCCAACCTTCTTGCTTGCGTCTTTTGATGAGGATTTGGTTTCTCCTCTGTGTCAACGTTCGGGTCAAATGAACATGACAAGATACAAGTTAAAAACACAATCCCTCCCATGGATATGAAGGTCATTCTCCACGAGGTGTTATTTAAAAGAGTCTGTATGACGAGGCCCATGACGAGCAGTCCTCCCCCGGGCCCCGTTACAGCAAGTCCCGTAACCAAAGAGCGCCTCTTAATGAAGTACCTTTGCAAAATGATCAGAACAACAAAGAATACACACGAGGATCCAAACCCATAAAGGACCCCATACGAGAAGTACATTAACGTTAGGCTAGGTGCCTGTGACGTCACTATGAGGGAGGCAGTAGAAATAAAACCGCCAATTATCGCAATGACACGTGGGTTAAATCGATCACAGAGAACTCCAACGACAGGTGCAAATATTCCAGAACATCCATATGCCAGAGAACCTACCCAGGCTGTAAGAGGAGAAAATAGAAAAGAATTTCAGTTTACATGTAGCAATGTGTAAGGTTAGGTAAAGGTTCTTCTAATCCTAAGGGTCGGAGGCACTATAATGCTTATCGATGCAGGCGTTTTCTCCGTTTTCCGCCGTAACGTTTTGTCCCTCATGGATGGGATCCTACTCCATCACAGGGTACTCCAGCAAATGGCGTGTTGCCCCTAACAATAACATGGTGGAGAAGGACCCTGTGAGAGTTATGTGTCTTGACCAAGAACCCAATACAGCGTCTCTGGCCAGGGCTGAATCTGAATCTTCCACGGGACTCTGAGTCCTTTGTCAAAATAAATAAGTTACACAACGTTTTTACAGACAAATACGACTAGAGATCGAAATCAAGACCATGCTGACGTTATTGGTTAGAAAATAAGTCCCCAGCAGAACGGAGAAAGTAAAACGCCAGATGCTCACTGGGCTGGGCTGCTTTTTTCTTACAGGAAGTGCGAACTCCACTAAAGCTATCTGAATTACCTGTTTTCGCTTTTCCTTCTTTAAATTCATCCAGGAGTGACGGAAACAGAAGACCATATGAGTAGGAACAGCCACATACGATGAAATTGCAAAGAACACCACAGAAACACACCAAGTACGCATATGGGCTGTCGGGCTGCCGTGCGCTCCTGGCTGGTGAAGTCATCACCCGACAGCATTTTTTCTGTTGTTGTTTGTTTCTTCCAGTAGCGATTTTTTCCAGTGAAAGATCCTTTTCTAGATCACAATCCATTCCTGCAACATAGAAATACGATAACATTTTAAACAAATATTCTATTGGAAAAATAAATTGATCGGCATTGGAAACAAAATAACTATTACACATATAACGCTTTCGACATTGCTGATCCTAGCAGTATGAAGGACGTGTGTCACATATGAGCATAGTAAATGGCCTGGCTCACCAACGTAATGACGGAATAAGACCTAAGTTTTTATATATGTAGCTGCTGCCGATAGGTGGCCTTCATATTCTTGAAGTAATCAAGAATTTTTGGTCCATCTACCCATTTTGGCGCCCTGCATCGACCCATCATTCCATCGTTCGCATTCTTCCAAATATGGCAAGACTCTACAAAAACAAGATGGCGGACAATTCTATCGTTTAGCAATGAACAAAAGTGGACATTCCAATGGGACTAGTCAAGTGTTAAAAAAAACAACTAGAAATATGGAAAACAAAACTCTTTTGTGTGGTGTCACTGAGCTGAAAAGAGGCCTCTGTTGCATAAAAGATTCAAAACGAAGCTTTAAGAGTATAAATGTTACTGCAGTACAGTAAGTAATAGTTTAGCGGAGATCACCATTTCACTTAGTGACCGCCTACATGTTTCTGAGTAACCGCGCTTCCTTGCTAGTCGCCATGTTTTCATATCACAAGTGGGATTCCGCATTTGTGTAGTTTAAGTTATTCCGTGCAATCCTTTAGTCATCTGCCTTGGTTAGGCGAACTAAGTTATACCGGAGGGTCATCTTTTCTGTCGAAAATAATGCCCACCCTGTCGACAGGGTCTGGAAGAGGGGGGGGAGGGATCTCGAGTCATGGGTCAAATTTCCGTACATTCACGAATTACGTAAATTTTTCTTTAGATTTCACGAATCACGTGATTAAGTAATGAATTGATCAAGTCCATAAATGATTATACAGTTTCTTTGTGGTTGCTGGACAACTACAGTTGAATCCCGATAACTCAAACCCTCAATAACTCGAACCTCCCGCTAACTCGAACGTTTTTCCCCTCCAGGTAATTTTCTTACTAATTTTACCTTCGATAACTCGAACATTTTTCGATTTCCCTTGAAGGTTCGAGTTATCGGGATTCAACTGTACAGGTAAGAGTTGGTTTTAATGACCCCGTGATGGGAAGGAAACAAAAAGTATGGTGATCAAACTGGTGATTCTTTGCTTTTTGTTTGACGGCGATTAAGTAAAAAAGTAATAAAGTTCATTTCTATAAAATCGATTGTTTCGATAAGAAGTTCACAGGAGTGACTGGCATCACTGGCATCTCGTAGTGTTCCACTCCACTATCTTCCTATCGCTCCTCCAGTAGCTGGTGATCCTCCTCGTTAGAAGTGGAGTCATATTTCGATTGTTGATCACAAGAGGCTGTTGGTTTGATTTCATCGGTGTAGTTTTCAAGGACTGTGCACTCTGTGGGAATTTTCCGGTACATATTTAATGGCAAGGTTCCTCCCGCATGTCTGTCTGACTTTCAGCTGCAGCACAGCTTTTCCATGCTCCTGGGCCCATTCCCTCATAGACCCTTGTGGCGCTTGCAGTGACTGAACCCTAAGAATCTAAACCAAATTAACGAACTTCAAAAGGCGTCGCTATAAGGCGTGTCGAGGGGCGAGGTGTCGGAGACTATTTGACAGGTCGTCACCACGGAAAACCAAAGTTGACGGTTGACGGTAATTTAGTACTTCAAAATTATGACGATCGTAAACTGAAATTTAACAATATAACGAATCTCTAATCTATTTAGCTAGAATGTTCCGTAACGCAGTCGAAACGCGAAAACAAAACTAAGTGCTTTTACGACGATAACGAGGCTAAAATTAACATAAACAAACTAGTAAAAATTACTTAAAACTGCACATAAGCGATATTCAGTCAAATAATTACGAGATAGATATTTGGCTGATTAACAGCCCAGCGTACTCTAGTCTCTAACCTGGGCGTTCACTCTGTGATGTTCAAGTCGTGTTTGATCTAATTTACTCCTTCTTTGCGATTATAAATCAATTAAACTTGTACTGTACAATAACATCCATTCGTGTACTTTCGCCCGATCATCTTGCAATTATAAACTAAAACAAAATAAGAAAATTACTTACAGATCGGTCCCGCTTGTCCAAAGGTTAAGAATGTAATCGAAACAAAGTACTTCTGATCTGAACAACTCGCGGTCTTGTGAAATTCTGATTTAAAGGGACGCTAAACTCGGCTTTTATATGAGCTTGGTGACACTAAAAGGTCCGAATAGAAACTTAGGTAAACATTGTAGCTAGCTTCGTAGCTAAGATCAAAACGCAAACTATTATTCTATCAAGCTAATCAATAATCAAGTTAATAATAACAAGGTCCTTTCGGCTGGTATCCTTAACAACCCTCGTGATACGTTGGTCACTTTCAGACATCGTTTTCACCGGTAACGTTCGGTTACGTTACATAACAATGACAGAAAACCTATACCTTGACAGACAATTTACATGTAGGGTTATTTGATGTTCACGACATTCAACTTTAACTTCAACTTTATTGCTTCCATCACCTATTACAACAGATACTAAAAATCGCCTAATATTACTAATTTGTTTATACAAAACAAGTGACAAGGGAGTCTATAGAAAAGCAAAAAATGCTTGAAATTATAGACCCCTAATTAGACATTTATCAACTGTGATTTACAATTTTGTACTAAATTTAATGGTATTATAATTGGAGGTATAACTGATATAAATTAAATCTCGAAATCTATAACTTTAAAGGATCACGCGTCACAGTTAATATATAATTCACGAATCACAGCTGTATTCCATAAGTTTTCCCGATTCACGCTCTGTTTTCAGTTTGCGGTCAATTCACGGATCACGCGAAACCCCTTCCAGACCCTAGCACCCTGTGTCGAAAATATGTTTTAAGGATACTCCAGAATGTTTGTTAGCTGTCCACGCCTTCATCGTTGACTGAGAATGTCCAGAAACTCACTCAGTTCACTGGGCGGGAGACGTCACGACAGGGAAAGTTTGCACGCAAACAGTTTGTAGACCGGGATACAGTGTAGCTCAATGTGGCATGTTTATGACTAGTCTCCTTCGCAGCCGTTGTTTGGGCTCGTCATCGAGAGAGGCGTTACCTGACGAGCCCAAACAACGGCTGCGAAGGAGACTAGTTTATGACCAGACTAAAATGAAAACGATTTCAGTAGACTCAATTTCACTTCTCGTAAAAAATACCAGTTTTCGATCCCGAAAATGCGAACGCTTTAAAGTTCCGCCCGATCTGATCTGGCGGCGAGGAAAAGGTTAATATCAGGCTTTCGACTGTTCAAGCTGTGCTGACCGGTGCTTCTAAACGACTGGAAGCTGGCTGCAAAAAAAGTGGCACAGCGATTTTTTTAGTAGCAAGTGACCTTTCGTGCCGTAAAGAATCATTCCATGCACAATTATTGTAAACACACCGTTCAAAACATAAATAATTTTCTCCCAGATTCGGTGAGGATCTTTGAACTTTGTTTCTCGGACGCACTGCATTCTATTATTGGTGGTTTTCACTGTCACGCCGCAAAAAGTAAATCCAAAACTATAAACGTAAGCTACAAAACGGCGACGTTTATATGTATATCGTTCGTGCTGCGCTATATGAATAACATTTTTTTCAAAAACATGAAAGGTCGCTTGACCCCAGACAAAGAGCAATGATGTCTCGAATGATGTGCTCTTGTCCCCCGGGCCGGGCTCACCTTACCACATTTCAGTTGGCGATACTTTATTTTTCTATTGAATAATCGTGAGTCTCGCAAAATACTTTTACTGAGGACGCAGTTTCCAGAGTTTTGGCCTTAGCCCTCATCTCCTAGGGGTAGTTTCGTAAGTATGACACATGGGATGGCAGTAAGTAGCGACAACATGGGATGTGACATGTCGACTCGACTGTTTCAAAAAATAAATGTGCGAGGTTTTCCGCTTTCGAAAAACCAAATTAAACCACCAAAAATGCCCCCTATAGTATTTTATACTAATTAAAGGCAGCAGGACTTCCTACCTATTGTGAAAACTGCGCCGAATGAGCCTTCGACCAAAATGCACATTAATGGCGGGCCGGCCGGCAATACACCTTTCTGTGTTCAGACTTTGAACTTTGATTGTTGGAAAGACTCGCGAGAAAACTGGACGCCAGCGTAAAATGGGATGGGGTGGGGAGGGGGGGGGGGGGGGGGGGAGCGAGAAAAATATTCGAGGTCGGAAAAAAGGCAGGGACGGGGAATTATCGGAAAGAGGTCCTTCGCGTCTCGCAATTTTTTCACAAGACATGACTGGGAACAAGTCAGGGCCGCGGAGCAGGGTCTGATAAATTTAAAATCTTTCACTGGAAGCCTTAACGTTTGCGTCACAAATACTAAATGTATTATTATTTCTAATCAATAATAAATTCAATATCACATTGTAAATATGAAAATCAATATTAAAATCTTCTCCTTTAAATCAGAAATTGTGTTAACAGGAAAGCTAGGTTATGAATAGCTCCTCTGTTAACTGAGGAAAGGAACGATAAGAATGAACCCCTTTTTTCGCGCCGACCGCGTTCCTAATTGTTTCGCCTCGATTATTAATCACAGTAAACAGGCAAAATAGAAGCACGCGATTGCCGAGACTTACTAAAGAAAGCGAATACAAACAGACCTACATGAAAAACCAACACAAAGAGAAAACGGCCAATGACAAATTTGGAAGACTCTTCCAAATTTGTCATTGGTCGTTTACTCTATGAAAACTTGAAACTAACACAGGAATCCCTCAAATATAAACACTCGACTGAATAACCGACACAACCTAGACACTTAGATACTTCCCGTGTAAGCTAAACCTTTAATAACCTTAGACTATAAACCCGAGTAACAAAGAAACCTAAAGAATGACTAAACTTCCAAAGCACTGATCCAAACATGTCCACTGATAAAGAATATCAAACAGAGCCAGGGGCTCTTAAACTACTAAAATAAACAACTTAAAGTCTCTGTGCGGGCTGTTGGGTGCTTAAATCACAAGACTCTCGCGACAGCTACAAAACTGCAAACAGCTGGTCATGAAGTAAACTACTCTATTTTAAAAATAACAACGCTTCATACAGTGCAAGACTTTATTTTTGCGAGGTAATGTCTTTACTTTTTGTCCTGAAGTTCCAAAGCTTTCCGCCTATGTCGTCAAACACCCAAGCTTTGTCGTACGGCCGCCATCTTACCGCACACATTCTAATTCCGCGATGCGCTCACTGGTAGACGATGTTCTTTTTGTATTTCGATAGTCATTCAGCGCTTATTTGACGCTTAACTTATGAGGTTCTGTAGGAGAACTTGCCCTCGTTTTCGACGTGAATGTCCTTCAAGGCGATTGTGACTTTATGTTTGTCCAGAAGTCAATAACTAGAAGTCTACATCTGGTATTGGGGCGCGTGCTATGTCTTTCGCGTGTAGGCTATTTTTAGAAACTGATGTCTCGCGAGAAAATGACGTAGCCCACTATTTCGACACGATTGGAGTTCTAAGTTGCGGTTTGGAAAGTGGCAGGTGAAATAAATCAAATCGCATCAAAACACTTGACAGGCCATTCTCTTTAATTCTCACATTTCGAAAAAAGTAGTATCGTAGATAGTGATTTCAAACGTCTGTTCAGTGGCATTTGAAGGCGAGTGAAAAAGCAACCCGTCGCCGGGTTTCCGTAGACAAACTCACAAAACAAACAGGTCGACTTTTTATAATTTACGAGAGAATTTATGAACAGAAGTTCCCCAAACTTTTAGTAGTTAAGTGTGTCTTTATTTTGTACAGCATATCCTCGTGTTAAAATACTGAACAACATACACAACACAATAGCTGCACACTGCGAAGTGCCCGAGAAGCACAACTTGAATTAAACTTTTGACGGATGTGAATGAAATCATCATTGTTCGATGAATTAAACTCGTATTTCTATTCATATTAAAACAAGTACATTACCTTAGTCAGTCTTTTGTTTTCATGCCGTCCTTATAATTCCAAAAACATGCGAAACTCGCCAAACTTGTCGCTTTCTCTGAATGTTGTTCTCAAACGAATCAAACTTCATTCTGTTCATTCCGCGCTCGATGTTGAGCGCTTCAGGGACCACGGTTTTGTTTTTCAAAATAGCAACGAACCTGTGCCAAAATGCACTTGCTCTCTTAATGCCTGTCTTCATCTTGAGAGTACCATTAATCTTTAGTGTCTTCGCATTTTGAATTTGACTCGGAATTAGTCTATCTTGCCCGCTGCCATTTCGTATTCTGACTCCAAAACACTGAGGTCCTCTCGCTTATTTGGATGCTCCGAATTTTTACAACTTCGATGCTATCGTCATCGATGAAAGATGGCCTGATGATTTTTGTCCGGACGATTTAATCCTCACAAAACGGAAATTACGATGACCAACAAACAGAAATTTCGTAATGCCGTTCGCTCGAGTTCACTCGTCCTCTGCAGTTCTGCTTTTCTTCAAAAATTTGTTCAACCAATCAAAGGCGCGAATTAAATAATACTTCAATGTGATTGGCTACTTGTTCGCGGCAAAGCTGTTCTAAAAATAGCCTACACGCGAGGAACGCGAGGTACACGCGAAAGACATATCTCAAAGCCTATTACCAGAGATGTAGACTTCTAGTTATGGACTTCTGGTTTGTCGCATTAAGTTAAGAATAGAATTCCAGCAGCTAAAATCCGCACCGATCCTGATATGTAGAAAGCAGGGTTGTACGATCCAAATAAATCAGCGATAAATCCTGTAAAGAGGAAAAATATATAGTAAATTCATCTTTTAATTGATTGATTGATTGATTGATTGATTGATTGATTGATTGATTGATTGATTGATTGATTGATTGATTGAAATTGCTTATAATTGATGGATCGTTTGCTTGCTTGCTTGATTGATCGATTGACCGGTTGGACTGGCTTTTTTTTCTTCCCGACCTATTTACTGTATTTGTTTGTGTTGTGGATAACGGTGAAAATAAAACAACATTAAACCTTGGCCGCTTAGATTTCGTTCTGCGGCAACATGTAGCACGGAAATTTACGCAGGGTTAAGTTTTACGATTCGCATAAAATGGATCCACCATTTGTTCCAATCATCTTTCCAGGAAAATAAACGCATTTAGCATAAACTGAAATAACCAGTATTGGAAAGCTCGCAACGAGCTCGAAGTTTTACTGTTAAATAACCTACCACCAAAAGGGGGACCAGCTACCAAGATACTGGAAATACAAAAATGAAAAAAGCCAATTCCTTGGGATCTTTGTTTCGGTGATAACGTGGATAAAACTAAGACATTCATCGAAGAAGCAAATGCGCCGTCCATCATTCCATAAACGACAAAACACGCCAACAGCTGCTTGAATGACGACCATAATGTCATTAAAATCACCATGGTCCCAGACACAAACACTGTCACTCTCATAATCCATACGGGACAATTTCTCCTGATATCGCACAGTCGGCCCGTGACGGCCCTGGAAATGGTCGATGCCAGTCCGTTAAAGAAAAACATCTGAGCCACATAGTTAGCATCAATTCCAATCTCTTGGCAATAACGGCCCTGTAATAAGAAATTGATATTATTGTACTCAGTAACATTTAGTGAATGATTGAGTAGATAGTGGATGCTACTTCTACTAAGCTCTTAAACTACATTAACTGACAGGTATAAAAAATAAACAAGTACCTGTTTGATACATAACCTACCAGATGTACGATTGGAATGGCGTTACCACTAAACGCAACACTACTTGCCACCAAGTACACAAGATATTCCTTGTTTCTCAAATATGAAAAATCTAAGCTTGCACATTTGTTTTCTAGCCGGTCCAACCTTCTTGCTTGCGTCTTTTGATGAGGATTTGACTTCTCCTCTGTGCAAACGTTCGGGTCAAATGAACATGACAAGATACAAGTCAAAAACACGATCCCTCCCATGGACATGAAGGTCATTCTCCACGAGGTGTTATTTAAAAGAGTCTGTATGACGAGGCCCATGACTAGCAGTCCTCCTCCGGGCCCCGTTACAGCAAGTCCCGTAACCAAAGAGCGCCTCTTAATGAAGTACCTTTGCAAAATGATCAGAACAACAAAGAATACGCACGAGGATCCAAACCCATAAAGGACCCCATACGAGAAGTACATTAACGTTAGGTTTGGTGCCTGTGACGTCAGTATGAGGGAGGCAGTAGAAATAAAGCCGCCAATTATCGCAATGACACGTGGGTTAAATCGATCACAGAGAACTCCAACGACAGGTGCAAATATTCCAGAACATCCATATGCGAGAGAACCTACCCAGGCTGTAAGAGGAGAAAATAGAAAAGAATTTCAGTTTACATGTAGCAATGTGTAATGTGTAGCAGCCTACCAGCGTGAGGAGACATATCGATGCAGGCTACTCCATCACAGGCTACTCCAGCTATTAACGGGTTGCCCTAACAATTACATGGTGGAGAGAGACCCTGTGAGAGTTACGTGTGTTGCCCAAAAACACAATGCAACGTCTCCGGCCAGGGCTGAATCTGAATCTGAATCTCCCACGGGACTCTGAGTCCTTTGTCAAAATAACTTAGATACACGACGTTTTTACAGACAAATACCACTAGAGATCGAGATCGAGACCATGTTGACGTTGTTGGTTGGCATAACCAACGCACAAAGTGGGAATGAGTGCGATGAAGCCTTTTGGCCCGGCGCTGTGGTACATGCATGTGACAGTGGTACGGACGACTGTTTTGACCTTAATCAACCTCGGGGAAATACATTCTGGATGCATTCCAGCAAAAGACTAGATATATACATAAATGACGAAATGACAACTTAACAAAGCAAATAGTTAAACGGAGAAAGTAAAACGCCAGAAGCTCACTGGGCTGTTTTTTTTTTTGATATTACAGGAAGTGCGAACTCCGCTAAAGCTATCTGAATTACCTGTTTTCGCTTTTCCTTCTTTAAATTCATCCAGGAGTGACAGAAACAAAAGACCATATGAGTAGGAACAGCCACATACGATGAAATTGCAAAGAACACCACAGAAACACACAAAGTACGCATACGGGCTGTCGGGCTGCCGTGCGCTCCTGGCTGGTGAAGTCATCACCCGACAGCATTTTTTCTGTTGTTGTTTGTTTCTTCCAGCACTGATTTTTTCTGGTGAAAGATCATTTTCTAGATCACAATCCATTCCTGCAACATAGACATGCAATATTATTTTAAAGAAATCTTCTCTTGCAAAAATAAATTGATCGACATTGGAAACAAAGTAACTATTACACATATGACGTTTTCGACATTGCTGATCCTAGCAGTATGCAGGACGTGTGCCACATTAGCCTGCGTAGCAAGCGTTCCCGTACGAGCGAAGTGCTATGTGTCGCGTGCAAGCGAAGATTCTAGTCGCGCGAAAATTGGGGCGAGAGCAAAAAAGGGAAAGGAGCGGGGAGGGGGTGGGCCCCTCCCTGCTCCTTTTCCTTTTTTGCTCTCGCCTCAATTTTCGCGCGACCAAAATCTTTACTCGCGCGACACATCGCTCTTCGTTCGCACGGGAACGCTTGCTACGCAGGCTAGTGCCACAAATGAACCTAGTAAATGGCCTGCTTCACCAAGAGCCTCTCATAGCTCACTAGTTAGAGCGCACAACTGTTATCTACATGGGAGGCCATGTGTTAGATTTCCGTCGGGGACTCAGATTTTCTCTTGGTCACACGCTCGTGACAAATGAACATTTCATCTTTATCATTTAAAATAACAATGGTTTTGTTTTGAAGAGATAAATACCCCGTTCCAAATTCAAACTTCGCTCTCTCAGTCATTAAAGTGCGCACGCGTAATAATGTACGTATGACGGGATGAGACCTAAGTTTTTTATGTAGTTGCTGCCAATAGGCAGCCTTTATGTTCTTGAAGCAATCGAGAAGTTTGATAATGGTCCAGGAGGTGAGAAAAAAAGAAAACGTTATTTGACTTGTGACAGTGACTAGAATTCTATAATTCGTTGCTTTAAAATATTCGTGGTCAATGACACGTTCCCGTCAAATTTGCATGTCTTCCACTTGAAGACATGCATTTATTTACACCAAGCGTAGCTTTATTAGGGGCCGACCATTTAACGCTTGAGGGTGGGGTGGGTGATTTCGAAAAAAAATTCCTGCAAGCGCTTTTCGAAAGAAAAAATTGCATGCAGCACAAGTGAAATAGAAAAAAATTTCTTGCGCTGCTGCCAGCAAGAAAAAAAAATGTTGCAAAGCTATTTCATCATTACAGGGGGCTTCACAAAATCCCAGCAAAACTGCAACCATTTTTCTCTTGCTCCCTTTAAACTCTGGATTTGGTAATGCTTCACAATGTGCAATGTGCAATGGATAATCTGCGAGCCAGCGAGCAACTCCGGTTAGCCTAAATAACACTCCGGTTAGCCTACAGTTATAAGCTTAGGTAGCTTGCGGTTAGCCCTTATAATGGGATAGAGGGATTTCTGGCTTGCATGGTGCACAAGGCTTGCGAGTCATAGGAGTCATGAAGGCCATTACAGTTAGCCTAAATTACACATTGGCTATCCTATTTAGCACTGCAGTTAGCCTGCAGTTCCTTAGGTAGCTTGCGGTTAGCGGTTAGATTTCTGGCTCGCTGGCTCGTACTGTATCCAGGTAATATTTCCTATTTAAAGAATCAAGTTTTATTAGACAAAGAAAAATAATTTGTTCGTTTTTAAGAATGATTTTGTATAGCTTACAACATTTTAGGGCTATGCAGCTCCATATAAGAACTATTACTGCAATCATCACCTGATCATAAACCACAATGTAAATGTAGATACATTCTGTAAATGTAAACACGTGACACTTTTTTGAGGAAAAAAAATTCCTGCCAACCAAGTTGCTAGAAACATGAGAAAAAAATCTTGCTGACCAGAAATCACCCACACACCCCTCAAGAGTTAAATGGTCGGCCCCTTACCTTCTCTATTTATAACACAAGGGTAGTGTTTTTCAACACTACCCTAAAAAAAGTTTTAAGGATACTCCGGAATGTTTGTTAGCTTTCACTGAGCGGCAGACGACGTCAGACGACGGGGAACGCAAAACAGTTTGTAGACCGGGCACGAAAATATACAATATATTGGCGTTGTATTGCATGTTTATGACCAAACTAAAATGAAAACGATTTCGGTAGACCCAACTTCATTTCCCGTAATAAATACCAGTCTATTTCGATCCCGAAAATGCGAACACTTTGAAGTACCGTTCGATCTGATCCGGCGGCGAGGAAAAGGTTTATTAACTATGTTTCGACTGTTCAAGCTGAGCTGACAAGCTGGCTGAAAAAAAGTGGCACAGCGATTTTTTTTAGTAGCAAGTGACCTTTCGTGCCGTAAAGAATCATTCCATGCACAAATTGTAAACACACCGTTCAAGACATGAATAATTTTCTCCCAGAATAGGTGAGGATCTTTGAACTTTGTCTCTCGGACGCACTGCATTCTGTATAAGCTACAAAACGGCGACGTTTATATCTATATCGTTCGTGCTGCGTTATGTGAATAATATTTTTTTAAACATGACCGCTTGACTCCAGACAAGGAGCAATGATGGGCTCTTACCTATACTCACCTCGCCATATTTCAGGTGATATTTGTCCACCGAATATTCGTGAGTCTCACAAAACACTTTTGGGACGCAGTTTCGGGCTTAGCCCTCATCTCCTAGGGGAAGTTTCGTAAGGGTCCGTAAGTATGACACATGGGATGGCAGTAAGTAGCAACAACATGAGATGCGACATGTCGACTCGGCTGTTTCAAAAAATAAATGTGCTTTTGAAAAATCAAATTAAACCACCAAAAATGTCCCCTAAAATATTTTATACTAATTAAAGACAGCGAGTACGACTTCCTATCTATTGTGAAAACTGCGCCTAATGAACCATCGACCAAAATGCACATTAATAGCGGCCCGGCCGGCAATACAGATTTCTACGTTCAGACTTTTTGCGATTGTTGGAAAGACTCGCGAGAAAAACTGGACGCCAGCGTAAAACGGGATGCGCGATGGGATGGGGAGGGGAGGGGGGGGGGGGGGGGGAGCGAGAGAACTATTCTATTTTTCTTTCGAGCTCGATTCGCTCGCCCACCGCCTCACCCCCTCGTGCTTCGTTTTATGCGTTGGAATATAGAGAGGCTCTGAACAGTCTATTTTGCGTCCGACGAAGGAGAAAGCATAGTAATCGTGTCACCGATGGCCTGTGTAGATCACAGGGCGCCCCGCCACACAAATGGAGCGACTGCTGATGTTTCAAAATTATAAAGGAATGTAGGGGAAAATCCTATTAGCACGAACTAGAGCGAGTACTATTCACATTTATGTTCAAAATAAACGTTAAGTTACCTCAATCGTTGTGACTTGTCGTCCTTGTAGCTCAAAACGGCGAATTTTAGCGATCTACAGTGGAACCCCGATATAACGATCCTCGATATAACGATATCCCTGGTATAACGATGAATATGACATATCCCGGCAAAAGTTACAGTAAAATGTATGGGACAGAACCCCGATATGACGATCTTCGATATAACGATATTCCCGATATAACGATGAGAATTTAGCGTACCGAGCGTAAAATCTTCCCCGATATAACGATATTACAGTATCAGTGCACATGTTTAAATTTAGTTTTGTTTCCCTTTTACGATTCATACCACAGACTTTGTCGCGTAACCTTGAAAACGTCTTATGTTTTGCATATTGTTGAAGGACATTGTTGCGTGCTTGAAACGCTACATTTGTGAATCATTTGATACTCATTACAAGTTTAATTAAATAGTATCATATGTAGTAAAAAGAAAAAGTACATTTTTCTTTTTACCGGGATATAACGATATTTTCGGTTATTTTACGGCCATATCGATATAACGATATAATTTTACTGCTTCCTTGGCATATCGTTATATCGGGGTCCCACTGTATATTGAAACAGTTGGTCTCAATTGGTAGTGTTAAAACGTTTGGTTTTTGCTAAAGTTTATCCTCACTGAGATCACTCATTACAGCAAAAAAAGCAAAATGATCTCAGGAAGTTGGAGATGCGTTCGTGTAATTAAATTTACGTGGTCATTAATCTTTTAGAATTTTTGCATATTATAGTGTTTTCTTCTGAATTATCCCACGACTGTTCCAAACAGAGAACTTATTTTTCAATCAAACTAGAAAATAGAAGAGCTAAAATATCAAGCGAAAGAATTGACTGTAGTAACGGTGCGCTGAGAAAAAAAAGGATAACAGCGAGGGCAGCTGTAGTGTTAACTATCCCTAGTTATGTAGTTGTTGCCGATAGGCGGCCTTCATATTCTTGAAGTAATCGAGAATCTTGGGTCCATCTACCCTTTTTAGCGCCCTGCATCGACCCATCATTCCGTCGTTCGCATTCTTCCAAATATGGCAAGACTCTACAAAAACAAGATGGCGGACAATTCTATCGTTTAGCGTGTAAACAAAGTGTTAAATATATTTTTCCTACCAATAAAACATTTCTGGCTTGACTCGAGGTTGACTCGTGACTTGAGGCTTACTCGGGCCCGCGGTTGGCTCGTGTAACGCTACAACTCTGACGGTTTCAGACGTGGGATATAGAAGCAATTTTGTACGAAGCGTCTATGAAATGAACAATTCAACACGTGACAGGTGACACGCAACAAAAGAATTATATATATATTCTTCGGCCAAAGACAGCACAATAAATTAAAATTTAAAGGTTTAAACGTTAATTTAAAGATTTTGAGACGTTCGAAAAATAGTGGTTCGCCTAGTACATAAAATAGATTGTGCGCTCCTTTTGTATGAAAACACGTAAAATTTGGCTGCAGCTGAAGGTCGACATAATGTGACGTTACAGAAATGCTTCTAAGAAATGTACACTAAGTTGTACAATTGTACCTTTAAATATCATTTATCTTTAAATACTCTATTGAACACTGTTATATTGTTGGGCGTATTTTGAAGCGAAATCCCACTTTTGCAAGCAGCTCTAAATCACAACTTGCGGTATATGACCAAGAACACGGATTTGCGCGTCAGAATATCCTTTTACAGCAGCATGACACGCGCCACCGATACGAGAACTATGGCTCTTGTGCTGACTAATGTAGACTACAATACGATGAACACTGTTGAAGTGCGACATTGAATTGGTGAACGGAAAGTCTGGTCAGCGTGACAAGCTGGCCAGGACGATCACAGTATTGAAAAAGAGCCGTTACCGAGCATTAGGAGGAGAAACCCGCGAGTAAAATGTTGAAAGGTCTCCTGGGTCTCCGACTTGTCTTATGCTTATGTTTGTGAATAGTAATCTTCGCTCCCTGCGCTGAGCATCAGGGTCACTGCTAAACGACAAAATCACATTACTTTATTGGATGACGGAACGCGCAAATCATAATCAATGGGTATTTTTAGCGATTTTCCCCCAAGTAACACTGCCAAACTTGAAAACGTCAGCCCGACGTTTTCAAGTTTTAGACCACTTCCTTCCTGCCTGTCTGTAGCCACACCAGTTTTAAACAACTTCCGTAACCAGTAAAGTGCGTTTTAGGAAAGTGAGGCAACTATTAGTGGATTTCCAATTCATACCAACACCTTTATAAAATTTTTTAAGTAGGGCTAAATCTTGGTGGGACTGCCCGCTAGTTGTTTTTGCGCATCCTTACTGCGCACGTAATTTCCGTCGCAAACGTCACGCCACGTCATGCATCGAGCGCGCGCGCTGAGAAAACTTTCCAACCACATATAGGGCGAGTATCCGTTCCGTTGCGTCACTTTTGTTCACAATTATCCACGTTTTGTGAGAAAATGAAAAAATATATCGATTAAAAGTTTGATTTTTTTTTGTCCCACGCACGTTCGAATTCCGCTTTTTGATCTTTTCGTTTTGTTGTACGACGGGTTCAAATGCCTCTTCTAGGGCTAAGTTTTGCAAAAAGGACGGCAACACTAGGAATTATTCACACAGCAGACGCACTTCTTCAAAATATGACCAAGATCGTTTGCCTCCATTTACTCATCATCGATGTTTTAAACTACAAACCCTGTAAGCCATGCTAAATTACTTGCGTCAATTTTTCAAAATCGGGGTAGTTTTCTACAGGCTTTATCTCTGAAACAAAGACAGTTACCCCCACTTGTTCTGACACAAGTTATTCATTATCCAAACTCAGAAAAAAATTTAGAAAAATCTATTGACTAAAAAATTTTCGCGCGAACGTCTTTAAGGGGAAGTTTGTTCGTTCCTTCTTTCGTTCATTTGGTTACATCGGTAAAGCCTCGAGCCAAGTGGCGCATACTGACGGAGCTTATCCCGTTTCTAAAACATTAAGCGGCTAGGAGTATTTACTCCCCCCTGGATGGGATGCTAGTCCACCGCAGGGTTACCCCCCAGCATTGTTTCGCCGGTACCCATTTAAGCTTTACACCTGGGTGGAGAGAGGTACAATGAGAGTAAACTGTCTTGCCCAAGAACACAACACAATGACCCCGGCCAGGGCTTGAACCCCCGGACCGCCTGATCCAGAGTCCAGCGCACTAACCATTAGGCAACCGCGCCTGCCACCAGTTACATTGGAGGAACAGAAAAATGAATGGGAAACATTCCCGGGGGGGTTGGGTGGTGTTACATGTGAATTTAGACTCTCTTTGGCTAAAATATCAGACGATTTGAAGCACTACCGGTCAGCTTTTTGCCTCGCTGGATTCGGCTTATTTTCAGTAGACTTTCATTTAAATGAGGAGAGCGTGTCTACTTAGTCGAGGCTCAGTTCGCTTAGAAATAACCAGAGATAAAAATAGTATAACGTTTGAATTTGAACATTTGGTGGTCAATGGTGTCACGAGTTATCGATGGGCAATCAATAAATAATCAGTTGGTTAGTCAATGCGGATAAATGATTACAGAACATTTGTGGCCTATCGATTAGTTATCGATGTCCATGATTATTCACTGATGCTACAGCCTGCTCCAGCCGTTCGGTTGATGGGGAAGAACGGCGAGAGGGAAATGTGGAATAACCCTTGTTCCCTTTTTGTCTTTTTTCACTAGGTGCTCTCAGTTAGCGTTACTCCCCACTGACCGAACGCCTGAAATATGTTAATTGATTACTCTTTGATTACTCATATTTAATTCTAGATTACTATACTGCACAACTGTACCACAACTGGCATTTTTAGCATGTCAGGGAGCTCAGGTAAAAAACGCAATATTTTGCAGCTTTTCCTCGCGAACTCCATGGTAACGGCGCTAGACTGGTAATCAGGAGGTCCCATATTCAAATCCTCCTCAGATACTGTCAAAACACTACAGTACGACACACTTATTGGCTGGCAAATAACGGGCAATTTTTTATCTTGAAAACAAAGTAGCAAACGACCTCTTAAAATTGCTTTTTTTTCACGAATTTCACCTGGAGAATCGTGCTTGATGAATTATAGAAATTAATTTAAAATATCTCTCAACCAAGCCATGTACAACAGTACTTACAACACCAATTTTAGGAACGAATTCAAAATGTGACCGCAGTGTTATGGTTTGCGGAAGCCAGTTTTGCGATGAGGCACACAGAGTATATGAGAACCGTATGTCTCAATTTATCCAAACACGCTATATTCAAGCATACCTGTTAAAGTCTAAGCTCCTGGGCTTCCTTCTGAATCTCTTTCCAGTTTTCCCTCTTTAGGCACTGTCGACATCTCTGTTCATTTTTAATGTATTTTTTGTGAGAATTTGAGGAAACAAAGTAAACGCTATTTCACGCCTTGAAATCACTGTGTAAATAAAATATTGATACACTTCTGGAAGTAGCGGAAAGCATACATTTTCAGGCTTTCTTTTAAATTTTTAATCGTGATACTTGAACATACACGAAATACTGTAAATCTTAACTTAAAAAATATTTTATATTCTAAAATCAGATCAATGTGTTACAATTGTGTTACAATAAATTTGCTCCTGTTGTCTCTACAAGTTCCGTTTCTTTGTGTGGTCGCGTTAATTTCCTTCATTTTGAAATTTTA
Organism: Meandrina meandrites; assembly: GCA_963693305.1. NCBI lineage: Eukaryota > Metazoa > Cnidaria > Anthozoa > Scleractinia > Meandrinidae > Meandrina > Meandrina meandrites. The sequence continues at coordinate 11,891,428 of OY855906.1, forward strand.
GCACCTCTTTCGCGTTGACTTCCTTTATTGGAAAGTAATTTTTCCTTTACTTCGCCTTAATTTAAGTCGCATTAATTTCCAATAGTTTAATTAACACGAGTGTTAAATTCCTTTAATAAGGTATGATACTATGTTACTTCTCATTGAAGATGTTTCCCACCTGCACGCAATCCACCAGCTATACCAAACTTGTTATTATTTCGACTCCCTATGATACTAAAAAAACAAAAGCTCATGACTTGTGAGTCTTCCACAAAATCATTTGTAAGCCATAAATTGTTTGAACTGAGAAAACTTGGCTATAATAATGCTTTCTACTAGCCGTAGGGAGTGGGGGAGAGCAAAAATAGCCGAGAACAGCTTCTTCTTCGCTGGTTTCTCCTTTCTTCTTCGATGTTCAGTCGCATTAAAGGAGTTACGTCACGGGGATTTCGCAGAATTTTGGTCTTAACTGTTCTAAAATTAGTGGTAGCAGCTTAACCCATGAAAAACATTATCTTTGAACATCTAAAGGAAATATGACCATAAGTAGCGCATAGAAGCCAAACTAAGGCTGTAAATATAGAATTTTTGAAGGCACTCAGAAACAACCTGGAAAGTTTACCCTTTTAGATTTTTCAAGTTGCAATCCATTTCCATCCAAGCCATCTCCAGCCAAAGACGCTTGTTAATAGTTTCAGTGCTCTAATAAGATAAGATAAGATAAAAACTTTATTACCGTGTCTGTGTGTTTAGCCCTTATGGACTAATTGGGGACACAATTAAAATACCTAAAATACTATTAATAATGCTAAGCTGAAAATATTTAAAATACTTAACTAAAAACTAATATTTGCAATGTCTTAAGCGCAACAGAGTTTGCAACAGTTACTATTGTTGTCCACGTAGTCCGATAGATTGAGTTTAATATAGCAATTAATATAGCAATTATTAACAAAAATTGGGCCATTATTTTTAGGTTTTCTACACCACAAATATAAATTTTGACTGTTTAAGAATCTGTTCAAATCCGTGAAAAAGCCCCTTTAAGCAGGGATACTAGTATCGCCCGATTAATATTCCCCTTTCTTCGCATACACCATTTGCAGCGCCTGCGCTGCTGGTTTTGTATGTAGCGCTAGAGATCTTGACTCGCGCGCACTCGCGTGGGGGCAACGATGTGAAATTATCCCGTATATTAACCAAAATCGCATCCCCCTCTCCAAAAACTTTAAATTACACACTGCCACCGCTTTACTCCCGCAGTGCTCTCTCCACCCAGGTATATGAACCCTGCGATGTACTAGCATCCCATTTAGGTAAGAATACTCCTAGTCGCTTCATGCTACGGAAACCGGGATGGTGTTCTGCTGGGTATGGCACAAGGTGGAGTATCCACACAAGCGGTCAATTTTTTTTTCATCACTTCGCACAGCCCCACGCTGATCGTAAGAGCTGTGTTGGAGGCAACGATGTGAAATTATCCCGTACGGTAACCAAAATCGCATTAAGTTAAGGAGACGTATTAAATTCCCCCCTCCTCCCACCAAAAAAAAACTTTAAATTTAACACTGCCACCACTTTAGTCTCACAGTGCCTCTCTCTTCCCAGGTATATAAACCCTGCAATGGACAAGCAACCCGTCCAGGGGGAGTAGAAATACTCCTAGTCGCTGTATGCTACAGAAACCGGAATAAGCGCCGGCCTGCTGGGCCACGAGTCTCATATGTAGACTTTACCAAGAAATTTGGATATGAAATCGGAAATCGCAAAAAACAGGGTTAGTTTATGCGCGGCTTTGAAGAGGTGGACAATTAAATTCTATTCAAGTAACGTAGTCTAGCAACTAAAAACTAAAATCGACCAATGAGATTGCTCCATTGCCGGATTCTTTTTCTTTCTTCTTATTTTTTTTTTTCAGGTATTGGACCGGGTACTGTCCCGAACGATCCTGCATACTGTATATCGTAGCCGATTCGCGTCAACAAAAACAGCTGGGGAGCTCAAATAATGCAATTCTTTTGGCCGTTTTTAATAGAACAACTTGTTGGAGATCGTTTAGAGGCAATTGTATATGAGTTCATATACCATTGACCACAAATATCGTAGCCGATATGCGTCAACGAAAACAGCTGGGGAGCTCAAATATTGCAATTCTTTTGACTGAGGGTCAATATTCCCCAGTACGGCTCGAGCAAGCTAGGTTAGTAAGCAGTTTATTATATGGCACTCGTTTAAGCTGCAAATTTTGAAATTGCCGGCTTTCGACTGCAAAATAAATACACGAGTTATGACCGCTTCCACCGAAACGGTCGTTATGGCAAAATCCCGACCAAAAAGAACCAATCACAACGCTCGGATTTGCCTCAAGGCTACCTTGCCATATAATAATTGTTAATATATTACCTAAGCGCAAACAAAAAGAAGGTAAGCACAACTATTTCAACTATGGCTGCTGGAGTGGATAATCCTCCTAGGATACTTCTATAAATCCTCTCTCGGATTTATATTGCTGTTTGTTTCATTTTGGGGTCACTATAACTGAACCACATGTGACTCAACATGAGTTTTTTTTTTTAACTTGGTAGTAAACTTGGCGTTTTTAACTGCCCGGCAACGCAGCATAGAATTATTTACAAAAGCAACAAACAATATCCATTGGTAACGGCTCTAGAGTGTTTATTAAGCTCTAATATTATCTATTCATCTAGATCACATATCATCAGCAACTGAAAGAACTCCCAACAAGATATGTTTCTGTTTGTCATGTTCTGCGTAGCTAAAACAGCTAGACATCCGGCTATTGTACTGCAAGCAATGCCTACCATCACACGTTATTATTGGCTTAAAATGCCCGGGAGGGTACTCCCATATATAGGCTATGTGGGTATGTGCCTCTGTGTAGGGAATGCTTTTCGAGCAGTTAAGTCTGGGATAAGGAATAGAAATTTCAGAGTTTTGGTATAGAACAGGGTATAATTTAACGAAAAACTGACCGGTGTATGAAAAATTTAGTCTAGAATATGAAAACTCGGAAGCAGGAACATCACACCCGTGACTTCACATAAACGGTGTCTAGTCTAGAATTGGGTTACAAAATGCAGCTGAACTTGGTCTGGAATAGGGTACGGGTTTCCAAGTTCCAGCGGCACACCCCCACCCAAACATTTACAGAGTACCCACCTGGGACATAAAATGATTTACTTTTGAGTCTTAATTTAAACTGCCCATAACGTCCAAAACTTATTATTTCTCAGCTGATTCTACATTTCACTCAATGAACTTCTGCGAAAATGTTTTTCGATTTGGATAGAACGCAATTTTTTATGAATTTTAACAATTTCCAAATTCTATTTTCTTGCGATCGACCCCTGCTGCTGATCACAAGAATAATGGCTCAAAAATGACGTACATTCAGGAATTTGCATAAAGACTGATGTTGTTTTCTGGACCATTAACGTTGTAACAAAGAGCGGTAACGCACCTTTCCGGCATTTTGAACTAAATGCAGACTCTGAAGCAAAATTTCCACTTGTTTATAAGTCAAAAAGGTCACGATTTAAGCCACGTGTTCCTGAACCTACGTCACAACTCACTTGAGACTGAGGAAGACTGGTGCGAATGGTGGACCAAAATGGCGGCAAATTTAAACGTCTTTAAAAATTCATAGCAAAATCGCGTGTTATCCAAATGGAAATTTTTTTTTCGCAGAAGTGCATTGGGTGAAATGTAGAATCAGCTGAGAAATCAAAAAAATTTGACGTCACAGGGTCTATTAAGATCGATTATAATAGGTATTTTAATTCTACGATTGGCGAGCAACTATGCATTTCTTTGATTTGTTTCTACCTTAAGCGTTTCTATATAGCCCAAGAACAACAGCTCACGAGAGCTAATGGTCGCTGAGGAAACGGCGTTGCTGTCCCCCATCACTCAGTCCTCTGCCAAAGGCATATGCGAGAGGTGCCAGCCTCGAATTAAAGTCATCATCCCTCATGGTACGCGAAGTATACATGACGGGGGGATTCGACGGAGCTTCATATTGCAAACCCAAAAAAAGTCCACAAGCCTGAAATTTTAGACCCAACAAAATACCTGGCATTAAAATTTCCAACCCAAAAACAAGATTGCAAATGTACATTGTATTGTCTTCTTAATATTAACAGTTTTACCGGAACACACGTTATTGAAAAAAAAAGTTCGAATGAATATTTTTCTGATCCACTGATCGCAACAAAAACCCGAAACAAAAGTTCGCTCGGAGATAAGACCCAAAAAATACGCGTATTTTTTTAAGACCTAAAAAAATACGTGACAGATTTCATGACCCAAAAAAATACCGAGCGTGTAAATTTCCAACCCAAAAAAATACGTCGGACCCCCCCGTCATGTATACTTCGGATACCCCCCTGGGGCTGGCGGTTAAGACTGTCTGCGACGCAGGCTATCTTTACACCACCTATCCATCGGATGCCGGTCACGTGAAAACGGAAGGGAAATTACCCAAGGTGTAAAATACATAAGGTAGTCCTTTTGCGACGTCCAGAGAATTGTATGGACGTGATCAAACAATCACTTAAAAAAGGTACTCAATACTCTGTACAAAGTAGGTATTTGAACATAGAAAATTCCCATTAACTATGTTTTTCTCAGGATCTTGGGATCCATCTACGTAGAAACTGACAATATATTTAGAAGAACCTTGATTGCTTATTGTTTCTCCCTCCCCATATTTTTGTCTTGTTGATTGTCTGACATCGCACATACATTACAAAATAAAATCGTTTTTTACGCTAGAAAGTTTCGGTACAAGTATACCGGCGTTTCGGCATTGCTGCCTTCATCAGGGTAAGCAAAACCGTTTTATCAGTTTTATCCACATACATTCCCGTGCAATCTTAAGACTGCGCCTCAACACTTTTTGTTTGGTCATTTAGCACATACTTCCTGCAGTAAGATCCATTAAGGCTAGGGTCAACTGGAGCATCACAATTGCTGCATTGTCCTGACGATTGGCTGTAGCAGCTAAAATAATAAAAAAGACAAATAAGAAAGCGCTGAAAGTAAATTTAAAGGGGGAAAATATATTTTGTTTTATTATGCATAACGTGTCGATTTGTTTAGCAACAGCAGGCTAAAAGATTCCATGGCGAAAGAAAATGTTAAAAGCTGTCAGTAAGAGTGTTTTTTTAACCCGTGAAAGAATATCAAACAATCATATCTTTTTGCCGTGAACAAATCGTTGATAATGATGATAAAACTTTATTTACGTGGTACGGATTATCAAAACAAAAATGCAAGGCAAGTTATGATACAATATAATAAAAATAATTTTAAGCCGATCTGTTTTTTGTTACTACATTTTCGGTGATTCCAGTTCACCTTCATCAGAGCTAGATACTATATATTAATTTCTAGGCATTATATGATAATAAAATTATTTTAATTATAAATGTCTTCTACCGATTGCAATACTGGTTCTAGTTTTTTCAGTAATAATGATACAATTATCAGATTAAACTTGATGGTTGTGCGTAGGCATCTAAAATAGCACATTTATTTAGGTCGAGCTCTCAATTAATTCTCAACCTTGAATCTTGAAAGGCACATTTGATTTATTTCTGAAATTTATGCGGAGATAGTGAAAATAACAAGTTATATCACCAGCCAATATTAAAGTACTAGTTTACTCAGAAAATAATTCAGGGAAAACAACTGACTTACGGAAACCTGTGGTAGTTACCAACTATCTCCTGATTGGAAAGCAATGGCCGTCCACAGTGGTCACAGGAAGGGAACTTTCGCTCGCGACAGCTAAAAAATCAACAAATTATTTTAATACATCGACACTGACACTTTTTTCTGTTTCAAGCTATTAATACAAGATAAAGTTGTATTCATGTTTGTACATTTTGTTGGCCCATATAGATATACGTACAAGTGTGAGCTTCTCAACAACAGCAATAACAAAATTCCGGCCTAATTTTTGAATTACGTTCGTTATTCGTAAAAGTTTCGAAATTGATGTCGGATATTTTAAAAGATGTCAAATATCGTACCGCAGGTACACGAAATCTCCAGTATTTTCCGCTGAATTCTTCTTAGATCATGTTAGATCGAGGCGAAGTCTTTATTGCTCATAAAAGTTAACAACAACAAGCTTTATTTGCATGACTACATAGGATTAGTAGTATTGCAAAAGCTACTTAAATTTAATTACTTTTTAATTCATTAACTAAGATAACTAGTAAAATAGAAAATAGCATAAAACAAAATAAAAGAATAACAACAATTGTTCAAGTGACCATTGTAACGAGATTGTCTCTCAATTCAAAGCATGCCGAGATAAATGAAATTAGCTGAGTGTTTACAAAGTAGTCAGTGGAATTCATAAGATGTGATAATAAGGTTTCGCGTGGTAGTAGTCGTAGTAATGGGAGTTTGGATTCTATTTGAGAGAAGAATATGTCTCGCACCTGAGAATAAGCTGGGCAATCTAACAAAAAGTGGGTTTCAATTGCCGAAGTTGCATAGTCTTTATTTCATTTCGAGGTATCATAAGTTTGTGACAGCTTATTCTCAGTTTTACTAATGTTTTCCTTAGAGGGTTTCTTCTTGTTAAATCTAAGTTGGTAGAAAGGCTGTAATTATTTTTAACAGTGTTATAAAAACTAAGTTTTTGCGAGTTTTGTAGGGTTTGGTTCCAATGTGAAATATACTTCTGTTTCATGACATTAATATATTGTTTAATTTTGCAATCATTTAATGAACTATAGTTAAAATTATAAAAATTATAGTATTCTATTATTTTCATTATCCTAGAGTAAAAACTATTTTTTCCGTTATCATAAAGATCAATCGAGCTTGTCTGACTATAGAGTTTTCATCCTTTTGGTGTAGGTAATTTAGATAACTTAGTACCTTCTTATTTATATCAATTATCAGAGGGAATTTACCAAGTTCAGCTCTGCATGCAATATTGGATGCCTTGTTATGTACTTCAAAGTATCGTTTACAAAACTGTAAGTGAGTTCTCTCAATTGGGGAGTTGTCAGAAACGAATTCCGATAAAGTCAACAACAAAACGATGGTGTTAATTTTCCAAAAATAGTCGAACGTTTGTTCAACTTTTTCGCGCCCTGGTAGTCTTTTCTCCAAGTAATAAGAACTATCCCTGGGAGACAGTCTTACCACAACAGCTATTCCTAATTTACATTTTCTTAGTTGCGCAACAATTCCAAGAATTTCGTCATCTCGCTGGTTTGTTCATGCAGTGAAAATTCAAGCTTTTACTTTTAAAGTACTATTTTTACCTGCCTTTATCATGTCTTACGATAATTATACCTCTTGTAAGTTAAACTATCGATGCTAGCCTAGCAAGCAACTAGTTTTCAAGAATGAATAGTCTTCTTCGGCAGCAACAACTGACTGAACTATGACCTCGATCGCTTGGATAAAAGCAACTAACACAGAAATCAGTACTTCCAGAAGTCCATAACTAGAAGTCTACATCAGGGGTTGGCGCGCGTGCTATGTCTTTCGCGTGTACGCTATTTTTAGAAACTGATGTCTCGCGAGAAAATGACGTAACCCACTATTTCGACACGATTGGAGTTCTAAGTTGCGGCCGAATATTTTGGAAAGTGGCAGGTGAAATAAATCAAATCACATCAAAACACTTGACAGGCCATTCTCTTTAATTCTCACATTTCGACAGAAGTAGTATCGTAGATAGTGATTTCAAACGTCTGTTCAGTGGCATTTGAAGGCGAGTGAAAAAGCAACCCGTCGCCGGGTTCCCGTAGACAAACTCACAAAACAAACAGGTCGACTTTTTATAATTTACGAGAGAATTTATGAACAGAAGTTCCCCAAACTTTTAGTAGTTAAGTGTGTCTTTATTTTGTACAGCATATACTCGTGTTAAAATACTGAACACCATACACAACACAATAGCTGCACACTGCGAAGTGCCCGAGAAGCACAACTTGAATTAAACTTTTGACGGATGTGAATGAAATCATCATTGTTCGATGAATTAAACTCGTATTTCTATTCATATTAAAACAAGTACATTACCTTAATCAGTCTTTTGTTTTCATGCCGTCCTTATAATTCCAAAAACATGCGAAACTCGCCAAACTTGTCGTTTTCTCTGAATGTTGTTCTCAAACGAATCAAACTTCATCTGTTCATTCCGCGCTCGATGTTGAGCGCTTCAGGGACCACGGTTTTGTTTTTCAAAATAGCAACGAACCTGTGCCAAAATGCACTTGCTCTCTTAATGCCTGTCTTCATCTTGAGAATACCATTAATCTTTAGTGTCTTCGCATTTTGAATTTGACTCGGAATTAGTCTATCTTGCCCGCTGCCATTTCGTATTCTGACTCCAAAACACTGAGGTCCTCTCGCTTATTTGGATGCTCCGAATTTTTACAACGTCGATGCTATCGTCATCGATGAAAGATGGCCTGATGATTCTTGTCCGGACGATTTAATCCTCACAAAACGGAAATTACGATGACCAACAAACAGAAATTTCGTAATGCCGTTCGCTCGAGTTCACTCGTCCTCTGCAGTTCTGCTTTTCTTCAAAAATTTGTTCAACCAATCAAAGGCGCGAATTAAAAAATACTTCAATGTGATTGGCTACTTGTTCGCGGCAAAGCTGTTCTAAAAATAGCCTACACGCGAGGAGCGCGAGGTACACGCGAAAGACATATCTCAAAGCCTATTACCAGAGATGTAGACTTCTAGTTATGGACTTCTGGTACTTCCAGTTAATACTTTCGATAAAATAAAGTTTATTTTCGGAAATAATGGTTATTTAAGCCGGCGTATTGATCATTGCCCAACGATATCCTTTTGTAATGCGGCAAAACACAGAAACAATACAGAGGCTGTACGAAAAGTAGACTTCGACATGTCCAATTGCAATTTCTAAGAACTGCTAAGGTAAGATCCGAAGTCAGAGACGCAACTACTCAGTAATTTAAATGCCCGTATTCACAATCTCTTATTAAACGCATTGCAGACTCTACAAAGCGTGCGAACATTTCGGACATTTCAGGATGCCAGGTTGCAAGAGAAGCGATCAGTTCGTAGAAATATGAAGTACAACGCAAACAATTAAAGAGAACTTGAGGGAATCGGCAACATGCTTATAATTCAGAATTTGTACATCTTATGTGAAGCAGACAACATGCAATTATTTTATATTGGAAATAGGCATGAAAGTTTTGTTTCTTCAGCCTGGTCACTAGTTTAAAACAAGTGAGGTTGGTTTTCCGTCGAAGCTGTTCCGGCCATAACTTCCGGCAACGAACAAAGCGAAAGCGGTACAGTCGAAGCTTGCACTCAAAGATAACAACGTTGATTCTTCGAAAATAAAACTGTAAAGGGTAAATCTCTTCCCATAAACTGTCAAATCCATATAGGTCAGTTTTGATAAAAATTATATGCGATTATGTTCTACGAGCTGCATCGGTCAAGGAAAACGGATCTCAGACCATCTAATTGCTATAAGAAGGGAGACGCTTTCGATGTACAAACCTCTGGCAGTACTTTCCGCTATTCACACTCACTCCACAGGTACTGCAGTAATTTCCCATGTTGCCTTTGATCTTTAGATCCCGCTTTAAGGTTTAACTCGCTAACTTCGATCAGCGGAATATCTTGCTGGGTGATTTACTTCGTTGGCGTGTTATATGGGTGCGCCTCTAGCTCTGTTTTATAAAAAATGCGTGCTGTTGATTTAGAAACTGCGTCATCTCCAGTTGTATTTTCAGTTCGGCTATCGAACCGGTTTAACCGGAGCACGTAGATGAAAGTTGACCAATCAAGAGGTTAAATGAGAACAGTGGATGGCTGTCTTTTACGTTAACAGACCAATGACATTAAAGCATCCTGACAACAGCTCTACAACAGGTTTTGTAACCAAGTCAAGGTAAATAAAAGCCTGTTTTACCTGAATTTCACACTATCGACTCCGTTTACCCCCGTCCACCCCCTATATACTCCTTATCCCCTTTTACAGCCGATTACCCTCGTTTACCCCCTTCTGCTCCCGTTTTCCTCCATTTACACTTTCGTACCCCCGTTTACCGCCGTCTACCCCCGTTTTCCTTCGTTTACTCCCTATATACTCGTTTACCCCCGTCTTCCTCAGTTTACCCCTGTTACAACAGTTTACCTCCGCTTACCTCCGTTTTCCCTGTTCACCCCCGTTTACCGCCGTTTACCTTTGTTTACCCCCGTTTACCCTGTTCATCCCCGTTTACCTCCGTTTACCCCCGTTTACCGCCATTTACCTTCGTTTACTCCCGTTTTCTTCCGTTTACTCGCCCGCTTGTGACCTACCTGGTCCATTTGAACCGAGTCACGCCCTGACAGCACCTTGGGTAGCGGCAATTGGCGCGAGTTCGGTCACAAGCATATCATGAAAGCCGAAGAGGCGAACTTTATGCCAAATTTTTCGTTCTTCACGAGTCTTTTGACCACCGAAGCACACGCATGTGGAGTGAAATTTATTGGGCTTTATGGAACTGTTGGTTTTATTGAGATTCAGGACTTAAAACTTTTCCTTTTGAGGAGAGAGCGATTTGTGGAATGACGTCTGACCATTATGACCAGCATTTTAGACCCTCCGGAGCATTTTATACTCCGGATATCCTTTGCTATTCACCTCCGAGCAACTCGCGCTCGAAAGCTGTATTCATTTACAAGAATAAACGAGTTAAAAAGAATCCTTTTTGGGTTACATTATCTCACTGTTGTAGTATATACTAAAACAATTGTAATGGCTAGTGGTGGATATTTACCGAGCCGCTTTTCGCGGCTCGGTAAATATCCACCACTAGCTACCTCCACTGAGGTGAATAGAATACTACCAATAAGGCTTAAATTTGTGGTAATCGGTTGCATTGTCCAGGTAACTGATGACGGGTTGATTCTTTCTAGTTGTTCCCCTGAAAACAATTTGAAGCCAAGATTACATGGTTATCTCCAGCGTCCATAGAAATATTTCCCACTCCCACTCAAAGATATCCCTTGTCGCCCCCCCGCCCCCCCCCCCCCCCCCCACCCCGACCATTTTTCCGAGAAAATGCAGTGAATAAAATAATTCCTGATGGTTATTCAAGCGTTTTCATTTCAGAGTAAGCAGACGGAAACTGAAGATGGGAATTATCTGTTGTTGTCCATGCAGAAGAGAGAGCCCTAAGAGTAATGCCAATGCAATCACAATGCCAAGTCATGATCAGGGGTGAGTCAGTCTTGAAGCCACTCGACTTTAGTCGACTCAAACCGACTTGTCAGTCCATATATGTATCAGTTATGTCTGAATATTGGTTTATTCGGCAATGATTACTCGTCTACCCGTTCGAGTTTCTGGATCTTCTGCTTATATTCAGGCGCTTACATTGTTGTTGAGAAGAAATATAAACATGTACACTGTATGCTTGCTTTAGCTGTTTTTGTACTTATTGCTTACCTGCCATTAATTTTTCGAGCAGTAGATTATAAACTTGTTATTTCACTGAATAGAGCTAAGTTTTGAATAATTTGTCTCCAGGTGGCCGGAAACTGGTATCGTAACCCAAAATCTGTGTTAAAAGTTTGGCGGCTGAATTTCAGAAACAGCTAAATTCTAGCTTTTGAGGACAGAACCCCTAATAACTTTCATCTTTAATCTAAAGCCTGTCAAAAAATTATGAAGCTACTCGATATATTTCCTATGAAACGAACTACAGTATTTGTTTTAGTACGGTAGCTTCGGTGTGCAGTGAAAAGGGCTTACGGTCCTTTGCGAAACGAAACGAAACGGTACTTTGCGAACATAGACGGGCCGTGAAAGGCAGAGACTATGAGAGGGGATGTAGAGTCGAGTCAACTGTCGTGAATTGTAATAAACGTCCTGAATTGTAATACCTGTCGTAAATTGTAATAACAGTTGTCGTGATTTGTAATAGCTGTCGTAAATTGTAATAAGACTAAGAACAGTTGTCGTAAATTGTAATTAATGCACCTATTGCAAATTGAAATAACATGCTGCCGTAATTTGAAATACTCTGAACTGTCGTAAATTGTAATAGCACATTGCCGTGTTTTGTATTATTCCATTTAACTCTGGAAATCTGTTAATTTATTAATTGCAAGCATTTTACAGCGAAGGGAGTCAGTAAGAGGTTCCGGCATTTTTTTTGTTATAAAAATGTGCATTACAGTGATTTCATTTAACCCGTGAAACACTATCAACCAGTTAGACTAACTAACTAAGTGCGTAATAGTCAAAAATAAATAGAATAAGTGTCTAACAGTATCAAAAAGTGTAATAACTATTTCACGGGTTTAGTGAAATCACTCTATTTTGATTAAAGAAGGAAAACAAAACAAAATTCCGGTTCACCCATAGTTGTCTTCCTTATTAACAGGGTAGAAATGGTACTTCGTTTGATTACTTTCTTTTTTTATTGCATTGCCAGCCCCTCAATCTCAGGCCCGGGGGGGGGCTGCCCCCCCCCCCCCCCCCAAAAAAAAAAACCTGTACGAGGTCGTGATTTTGGGTCTTTCAATCGGATTGAAACACAATGACAGTTCAGAGTATTACAATACACGGCAGCATGTTATTACAATTTGCGATAGGTGCATTATTACAATTTAAGACAGCTATTATTAGGTATTGTTTCTATAGATCGGTCGATCGGCTTTTACGCGAGATCCGCATTTAATTTGAATTTTGAGCTAGGCGGAATTGCAAAACAGGTATAATTCGACCCAGGTTTGCGTGACGGATAAACGTGATGCCTGACAGGAAATTAAGCATGAAGTTATCCTTCCGCAGATCTCTGCGTAGAATAGAACAGTCGGTGCGGCATTTTAGCTGGGAAATTTTCGTACAACAGTAAGCAGCTCTTTTAATTAGCAAAACACAGATCTCTCAAGCAGACACCGAGAAAACGCAGACCACTGAAACGCATGAATTCCTCGAAAATGCGTATAATCTTTGGAAAGAATTTCAAATTTCTAATAAACACTTCTAGAAATATGCTTGTTTAGCGATGACGTCAGTCATTCGCCTTATGTTGGCAGGCGATTTGGGAGATAGGATGATTACTCCATGAATCAAACCGAAGAGCACTGGGAACTAAGCACTTTGGCTGTTTACTTTTGGTTTGCCATCTTGACTGCCGTGACTATGAATCGTCTTTTGCAGCTTTTGGCAAAACGCGTTTGATTTTGGGTCAGGCGAGACTGATGTACTTTATCTGATGCCGGGTAAATTGGAGCTCGCTTACATAAGTTTTTGATCGTTATACTTGTGCACAAAATCAATATAGCATACCGATCAGTGGCGGATCCAGGGGAGGGGACCGGGGGGGGGGGCGAGCCCCCACCTTATTTTTCGGAAATAGCGAAATTTCTTAGAAGTGCCGGTATCATCTTCGCAGAAAGTTTTGTTTGCTTTAGCGTGCATTGTTATCAATAATGGATGCGTATGTTTTTTTTCTCTCTTTCCTTCGTGACTCGTCATCTTGAGTTGTGGCCAGTTAGAACTCTCTCAGTTGCAACTTCTGCTTATAGCATCGGCAAAGTGCGTTTGATATCTAGCTGTTTAACGGAGGTTTCGCGCTGTAGTAAATGTTGTACTTTATCAGGTATCGAATAAATCTCAGTTCACACGGGTCGAGTATATCAGTGTAATAATTGTACAAGAAGGATAGTGTCCTAACTTTTAAGCCCGCAGCAGAGGCCTGTTCCGGAGGATAAACCAATATCAGTTTCTTCTCTTTAGTGAATAAAGATTGAAAAAGTGGATTGCCTGAAATCCTTGTTTTGCTTGAACGTGCACTGACAATATTTATTTCAAAGTGTTATTGATTTGATTCAGAGTAATTCACACGACAACTTCGGCGACCCTGACACTCGCGGAAATGTCACACAATCTTCTGTATCGCCTCTGTATCGCCTAAATGACGAAGGTCATTACTTGTACTTGTTGCATCACATCGTATGTATGCAATGTATTGGACGAAAAATTCAAATACAAAAAAGTTGCAATTTATTGGATCGTTGTTACATGTAAACGTCATCGCCTCTGCATGCATGCATGCCTGCATGCGTGCCGTTTATTTAGTGACGTGATAGCAAAAAGTTATATTAGTTTAATTGCAGAATTTCACAATTAAAAGTATTATAAGGCACTGTAGAAATATGTTTCGCATTTTTTTAACTGAAGTAAAACGCGGGAGTGAAACTCTGGGACAAAAGCAAGACATAGTATTGGGTCTAAAAGTGCGCCTGGGATTTGGAACAGGAGAGACCTTTCAAGCGAGTGGACCATTCTCGTCCCCAGAGGCCGCGATCCTTCTGGTCAGCGCCGGGGATCGAGACCTCTGGCCGCTCCCAATTTCTGAGCATGCGCAGAGTACTCGTTCTGTGTTTTTCAGCCAATCAGATTTGTCATATTTGACAATGAGTCCGTGAATCGCGGACTTCCGGTTTTGGAGGCGGCCAGAGGTCTCGATCCCCGGCGCTGACCAGAAGGATCGCGGCCTCTGGGGACGAGAATGGCGAGTGGACGGGATCTGTTGTCTGTTGCGCACGATCGACCGATCTATAGGACTGAGAACTAATTACAGGAATAAACTTAGCCAGAAGCGGAAAACCACGGCGAAAATAATGGCCGCCCGTGAAGTGTTTGTTTCTTATGTGAACTCGTAATAGTCTCGGCTCTACATCGTCTTTCGTCGTCTCTGTCTTCGTGGCCTGTCTATGTTTCGCAAAGTACAGTTTCGTTTCGTTTCGTTTCCGCAAAGTACCGTAAGCCGAGTGAAAGAAAAGCGCAAAAAATAGCCGCTAAACGTTTTTATACTTGCCTGAACAAAAGTCATCGTTGCTCGGTCGTTTTTTGTCCAAAACGCCCGCCAAAACCAACAATTTATAGCTGAAATGTTCGTATTTTCATCAGTATGCTTCGATGGACGAGAGTTAAAAATCCAAACGAAAATATTTTTTTTGGCTGGAAACTGATACCGGCCGGAAACTGGGCAACACACTGTACCCCGCATTAGACAAACATTAGGGCATCTCGCGGGATCTCAAAACTATAAAGTTTATTGTGTTCAAATGATCAAAGTAACGGGTTTAGATTACTGAGGTTTCAATTTATTGAGTGAAAATTATCTGAGTTGACTTATTCGTCGAGTTTTGATACTGACTGATATAAGTGAACTGATGTCTAATTATAACCTTTCAAACCAACCGCTGTCAACAAACCTCAGCCAGTACATCTGGCATGCTTTCATAAAAAAAAGAAGTTCCTCCCGGCCTTATTTCGTCATAGCCTCATATTTTCTTACACCTCTTTAAGTATACATGCTTCTAGAGATTATTTTAAGTATAAGTAAGTTTAAGTTGGCCCGCGGCTATTTTTTGGGAACGGAGGTGCTCTTTTCTCTAAATCGAGTTTTGAGCATGTACACCTCAACCGATTTTTCTGATTTTTGGCAATCGAAATAACAAATGTTCAAATTTTATAAAGCTTTAAACTTTAGGGCGAACAAAATTAACGAACGCAAGATAAAAGCGTTTTTGAGAAAATCAATTTATAAAAAAAAAAACGGGAATATTTTCCAAACGCGACGATAGATTTTTTTCTAATTAATGTCAACAAGTTGAAATTTTCCAAGTTTTAATGTGAGCAAGTTTCCACGAAATCGGCTGGGAAATTGCTGCACAGTTGACTGTTGAATTTTTGCTTCTAAATATTATGCTTGTGTATAATTGGGAGCTGCTACAACAACGCTAAGATCCCATGGATTATTCGAAAGCTTAATGCCAGCTAAAACGTTGCTGAAAAGTATGGAAAGATCGGAAGTATGAGAAAATACATGCAGCATATATGCATATATGCTTGACGAGCCAAATTCTTCGAGTTTCATCGAGACTAGACACACGAAACTAGATAAAGCCGTTTGCACATATGCTGTATTTTCTCATACTTGAAAATAAAAGAAAAAAAATCGGTAGATTTTTTTTTTATTCGAAAAAAATGAATATTTCAAAATTCACAATTTACGCACCGTAAACCTCTTCCTTTTGCTAGGAGTTTCCGATCTTTCCATACTTTTCACCAAAGTTTTAGCTGGCATTAGCCTTTCAAATAATCCATGGGATGTTAGCATTACTTAAGCGTCGTTGTAACAGCTCCCAAAAAATACACAAGCATAATATTTTGAAGCAAAAATTCAACAGTCACCTTTGCAGCAATTTCTACCCAGCCGATTTCGTGCAAACTTTAGATAATTTCAACTTGTTGACATGTATTAATTAGAAAAAAATCTGTCGTGGCGTTTGGAAAATACTCGCTTTTCTTTCATAAATTGATTTTTTAAAAAACGCTAATATCTCGTGTTCATTTGTTTTGTTCGCCCTAAAGTGTAAAGCTTTATAAAATTTGAACGTTTGCTTTTTCGATTGCCAAAAATTAGAGAAATCGGTTAACGTTACATGCCCAAAACTCGATTTAGATAAGAGCACCTCCGTTCCCAACAAATAGCCGCGGGCCACCTTAATTTGTCAGTGATGTAAAAAAGCAATGTTGATCAAGTTATGTACACGACGCTATACGTTAATTATTAATTACTGTTCAGGAGAATGAGATATGTGAAATAAACCATAATAATTTCCTTAAAATGGAACTTTCTAGCATTCTGGGAAGAACGTATTCATGATCATTGATCAGCCAGTAGTCTTCATTCATTCACATTAAGCGAAGAAAGTGTAAGTTTTTGAATTTCCACCCTTTTAGTTCTCATTTTTATTCAGGAAAGATTTCAGTAAACAACCTAGGAGATGCTACCCACCTTAATTCTCACAGTGGATTAGCATAGTCATAAGTCGTTCAATCGTTTCGTATTCTTAATTTTTCAGCTTGCTAAATATTCTTTTCGCGGCCGGTAAACCTGTGTTCAATGTTGACAATGATTTTCTCGAACTCATTAATCATTCAACAAGTTAAAACCGCGAAGGAGGTTTGGATTCCCGCAATTAATTAGCATAGTTTTTTACGGGGTTTTTTTCTACGTTTACTCCTTAGTTTTTGATTCGATTGGGGAGTACAGACACATCCACATCGCCGTTGAACATCGGCGAGGAGGAAGTTCTGTATAAGATAGATTTTTACACATTACAAAAAAGTCGAAGGATTTTGTCTCGTTCTATAAATTGAAATAGTCACAAAATATGTGTTTGTCTGATCCCCGATTGGATATCCCAATGAAAGAACACACGAAAGTGACTCTGAAGTTACTGTTCGCCAATTGGGCACAATAATACAAAGGATTTTCTTTTGTACTATCAGGAGCCAGCATTGGCAGAGCCATTTGGAAATGGTCTTGACAGACTCGTTTCCCAGGGGCTCTTGCCACTTTTCTGCTTTCGGCGCTACGATTTCTGGGCAGTTTACTTCGTTTCGCCCCGACTAACTGCCCCTGGGTCTCCAAGAACGGTGGTGGATCCAGGGGGAGGGGCGCACGGGGCCCGGGCCCCCACCTTATTTTTTAGGAAATAGCGCATTTTCTTTGAAGTGCCGGAATTATCCTCGCAGAATTCAACATTCATGGTCAAGCGGGCCCCCTTCTTAGCTGAAGGTCTGGATCCGCCACTGGAGAATGCATGGATAGTTGTAAAATATATAATTAAAATCGAGGTGAAAAAAAAAAGATATAAAAGCCTAAACGAATAATTTCGCGCGCATCGAGTCACAGTGTTTGTTGAGTTTCAGCTTCAAGATTCTTATATAAAGCACCTCAAAAATGAGGCAGTCTAGTTTGTTTTGGCATCTCTTTAGAATCCTAAAGTTCCTTGCGATGTCATCTGGCTCCTTTCCATGTTGGTCTTTTACGTGACGTCCAATAGTGATCCTTTGTGTTCATCGATGCGCTGCTGCAACTGCCGGCACGAATATCCGACATAATCTGCATCACACAGATCACATTTAACATATAAACAACACATTGTTGCAATGGTCGCTTGTTCCCTATTTTCCCGCTGTTGCTAACGTTTCATTATTTTTCGACTGTCCTCAATATGCAGTCTTCATTGCCATTCTTGATTGCGTCGTCAGTACACCCCTGGCCCGGGGTACACCATCTGCATGGTTCATCTTACTGAATTCATTCCGTAGTTCGTACAGTGTGATCGTCCGGATAAGAGTAGTTCTGAGAAGAACTGTTGTTGGTGACTGACGTTTCGACAACCTATGCGGAAGTCATCTTCAGAGTCAAGTGAAAAGTTGTTGTCAGTCGATGACTTCCGCACAGGTTGTCGAAACGTCAGTCACCAACAACAGCTCTTCTCAGAACTACTCACCCGGACGATCACACCGTATGAACTACTGATACCCCTGGGTTCAAACCATTTACTATGAATTCATTCAGTTAAATATTTATTTAATTTCATTTGTTTATTAGGTTCGAAGACCTGCCTCCTGTGCAATATCATTGCAGAATAGGAGACGACGTATTGCGCATTCATTCACACGATAAACATTGGAGCAATAGGTACCCGCAAGCTCTTCCGACCGGCTTTGCTCAACCGGCGATTAAAGACCATTAAACGCTAGAAAACACTTCACATGACTTCAGTACGTCGACTATTTCACGCACAAATATGAAGCAGTTACACTGTAATGGAGATTACGTGTAGTGCAGTCTTGGAACTTTATGTTATTAGTTAGTGCCATAGTAGTAAATGTAATATTAAGTACTTACTAAAGGAGGTTTGTTACCCCCCAAAACCAGACTGAAGCGAGATAATAAACACTTTCTCAGCCTTTGATTCATGATTCAGCATGCCATAAACGAAAAAAAAATATCTATTGTGTTTATATTTGCATGTTATTTCTAGTTTTTTTATAGCGCTATTTGTTTTAGTCTATTATTGCCAGCCTATCACGTGTCGATATTTTATCTCATCACTTTTTTAAATATTGTAACCGTTTGTTTCCATCCTCATTTAGCATTTTATGCCCCTGATGAAGGATGGTGTTGTCTATCCGAACTTGTTATTGGGCTTAGTAAAATATACCGTTTTACAGCTGTTCGATCAGCCTTGCATTTTAAAGTTTCTTTGAGGAAAAATGAGTCTGTCCCACAAGACACTGTCGCTAGTAATATAGTTAATATTCAAACTTTAAGATTTTATTAATCTTTATTAGAACATCAATGACGTTTTGTTACTGAATTTCAGCGTGTTGTTTTCAACTTTCCAGACGAGATTGTTAACTAATACTGATTGTAATTATTGTTATTAGAAATTGAATTAGCAGAAACAAATTCAGTACATGTACTTGAACTATGCTTGTCTTGTTTCCGTGCAGTACTATAGTCATCCATTGGGGTAGCCTGCGTTGCAGACACTTAAGTTCGGCTGCAACGCAGTCTACCATCGTGGAGAACCGAAATATTTTGTGGAGCTGAATATTGTATTGAATGCGGTGCAAGTTGAATGCATGGTGTAGGAATTTTACCTGTGTATGTTGGGCGAATCGTGTGCGTTTTTCTACAGCCCAAGAGTAGCTATAGGATAAACTGACTTGCAGCTCAACTGAGCTGAAAATCAAGTTCATGCCACTGGATTAAAGTACAGAGTTATTCTCGGTCTTTTCTTATTCCATTGCGAACTGCCGTATTCTTTGTAATCTCCGGTATGTTATTGTGTTTATTGATTTTTAAAGCCTTGTTCTGCTTGACATGGGTCAGATCAAGCGTCATCGAATTGCAATCCTAGAATACTCTGAATACTGAAAATATGCTTCTTTATACCATGCCATAGCAAATACAGCCAATCAGAATGCAGGAAAGCCGTTGAATATTCGACGGTATTAAATCCAACCTTCCCATCGATTTTATTCCCGACGAAATTAAGAAAGCGTATTTTCTATGGCATGGCATAAAATAGTTATGCAACACTTTCTCCTGGTATACCATGGATATCCCAACTTAAGCTTGTCACTTCTGACTCGTGAGATATTCCATGGTATACCACTCGAAAGCGTTGTGTAACTAATAATAAACCTTTCTTTAACCACGATCTGTTTTAAAGCAAATACATGCATGAGGGGTCGTGTGTACGTGTGACTAACTACCTACCTATACCTAACTAGTATGTATACAGCCCTATAGTGTGTCACGTGGCGGCCTTGATTGTAGCCTCCCATCGAGTGCAATCCGATCTCCCCTAAAAACAACTGCGTGGGAGGCTACCTTGATTGTTGTTTGTTCTCTCTGGCGCAGTCGAATATTTGACTGAATTCGCATTTAAGGTGGCTGGTAATGGTTTCCAGCACTTTCCAGCTCTTACACTTTGACTGGATAGTACAATAAATTTTTATCAGTTGATGCTACAATAATGGTATCAAATAAATGCCCAATGATTGCCGAGTACGTTTTGGTTACTTTCTTGACCTCACTGGTTTCCATAGCAACACTATATCCTGTTAAAAACACCCTTAATTTTAGCTTTAAGTGCTTATAACTCAAAAACGAGCTCGATGACCCCCAATTTTTATTATTGAACATTGATTAGCATGTTAAGATACAACTTTCTGCAAAGTTAAAAAAATTTCTACGAGGCAGTTTCAGAGCCACCTTAAATTTTTAAAAATTTAAGGTGGCTCTGAAACCGCTTCGTAGAAATTTTTTTAACTTTGCAGAAAGTTGTATCTTAACATGCTAATCAATGTTCAATAATAAAAATTGGGGGTCGTCGAGCTCGTTTTTGAGTTATAAGCACTTAAAGCTAAAATTAAGGGTGTTTTTAACAGGTTATCCTGTTACTATGGTAACCAGTGACGTCAAGAAAATGACCAGAACATATTCACCAATCATTGGGCATTTATTTGATACCATTATTGTAGCATCAACTGATAAAGATTTCTAGTACAGACCCATCAAAAGTGTAAGAGCTGAAAAATGCTTGAAAATGCTGGAAACCGATACCAGCCACCTTAATTCAAACCTGCCAAATATAACTGTTTTAAACGTCGCATTTTACATGCACATATAATCATAGTCGGAAATGTAATCGAAAAAGCTTTTCAAATGCGGTTACTTATATATGATTCGTACATGCGTCTATCGTTAACAGAGGATAATAGTGTGCTAACACTAGAATGTGAAAAGTATTTTCAGCAGAATACCAAGTCCTTTGAGGATAGCGCAACCAAGGGATTTTATCTTGGCGCAACCTAATAAAATTCAAGCATAATTCCAGCGTTTATTGTTAAAAGTGTTCGTTACTTCGCGGGAGAAAGCTCCAAGTATCGTGGGCTAACGCTGTATAAGGTATCCACTTTCGAGGCATTTAGAAAATTGTGTTGAGTTTTCCGTTACGTAATTTCAGTGCAATTAGGAAGGTGAAGGTCTACAGTTTGTTTGCAGGCGTACATAGTGTGAAAGAAACCACAAGTCGTCCTAACATGAAAAAATAACAGCAGTTGCGAAATTTAATGAAAATTCATGGAATATTTATGATTATTAATAATATTACTGACAATATGAATGAAATAACAATATTATTAAAGTTTTTTTATTGTTACTATTAGTTGAGCTCTAAATGAACGACGATTAAATGGGACAATTTTGATATCTTATCAACTGGTCGGTCAGATATACATTGTAAAATTAAGGAAACATTGTTAATTCGTGATTTAAAGCCAGCATTTAATGAAAACATTGGCAGTGAGAAACGTTTTCTTTACTAGCATTTTATATTTTTCCCCGCAGACTCATCTGTTTGTTATTAATTATTAGTATTGTTACATTTTATTAGATACCAGTCTTTTTCTTTTTCTTCGCATTTACATTTCAATTGTAATCTAGTTAACGGTCACTTCTGAAGATGTCTGTTGTAGCATACGAAACGTCAAGTTTTTAAAATCAAAGTTTCTCCAACATGCGTTGTCTTGTTATGTTTGTCACCGCAGTGTGCTTATTGTTTCTACTAATTTGTTCAAATTTATTTGTCGAGGTGTTCGGTTTTACAAGTAGGTTCTTGTTGCATAATTAATTTTCCGAGTTTCAGTGATTTAGCAAGAGAAAAGTGTTCATGTTTAACCACCCGGTTATAAGCTGCTAAGCTTCTTGTTATTATTTAAATTATATTTGAAAGCGCGTTTAACATTCGAAAATTCCCAATTTTTAGAGCTTTTCATTTAAATTGACCCTGGTCTTTTGGTTTCACAGCAATTAGTCGAAATCAGCCGAGAAGTCGAAAGGTGGATTTCCCACCCTGCTTAAAAACCGTTCTATTCTTTCTTGTGTTACAAGTTGCAGATCAAAGACTCCATGTGAAGTCGACCAAAGCCACTTCAAAAGGCTCTCTATACTTTGAAATACAAGCGTCTGGTCATTATCGTAGTAGCTTTTCAAGACTTCAAATCCAACTCCCGCGCACAAGCGATCCACATCCACTCTCGGAACCCAGTGAAACATGTTCTTAATTCGTTCTTTATTCTCAGGGTTTAACTCTTCTAACGCGCTGACTTCAAAGGGATGCCAGGAATCACCATATTGTATGGCAATTTTTCCGCCTGGTTTTAAACTGTTGAACATGTTTTTAAACGCTTGTTGTTTGTTAGGAACCCAGTGAAGGACGTGATTCAGGAAAATGATGTCGTAGTTTTCAGAGCCCATCCCTTCGAAGTTATCTGAGCTCCCTTCGACAAAAGAGAGGTTCCTCACTCCACGATTAGCATCCTGAGCCAATGTAAGTCTGGTCAAGTCAGGATCGATAGCAACAACGCATCCCTCTGGTCCTACGAGTTCAGCAATGTACGCAGAAAGCTCACCGGTACCGCAACCTAAATCCAAGATGGCGTCTCCAGGTTGTGGAACCACGTCAGTTCGAATGAACGATTTACCGCTTTCCCTTTGTACACTAAGAGAACTTTTTTGATAGCCCTCTGCAGCCATGATTTTCGAATTATGGTGAATCTTTCGAATTAACGGATGCTGGACTTCTTTGTTTCAAGCAATGCGGACAGCATTCACACAAAGTAGCGGCCTGATGCTAATTGATTTCCATGCCCACCGGCAACTGACACGTTTTTAAAATACAAAACGAATTATTGCTCCCTTTTCCTGAAAGCAATAAAGCCAAAATTAGATCACGTGATACAGAACACCAACGCCTTATCAACAAGTAGAACTTATTCCGGGAAAATGCTTCGATAGAACGAAGTTCGCTTTCACAATGATGACTTTTTCATGGTGCATTGGATCGTGAACGACGAACTTACATAATTGATCATGAGGGCCTTGAAGTTATTAAGAAAGGAAGAAGTCCGTTTCTCGAGTGCTCGAATTATGCAGATTGCATTATTATTCCACTTTCGCGCCATTTTACCATATGAGGGCAAAAGAACGCGCGAAATATGCCACGTTATACACCTTATTCATAAATGGCGGAACGCGCGGAAGAGTTTGGGTCGAGTACATGAAAGCGAGGCGAAAGGGGCTTCCGATTCAAATGAAAACAAAGCAGAGTATGGAAATGCTAGTAGTATCTCTTGTATTTCTTGAAATATCTCGTCAGTTAGGCAGTGATTCTTGCCTGTTGAGGACTACTATTGAAATTCCTGGTTTTACAACCACAGATATGGTCGTATGGTTTTGAAGTCAACCCAAAAAGATGGGAAAATGTTATCGGAAAACCGCATCGATTTTCTCAGTCTCTTCTCTGCTTTCTCGTGTGCAGTTTTAATTCACGCGACTTTAGTTTCTTCTTAATGGAAGACCGTGAAAGCTGAGTATAGAAACAGGAATTACAAAGGATTATAGAGCTTTAAAAAAATTGATACGTCTCTTGATACGGTAAGTAAAGGACGGCAATTATATGACACGAGGTTTCCTGAGTATTTCGCCTCCAAAGCATAAATGTTATTCACAACGACTGATCCTTCAGTAGAGGCTTAACTTGTTATAAATCCTTAAAATATAGAATAGGTTAAGCCTGGGAAAGCAGAAATAAGGTAGAAAGAGCGGCTTGTAAAGTGAATAAACTTTAAGATTCTCTGAAATAAAATCACTATCAACAAAGCTCAAAGTATCATACGCGAGTCGCTTCTAAACTGTAGCAGAACATTATGCGACTACACAAACAGGCTAACATAAATTTGTGAAAAGTCTATACAAGAATTTAATGCTACAAGCAACGGTTTCAAATGTATGTGCCATTTTATAATCACCAGTCGGATCAGTAAATAGAGGCAAAGAAATCAGAGAAAAGATTTGGCATCAAAGAAGTGCTATAAACTTTTATTACTAAATCGCGTTCTTTACTTACCGTTTCAAGAGACGTGTCAATGTTTTTAAAAACTCTACATTCCTTTCTAAATCCTGTTTCTATACTCGGCTTCCAGGGTCTCCAATTGAAAAGAAACTAGAGTAGCGTGGATTAAAACTGTACATGAGTATAAAGCAGTGAAGATACTGAGATAATCGATGCGGTTTTCCGACGACATTTTCCCACTTTTTGGTGTTGACCTCGAAACCATAAGACCATATCTGTGGTTGTAGAACCAGGGATTTCAACAGCAGTCATCAACAGGCAAGAATCACTGCCTAACTGACGAGATATTTCAAGAATTACAAGAGATACTACTTGCATTTCCATACTCTGCTTTGTTTTCATTTGAATCGGAAGCCCCTTTCGCCTCGCTTTCGTGTACTTGACCCAAACTCTTCCGCGCGTTCCGCCATTTATGAATAAGGTGTATTACACTGTAGAACAGGGCGAAAATCGGATTGAAAGCGAAGCGACAAAATGGCTGAACCAAACTCACATTTTTAGTGGAATAATAAATCCCTTATTCGATGGTTTGACATATAATACGAGCGGACATTTTGCTCATTGCTCGTATTTTTCCTCGCCCCTTCGGGGCTTGGAAAAAATGCTACGCAACTCGCAAAATATCCGCACGTATTATATGTAAACCATCGAATAAGGTGTATTTAATTAAAACTGTTAAAACAAAAATAGAAAAATTATGAACCACGTAAACCGTAGCTAATAAACGAGGTTGTTAACAAATTTCTTTTTCTTTTTAATGTCTAAAAAGCTAATATATACACGGTTTACAGCGAAGTCAAGTTTTATTTCATACGGTTCACACGCAAATACAGCTATTTCAATTCAGTAACGTTGTCGGATTAAAGTTTCAAGCCTTCGAGACCGAATTGCGCATACTACACTTTGTTTTGCATAAACTACATATTCCCAAAGCAATAGTTTCTGCAAAATTTGGGGGGCAAACAAAGTGTATTACGGGCAATTGGAAAATAAAGAATGGCGTGGACTCCAAGAAAAGTCTATGGAGGTATATTTTTTTTAATTATCCTAAGTGAAGATTAAAGGCAAGAACCCCAGGCATTAAAGCAACCGTACAAGAAGGTAAACATACTACGCAAAATAACAAAATTAACAGTACACGTAACTATGGGCGCGTTCGTTTGGGAATATTCTGGAATGGAAATCCAAGTATTCCGGAATAGGAAGAGCAGCCAAACGAACGCTAAATTGCATTATTCCAATTATTCTTATCCCGGATTGATCCCAAACGAACACGCCCTATATAAATTTGCACCGCAAAAATGAATAGGAACCTTTAAAGATGCCTCTGCTGTGTAATTATAAACCACTAAATTTTTTCTTGCACACTACTTGGACTACTTGCGCCCTTTGCACACACGTGTTTCCATGGGGAAGCGCAAAAGATTTCTACATGCCGAGATAATGACACATTTGTAATTTGTTAATTTCTTGTTCAATGAGCAGTATAAATAAATGTAAAACTGTGTTGTAACAGTAGAATTACAGTCAAAATAACTCAAGCGTTCATTCATTAATGGAAATTTGATTTCATTCTTTGCTTCAATATTCCATTCTTGAAGTGAATAATATTTCAATGTTCAAACGGCGACTCCATTCGAAACAAAAATGTTCATTCATTTATGTCTAGCTTCACGGGAGAAAAATCACTAATTTGCATTAAAACAAAAACTGGGTCAACAGCAATAACATTTTTCCTACTTTCTCTTCCGCCAGCAGTATTTTTGTACCTTTTTAGTGCACTAAAATCTCTTGCCTCTCTTTTCGTATTATGAGAGGGTTAAGAAAAGCGAGTGAGGCTAAACTTCAGAATACCCGGCCACTATTTTGTGCCTTCTAGTCCTGTTACCGCGGTCTCGTTCTTAAATCCATGAGCCGAAACAGGCGTGCTTAACACATGAGTATACCTCGTTCTTTAATCCATGAGCCGAAGCGAGCGCTTAATTATTCGTCGACTTCGGGAGTGCGGGACCGCGGTAGCAGTAGTTGAACACCTCTTACTTTAATTATTTACCCTCTCCATTGCGGTAGCACGGGAGCACGGGAGCACGGGAGCAATAGATTTATACACGAAAAAACGTGGCCGGGTATTCTGAAGTTGCTCCGCGAGTGACGATGAGAAATACTGTCGGAATTATTCAAATTTCGGCCAAATTCCCACGTGCCCGTCGCGTGAAGCCAAGCAACAATTCAATCAACATTCGAGATTTGAATCTAGTCGCGGTTTGAACATTGAAATGTTCACTTCAAGAATGAAACATTGAAGCAAAGAATGAAATCAAATTCCCATTAACAAATTCACCCTTGATAGGAACTCTTGAGCTGTTTTGACTGTAACTTAATGCAAGAGGCGCAGCACGTTTCCGTTTCGTAAACGGTCGGTGCCATTTTAGCGACACTTAAGGGGGGTCCTTCTTAACTACAGATCTAGAGCAGTTGCTAGGGAATTCCTGAAGACCAGTTTTAGTGGCAAGCCATTTTGGACCGTTTTGTAACGCTAAATGGTAAATTTTGTGGGGCAGGAAATACCTGCTTGAAACATTGACATTGCGCCTACATAACTAGTGCCAGTCCTAAACCGCGCGTTAGAATTTAAAATCCCTAAAATTTGGAGGAAAAAAGGAAGAGTTCTGAATTTTTTAAAGAATCGGTGATAACATAGCCTTCTTTATAATCCTACATATGGGATTACCGTTTACAAGAAAGAAAAAAACGCTACTGAAGAAAGTCTGAAAATACCGGTGTTTATTACGTCATAACTTTTACAATAATGCAAATTTTGTAAAACCCATACGAAGCATTAAGCATGTGGACATTCTTTATCTATTGGCACTGATTTTAACTTTCAGTTTAATATGCCCTTTCAGTTTTAGTGTTTTTTCTATTCTGGCCACGCCACTTGTCAAATGTGGCCGTGATTTGAAACTCTTGAGGGACTCTTCAATTGAACAAATTTGCGAAAAAAGCTTATCCGTAGCAGGTCAAGTTTCCAAAATATGGCGGTTAGATACCTTCCTTAGCAACAACTTAGTAGTTAAGAAGTACCCCCCTTAAACAATTTTTTCACAGTTATCAATTTTTTTTTCTACTCAGAATCGAGAATCGAACCTGGAACCTCTGACATGCTAGCATCCCTCTCTCACCACTACACCACCGCGTTGATCCGCCAAATCCCATATGAAATGGACGGGGATGCTCGTCGTCTCGCTTAGGGGTGTAAATTTCGGATTTTGGTCTCGCTTAGGGTGTTCTGGGCAAAATGTCATTATTTTTAGCCGTCAAGGTCTCGTTTAGGGGTCTGCATAACGTTCGGCCACACCCAGATTGGTCTCTTTTAGGGGTTAAATTCAAAATTTACGACGAGCATCCCCGTCCGTTCCATAAGGGAGTCCCCCCCCCCCCCCTCCCGGGGTCTAAACATCCACTCTCTAATTTTCTTGCGCTTCAAATTCTTGTCTTCTCCCGTTGTTATTTATCTTTTGTGTTAGTACAACAGTTATTATAAGTAACGCCAGCAAAATGTACAGTATTCTAACGATTTGAATCATGCATTGAATCATGGAAAGATGCATTGATTGATAAAACTCAGTTTTGGACTTTTCGTTATCATTGAGTTATTTATTACGTACAAAGATCTGTTCCTAGACTTGTAGTAAGTTGTGAAAATTTTTAAAATAGTGCTTAAATCAAGTTAGAATAAAAACTTTAAAAGTTCAAAGGCTATTATATACATCAGTTAAAATGTAAAACCGAACGTTTTCGACTAAAAGTCATCATCAGGGTTGATGTTTCTTTGCTGCGTGGTTTCGTATTTAAATGTTAAGTCACTCCCATGGGGAACAGGTGAATTGGATGAGCTAACAGCTTTTTGTTTAGCTCTGGCTTTCTTAGAGCAATAAACAAAGCCTCCAGGATCTTGCGTTTTCGCCAATTGTGTTGTCCGGTGATTACATTCCATGTGAATGAGTGTCGCGGGAATTCAAGTAGATGTCTCGCAGGTTCTGAGACCTTGGTGGTGTTAGAATGTTCATTAATCCGAACACTGAAATTTCTTTGTGTTTCACCTACATAGTTGACACCACAGTCACAATTGCCTTCGTAAACCACGTGGGATTTGTGGACGTTTTTGTCGTTCAAATTGAAAAGGGACTTAATTTTTCTTGTCAGCCAAATCACCTCGAAGATATAACTGTTCCGAGTAAAACCGTTCAGTTTGTTTATAAATTTGGAACTCGCTTTCTCGTTTCTTTCGCAAAACGGTATCCTGATCGTGATTCGTCTTCTCTCTTCGAATAAGTTGGTTGGAATTATCGGCTCTTCTTCATGCAAGCGGTATTGGAAGGATTTAATCGTCTTGTCGACAAAATTTCTTGGATAGCCAGATTTAATAAAATTAGTGCGTATTTCCTTGATGTCTTGCGCAAGGTTGCTTGATATTCGTTTCGCTCGGTGCAAGGCCCCCGTTATTGAATTTCTTTTCCATTTGGTTGGTATCTTGGAGCTCCAATGTGTGGGGATTTTTCCAGGTTTTTTGTACACTGATCTCTCGAATTTCCCATCTTTGTACTGAAACTGTGTGTCTAGGAAGTGGCTTGGGTTGTCCTCTACCGTGAACTTGATGTTAGGATGGTAAGAGTTCAATTCTTCTAGGAGCTCATCAGGTTGGCCTTTTTTCCTTTTAGCGATGCAGTCGTCTACATATCTGTGGTACAGGGCAGGGGCATTTGGGGTCACGATGTCATCTTCTAGTTTGGACATGAAGATATTTGCTAGTACTGGTGATAATGGGTTCCCCATTCCACATCCGTCGGCCAGTTAGAATAGTCCAAACGTTTCGGGCTTTGCCCTTCATCAGTGGATAAGTATCCACTGATCTTATCCACTGATGAAGGGCAAAGCCCGAAACGTTTGGACTATTCTAACTGGATTTTAGCACTATTTTAAAATTTTTCTCAACATATTACAAAGAAAAAGTGCTACGCCGCTTAAGAAGTTTTTCATCTTCAAATAACGTTATGTTCCTAGACTTGCCTACAACAAAGACTCCATGTGACGACGACCAAAACCACTTCAGAAGACTCTCTATACTTTGAAATACAAGCGTCTTGTCATTATTGTAGTAGCTTTTGAGGACGTCAAATCCTACTGCCTCACACAAGCGATCCATGAAAGGCGTTCTTAATTCGTTCTTCAGTCTCAGGGTTTAACTTTTCTAACACGCACTCTTCAAAGGGAGACAAGGCGTCCACGTACTGTATGGCAATTTTTCCGCCTGGTTTTAAACTGCTGAACATGTTTTCAAACGCGTGTTGTTTATTGGGAATCCAGTGAAGCACGTGATTCAGGAAAATAATGTCGTAGTTTTCAGAGCCTATCCCTTCAAAGTTATTTGAATTCCCGTCGACAAAAGTGAGGTTCTTTACAACACGATGAGCATTCTGAGCCAATTTAAGTCTATTCAAGTCAGGATCGATGCCGACAACGCATCCCTCCCGTCCTACGAGATCAGCAATGTACGCAGAAAGCTCACCGGGATGGCGTCCCCAGGTTTTGGCATGGCGTTAAATGCAGGAATGGCTTCGGACACTTAGATTTTTTTTATTAAAGTGAAAAAAGAAAATAGTTGATATAAAGTGCGCCGAGGTAGAGTCGAACCGGGGTCATCCGACTATTCAGCGTGTCTCATGACCACTACGCCACCAGGGAGCTGGCTCCAGAAACCGATAATTTTAAGAATATATCATGCTACCCTTACAAATATGAAGGGCTAACCAAAGGTTAGAGCTAACCTTTGAGCTAACCGTAAACAGGCTAACCGGAGTGAAAAGTAGGCTAACCGGAGTGCTATTATAGCTATAACTATACTTGTTCCCAGTGCACTCGGAGGTCGGAGCCATTCCTGTAATTAATGGCTATTGGTTTTGGGACCACGTCAGTTCGAATGAACTGTTTACCGCTTTCCATTTGAACACTAAGAGAGCTTTCCTGATAGGACTCAGCAGCCATGATTTTCAAATTATGTTGTCACTTTCGAATTAACAGATGCCGGGCTTCGTTGTTGTAAGTAATGCAGATATATAACCATAAAAAAATATCCAAAGAATATATCCAAAGAATATTTAGGCTACGGGACGATGGGTCCGGAGGCCCAGGGAGCGTTGCGTGACCTTTTAAGGGATGACGATGACGTCATCGC
Organism: Meandrina meandrites; assembly: GCA_963693305.1. Classification (NCBI taxonomy): domain Eukaryota; kingdom Metazoa; phylum Cnidaria; class Anthozoa; order Scleractinia; family Meandrinidae; genus Meandrina; species Meandrina meandrites. The sequence continues at coordinate 11,921,996 of OY855906.1, forward strand.
CTAATGTCGTCGTGAGAGTGGACGGAAACTGTTGCGCGCGATCGACCGATCCGAGAACCGAATAGGACTGGGAACTAACTACGGGAATAAATGTCAGTAGGAAAGAAATCAAGTTTAACTCAACAAGTAGACTTGCCTACAAGTCGAGCTAACAGAGCGGAAACGATAAGCGAACGGCTTTTAGATAGTCTACTCAACAAGACATTGCCGCGTAGAACTCAAAGCAAAAAACTCTCGGGCAGTTAGAAAAGACTAATTCAAACTATAAATGAAAGAGACAAATAATATTTCATGTGCTTTATTGGATTAAGTAAACAGAAATCTTTACATTCTTTTAAGACAAAAGGGCCGGTGTAAACAGACTAAATAATTTTAACACAGCGTTTGACCTTGTATCGTATGCCGTATATCGGATGTCACGCCACAAGATGCACAAGATAACGCACGTTTTTTTTAACAATCATTCAACACACAAGTTGTCAGCTACTCGTATTCACGTTGATTTTTGACAAATTTCCTGAAAATTATTTAAGACCCCTTCTGAAATGTCATCGCTTCTGCATGTACCGCATGCCGTTTATTTACTCGTGGCAGAAGCATATCACCTTGACAAATCCACGAAACAGAACACTCGATACAAGCGTGTCCACTTCATCCGCCAAGCTCGACTCAAAATAAAATGAAAAAGTTCCTCCAACCTCTCTGCAGACACTGTCAAAGACGGCCTCCTCCAACAGCGCTCTCCCGGCAAGGCATATTGCTCGAATTTTCGTTTTTGTGAGCTTTCGCAGCCTTTCCAAGAGCGGCCGCCATCTTCAATCCTCTTATTCCATATTTGGGCAAAAGCATTTCCGTGCTTCTGATTGGTCGGCTAAAAAACCCCAGGATAGTTCCGAGCATACAAAGAGAATTTAGACGCTTCGAAGTGATATGCTTCTGCTCGTGGATATGCGGAGCATCCACGAGTAATTTTGGTGTTTAGTATGAAAATGAAGGCTCACTCCGGTGTTAGCGGAAGTATGAAATTAGCCAATTACCAGGCGAATAGTCACTCACTCACGTCACTCACTCGTAAACGGAAGCGCGAATGATCAAAATAGCGCGATCGACCTATCACGGCGATCAGTAGTATCAATGGCTATCAGCATTCAACATTCAGTAATTCAACAAGAACACGGCACGTAGAACTCAAAGCAAAATACTCCTGGGCAGTATAAACGAAAGAGTCAAATTATATTTGATAGCAGATTTAGCAAACAGACTGTAAACGGACGTCACAAAAAAACGCCTTAAAACATATGTTATTGCGTGTTGTTATATTTTGGGGTGCATAAGATTAGCGCTAACCGTATGCACGCCAAAATATAACAACACGCAATAACATATGTATTAAGGCGTTTTTTGTAACGTTCATTTACAGCAGATTTTATTTATTATTCAGTTCCATGGGAAGTTGTAGCTAGGCACGCGAATGTGCTATATATACTGTTCTTTGCAAGTTGTATTCATTCCCTGAAGAAGTCTCAGTTAGAGACGAAACGCGTCGGAAATAAACGACAAGCTTACAACCACAATAAGTCTTTCCTTGTGCTGCTCACTAGTCTTCGTTAAAAAATTAAAAAATTAAAAGAAAATTACTGCCGCCAATCTTCGTAGTATACATGTACGTCTCAGAACACGAAAAAGATGAGTTCAGAGTTGTTTATTGGTTGCCACCATAAAATATTGAATTAAATAATGATTGATGGTAGCAAAAGCGAACCTCCTTTTTGTGTCAGATCGTGTTTAAAAAAGGTCGAAAAAAAATTGTTTGCAGGAAGGTGTTGTTAGAACAAAATTGTTTGCAGAGGTGCATAGATAAAAAAAAGTTTGCAGAGAGAGATTTTTCATCCCCCCCTCCAGAAAAATAATAGTCCGTCCCTAAGGTAATACAGCTACGAAATTCAGATTTTCCTGTTCGAAGATTGCATGAAGATTAGAGAACTTTTCACTGTGATAGAATCCTGCTTTTACCTGTACATAAGAGAAAAGAACATGGCGCTGTCTGTAATAGCTACGCCATTATCCAGCTATTACTGATTTCACCGTAACTATTGACACTCTTACATTTACATTTTAAAGAGTCTTTGAGGCCATTATAGAACCACCTTCAGCAAATGACATCAGCTGTCACTTCCACATCCACGAGATAACGAGAGTGACACTTTGATGATCCTTGTTTACTCCGTTGTATCTTTGGCTGCACAAATCTTTGGTTTTTGCCTTCTCCCTGCAAAAGAAATGTTCAACCTCGACCGCCCCCACGAAGGAGGGAAAAGTCCTGGGAACGAGGTTGAAGAAATGTACCTAGAAATATTCCGAGTACCCCAGCCCACCAGTTGCGGGGATGGTATCCTACTATCGAAATCCAGGAGACCAACAATTTTGTACCGTGATACCTCTTCTAAACCCCCAAAACGGAATAAAAAACAGAGCTTAACTGCTGATATTGCCCCCAAAAAGTGTCATATATTTAAAAATTCTTCTCCCATATCGACCAAGATCCCCGGCGCCGCGCGCCGAGACAAACCTGAAGCAGGTCCGGGAGACCGGGAGATTCGGTTTGTATCGGGCCACCCCTAGACTTTCTCAAAGTTCTTTTATTTTCTTTTTTCTGGTTAGTTGACCTCGCTAGCGACTTCGTCACTCGTCGTTAAAGCTCGTTTAGCTCGCTTTAAAGTCCGCGAAAAAAGGACTGTTCCCGATCTGCAGTTTCCCCTATTTGCAGGATAAACCCTTTCCTTCTACGCAACCGTTAGCTGGCTGCAAAAGCTAATTATAAAGCCAATCACAAAGACAATCTCGGTGAACGCTAGGTACGTAATACGGGAAAGTTATAAACTGTTTTTAAAAACAAACGTCAAAAGCAGCTAAAGTAAATTTGCGCTAAAGTTTTCACAGAACTATAAAAATAAATAAATAAATAAATAAAAAACAGAAAAAACGTTACTTGAATCGTGACACGTGACGCGTTCCGACCCGTTGCGTTACCATTCCTTACCCAGTCTCTCCTCGGCTGTCATGTTGTCACTTTATCCGACAGCTATGCGTCGTCACTTCCCACATGGTCGAATGCAGGAGATTGCCGACGGACGGTCGTTGCATGCAAGGTGAGTGTGCCAGGATTGTGCCAGTCTTTTAGAGTGTTGTTAGAACCCTTTGTCTTTGTCGTGAACGCCTACGGAATGAGATGTGCACAAGGGAAGACCCAAAAAGTTGAAGTTAGCTAAATTCAGCATTCACAAGCGTTTGACGCGTGAAGGCGGTGAGATCGTTTCAGAAGCGAGTTTTGGCGCACAAAATATAACAACACCAGGACTTGTAATTCAGTTTATGAAGAAACAGTTCAGCTATGGTAAAATAAGAGCATCCTAGTCAAGCTTAATACGACATTGTGCTTTTGTTTCCAGCCTTTTTTTCAACCTTTTTGGGAAAGTCGGTGAGATCAATGGACTCCCAGGCTCTTGCCCGCTTAGCCGCCAAGTCGTCACCTTGACGTCGCTCTTCTGTTTCACTGAAGTGCAGTATGGGGTATGAATTGTTACTTGTTGTTTTTCTTGTGCATTAGCAAAGCTTTGCATGTTTTAGCCTTCGTTTTTAGCCTTCGGAGAAGCTTTGTTTACAACATTTGCCTAAATAGCAAGCGCCTAGTCACCATGCAGCCATCTTCTATTTCAACACGTCGCTGATGTAATCGAATCCACATTGATGTTTGGTGTATGGCTGCAATATTGGATATATTGCTGAAAGAGAACAATGAGATTTTAGGAGGGTCAGTAATTATATCGGTATATAACCAAAAAACTGAAGGCCGGGGGACAAATGAAAGGAACTAGATAAAACCTGGTAGAAATGTAGTCAAAGAGATTCACATTATGGAGAATTTTAAAGATGTGAATGTCTGTATGTTGGCACGGTGAAACCAATAAATTTATTTATTCATGCTTAAGCGAAGGTTTGAATTCAGCTGACGGCATTTGCAGTCAAGTTTTTATTTGATAACTTTACTATTCCTTCAACAAATCCCATCCAAATTCAAAGCAAATAGAGTTGATGTTCACAGGCATTAATGTGTTTTCAGCCTCGGGCTTCTTTTAGCTGGAGCTGCAGACAAGGGCTAAAATGAGCTCTAAGAAGGCTCAAAAACATATTTATGCCCAAGGACATTAACTCTATTATTATTATTATTATTATTATAAGAGGGCATATAGAAAAGGAAAAAAAACATTAAGCGATATCTTGAGCACTACCACCATCGAGTTGGTCTTTATTTCTGATTGAAAACTAGTCTAAAAATTTTACAAAACTTGCTCAACTGTCTTTTGAAAAGAACATTATAGTTTTCTAAAGACTGGAAAGAACACTTGTCGTACAGAACTTAAGAAAATTAATTGTGCAGTTACAGTGTAACTGAACTGGCAGTGTGGCATATTATAAATGCCCGAACTGAGCAGGTTTGCGTGATGAAGACAAACTTGCATTCACTTTGTGCCTGGATTCTTCTTTGAGTTTCTTTAATTCCTCCCGAGAAGACTGAAAATTTGCTTCTCTGCAAGAGGTTTTCCAGCTATTTTGTTGTTATAAAGGTCAAAAGCATTTTGCGGTTGCAGATAGAATTTATTAACCAGCTCTTGAAGGGCTGTCAGCCAGCAAGAAAATGACCCAAACAGTTGAATGATTTTCAGTTCTGATAAATTTCTGTTTGCAAAATACACCACAATGCTCAATCAAATATATTTTTTTAAATTTTGCTTTCTGTAGTCTTAGAAGATGTTTACACATTTGTGATTTGCACTCCACAAAGTGCCATAACACCAACTCTTAGTAGTCATCACTTTTATTCTTCACAGTGATTCCAGACTGAAAAAACTGTGAATGACATCCAGCTGTTTTGCAGTGTTCCCATCCATGCAATTTTTTGATCGCTACTACTTAATTCTTTTTAGGTTAATTCATTTATTAGGAATACAAAATTACAGCACAGAAAGCTCAATTATGACCAAATATCAGCAAGGTTTCGAACGTAAGAAGTTGACTAAATACAGCGTTTCATTGCATATCACACCACGCATGTGGTTTCACTCAGTTTCACTTTGCTTAATGTTTACTCAACTCTTTCCCGATCCGTCGCAGAATTTTGCAGCTGAGGATCCAAATCACTTTCTTCATCACTTGAAATGCCATTGTTGGTGTAATCTTTTTGTTCCAGGAGCTAGAGAACTCTCTCTGAGCTAGTAGCGATGGATCGCTACTATCGTATTCATCGTGTATGCCACATTGAAGTGTTTCAGCTGAAATTTGCGGAGGGACTGGGTAATTATCTTGTCACACTTTCTGCCAAAATCTTTGTTCAGTTCTATTTTGGGGAATACCCTTTTAAAATAAAAATTACAATATTTCATTATTACAGTTGGGATTGATGGGAGGGGGACTGCAACCCTACATTGAGGCACCTCGTTGGTGAGGTGATCATCAATGACCTTGGGATTCTGAAAGGCTGACGGTTTATTCTTCTTGGCCACCTTGAGTCTGCGAGCAGGTTGGAACCCCAAACGGAAACCATGTTGAAGGCCTTTGCGAACATAAGCAACTGCCTGTTAATCAGGGCGCCCAGCCAAGTCCAGACTAAATTGCGACATGTTCAACGCAGGCACCACTGATACTGGATGGAAGGTGGGACACTCTACGAGAGGCAAGATTGTAAGAAAACAAATGGTTGACATTGTACAACAACACCCAACTTTAATGCGGAAAATTAAGCCTAAAGTACTACAAGGAACTGCTCTGCCAAAATATGCCTAATATCATCAGCTGATACTGTGCGCATTTGATCATTTTTTACTTGTATAATTTGCTCACCATAAATATTAAATTATTATTATTATTACAATGGATGAGAGATGAGGATGATCCTGGAGGCTCGGGTGATTCAGTGGAGGTGGTCAGTGAAGGACTGACGAACCAGCTGGACGAAAGTTGAACAACTGCACATTCAGAGATGACCAATTGGTAAGCCAAGTCACAGTGGTGTGCGTGTGCTCATGGAAAGCTTGGTTGTATGTGAGCCAAACTCTTCCGGAAAAATGGTGATATTTTCGATGGATCAGCAGCTGATACTGTGTCAAATCGTTTCAGCGATTAGGGAAGTGAGAGACCAGAATGAGGGAGAAAATGGCAAAGACCTCCATCCACGAGGCGATATCCTCGATGTGTTGATGCTGGCTCTTCGGCTGGGAAGTCAGCACAAGTCGACATCTAACAGAAGCTGAATGGATGATTGGGGCACTGTCTATTTGAAGCTTGTTTAGTCCAGCTGAATTTCTTTAAAGTTGATTGCAATTTGGTGGCTTGTTTCTCATTGAAGATGTGTAATTACACTAAACTTTCTCTTTTTCTGTGAACTCTCGTCACACCACGCGGTGACGTCTTCTGTACATGTGTACTCTTGACTAATAGATGACAGGCATTAACTACACACAGTGTCTCAGTTATTATATGAATAGTAATATTTATTGAATACACACATACACACTTAATATACAATAAATAAGTTATAGAATAAAAGTTAATTACAATAATAATTGGTGAAAAGTAAGTATAAAACATACATATGCAAAAAATAGTCTTAATATTTATATTTCAATAATTGTTTGATGAAATGTGCTTTTGAGGCTTTTAGAGAAATTTCGTTTTTTAAGATCATAACCGTGGTTATTCTAAAGTTTCACGTGGTGGTATGCACTTGATCTTCCTTCACCTAATAGTGACAGAACAAGAATATCATGTTGTTTAACCATTTAAATCACAATAGTGATCAACATCAAACTTCTCCTCACAATCTCAACACTTCATCTAGAGAAAAGGTTATGAGAATCAATAAAATGATCACCAAAGGGAAATTTCTTTGATCTGTTAACAAATTCTCCCAACTTATACTATAAGAAAATGTATTGAGATCTGACAGGAGAATTTGAATGTTGATGTTGGGGCTTAAAGGATTAATAGGACAGGATACTTGGATGGAGAGTGTTGTTGCAGCAACTGAGACAAAAGAGAGAATTGTTCTCCCGTGGTCACTGGCTTTGTGTGGCATATGTTGGAGGGACGGAAGAGATGGTCAGTTGGACACTGCCAGTCATGACGGCTTCAAAGCGATCAAAGTGTGTAATTATGCGAACCGCACTTCACTGCGGTTCGTGCATATGCTTGAGGATTGTTTCCAATTGTCACATGACTTTTTGGTGTCACTGTTGGCGATCAGCAAAGCGAAAAAAAAACAGTTTGTTGATGTGTGAGATGGAACATGGACTGAAGTTTCTGGCTTTGAATAGCTAAGTAAAGGAATTATCGAGAAAACTATCACAAGAGGTTATAGGAGTCTTCACAGTAAGATCACCAAAATCCCTTCTACCAATCGGAGCCGACATGTAAACAGATACTGAAAGAGAACACTTGCGTGCAGATCCATGCACATGGCAGTTTTTTGCAACTAAGTGCACTAACTCGTCATTCATAAATTAAGTCTTTTAATGTGCAGTTTAGTTTGTTTCAAAGCTTGAGACCAATTTCAATCACCTTTGCAGTTCAAAGACGAATTGATCGATACAATCGGGCTTTTATATGCCTGTGCACAAAGCACTACAGAACGAACTCACTGATTGGTATTTGTTAGACACAAGCGAGAGGCTAAATTTAGAATTGATAGATTTCTTTTTGGAGGTTGTTGAAAGTTTTCATGTGATGTTTAGGTCGTGAGAATGGTAAATATCTCTGGTTCCCCTGTTCAAGATTTGTAATTTTTAGTATCTCTTCTCCGCTGTCTAAGTTGCCATCATAATTCGTGAAGTTGTTCTTCGAAGTTCACGGTTGACCCATTGAAAGAGTTGTGACCAATTATTTTTATTGATATCAATTTAATTGATTAAATTGATTGCTTTTTGATTGGATGCAATGTACTCGGTCTCCTGAATTGTCCTTCCTTTGTCTTCCTCTCTCTTTGTTCCCTCTATTTTTTTTCGTCTTTCTCACTTCTTCTTTCAGTGGCTCTGCGGTTAGCTCTTCCTGTCCCACCTCCAGTTCAACCCCAGTTTCCAAAGTCAACTTCAAAACACCTCTTATAGGGTCCACCTCAGCTACTCTGGCTTCAATTTCTCACATCCATAGCACATTGCCTTTCATGGTCTTCAAGATTTGTAGATTCTAAAGAAGAAATAAAAAATGTGTCTTATAAATGAAACTTGCAAGTTTACATAAACAAAACATCATGCAAAAATTATCAGTGAAGACTGGAATATATCTACATTCACTTTTCTGTTGTCACTTGACAACGGTAAACACGGCAGACTTTCATCCTATTCAGAGAAATTTGTGTGAATCAAAGCAAAAATAGCTATCAACTGTTACAAATGGCTTAACGATATAGGGTACTCTCTGTCACTTAACATCCAAGGTAAACATAAGGCGAGTGACTTGCTAGTCTGATAAAGTTTCACCCTAGAGTGTCAAAAAGCTAAGAAAGAGTGGCGGCGGCCACGAACAATGATCAATTGGAAACCACCCATCAGATTTCATCTCACTTATTTTACTGACAGCCATAAGAACTTAAAGACATATTCTTACCTTGCTTGACAAAGCTAAGCGTTTCCTTTTTCCACTAGCAACATCCGTTCGCGATCTTATTTGCGAAGGATTGTCAATCGTTCAATCCCACTCGGACTTCCATCTGTCAAAATTACGATCTATTACCGTACAGCAGCACCACACACCATCTTCATCTAATGCTTCCGCTTTGCAACCTTTGTTGAAACGTTTAAACGCCATGATTGCTGACAGCAACTGTTTTCAGCGAACAACAGAAAACCTGTTTGTTTGGTGAAGAGCACGCATTTGGTTGCTACGATACAATTTCGACCCAAATCTCTGTGTGCAAAACTTGGTCACAACTATGCATGTGTAGAATGATTTACGCATATGTAATGAATTACGCACTTTGATCCTGTTGAAGTACTAATGAATAAGTAATGTGCTCAAAAAACAACAAATGTAAGCTTGATTATTTCAAATTCCCAATGCAACACAACTGTGAATTTAAATTTGACATTCGGTACTTTCTGACATCCTTTCTTTTCTCCTATTATGTGTTTTGCAGAGATTTCTTTTGGTTTCTCAGCTTTTCACATGTCAAGGCACTACAGCTTGTACAACAAGGACTGCTGTTGTCTGCTTGTAAGAAAGATTGGCCAATTCATCTCCCAGCAGTGGAGATATTTCTTGGTTCTCATGAACTGGCATTTTGTCAACATTTTCTCTGAACTCTAGTCCATACAAACTTCCTCAGTGCACATAGTCAGTTTTGTTGGTGCTGATTTCTTTGTGCTGTTGTCATCATGTACAAGGTTCTGTGAAGCCTCTGCAAGAACATCTCGCACAACCTTTGAAGGATAAAACATAAACAACCTAAATCATACCATCATGTGCCATTGAAACTCAAGGAAGTCTTGTTTTGGCTTCACAAAAAGAAATATGCACACTTTTCTTTTGCTCTACAATACAATACAATACAATACAATACAATACAATTCAATTAAGTTAATTATGTTCCCTCTGGGGATCTTCATACCTAATTTTCACAACAAAAAATTACATTTCAAATACTATAATTACAATTCAATACTACAACTACAATTCAATATAAATATAGTCACTAAATGCTACGTAACCAACTAGTTTGACATGACATCTTTGAAACGAAAAGATGTGTCAACATCAGCAGCTTGAATAGTTGGGAAGGCAGTGATACATACTAGCCCTTTGTCACTTTTTAACCTTGGGATAGAAGGCTTGCTGTTCTCAAGCACCATTGAGTACTGATACACATAGTTGTCTGTTGTGAGGTGCTTCAAACACACTGCTGAATGCTTGGTGGGTTCCTATTTGGCTTGCTTTGTTTTTATGATATTGACCCATTTCTTTCGTTGTTTCATAGCCTCGAGTTGGGAATGACCAAAGAATGATATGATGTGTACAATAATGAATGACCTGATACATCGCTGCAGTTGGCAGCTACACACCTGGGTATCCAACAAATTAGTCACAGGTTTGATTCTTTATTTGGTTTACTGTTTTATTCCCTGATTACAGATTTTCTTTGGCTCTCTATTTCTCTCACACAAGCTACACACCCAAAAAAGCAATCATATTTTAGTATTTCACAATCAAAAGAGATTGTCTTTCACTTGTCAGGCTATGTCATGCTTCTCAACACCTGTTAGGTATGTCAAGAAAAGAGAATTTTCCCTATATCTCTGATCTGTCTACATCTCTTGAAAGATAACCCATGCCTTCCCCAGCTGATGTCACATACCACAGACATTGTAAGACGTTTTTGAGCTGAAGGAAAAAGTGCTAACCCAGGGACAAATTTAAACCAGAGCATATACTTCTGTTGTTTCTGGTAAAATTGTTCATAGCCAGTGTATTATATATTTAGGTGTCTTCAAAGTAAAAAAAACAAAAACAAAGTGAAAGTCTTTTGAAGGTGAAGAAGAATGGTGTTTTTCTTTTTCCCAGGCTTGAATTTAATGAAAGTCCTTGGCAGCCTTCACAAACTCACAGTTGAGCTTATTTTATTTTTGGTTTTACACTAGACAGAGTAATATTGTCAGCACTGTGTCCATCACATTCGACCAAAACCAACCTTTCCATGGGCAATACTACAGGCCATGAACTTTCTTTTATGAATCTTAACACTTTTCATGGGTGCTTGGAATCTTTAAGGTGGCTGAACAGGCATCTGCTTCAGGCAAAACCTTGGGAAGGTTGCTGTGGCAAGTACTGTACCAAAAGCCTGCCTGGAGTAGATCCTTCAATGGTTCTTCTTCTGGATCCTCTTCTGCGGTAAAAAATAAAAAGACTGGCCATGTAATCACAGACACTGTGTCAAAGTACGTCATGATGAAGTCAAATACTGGCCCTGCTTCTTAGAATTTGCACCGTTTCTTAAATTTTTTTTGATCTTTTTTCTTTTCAGATTTAGCTTGGTTCATAAATGATGTTCACTTTAGTGTTTGTTTTAGTGAGAAATGCTCGCCCTTTTTCTGCATGCAAGACTTTTCTTTTGCCATAAAGAAACTCTTACCTTCATTGTAGCAAATATCAGGTTTTCACAGATGATTGCAGCTTTGTACAAGGTCTTCAAATTCCCTTTTGGCAACTTCATTGGCCCCGGTAATAGGGATTTTATTCCCTGGAAAACATGCGAACAGTTTCACGGTGGACCTGCTTCCTTCTGTAAACAAGTAGTACTAATAATGCCTTAGCATCTTTAGCATCTTATCGACTGGCTTTTAATACATGCAATTAAGTATAATTGTAGGCATGATTTTGAATGTACTAATAGGTCCTGGAAGTAGTACATTATTTCCTAATCCAAGAAGGTCAAATCTACAAACACAAATCTCCTTTTTTGACCCCATTGCTTCCAGTTGTTCTAGCAGCTTTCTGCAGGGTTCGCCATTGCTTTTGCAGCACTCGCCCGGTTAATTTTTGGCATTGCTGCAGAGCTATGAAAACAGTGTTCCCACAACCTTTATACAGTGCTTGATGTAGCGGTAGTGAGCAGCTAAAGCAGCATGTCCAGCAGGTTGTCCAGCTGATCTCGTTGCCATCTTGCCACACCTGAACGACTTGGATAGGTGACAAGGAGCTCCTTAAAGTACTTAAAAAGCTCAGATGGTTGAGTTTTCCTTTTGCAAGAGGGCTATTTGAAAGATCTTTCCAGTTGAAACATATTTGTAGTGGAACAATAATAATGATAATGATAAGGATAATAATACTAAAAGCTTTATTTAAAACTGAAAGACCGATCAGCGAAGTCCTGGAGGAAGACGCTGGTATAAATCGATGATCACTATTTATAATATAAAAGATTTATAAATGACATGGTAAAAAATGATAATTGATCAAACAATACAACATATATACAAAAGAGAAAAAAATCTAAACACTACTTTTATGACCAGTCTTGTCTAAATCACTAAGAAATTTAAAAAGTTTAGTTTTAAAAGTGTTTGGACTACTGCTGTTTCGATGGTCTTTCGGGAGGTCATTATATTCCTTTGCAGCAGCATACATAAATGTGTACTGGCCCATAGCAGTTTTAGTTCTAGGGAGATGACCTTCTCTGTGGTGTATCAAGACCTTACCTGCAGGTCAGATCTTAATGCAAAGTTGCGTTGTAGTTGTCTGGGACAGTTATAATCGTTCATGATTCCATAAACTAGCTGTAGATGCATATGACGCCGCCTATTTGAATAACGTCGACAAACCGAGCTTCTCTCTCATAAACTGTGTGCATGTTAAGTGATTTGTTCTTAACATTATTCTCATCATCTTATTTTGCGGCCTTTCTAAAAAATCATCATTGTTTGAAGTCTACATGGAATGGCAGGTCCTCACACCTTGAGAGTCATGCCCAATCAGGAAGCCACAACTTACTGATGCAGTCATGCATTAAAACCTGAGACCGATGTTAAATCTTGCAATTTGCATGTTTTACATTGCATGGTTTTGATTCCTAATCCCATCACAAACTTGTGGAACATTCTCTTTTAGCAAGGATAGGCTAAGTGCCCAATACTCTAGACAGCATCAGATACAGATCAGACAATGCAACTTCAGTGAAACAGTAATGGGATCACTGGGGAAGTTTTACAGGACTTTCTTCGTTCCGTTATTTGATACATGAAAACATTACTGCACAGTCCCTGAGTTTAATACCAATGAAGGCAAGTGAGGTTTATATGTGCAAAATAAAAAAAAAATTACTGTTGAAGAATGGAGGTTAAGTGATTGACAGGATCATTGTACAGTTTATTACTTCACTCCTGGCTACCACTGGTTGAAATAAGCCGAAAACCTTCCTCTCCAATGTGGACAGCTCATCTTGTGATGCTACCATCATCCACACTGCATGTCTCCCCTCTTGTAATGCTGCCACCATAGAATAACCATTGCTGCTTCCGACATCCAAAACAACATCCCCTTTACTTGACAGATGCTTCACAAGCAATGTGTAGGCTAGCAGTAGCAGTGGCTCCATCGAGGGCCTGTGTTTTACAAACACAACATTGCCATTGCATTCCACTGAGAAATGCCTTGAGCTGATTTGCTGTGACACTGTCCAGTGCCCCACCACAAAGGTCTTCAGAACTGCCTTTAAATATGGTCCTAGTTATAAAAGCAACAAAAAGTAAGTTTACCAGACTGAAACACACACAGAATCATACTGTGACAACTTGTAGCTACTTTTGCTGCCAGAAAAACTTGACCAGTAATCACCGGTAATAGCCACATTAAATCAACACATCTATATTTGGAAAGATGGTTGTTTCTTCCACAGTGTTAAACGGTAATTGCTGATAGGACAAAATCCAGTATTGTAAAAAACAGAATGTAATTGCTTAGTTTTTGGTGTTAAGGTTAGACCTATTAAAATATTATACTAAGTCGCCCTAGTTTTTTATGAGTGATAGTCAACTTGGTTACACCTTGTTGACTATTTACTCTTGCAAATCTCAGGCTTTTAGTCTAGCTATCCTAATAGAAATTTCTGACTAGAATAACATTTCACATACTGCTTGTTACCTTCACTTTCTCCTTCAATTTGGGTTCTGTCCTGAACATAAAAATGCCGTTTGTGCTTTAGTAGCTCCTTCTTCCAACATTTTATCTTTAAAACCTTCACTTTGTAAACTGATGTAAAAAGCACCACATTGAATGAAAGTTCAGTCGATTGACTACTGTAATGACATCAGATGCATTTTGTGAAAAAGTTTGAAGCAATTAGTTTCAATATATAATAAAGGACTTCAAAGGATAAGTGAGGTCACCCCTGCATGTTTTCACTGAATACATAAAACCATGTGCAATAAAGTGGGTGTTGTTGCCAGAACTGTAGGTAAAATCTTATTCTAAGCCTAAGAAAATTTGAATACGTAAATGTTAATAAAAGGAGTCTCAAAATCCTTCAAGAACATAAGTTTCACCCTCATTTCAATGTGTCTCTCCTTCTGGTATATCCTTTCAGTTCTTCTCTGCTGTCTTGCAGCTAGTGCACCTTCCCCAGACTTTCTTTCTGCATGATAGATACGCTTGTTATCCTCCTTTTCTGACCTTTCGGAAAAGTACCTCCCGGGATTTAGCCCACACCTTGTCATAATGTTTGCTAATGTGTGGGAACCATTATTAAAGTGGCTTACAGCCATGGCACACGCTGTCTACACAGTGGTAAGACCAGCAAAGCTTTCATTTAGGCCCAAGTTCTAAACTACAGAGTTCAAAGACTCATTCTGATTTTGGGTGGCTCCTTCAAGACAACAGTCTAACAGTTCATCAGCTGTCAAAGCCTCAAATTGTGGCTTTATGACCTCAACAACAGCTGGTGGAAGTCTTGGCGGTTATCTTTGTGTCTACTTGACTGTGTACTTTCAAGGCCAATCTCGAATGTGTTTGGCATAAAGCGGATGGTTTGGTCATTTGCTTCTTTGACTCTTTCTCGCCTGTTAGGCCAAGTTCGTTAACAATGTATTCGTTTAGGTATGTTGTGTCGCTTCCTTCGTCCAACAGACAGTTTATGGTAACTCTCCATTTCCTTTCTTTAAAGTGCCTATGAAGTAAAAAAAAATTTCGCGTTATTTTGTAGCTTGTTATATGTACTTTCCGAAATGCCCAAAAGCGAATAGTGTTAAAGAGAGAAAAATCCGAGTTTTTGCCGCCTAAAGTTCGAATTTGACGACTTTGAAGTGGGTCCATTTCGCGCGCGGCCAGAACGATCGTATTACAAGGTCGTGACGTAGGAAATTGTTCAGTCGACTCGAGCGTAATGGCGGATAAGAGTGTTGCGAGTCAGCCTGGTTGCGAGTGCAAGAGGAAACTATTGCGTGGTCGGTGGCCCCAATAAAAACAATTGCCGGGACAAAACAAGTGCATCGATATTATCGATGGATTATCTGCACAAAAACTAAACTTTGCGGCATAACTGGAGTCGGTTTTTGGGAATTCACGGCGAAAGATGATGTCCCACATATCAGCCTTCAGCACATTTTGACGAAAGCTGTTACGATGGTCTTCGATGAAACATCGCCTCATTTTATTCAGACAGTGGAAACCATGTGCAGCTAGAGGTATCTAATCAAAGGGTCTATTGCCACAAGAAACACTGATCGTCAAACTTTACTCTTGTATTTCGCGATCGGAAAAATACATTAAATCTTGTGATTGCATATTTGTTGTGATTTCTGAAAACTTATCGTTATTCACACTACGGCTCGCGAGAATATGAAGCAAATGAATCAGACGATAAATATAACGGCAAGTAAAGGTGCCCTAAGTTATTTAGTCAAGTAATTTTTGGTTTTATAGGCTGTGTTATGAAGCTGTCCGCTGAAGCTATTGCTTCCTTTCTTGGTGCCATTTTGATTTTTTGGTATAAAATGCCCACCTAGGGCTGCCTTGAAGTCAGACTTAACATTTTGAAGTTAAAACAGTAATGAAACATCAATAAAAAGTGTGCCTGGCCTTAGCCCTCATATTTTCAATATCGCTCTAATAATATATTGCTCTGAGTTTCTGGGAAAACCTTCAATACAACATGGTACTGTTCAGTTGTTATAATCCAGTCCCCCTATCTGTTGTAACCTGATGGAACTTATGTATTTTAATATCAAATGGGAAAAGTTAAATAAAGCTTTCACTCACTATTAAAATACCAGGGCCTACTTTTAACATATTTACATGTGTTGCACTGCTTTGCTGAACAGCATACATACTGTAAATATTTCAGATTTATTCAGTTTTTATAATAAAGTAATTCCTTTACCTGGCATTCATGGATAATTTCCCAAAAAAATAAATCTAAATTGGTGCTGTAGTTGGTTATCTGCCTGGCACTTGACTCAAAAAACAAAGCAAGCAGTAATATTGCTTCCCTCCCCCCTCCCTGGATGGAATGCTAGTCCATAGCAGGTAACCCCCTGCATATCAGGCTGCCCTGATAATTTTCAAGTAACCATTCATATGGTGGAGCGAGGCACTCACTGAGAGTCAAGTGTCTCACCCAACAACACAAGGCAATGACCTGGGTTTGGGCTCGAACTCAGATCACTTGATCCGGCGTTCCAAATGCTAACTGTTAGGGCACGGTGTCTCCCTGAAATGTGCTGATGTATCATTGCTATTTATTCTGGTACATTTTTTGAGTCTCCCAAATCCAAGTTTCCTGTTCTCTCAAAACAGTATTATTGTCATGATTCCATAGTCACCCAGACCACAGCTGAACAATTTAATGTGAGTTTTCACCCTTAACTTTAGTTATAAGAACAAAATAAATTATTTTGATAAACCTGTTCTTTCTTTAATGGCTGGTACTTTCAAGTGCACATGAAGAATAAACTGAAAATTACATCACAGTAGAATACCACTACAAATGAGAACATCACCATGTGTATGTTCAATGGTATATTGTGGCATTGCAGTGTTAAGAGGTGTTTAAAATAATAATAATTATATTTTTATTTAACTCATAAAAGTGTACAGTTAGTTTTTTTTACATGATAACCTGCATGACTTCATCGTGGTGCGAGATGGAAAAGTCATACCGTGTTTACATAAGCCATTTAGTTTGGGTAAGTTTTATACTGCCGTTAAAAAGAGTATGAAATGAACAGTCATCAGCTGAGTCATACCGTGTTTACATGACACCAGAATAAATTTTTATGCTGGAATGGAAATCTTGGCCTGATACAGTAACCAGGGTGAACTTGCATCAGTATGACTCGCTCTGGTATAATATTTTGTGGTGTAATCATGAAATCACCCTCTCAGTTCAAATTAAGCTATAATCCACATAAATGTGCACAATATCATTCAGGATGTAAGATTTGTAGGATGGGTATAAAAATAAACATCTTTGGTCATAAATTATTTTTACTGTCTGTACATTTTGGATTTTTTCTAGTAAATAATCTTGCATCTTGTACATAAGCAGAACCTCGTGCCCTCAATAAAGAGGGCCACCCTCTTTCTTAACCCCAAAGGCTCGAATTTCTACCAAATGTTATGATACATGTAAAGACAGGCTGGTGCTGGGCCTTTGACTGTCCCAGCCCATGCATAACTATGCCATCCATACGGGTCTGCCATAAGGAATCTAAAGAACAAAGTTGAATTTTAAAATTAGGAGAGAACATTATATATAGGTTCTTTCAAAGTTCTTTTGAGTACTCTCAACGAAATATTCAGATTATTAAATACACCACAGTTTATTACCATACCACAGCAAAAGAGTTAAACAAAAAAATGACAGTTCTGACAGTTCGCGGGAGTCACGAACTGGACGAGCTGAGGCAGAAATTTTCAACCCTTCGAGACATCTGATCGCACGGGATAGCATAATTATATGCCCCACAGTCAATAAATAAATCTGTATTTATTGCATTGGAAATCAACAAAAATCAACAAAACATGCAGCCACCCAAAAGCGCGCTATTGTTCTGTTCATTGTTTTCAATAAACAAAGAACTGTATGCATAATAAATGTATGGGGCTGTGCGGAAATCTTGCCGGATTGTATTCTGCATTCATGAACGTGTTCTGGATCATCGCATATTTGGTGAACATGCATGACTGCGACACTCGTACAATCAAACAAGAATAAAAATAACAGTGAGGGGAAGACACTGATAGACCTTCACAGAATACTTACTGGTTTCAGGTTAATTGTCTCGGCGTAGTCGGCGACCTGAGCATTTACGAGAACTTCTCTTCCCAGACCTTGCACAATAACATTGCGGGAAAAGGTGCCGTATTCTGCCGCACACGTCTTGTCGCTCGGTCGAGTGAACCTACAGTACAACAACTTCTGTTTTACTGGAATCGCTCCTCTCTGATTATTGCGCGTTTGAAACTACATCCGAAGAAACATTTAATTATCGCTGCCTTTATATAGTTAAATCGAGATAAAAACTTAACATTTGGAGTAAAACTCGAGCGGGAACCCGAACAGCAATGGAAGCGATAAGAAGCGATATGGGGTAAACAAATCGGTGGAACAATTTCATACGTCACAGATCGTAAACTCGTTCCCAGTCTCCGGACCCACTGTTTTGTTATACCAAGGTCACTTCAGGCGGCAAAAAGTCAGATTTCTCTCTCTCTGACATTATTCGTTTTTTAGCTTTTCGAAAAGTAGAGATAATAAGCCACAAAAAAACGCAAAAATATTTTTTACTTCATAGGCACTTTAAGATGATAAGGACAGTTCGTATCGCCACTTCTTGTTCTCGCTATTGATTTCCAAATGTTTCCATAGTGACGGATTGACTGGCACCATTTCCCTCCATGGTTGCTCACGGTCTTACATTTCCATTAATCGGTGGCTGAAGGGGCGTGGTCAAAGGATGGATGTACGATTCTGCCTCTGGTCACAGACAAGATAGAGCAGGTGGCACTTGATCATCTACTTAAGTCCTTTTCTCATTTTCATTGAGAATCTCTGGGTACTTCTCCCCCAAGGACAAAATGGTGAACAGGTGAGGCCAAAGAACACCCTGAGGATCCTTGGTGTTTCTACTGTCTGACTGTTTAGATCCTTTAACCAATGAAATCTGACTGCAACATGGTCTTCTTGAATTTCGACCTGGCGAAAGGCCTGTTAAAAAACCCTCTTGCATTTTTGAAGTTTGAAGTTTGTGTCTGTACAGGCCCGCAAATGATCCCGGCCCGCAAATGATCCCCAAATTGGACCACAAATGATCCCAGGACCGGAGATGATTCCCAGATTGTACCGCAAATGATCCCCGGAACGGAAATGATGGCCTTCCCATAAGAGGAGGAAAAGTGTGGACTCACGAATTTGGAGAGTGGATTGAAATTGACATAATCTATTTTATTTTCTTTAAGGCGGACCATTAGAAATATCCGGCGGGTGGAGGGGTGGTGATGGGGGGGATGGTGACTTCCCCAAAAGAAATTCCTGCAAGGGAGACTTGTCTAAGAAAATTCCTTCAAGCGGTTCTGCCTAAAAAATATTTGTGCAACCGAAAAAAAAAAAATCCATGGACACAAGTAGGACTACAAAAATTGTTTACCTCCCCCTCCCCCCGGGAATTTCTATTTGTCCTTCCCTTAAAACACAACGGCTCTTAAAGGTAACGCAAGCAAAATGAGCAAAATTACAAAATATTAAACAGTATTTGAACGATTTGAATCGAAATTCCATCCAACTTCAGGGATTACAATAAAACCATAACATATTTTTTTCTTACTAGTATTATTATGGCGCCTCAATATGCACTGATTTAAAACGAGAAATAAAGTTTTAACAGTCCAACAAATTCTCTGAAGTGAATGCCGTCGGGAGTGGTTGGGTTACTTCGAAGAAAGCTTACCACATCAGTGCGAAGCTGTGAGGCTGTCTGAGAGGGCTTTCCCATACGACTGAGTTGGTCACTCATAGCGTGAAATAGGCAGTTTCCATCTTTCGGTGTTGGAGGCTGGCGATAACTAAGACCTGCACCTCTTATGGCTACTTCTCTGTAAAGCTTACTTTTTGTCGATTCATTCTGGTTTGCATCCTCTTCAAAAATCCACTGTATATTTTTAGGCAAATATTGAACTCTATCGGTTCCAGCTGTCGCAAGGTTAAGTAAATCACTTGCCATTTTATCGCGCGGGTGATCCAGCTTTATGTCGGCGCAATTACATTGCTCACCGGAAATCAAGTGCTTAGCAAGCAAGGAAGTATGAACACCACAGTCAGTTTGGTTTTTTTGCTTTGGACACTTGGGGAGCTCTTCGTCCCAGTTGCTTTCCTGAAATAGCTCACTTTCCTTGGTAGATAGTAACTCGCATTCCTTTCTAATGAATTTGTTTTTAATCGTGTTAAAGACAGTTTTATACCTGTCAGGATGGCTAAAGAAGACTGTTTTAAATGAAGAACATTACAGGGGAAAATCAAGTATTCTTGGTTTTCACTCACGTGACACTGGGCATGGCAACGGTTGCTATCCGCCATCTTTGTGCCCCTCGAGTGTAAACAATCTAAGAAGCGAAGAGACGTGAATGCGATAGTTCGAGATGGTCCACTGTATTGTAGTTGGTTGTGGTAGCAAAAGCGACAGGCACAAGATAAATTTTAGTAAAATACCGAAGATTGTGACAAATCAAGGCGAGGAATGGGAAGAATTAACGAGGGAGAGAAGAAATCGATGGATTTCTGCGGTGAGTCGAGGTGACACCGAAGCGAAGAACATCCTTGAAAGCGAGCGTGTTTGTGGTTGTCATTTCGTTTCAGGGAAGCCTGCAGCTCCCTGGGACAAGCACAATATTGACTGGGTTCCCACTCTGAACCTCGGTAAAAAAGAATACAAGGAATCCGAACGGAAAGAACAACAACAGAAGGCTGCAGGGGAAAGAGCTGAAAGAGCAAAAGAACGCCGGAAGCGAAACATTGTGCAACAAGAAGCCGAAGTTGCTGAGAAAAAAAAGCATCTCAATCAAAGCGGCGATCGTGTAGTAAATATCCCCTTCTCCGAGGCGAGCACGAGTACAGAAGCTGAAAATGCAGAAGCTATGGTAATGGAGCAAGAGGAGCCCTCGTGTAGTGGTGTTACGAGCGAAGAAACGATGGAGCAAAAGGAGCCCTCGTGTAGTGGTGCTACGAGCGAAGAAACGATGGAGCAGGAGGAGCCCTCGTGTAGTGGTGCTACTAGCGAAGAAACGATGGAGCAGGAGGAGCCCTCGTGTAGTGGTGCTACTAGCGAAGAAACGATGGAGCAAAAGGAGCCCTTGTGTAGTGGTGCTACCGCTTTCGAGCCTTCAAAAGACGCCGAAACACAAACTGAAGAGTTCGAATACATGTTTTACAAGCCAACTTACCAAGCACCGGACAGACAATATTTTAAATCTGATGACAAAGTTCGATTTTACACAGGATTGCCATCCTATCAGGTTCTTTTGGCAACCCTAAAGCATGTGGCGCCGCACGTGAGTCGTCGGACTCAGACCCTGGATCCTTTTCAGGAATTTGTGATGGTTTTAATGAAACTCCGTCTCAATGTGCCATTTCAGGATCTGGCTTACTGATTCATGGTATCAGTACCAACTGTTTCACGGATCTTCTGGTCATGGATCAATGCCATGGACAACAGATTAAGTGCACTCATTCACTGGCCAGAGAGGGAAAATCTTTGGAAAACAATGCCAATGTGTTTCAGATATGCGTTTGGCAACAAGGTAACTGTGATAATTGACTGTTTTGAGGTTTTTATTGAAAAACCAACAAATTTAATGGCAAGAGCACAGACATTTAGCTCATACAAGCATCACAACACCATCTAAATATTAATTGGCATCACTCCTCAAGGGACTGTTTCTTTTGTATCGGAAGCATGGGGAGGACGAACCTCTGACAAGTTTCTTACAGAAAACTGTGGATTTCTTGAAAAACTGTTACCTGGGGACATGGTCATGGCAGACAGGGGCTTCACTGTCAATGAGAGTGTGGGAATGAAACAGGCACAACTGGTCATTCCAGCGTTCACCAAGGGGAAGTCCCAGCTGGATCTGGTAGATGTTGAGAAGACAAGAGGAATCGCCAGTGTGCGCATACATGTAGAAAGAGTCATTGGACTGTTGCGACGAAAATATACAATTTTAGAGGGAACCCTTCCCACAGACTTCCTAAGGGGCAACCCTAATGGATTACCTGAGGCACAGGTTCCGATCATAGACCGCATACTAAGGGTTTGCTCTGCACTTGTAAATTTGTGCCCCTCCATAGTTCCGTTCAACTAGTCATGGGGTAGTTAAAGTTAAGTACTGTATGCACAGTGGCCAAAGCAGAGTCTGCTCTTTGACCACACATTGAATGTCAACATTTGTTTTTACTTAAGAGTGCTTTGAAATCATGTCTTGTAATGTTACTAAATTTTGATACAAACACAACATGAAAACCACTGATAAGAATCTATATTTTCCTAGTTAGTTGCAACTGATCACATCTTGTATTATTATTGCTGTTTCTTGGAAGTTTTAAAAATAGTTAAAACAAGTTAAAAACAGGTTCCTGTTTGTCATAAAATAATCTGGTCCTACATGTAAAATATTGATACTTTTTAAGGACTAGAAGACTGCAATCTACAATTAATAATAATTATACACCTTTTTATTAATAATACAGCTTACATTGTTTTTGGAATAAACCACTAATTTATTTTGTAAATCTGAAGGTAGAGTACTGAAGGCTCATATTCAGGACATGTAGTTACACTGCATCGAAAAATTTGCTAATTTTTCACCAATTTCTCAACTAGAAGCTGTTCTCAATGTTTAGAACAAAGCAAATGTATGCATAAACAGAATTGCTACCAGGGTGCAAAGAAATTGAATTTTCTAGGTTGTACTCTGTGCAAGCTGTGGCCAGGACATACTGGCCCAAAGTCATTTTAAATAGCACAAGAAATCCTTAAATAAGCATGATTTATTTTTTAAAAAATTTTCCTGAAAACTTTTGCTTGGTTGTCAGGCAAGCGACAGATAAATTCCACCAGCCTGACTGCAAAACTCACTAGCCCTGGGCTATTGAACATGCACTTCTTTGCAAGCTGCTTACCCTTAGCAGAATTTTAAGCATTAGTTTTTTCGGTATTCGACTTTTACTACATTGTAATTTTCCAGAACAAAAATATGAACTTTTCCTACTCCCAACCCCACACACAGGTTTTTTTGTCTTACACCCCACCTTCAAGGAAATACAGTGGTTTAACATGAACTTTCTCATTTTTAGTGTTGCATGAAATCCTAAAACAGTTAAGGCAAGCACACACAAGGGGACTGGTCACAGGTATTTGCCACTGTGACTAGCCAAACACATGCACACAGTATGAGTGTTAAATGAAGATTCTTAATTGGTTGAGCTTTATATTTGGACACAAGAAAAAGTCACACAAAAGGTAAACAAGAGGGGACAAAATTAATTGGTTTTGTACAGTTTGTGTGCTAATCTTAACAGATCTCAATTTATGATAATGAAAGCATAATCTAAAGCTTAAAGTGCATTTTATAAACATTTCCTTGTTAAAATAAATATCTGCACCTGTTCAAATAACATTGAACTTTTGTAGTATCATAGCCAATTTTTGACATTTTAGAGGCTGTGGAAGTCAGAGGGGCTGTGGGTCTATTCTTGAAATGAGATCTCAAACTGATGTGCATTGCAGTAAGCCTTTGCTAACATGGATATATCTTTCACTACAAGTGAAGAGGTGTATGGAAATTAGGCCTTAAGTTACACATGATGGTATGACGCACCTTGCTTTTGTTTCACAAACACAAGGGAATTAGAACGAGAAATGCAGTTGTTTTTCCTCATGTCACTTAGGGTTTTTTTTTTCATACACCCCTTCAATTTTTGGTTGCACACAATAAGACAATTTACTCATGTTTACCTTTGAATAAAACTGACATTTAAAAAACTGGAAACATGTTCAATTTTTTATCTTTGAGACAAGCTGCTAGATGTAGACGCATTCTTTGAATATCAAAAGTTACATGCATAGGGTCTGTCCCTAAAGCTAAAGAGACAGCGAAGGCGATGGCAAAAACACCACAGTCACTATCATTGGTCTGCTGTTGCACTGGAACAAATTCAAGGGAAACCAAATTTCCACCTAACAGGTCATTGGTCTGGTCCTCTATTTCCTGACTAATGACATCATGGAATAAGCTGTCATACAGGTGTACTTTCCCGGGCAAACATCCTATGTTACTGATACAGACCCAGTGATTACTGCCTGTATGAAGGATCTGGACAAATTCCCCTGAAACAACATCAAAGTTCCGTACACGTCCAAGGGTTGGGCGTTGCAGGCCCTCAAGTAATGGATTGATGTCTTGAATAAGCACTTGTGCTGCTTGTACAATGTCACCATTAAGCCACCCGGATGAATCATTAACTACATCATAGTCTGACTCTTGTAGCTTTGCTAGGGGACCATGTTTGTCAACAGTGCCTGTAGTTTCCTTAGTGATTTCAATTTCATCATCACTGTCACTGCTTGAATCACTTAAAACACAAGAATCTGTTGAAACTGGGGATGAACAAGTAGCAGAAGAAGTAGAAGCGGTAGGTTTAACAGTCCTTTGTTTTTTCCTGCAAGCCACGCACTGCCAAGTTGTCTTAGCATTGTTTGGCATCCTTTTCAGCCCCAAACAACTCAAATGAAAATAGTGCCCATTCCTGCAGCTTGTTCCGTGACACTCGAGTAATTTATCATTTGCAGTTGCATTTACGTTGCAAATACAAATGCTGCTACATTGCATGGCAGCCTGGTTCACTGCAGGTGGCTCTTTGCTCTTTTTGGCTTTTTTCCTTTGCTTGAACTGTGGCAATCTACTGCAGTATGGGCAGTACCATGTCTTCAACAATGGCACCTCACCGAGTGACAGACATGTTGTGTGGAATTTACCATAAGGGCAGTCCACATTACTACACGAGATGACATCATCACTGGGCTGGCCTCTGCAAAAGCAAATGCCACTGTCACTGGCAACACTTAGAGGTGTATCACATTTCCTTGTGAACCATCTCCCTAGGATCTCAGGCAGAATGCAAATTCTCCAAAAAGCTTCAAGTTTCTTTAAAACTGTATCTAAGTGGAGAGGGTCAGGGTAAATTCTGTCTGTCATTAAGTGTGCATTTAAATCAGAGTCAATTCCACAGACAACAAAGTCACAATACATTCTTTCTGGCAAGGTAAACAACTGCTGCTGAACCTGGAAGTAATAGTTGTGTTCTCTCTTCAGCTTGAAAAAATCATCGACCTTTTCCAAACAAGAGCTCTTTTCTTCCACATACTTTTCAAAGTCACCATTCTGGATGCAAATGGGGCATTTCACTTCACCACATCCCAACCCGCAACAATCGCATGATGTTAAAAAGTCTGGCGTGGCATGGAGGAATGGGTGCTTCTTATTAATGAACAACCCACACCGTGTGAGTTGAAAGTTGATGTGGCTCTTTTTCATATGAGCTTCATATGCCCTTATGGCATAATCTTCATATTTTTGGCCATGTTTGATTGCTTTAGTGTTCACTTTGTAGAGGTGCGGATAACAAATTGATTTAATTAATGACTGTGAAGGTTGAGCAACATTACTTCGATAAACTGCACCACTAACTGAAGCCCCAATTCGACCTGCTCGATGCCTAAAAAATCCTGGGCCCTTAGCTTGGTCACGTGTGTCTTGTTCAACTATTTTTATGTCTTTGTCTGACACGTTAATCTTGACATCCTTGCACTTCTCCAGCAGTTCTGGATAATCAAGATCTAAATTGCTGGGCTCATAAAGATCTGAAAGAACAGGCACATTTCGGCTTTTTGCTACAAACTGCTCGGCATACGGATCGATTAAACTGAGAACTGAAGCTTTTGACTCACACTTGTTAAGATCTTCGTAGAAGCTGTCCATTTCCGCTTTAGAAGTCGGATGTGATGAAATGGGAGTACTAGTTGTCGCGTTGCTTTGTTGACTTTCGTGGCAAGTCACCACTGTGTCTAGTGAGTCAATTTGAGTGTCAAGGTTTTCCTTGAGCTTTTTTGCGGAGCTAAAATCAATATTCCTTACTCTTTCGTAGGAAACTTCACTCACATAAGTTGGTAAGAGCCACGCACACTTCACTTGCGTGCATGCCATCTTCCCGTTGACACGTGTCCAGCATTCGATATAAAAGATGGCGCTGGCAACATGTGAACACGATTCAGCGAGCCCAGCTTTACATCCCAAACAGTGAGCTGAGAGTATTGTTCCATCGGTAGCGGCTATAATCCATACATTAACCAGAGGATCATTCATACGCTGCGAATGACGAACTTTAGCAACTACAACATACTTGCCGGAAATCACTTTTCCTTGTACCGAAGCCACAAACCCCGACACAACTTGGTTGTACGCTTCCAGGCTTTTGTAATTCTTAAACTGGTCATTCGTATAGAAACTTGTCTGTAGAACTAGGTAGCTGAATAAATCGGACTGTTCGATGGGCGGCAAACATTCAGGACCAAACTGATCGCAAGGGATACTCGCCGGGTCGACACCAACTACGGAAATCTTCTGAAGGTATCGGAGTTTTACGTGGCTTTCCAGGGATGCAGCGTAATCAGAAAGCGCAGGAATCTTTCTGCTAAGCTTTTCGATTTCATTTTGCCCGTTTTCCGGGGCTGAATCCATGCTGAACTCACGGAACAGACCAAAAAACGCGAAAACTACACAGTGCTGGCTTACTATTATCATAAATTTCACACTCTGAGGGGCACAAATATGGCGGACATCCATATTTGGAAAATCTTGTGACGTCACGTGAAAACCAAGAATATCTAGAAGAAATGTTTACCTTAAATGAAGTGTTAGAAATGTTAACAGGCCATGTTGTGGCGGGAGTCAAGATACTCTGGACATCGGGCACACAAACAGTGAATGCTTTTGTTTGCAACCTTCATAAGACACTCAGATGTACACATTTTTTCAACAACAAACGTTAGCGAAACAAAACAAAATGCAGATGGTCACTAAACCATTGTACTGCTTTCACAAATTTGAAAGATGAAAAAGAGAAAGTCTCTGCCGATGCCTTAACAGTTTAAATTTTATTAGGCCACATGCAGGTATGTAACACATGCTACACATGCTCAACAGAGAAAGAACTGATTTTGAAGGGACAGTAAAACCAGTCATTGCCATCAGGATCTTGGTCTGGAAGGAAATCCTTGCATGCATCTGTTTTGGAATTCTTCATCAGTCCATTAAAAGTCATATGACAAACCCTATAAAATTGATCTCTTATGGTCATATATATTGGAAATGTAAACCCAAAGAGCAAGGCTCACTTCCACAATGTCAAGTCCGCTGAAGAATCTGTTTTCTAAAAGATTTGCAATTTGGTATTTGAGACCAATAAAAAGTGTCATTCTGAAAGGCCCTGCTGTCTGTGACACACCTACTAGAAGAGTGTCTTAATGTTTCCGGCACTTGCTCTGCTCTGCTGTCAGAATATCAAACAAAACTGTAGTTGGGTTCTGCATACCAACTGTCTTTTCCTTGGTCCTTTCCAGGGAATGCATCACTTAGGAGAATTCTCAGATCACTTTCAATGAGACAGTGGTCATTCCGAGTGTCCTTCATTCTGCCCTGATGTACTTGACACAATACGGCTGAGGTACTTTTGAGCAGAAACTTTCTTCTGACCCATTTCTTTCCCCAAGACCTTTTGCCCTTCTTACAGTGCCACTACTCCAACCAAGACCACCCAAGCAAATTCTTTGCAAATTGATGAATGAAAATCTCGGATGTTGACAATAAATTTGATAAGTAAGCGATCCAAGCAATCTGTACACCACAGAATGAATACATTTGTGACAATTTTTATCGTTTCAACATGCAAATGCTATTGGTTAAATTGCAAAGACGCTGACGCATTGATCTTGTGTTGTTTTTTGTGGATATGCAATCTGAAGTTTTTTTACATTCTGGCATGAGGGCGCAGCTTTTGATCACAGATGGAACAGTGGAGGAAAAATTTTACATGCTGGCTAAGAACTTCAAACTTGCATTCAACTCCTGTGCAAAGAATCCTGTTTCTTTAGATTCGTTCAGTAGATTCTACGAGTGTTCAAAATGACAATTAATTTGTGTTGCAGGACTCTTATATCCAAACTGGAAGTGTGACAAACAGGGGTATCTCTTGTCAATATTTGATTTGGGTTGGGAAAGATTGGTAATTAAATTACATGTAATACAAAATGTCAATGTCACACTTAAGGAGCAAATCGAAAGCTTTCTTATCATACATGTACATTCTCTGTGAATCAGAAAAGTTCACATGCTATTCTACACTTATGTCACCTGCATTTTAAATGAAGTTTCACAGTACATAGAAATTCACATGTTGCTACATGCACATTTCATCCCCATGCCACCAGCATTTCACAAGAGGCTTCACACATAATTTTTTTTAATCAAATAATTGCAATATAATAATTATATTGCACATGCTACTTCACAAACATTTTACCTGCATGCTGGCAGTATATGGGAAGGGTTCACATGCAATTTTACACACTTTTCGATGGACATCACAGTTTGTATTTTGTTTTATTTGATGTCACGCACAACTGCGCTGGATGGGTTGATGGGTATAAATTACACAAGCAATTAAACTACCTAGGCCAGAAATCTGCATGCACAATACAATTTGATGAACAGGACAACTCTTACAAATTTTAAGTCAGTAGAAACTGAACAGAAACTTAAAATTGCTAACTTGTAAATGGGAATGTAACACCATTGTCACTGATAATGACTAATGTTCCAAGAACAACCAATTAAACACTGTTTTATATACATCCTGTTCACATAATTTTTTGCCGTGCAAACGATATATAACTAGTAAAAATTTATATCATGCCTGCTTGTAGTTTATGGATAATTTCTAGTAATTTATTATCAATAAACCATAACCGTTTTTAGTAATAATGACTTCATTGATATAAATATTACAAGTTTACATCGGCAGTGAATATATATAATTAACAATAAAATTTCATAAGAAAGATCCACACTGAAATATAATTGCTAGTTGCAATCATATGTAGGATACATACGTAAAACACTGGAGCGATTTTCAGTTTAGTATTGTATAACCAAAACGAAAATTATTTTTTCTGGCCTCTGGCCAATAACAAGGAACACAAAACAATCAATTGGTCCAATCAAAACTCAAAGCACTTACACTGTACATGTATACACGTTAGTTTTATTACCTCTAGCTGATTTGTCGAGAAGATTGTGCAAAATTTTAAAGTCAATCACTAAGTGTAGTTATAAGAAACCAATTAAATCCCAATTACTTTCAACACGCGGTGAAAATCACTCGCAGAAAGAAATCACACATACTTCTTTCGTAGCTGAAATTTCACGCATAATCTTCATTGCATATGAGAAAAATATTACCAACTTGCTGAATACATGGGCAAGAATAATGGATATATTTGGCATCAACAGTGGCAGTGCCCTTTCTTTTCAGCCACTTGTGGACATCCTTACATTTTGTTAAAATGTTAATTGAAATTATTTCTTCACTATGTATCATCGTCACTTTTCTCACAAAAAACCTATGTTGTATGCAACTGCCACCCAGTGGCCCATATACAGTTTATCACGTGACTGCAAGTCAACAGAACAGTACTCACATTAGATTTAGCTTAATAAATAGGAATTGTCAAAAGTATTCTTTGATTTTTAAATCGTAAATGGCACATTGTACATTGTTTAAATTTACGTTTTCCTAAAAAGGCCCAATTGGGGGTAGGGTGGGGTGGCCATGTTGGTCAATTATATTGTCAAATAGGTCAGTTAAATTATATATAGCCTAAAAAGGTTCCCTTTGTTGGCCTAGAAACATATTTTATGCCTTCTTGTTTCCTTACAACGCCAACCCAAAGTTGAGGTTCAATTCATGCTTATGGGCATCAAGGAGGAACGCATGCAAACCTGGTTGCAGCTGCAACAGTGTAGGGTGAAAGAAGGGAAGCCTAGATCTGAGGCAATGCATATTAGCATGGAAGTATAAGTTGCCCATCTTTGACATATCTTTGCCATTTTTGAAATATTCCCTCATTTGAGCAGACACCACTAAATCAAGAGGAGGTGTTTGGTGGCCATTCATTTTCAGGGGCTGTTGACAGCCATTACATACAGACACACTTGGATGACAGTAACCCAGGAGGGTTATGATATATTAACCTGGGTTTGCGCAGGGATAGAGTAGAGGCGGACGCTGGGAGCATGTTTGAGTCATCATTGACATTGTTTCCCGCCATGGGCACAATGGACTGCAAGGTCTGTACCAGAGTTTAGGATGCTTGAACCAAGAAGTGGGTCGTCAGATCAAAGGGCTGGGATGGCAAATGTGGGTTTGAAACTAGAGACTGTGTCATCTGCACCAAGGGCTGGGACAGCAAATGTGAGTTTGAAACAGAAGACTTGCTCTTTAGTTTCAACAGTTCTTTCAATGAAGCCATTACTGCACGCATTACTGCTACTTATGGTTACATGAACAAATCCATGTGCTGCTGAATTCATGAAATAGGGCAGACTTAAACTTTCATTTCCTGTGACCATTTCCTATGGCTTTTATATGTGCAACTGTTTTGTCTGATTGCATGTTGTCCTATTTTCTCACTAACAGAAACTTGCTGTAGTAGTCTGATACCAGCAAGTAAGGCAAGTTATTCCAAAGGAACAGATGAGATCCTAGCATTTCCAATGGTTTAGATGGAAAGACACAAGGGGCTCTTTCACATTGAGGTTTTGATTTTGTTGGTAAGGAGCACACATGTATGCGCATTTTGGCCAATTCCTCTGTGTTGTGGTGTTGCAGGGCTGGAGTGTTGAATGGTCTTGGTGCGATTCATGGAGCTGAAACAATGTTGCAGCTGCAGCTGGCAAAGTGCCAGGTCAACACTAGTTCAGCAATAAAAGGGAAGCCAGGAAATTCGTCTTGGTGTTTAAAGTAAACAGTGTAAATGTCATGTGTTGCTTTGTGCTTCTTGAAACTGACATGGCTCGTGGCTCCCTGCCATTCACTTTGGACCAACATTTCTCTAAAACCACCCCTTTGCCAACTGCTCTTGGTATTTGTTGTTGATTATGCAAAGCTGGTCTTCACCATAATGTATTCCTTGAGGATCTGCAGGCCTGGTGTCTGGATCTAGAACAGAAAATGCCTAGCTTAATCACTGGATCTTCAAAGAGGTAGTTGAATTGCTCAGAGTGCTGTGTACAATCTTATTCAATTTATGCAATACAGACATTGGGATCTTCTGAAGCATTTAACATCATTTTCATTCCATATGATTGAAATGTCCCTGAGCATTTTGCCATCCCCAACTTTATTCAAAATATCTGGACCCTTGAACTGTCCAACAACCTCATATTCAGCTTATGCAACTGCAGTTTACGAACTGCTGCAGCTGCAATTGTAATTGAGAGAAATATTGCATGAAGCACCTTAAATGCGCTGCAATGCCCCATAAAAAACCTAGTAAAGACCAACCCTCTAAAAGATGTCAAGAACTTTGCTGAGAATGCTGCTCCTCCCTGCGTGCCAGTTGAACTTAATCGTATCTTGTTTGTGTTGTGGCAGGAAATAAAGAGTTCTGCACCTTCACCTTTGATGTTTTAGTTATAAGAACAAAGTAAATTATTTTGATAAACCTGTTCTTTCTTTAATGGGCTGGTACTTTCAAGTGCACTGTACATGTATACATAGCTGGCATGATGCACGGAAAAACTTGCACAAGCAAGTCGCAGTTGAAAATTACATCACAGTAGAATACCAATACAAATGAGAACATCACCATGTGTATATTCATTGGTATATTGTGGCATTGCAGTGTTAAGAGGTGTTTAAAATAATAATTATAATTTTATTTAGCTCATAATTACAGTGTATAAAAGTGTACAGTTAGTTTTTTTTTTTTTTACATGATACCTGCATGACTTCATCGTGGTGCAAGATGGATAAGTCATACCTTGTTTACATAAGCCCTTTTGTTTGGGTGTGAGTTTTATACTGCCGTTAAAAAGAATATGAAATGAACAGTCATCAGCTGAGTCATACCGTGTTTACATGACACCAGTGTGTGTGCCTTGGTTGAAATCATCATACTATTTGTCAGATGTACTCAGTGGATATATATCCTCACCCAGTTTCTTCTCTGCGAGAAAGCATCAAATGCCCGCAACAATGCCGTATAAGCTTCTCAGTGGGCAACATTCTTTTGAGGGCAAATTTCATAAGCGAATAGTTCATAGACAACACACTCATCTCCACCAAAGGTGCATCCAACGATTCAACTTGATAGGAATCATAGGTGTTAAGTAAAGTAATGACCTTGACAATTGGTACTTTAACTAGTCACTGCCTTTGCCACTCTTCAAATATTTCATATGCCCATTTATTGTCTCTTCTCCGGCTCTTTGGCTTCACGAAAATGCGACAACACCTCATCTGATAAAGAATGGTCGATTTGAGATCAATGGATATGTGTTCCTCTTTAAACAAAATGGATTTTTTCAGGGACTTGTGACACCACTGTTAAAATGTGACAACCAAGGCTAATTAGTCTAAAACAATACCATCACTTTCCTCATGTTTGGAAACCCCTTGCACTCATTTTTGCAATATTACACAAACAGTCATTTGAAACTCTTCTGAGATGCATAATCGTCTGACAGCTTGTAGACAACTGACCCATTTCCCCACCCAGTATTTAGTTGTTGAACTGGTATGACTTGGTTTACCACAGGTTTTTGTGATAGTCCCATAGTAGATCCTAATGTTCTCTCTTTGAAGTCTCAGAACACAGCCAATGTCTGATTGTTGAAGAAACGGTAACATTTCAAGTCAGAATCCTGAAACATAACAACCATTTGATGTTTTGGTTATTGGGAGACCCCTGCTTACTTGTAGGAGGCACCACTTGTCTCTCCTTGAATTGCCATCTTCTGTTCCAGGATTCACAGCTGCAATGTCCCCTGGAATGAGGTGCTAATCCTCATTAAGTCCAGTTGTGGTCAGAACATTATCACTGGTACTGAGCTCACTCATCAACTCTTGAAAACTTGGGTAGTGTCTTAGGTTTGCATCACTTGGCTGAAAGAGTGTAAAGTCAAGCTGATCAACTACACAAGGAAGAAATCCACACTTCAACCAGCAGACATCCTTTGTAGTTGGCCACAGCTCTGGCCAACTTTATATCTTCTTTAACTTTCCCTCTCTCAGTCTGCATCAGATTCATTTGCTCTGGCTGTAGATGATCTTTTATTCTCTTTAATTCTTTGATTATACATTGACTGATGACAATTTAGACTTGTGACTTGCGTGGTATGTCTGGAATTGGGTAGTGTGGTTTGAATGTCTGTAAAAACATTGAATGACTTAAGTAGACTGCCCTTCCATCAATAGGGAACTCAAGCACCAGACATTTTCTGCATGGTGATGGCGACCGCAAGTCAATTTTTCTTCTGACTCACATTTCCTGCCGACATGTTCTGCCGTCGCAACTTGGCGCCAATGTTGTTTTGCTCACTTCGACGTTGCCTGTACAACTTGAGTCTTGCCTTTGATTTTCTTGCCTTTATATCATTCATTGACTGCTTAAGGTATTAATCCTTCGCCTTGGATTCCTACGTAGCTGTTTTTGTATGATTTAATAGGTTTTGAAGCTTGTTTAATATCTGAAGATATAATATTTGCATGAAAATGAAAACCTCCTCAGCAGTCTGAATAAGCCTTAAATTTTGTCACACACTGTTCTTTGTTGACAATGGTTGTTGACTGGTAGTTGAAGAACATTTGCCAGCACAGAGATGTCTTGTTTGCAGACTCTAAACTTGGCTATACATTCTGCCATGTCCATGATTTGTATATCAAATCTATAATACGATTTGTATGGCAATTTTGGGTTCTTTGACTAGCATGCCTCCCACACGACCAAATCTTCTTCACCTGTAAAGATCTTCATATCATTAAAAAAGCAGTATTTCTCTTATTTAAGGAAAACATGGCATTTATAATTACTTTCAGATCATGGAGAAATTGCCATCACGAAAACATCTCTTTGCTTAAACCTTTGTAATTTAGTGGGAACGACGGCATCCGCTACCCAGGCTCCCTCAGTTGCTAATGTCGCTGTCGCCCCTAAAACATTGGTATTTAAGTTCCCTACCACCACAGGCAAGGACAGCAGCTCTGACCATGGGTTTTTCTGTTGTAGATACAGGATCTTTGAATAGTCCTGGAGCCAATGGTGTCGCATCATTCAACTGACCTACAGTGATAGTTGTTTTCCTTCCAAGCTTGCATTCTTTTGATGGCAATTTCACTTGCTGGTTTAACATTGAAGCGCTTTTCCATTATATGAGTCCTCATTTCTTGTGGTTGATTCAATTTTTGAGAGTACACGTATTTCTCCAGATATGGAACACACAGCTTGAAAAATATTGAACAAGTAGTGCTTGCCTCCCCATGTCTTTTTAATTCCACTTTTGACCTTCGTCATGGGTCAGTTTCCATCAACTCCCGACATTTTGCTGTCCATTTTGCATTTACACAGCCTCTTTTTCTTTTTCCCTCCTCATCATGGAGACCCATTTCTCTTATAATTTCTTCTTCAACTTTGTTGTTTCTCAGTGCCTGCTTACCCTATGCAAGAGTAATGTTCGCAGAAATCTGTTTTGATTACTACCTTTAACTTGGAGAAATTGGGAAGGAGGCAGTATGCATTTCCAAATCCCTCTGAGTCACCCATGTCAAGTTCTTCTTGCATTTCTGGATTTTGAGGGAGGCATCAGCCCAAAAAAATGTAGCCCAGTTTAATGTTGAAAAGCTTGCTAATTTTCTCCATAAATGCTTTCATTGCCATATCCTTCACTATGGGGATCTACCCTGTGAAAAGTATGTGAAATTCATGTGAAAATTTCACAGGGACTTGGTTTTCGCATATTTTTCCACGGAAATGTGAAATACCATGTGAAAGTAATCATGTGAAAACCCTGTGAAACGGGCT
This sequence comes from Meandrina meandrites, assembly GCA_963693305.1. Classification (NCBI taxonomy): domain Eukaryota; kingdom Metazoa; phylum Cnidaria; class Anthozoa; order Scleractinia; family Meandrinidae; genus Meandrina; species Meandrina meandrites. The sequence continues at coordinate 11,956,720 of OY855906.1, forward strand.
GCATTTTCGCGTGGTATTTCACAGTGTTGTATCCAAAATACCATGTGAAAAAAAAAGTAAAATAGGAGGTAGTAGGGATGTTAGTCACCCTATGAAAATGGATGTAAAACTAATCACTATGTGAAATACCATGTGATATGTGATGTGAAATCCCAGGTGGATGTGCAAAAGAAACGCAGGTTACGAACGATGTGAAATACCATTTGAAACTCAAGAATCATGACATAATAACAGTAGCAGGTGGAATACAAAGTGAAATGCCATGTGAAATGGTATGTGAAACTCAAGATATCCAATAAAAAAATCATAAAATACTTTTATAACAAAAACAAAACAGCATTTAATCTTTAGCTTATTGAGACTCAAGGTAGGCATTTAAAAACACACTAATCGTATATGGGTAATGATTTTAATAATTGCGGTTTCAACGCGTGTATAGAACAATTTAACATCAAAGAGGAAATTTATATTAAACCTATCTCAATTTAAATTATTCTTGTAAATTCCCAACTGTAAAAATCTTTACATATTAAATGACCAACTTAAATTAATTATTATTTCATACAGATTCAAAATTAATACAATAGCTGTGGTATTGGCAATGTTCAAGTAGGGATAGAATGCATGTCATTTTTCAGTTTGAGGCATGAAGAAGAGATGTTACCTTTCTAGGCCTTTTTTTGGGCAATACACTTTGTCTCCTTGTCAGAGTCACTGACTGGCACATAATACCATCGTTCCGATGCTTGCTTTTTCCGCTTTCTGGCCATGGTAGGTTGTGTTGTTCTGGAAGTGGTGGTGTAATATAAACCTCCGTTGCCTGTGGATCTAGATTTGGAGTTGCAGGTTGAGTTAATGCTGGAAGTGGTGGTGTTTGCTTTTGTTGCTCGAGGAGTTAGGGATTGAGAGTGTGGTGTTGGTGGTGCTGGTGGCAGTGAAGCCAAAGCTCGTACTGGTTAAATCCAATTGCAATTAAGGCAAGCAAAATGAATAAATAAATTAGGTTTGAGTAGCACAGCCTGATGATCCCGAATGCAACAGGCTAGCGTCATTTGATCTCTTTAGAAGTCTGGGTTCTCTCATGGACAGAAATATTTTTACACATTTATAATAACAATATTTACAGTGGGAATCTAACTCACCAAGGCGGTTTTCAGTGGAGCCCTCATAAATTAATAGCCTCGTAAAATACATCAAATTATACATCAATAGAATTGAGAAGCCACATAATGTGGGATTTCTAATCATGTAATGCTGTGATCATTGGTCTAGATATATTGCTTAGAGGGAAAACCTTCTCTTCTAGCTCTCTAGTGTCAATGTAGAGAAGGCCACTGTCCTTGTCAGACTTCAGATTATTGAAATTCAAATCAATAGTTACAAATTCAATTGTTTCAGTTGGATGCTGGAAAAAAACAAAATGTTTGATTTGTACAATCCTTCCAACACAGGGGCTACTCTTTTTCATTACAACAGAGGATATTGTTCCCCCAGCGTTTGCTTTATGACCCTTCCATTTGTCAAGTTTCTCAGTTGTCTGGTTTCTTCTTTCTGAAGAAAATGATCTTTTTATGTTTTGAACACAGCTTTGAACAAAATACAATGCACTCTCTTCGCAACAAAAGGTCGGTTCAGGAAGTGAAAGTTGGTACTCATTTCCTTTTTGTGTTCTTGTTACTAGATTTTTTTTTAATGAAATTTTATTTCAAACACAGACACCAGTTACAGATTACAATTATAGAAAAACTACTCCACTAGTTACAGTTAACATATTTTCGAATACATGTTATTACATTTTGCAATATCAAAGTTTAATATACTACAAATATTGTTCAACTTGTATAAATTACGCAAGTAAAGTAATTAGAGTAATTAAAGTTAATTAAAGTAAAACAGCTCAAGTGCGAAAATATTTTGGTAGTGCTTTTTTCGCAGTCAAGTTTTCCGTTAAGTAACAGTAAAAAGCATTGAAAATCTAAAACATCGCGAATGCTTGTGCAAAAAATACAATATTTAGCTATCAGTAGACAATAATTGAGTGCTCGCCAATGCTTTGTTCTATCATGCCAGCTGTAAAGTATGTGGGTTTCAGATAACTTTATTGTTTCATTTGTTTTTGGTACCACCAGTTTTGGAATAGGGACCAATAATCGACTGTAAGAGTGCAGTTTATGAGTAGGTGATGCAGACTTTGTTGTTCGATGTTGCATAAGTTGCATATGGGGCTTTCTGAGAGGTCGTCTTGATAAAGTGTGACGCGGGTTGGAAGCACATTGTGAATCACTTTATACTGAAACATTATGATTTTTACTTCATTTGTGACTGCAAAAGGCATGCAATGGACTTTTTGGATGGTGTTTTTTGTAAAACAAAATGCCAAATAATTTGAAACAAATGTAAACCAATATTGAACCACAACACATATATTTATACACTACATTACCAAGCCCTAGATACAAAGGTATGTTATTACCTACCAGGTTTGCATCCACAATCTGTCATAAACAACAAGCAAACAAATGTTAAAGCAGTATCTCATGGGATGATCATCAAAAAATATAATGCTAGACATGCAAGAGAAGTTTCATGAAAAAAAAAATGGATCTGTGGTTGGGTGTTTCTGGGCGAGGTGCCATGCAACAAGAGTTCCATAAGCCTATAAATTTTCCCTGAGTACAAACAAAAGATATATATTACATAGATGTATTAAAATACCAGTGGCAAAAATAGTCACAAACATATTCTTTACACGGCTACAAACAAAGAAGCCACTTTTGTAAGCTGATAAATATACAATCTATGTGTTCACAGTTTGGAATTTTACATTACCTTTTCCGACTTCCTCTTCGTAAGTTTTTTCTTTAAAGTCTTAACTCGATTCCGCAACTGCCTATTTTCTTCCTTCAATATTTTACACTTTGAACATTTCTCTACTTCATTCTGGAAATCAGGTGGATCACTGACTGGAATCTTGGCATCTTCGACTGGTGGTTCAGGTATTTCAAGGCTGGGATCATCAACCGGAACTTCGTCAGCTAAACCACTGGTACCTGCGATCGGGGACGAAACCTTCGCCAATTTCGATTGTGGTTTGTCTACATCTACGGGCTCGACATTTGTCTTCATTGCCGCTTTTAGAGCCTAGAAAAAAGGGAGAATTTAAGAGGCTTGACCTAAAACGGACAAGGAAAAGGATGTGTACTTGTGGAAATATCTCACCATTCTTCTGTCTCTGTTGGCAGCACTGTCAGACTGCTGTTTCTCGGCTGCTACAGTTGTTGCAGCATGAATCGATGGAAAAGCGGTTATTCCAAAGTCATCCCATGTTAACCAAGGATTCAATAACACCCCTTGGTCTTCTGAAATAATATCTGAACCTCAAGCACAATCCTCTTACTTAACGTGTTTGGAACATACCACCGAGGACTTTGATGGCTCCCACTTCGTACGTCTTTGCTTGACGAAATCAACCCACTTTTTCCTCCGTTTTTCGCTTCAGGATGATCATCCCCATAATATGGTATAGTGTGAAGGGATATACCATTCTGCAAATCTTGCATGTTACTGCAACCGCCTACAACACACCTGGTTGGCATTGTTTTCTACTACATAGATTAAGACTTCCCCAAAAATACAAGCAAGATGTGAGAAATGCTGATCGTCGTGTTCTTGATTTTACGTCACACGGTCACTAGACCCATGCCCCCTTTAAACGCGGTAGTGAACCAAGATGGCGGCTTTTTCCCATATTTTGACGGGGCACTGAAAATCGAGGATGTAACCAAATCAAAAAATGTTTTCAGCATAATACTCCACAAAATATGCTTTATCATTTTAGCAAAAATAATTTTTGGTGTTAGGTGCACTTTAATAGTTTAATTTCTCAGAGTGCTGTGTCCAATCTTATCCGATACAGGCACTGAGATCTTCTGAAACTGTGTAACATCGTTTTTATCCCATATGATTGAAAGGCCCCTGAGCATATTGCTATCTCCAACTTTATTCAGAATGTCTGGATCCTTGAACCGTCCAACAATATCATATTCAGCTTATGCAACTGCAGTTTACGAACTGCTGCAACTGCAACTAAGAGAAATTCTGCCTGTAGCTCCTTACTTAAGGTGCTGCTTCCTCCCAAATATCCCATAAAAAAATAGTGAAAACCAACCCTTGGAAAAGAACCTGAAGGGCAGTGTGGGGATGTGATAGCCACCTTGCCCCAAAAACAGTCAGTGTTGAGACCTGTCACCAAGATCTTCTCCTTTAATTCCCTGAAGGCCTTTGCACTGAAGTGATATTCCTGATATAAACTACGAAGAGTATTGCACACTTTCACAAACTCTGGTAATTTTTGGAGATGGAATCTCCAGAGGTGGGATAGTTTGTTTCTTTAGTGCTATCCCAGTTTTCAAAGTGACCAAACAAACATTGACCTGCTCATCTGATTAAAGGCCTACTCTGGGACCTTAGATTGCCTGAAGTCACCCTTACTCGCCCTAGCTCGCAACTTGAGATTATGTTCATACTCACTTAACTTGCATTACCTCGCACAAACTCACTCAATCTCACCACTAAGCAAAGTAGATACCAATTCACTTATCTCATCCTACATTCAGGGTAATTTTAAAAAATCAATCCACAAAAGGAAGTCGCCAAAAAAGTGCAAAATACAGTGATTTGTAAGGAAAACGGGGTTTTTTCCTTTTTTAAAAAAAATCTGTTAATTGACCCATCCCATCCTTCTGGAATTTCCAACAGCCTCTGTGGTAAGGGTATTTCACAACTTAAGATTAGATGAGGTTTTCAATGGAACTACCAGGATCAACCTAAACATGCAGTAACTAGTTTGCTGATGCCTAAAAAAGGGGTAAAATGCTAAGCACGGTAGGAATTTAAGAGGCATGGGGTCACGGGGTCTAGGCTTTTTTTTTTAAAAAAAACTCACATTGACTCGTAGTATTTTAGCTTATTTTGTTACACATCTAGCTGAGTAACTTGTTCATCATTTAGCGTACCTCCTTGAAGTATTTCTTTCACATCCCCAATTCTTTTCGTCAAGACTCCACGATGTCCTCCTCGAGTCGCTTTCAGCTGTTCTAGCTTATTCTTCCTTAGTTCTTCTTCGCTCATGACTTCGGTTCTTCGTTTCTTCTCTAAGTGGTGGGTTCGTGCCCCACGTTGGGCGCCATATCATAAACTTCGAGACACAGTCAATCTTTTACCATTGATTCGTTTAATATTAATCGGAAGTCCTCTATACAACAATTTCGCTTCGTATCGCAACTCGTAAACTTGTATACTCGATCTGCTCGCAATAAAACTCGAAAGTGGACTGATCAAGATCTAATGTACAATTACTATTATTCAAACGTTCACGTGTCAATCACTACTTCACTGTACAAACAAAACAAAGTTCAAATGTATCTCGTTTCGCGTTGCGTAATCGTGGGGCGTCTATTCCGTTTCTGACAGCATTGACTAAGAGAACAGACAGTGAATCCATGAAAGAGTATTCATAAAACAGTAAATGCTAGTCTTTTAATTAAATGGAGACAAAGAAATACAAAAACAGAAAGAGGATGTTAATTTTTTAGTTTTAAGATGTCTTATGATTTACAAGAAAAATTGTTTGTGTAGCAAATCTAATGTCTTTGGAAATTATATACATAGAAGATGTTTATTTTAATAAATAGTAGCAGCAATGGTATCGTCTTATAATTGGATTGAGCTTAATGAGGATTCCAGTTGACAGTAAAAGCCTGGGCTGTAGCCAGAATCCTTTATATACTTGACATACTAATTGCATTCCATATTTCTTTTAAAGCTAACTAATACCAGAAGATTTGAACATTGGTTCAATGTGACATCCTGTATTGCTTGCATTGTAGTTAGCCTGGCAAACATAATGCATGATTCATAAAGACTTGCTACATTTAGCCCTTCAGTGAATAAAGGATTGCTGAAGGTACCATTATTGCCTGCTTCGTTCGCCATCTTGGAATAAGGTTTGGTGCATGAAATGTTCGATTTTAAGTCTAAACTGGCCTTGGAGAGGCATTTTTTACAGAGGTGTCTGTTCAGAGGGAGTTGACTGCAGCTGTTTGAACACCTACCAGTGTTCCCAGGTGGTGTCAGACAAGGAGTGGGAAACTGATATTTTTCTGAGGAAACACTTGTTTACCTGCACAAGATCTCCAAGTTCTTCCCCTGTCTCCAGGTCATTTCCTAAGCAAACATAGCGCACAATCTTGTGGCTGATGTGGGCAAAGTGGGTGTCAAGGGCTGTTTTGCCTTCACCTGCCTCGAAATTGTTGTACTGCTGGAGCAGTAAATTAAACACCTCATTCACTTTGGAAAGATAGCATAGCACTGCAGAGTTATGGTAATGAGGACCATTGTCTGTGACAGTAGAATAGGAATAAAAAAATATCCAAGGTCAAAATTAATGAAATAAATATTCCCCAAAAAGAGAAACATACCACTGTAGCTCAACACTTTCAGAATCTATATGCAAATTATTTTACATTGAGAACAGAGCATTTCTAGTTGACATTACCACATATTGAGCTTTTTTATAACCCAGCAGTGAAGAACTGAAAATGAATTTTTAAAGAATGGTAAACAGCTTTTTACTTGAAGATTATTTAAAATGGCTGCTGATAAACAAAACTAAATCATAATCTACAATAAATACCCAAACTGCAAAATATGAAGGATATTGCAGGGAGTAAAAATTTCATCCAATTGTAAGTAATAAAACAATTTCAGGAAACTTCAGAACAAATATGCAGTACTAAATATAAGTAAAAATTATTGACTTGTATGTAATTTTTACATAAACAAACCTAAAAATACAGTTGGAAAAATCTGGATATGAAAGGCATCTTTCAATGTTATTGTTATTGACCATCATGTACAGGGATACGGGTGTCTCGAAAACAAAGACCTATAAAACGAAGACCCGAAGACCCAAAGACCGTAAGACCCCAAAATTTGAAAACGAAGACCCCATAATTTTTCAATGTATTTTTACCTTCAGTGAATATTAGCGCCTTCTTTATCCCTGTCAAATTTCTTTTATCATTGAGTGCTGCAACAAGTTTATCTGCCATCTTGAACTGAGTAACCACGCTACCACACTTGACTGGAAGTGATGCTCTCTGTATGGATAGTTTTTTTTTTGTTGCCTTATTTTACGGACAAATTATCGTTTGTGTTTAAATGCGCTGTTTTTGCTGGTAGAAGTGTACTTCGGCCCCTAAACAAACTGTTTTTTTTTCTGATTCCACATCCTTGCTTTCAAAAATATGCGAAGACAAGAGGAAAACCATGAGGACTGCCTTTCTTTGGAGCTTCTGTGAATTAATAGGCGGTGCAATACAAGTGAAATGCAGTGGAAGATAACTGATGGACAAAATCAAACAAAAAACCCATAGACATGAAGCAAAGAAATAAAACAACAGCTGGAGTTTCATTATTTCATTGATGTTTTACAGTGTTAAATTTCGCGATTTAAATTTTCGCGTTTCCTATTCTTTGTTTTCACGTGACGTCAGAGGCCTTTCCAAATTTGGTGCCCCTTCGACCGTGAAAGTATAAGCCAAGTCTATGCGATTCTTACGTTCTCTGAATTTTTCGATGTCTCAACGGATTTATCCGAAGAAAAAACCCAGGAAGACTTGGATAATTTAAGCAGAAGCATTCCTGTGCTTTCAGAGTACTCTAAAGCCCTTGAAGTGCATGTAAAGCGGCGATATCTTCAAAAGATTTCTATTCTCGGAGTTGACCCGGCCAGTATTCCAAGCGAAGAATTCCACCTGGAATGTTTGCCCCCAATTGAAGCCATGGATTTGCTAGCATATCTTGTCTTGGAGACAAGTTATTACACCAAGCAGACTCTGATTATCTGATCATTCTTGATGCAAATGGATGGCTAAATTGTGACATAATCCAACAAGCTCAAGTACTTTAACACAATGTAAATACGTCAATTGAAGGATTTCAGCGCCCTTCTCTTGGACCTGTGCGAAATTTTGACGTGGTAACCAGTGAATTTATACAAATTTTGCACACAGGGAGTGATCACTGGGTGTGTGTTTCTTCCATAGGATGTTCACCTGCACTTGTGAATTTGTATGACAGTCTATACCATGATGTTATTAGTCAAGAGGTGGAAGTACAGACTACTGATTTGTTAGGTGGCAATTTAATTAAACTTACTTATGTTCCAGTGCAACAGCAAACTAACAGTAGTGACTGTGGTGTTTTTGCAATTGCTGTTGCCTGTTGCCTTGCTTTTGGAACAGACCCCAGTCATGTAACTTTTGATGTTTCTAAAATGCGGTTTCATTTAGCTGCTTGTTTCAGAAGCAAAACAATGACCATGTTTCCATGTTTTTAGTTCTTTGTACTAGCATAATAGTTGAGATCAGAGGTCACTGTGTATATCAATTTAAGCCCATAGAAGGGGGTGTGTTGGGAGGGGGGAAGGGAGGAGGAGTACATTCAGATTGAATTTTCCATCAAAGTCCCCTATGTTTCAAAATAGCAAGTCAAAATATTAAACATCATCTAAATTTTATTCTCTTTAAAATCTTCACCAAAAAGTATGCAATGTCATCTAAAATAAGTCATTTTAAGCTTAGTAGCGGCCAGCATTTAATTTCTCCTTATATTGCTACTTGACGAATCATACAAGAAGTGAGAATAACAAACATGACCACAGAACATAAACAAATAATTTAAATTTTTAAATAAAAAAATTTGGACATATTTAAAATGCTGGATCATCTCAATGTGTTCCGTGCTAGAATAAGTCATCTGTGTAGAGGCTGTCCATGACATCACAGGCGGCCCAGACGTTGAATGCGTGACATGATGTTGTTTGCGATTGCGTTACAATTTTAGTCCTTCACAAGACAATGTATGAGAATGCTTCAAAAATTGCTGTAAATGCTCAGTGTAGAAAATAATTTAAATAAAAGTAGCTTACCTTATGATTGTATTGTCTCTGTGTTCCTGGAGGCGGTTTAGCTCCCAACAACATAATGTCACGTATTCAATGTCTGGGTTGCCTGTGATGTCCTATACTAAGATCCCACATAAAATAGATTAGATTATATTTAATTCAGACCTCGATTTAAACTCTATTGAAGACGATCTTTTTTAGAAAAAAAAAATACTTTGGCATGTATAGTCTTTTAAACTTGTAAAAGTTTGTAAATGAAGCCACCCGTACGTGGACCACTTACGAAAACAAACATTTATTTGTTACCTTGTATTTAGATGCCGGAGTTGTATTATCTCCGTGAATATATCCATGTAGAAACAGGTCTTGTATATAAGACTGTAAAACCCCAGATAGAACAATTTTTCACATTGTTCAAGTTGACGTAAGTTAGGAAGATAAAGAAATTCAACCAAAGGATGTATCAAAATGAAAAGAGATGGGTGTAATAAGTTGTTAAAGAGATTGTTAAAAAAGCCCTTTGGTAATTTACAATGTAATTATATTTATTGCATTTGGATTGACAATAAAATTTCTATTGTATTGTATTGTATTGTATTGTATTGTATAGTTGTATTGTATTCCTTGTATTGTATATCCGGGATGGCTTATAAGCAAAATGAAAAAAAAAGGTCAGAAACGGACCACGGGAGTGTTGATCGAAATGCATTAATTATTTGAAAACGAATAATAAAACAAAATTTTGCCCTTTTCAGAACTTTCATTCGGCAGAGGGGGTCTTACAATGAACAAGTGTTTACTGTCAAATCCAGGTCATAACTGACAACGCACTAAGATATCAGCTTACTAAGTAGCTTAGAAGCGTCCCACAAGTGAACGCATGTACATGCACATATTACAACAAAAGTAAAAAAAAGCGTATGACGGACCGCGGATACCAGTTAAAAGTTCTCAGTCAGTGGGGCGAAAAGCCGGCAAGCGCGAGTGAAGCGAGCGAATGGAAATTGAGAGGCCGGGCAGATGAGAAAGAACGCTTGCCAGCAGCATTGGTAGCAGGATTTACAGTAAGCAGCCAGCAGATAATTTGGACTTCCTAAAAGAGCTTCTTCTTTGGTTTTATCTTCAACATAGCTTCCAAAACACTTAGCTGCCCGGATAGCGGGCAGTACGACGTTTCCAGAAACTTGAACTCTGACTCATAGTCGTCGCCAATAGCAACTTTAACCAAGAGAGTCTCTATCTGGGCGTAGGAGCTGAAGCTTTCCAGGTTACTAAAGCGCTTGTCGAGAACACTGACGATAAGATCAAGGGCCTGATAATGCACACTTCTTAAGTAATCTTTTGCAGTAGGTAGGTATAGTCCATGAGCCAGAAGGGTGGTCGGTGTCATCTGGGGGGATTAATTTAAATGGTAATTTTTAGAAAGGTGTAGTATTAACTGGTCAGAAAATACCTGATAGCAATTGATCGGTGGTAGTTTGTGGACTTGGGCGCCTTTGAAAGTTTTCTCTTAGCATGGAAACGAGGCTAAGGAAGAATTGTTGTAATACCGCCAAGTTAACAACACGAAAAATCCTAAAGCTTCAAATCATCGTATATCCTATTCTAGAAGTTCAATTTTACCTTATTTTGCTTCTTTCAAAAGTCATGTGCTATGTGCTTCATTTCCCAGCAGAGATACCACATCGTCAACTTTGGCGACATCCTTGTCCAGGTATTCTACAGTGGTCTCGTCGCCTATTAAAATGATAGGAAATAATTAAAAAACTATTGGCACTTTTTGTCAATTGGGATGTTTGCTCAAAATCAATCAATTATTGGACAACAGACTCATTTTTAGATTATTCATGCCTAAGGTGTAGATTAATGACTAATGACTAATGACTACGGTGTAGATGGAAGTTGTAAAGTTAGCTCTATGGACAGAAATTTTATGCCATGGACGGAAGTAATTTCACATGGTACCCCTCCCCACTTAGTAAAAGTCAAAAATAAATTCTATGACGCTCAGATATATGTTACAGGTCAAATTTAAATTCAGGTTAATTTTTTTTAACCTAGGTTATTTTTTTCAACCTCGGTAAAATTTTGGGTTAATTATTTATTTAGTAGGTTAGGATTTTGATTGGAGTCATATTTTTTTTTTCAAAAATAGTGGTTCACTGATCATTTCCTATGTGGTAAAGTGGATAAAGGGGTTGGACAGCAAATCTGGACATTGAGAGTGAAAAGGTAAAATAGATGACACTGCTTAGGGGGAGGGGAGGTAATGGCAGTTGGAAGGGGAGGGAAAGTAAGATGGTGGATGAACAGGCTCATGTTAAAGCACGTGCTCAGTTGAAAAATTACGTCAAATTAAGGGGCAGTGTACAAACTAAGCTTTCAAAAAAAAAGCTGTCCAAAAAAAATTTCCCTATCCAAAATTAAAAAGGCTAAAATATTGACCTGTCAAATTTTTGGTAGGCATAATGTGCCAGTTGCAACTCTTAAGGGTTATTAAAGTGCCTAATGAGCTCACTAGGCAAAGCAGGTTGGCTTATTATAGTGAATTCATTTATTAACCAACATGTCAGCGAGTACCTGTATTGTCATGTTTGATACCACAATGTTTCAAGAAGCCGTGAATGTCAGTGGGAACTTCAGGGTGCTTTTCGTTCAGGTACTTCACATGTTCAGTACAAAACGCCTTACCAAATTGTGGCGAATTTGTGCATACGTTGGGGTAGTTCAAGAGAGGAAGGTCACGGATAAAGTTCTGCTTGCAACACACACAAAAACAATCATGTTATACATTTCAAAAAATACAAATTAAATAAAGCATTAACTTCCACATGTATGGTATAAACATCTAAGAAAATTTGATTTTGTAATCATACAAGATACTGTAGTTTTTGGATTACAAGTAATATTTGCAATAATTGTTTAAATCAAAGCAAGCTAATAACAAAAGGTCAAACAGCCTATTTAAAAAAAGGCCACTGAGGGGTAGTGGTGGGGCAAGTGCAAATGTCAGGACAACTCGGATTAATATTAATCCGTGGATTATAATAATAATAGATTATAATAGGCTTATTATAATCCGGTAATAGATTATTATAATCCAGTAATAGATTATTATAATCCAGTAATAGATTATTATAATCCGGTAATAGATTAAGGCACGGCAAAAAATTGGAAGGATTAGATTATTATTAATAATATAATCCAGATTAATATTAATCTCTGTTATAATCGTGATAAAATTCCCGTGAATGTTCGGAGATACTGATATACAGCTCTAATGACAGGCACACTGCAGACATAACACAGGACTGACGGGACATAACACTGACCACATCAGTCACATGACGATGACTTGCATATGCTAGAGCTGGTAGATACCACGATGTTGACCCTAGAAGTAAATGAATAGGAGCAAGCACCTCTTTGATCTTTAAATAATGCCAATCTTCGGAAGCTTTAGACAAAGATTAACCCTAGATAGGAATATAGCAATCGTATGTAGGATTAATATATATCAGGATTAATATTAATATTTAAGTAGGATTAATATTAATATTAATCAGATTAATACTAATCTTACATAAGATTAATATTAATCCTAATAGATTTAGGCACGGCTCAAACCTCAGTAATAGATTATAATAATCTATTACCGGATTATAATAATCTATTACTGGATTATAATAATCCATTACTGGATTATAATAATCATTAAGATTAATATTAATACGATTAATATTAATCCAAGTTGTCCTGAAATGTAAATGAAAGTTTTGCAATAAGAAAATTGCAAAAAATTCAAATACTATATAATATTTTACTGACTATTAAGTATTTACGATTATTATTAATTAAAACCTATTTACGAATATTAATTACTTACCTTTCTTTGCATCATGCAATGAGCAAACATCAGTTTCCACGGACCATCAACAACCCACAGTCTCCCACAACCTATAAAATTAATTAAAATGCAATTGAAGAGAAATTAAAGGCATATTATAAAGTGTATACCCTTAACATGACTGTAAGAAGATGTTATGAAATTATATGCAGTCCAACAAGCATTGGGATTTGAATGATAATAATAGATCGTTTTCAATCACGTGACCCCCTTTCAATTGGCCGCCATATTGGTGCACATCAAATGTAAACACGCGAGGCCTGTTATCGTAAAAAAATGGTTTTATGCGCGATTTTTGGCTGTGGGACCCGAAGTGTCTGTGATAAAGGAATTTACATGGCAAGAATACCTACAGTTGTGACTAATCAAGGTGAAGAAATATTGAAACTTTCTGAAGAAAGGCGAAAAAAATGGAAAGGCCTTACAGACAGCATTTTGGATCACGGCCGTGTCTGTGGTAAACATTTTATCAATGGAAAAGCGGCAAAACTCTGGGACAGGTACGATCCAGATTAGGTTCCAACCCAAAATCTAGGTCATGATAAATATGATTCTGCCGAGAAGCTTCAAGCCGACTCAGAAGTTGCTGCGAAGCGAGACAAGAGAGCCAGAGATCGTGACCGTAAACGTGTCGCGGAAGAAGAAAGGCGGCTTCGGGAAGAAATCGAGGCCAAAAAACAAAAAGTTAATGAACCAGGAGCAAAGGTTATGGACATTTCCTTTGATTTTGACTCGGCGATGGAAGTGGGGACTGACAGTGAAACGGGGACAGCGACTCAAACAGAGGAGTTTGATTATTTATTTCGCAACTTCAGTGTGAGCCAACCATTTGATGAAACTTACTTCGCCAATGACAACGAGAAGGTGCGATTTTACACAGGATTGCCTGCCTACGACGTACTGCAAACAGTGTACAAGTATGTTCTGCCATTTGTTGTTAGGAAGTCTCCAACTTTATCGAAGTTTCTCACGCTAATGAAACTTAAATTGAACATGCCAATGCAGGATCTTGCCTACCGCTTTGGAATTTCACTTCCCACAGTTTCAAGAATTTTTTTGGCTTGGATGGTGGTTCTTGATGTTCAATTAGCGCCCTTGATAAGGTGGCCCGAGCGTGAGGATCTATGGCGAACCATGCCTCAATGTTTTCAAGTTGCCTTTGGCAACAAAGCCATAGTAATCATCGACTGCTTTGAAGTGTTTATTACTAGACCTTCAAATCTCATGGCACGAGCACAGACTTATTCCAACTACAAGAATCATAACACTGTCAAAGTTTTGGTTGGAATAACTCCACAAGGGAGCATTTCATTCGCCTCAAACGCTTGGGGAGGAAGGACTTCAGATAAGTATTTAACTGACAATTGTGGCATTCTTTAAAAAACTAGTTCCTGGAGATTTGGTGATGGCTGACCGGGGCTTTACTATCCAGGAAAGCCTAATATTTCACAGAGCTGAGCTTGCCATTCCAGCATTTACCAAAGGAAAAGACCAGCTGGACCCAGTAGATGTTGAGGGAACCCGTGGCATTGCAAATGTGCGAATACATGTGGAAAGGGTCATTGGACTGCTCAGGAGAAAGTACACAATTCTTTCTGGAATTTTACCAATTGATTTCTTGCAGTGTGATCCTAAAGAATCTCAAGAGGCCAAAATTCCAATGATTGACAGAATTATTACAGTTTGTGCTGCTTTGACAAACTTGTGCAATGGTATTGTACCTTTGGATTAAAGTAGCAGTTTGTTTCCAGTGAAAGGAACTCAACCTGGGCCAGCCAACTGTATTTTTTTTTTTAACCAGTTAAAAGACAAGTTTATCAGCTGACCAATCACAGTAATGGGCAAATTTAACGAACGAATTCCAGTTCTTTTGTTATGAGCTTGTCTTGTGTTTGGCTAAAAAATCATTGGGTGGACCTGGTTGAGATCATTTCGCTGTAAGATCAGCCTTGTTACGCGCTGTTTGAGGATGACAACCTGCATTGCTAAATAAGTGCAAGACAACGGAGCTTCTTGATAAAATAAAAATATATTTTCTGCTAAAAGAATGTCATGGTACTTAACACAATTTTGACATTTTTGTAGGCAAGTTTGACAGAGCAGATTTTGTATGAGTGCAAAGAGTTTTACTACTCAGTCCCTTTCAAGAAGTATTTGAGCGCCAAATGTAGAACAAGTGAGGCTTTGTCATGACCATACCCCAACCATGCCACATGTTATTTCTCTCCTAGTAATGCTCTGTAAAAGAAGTTCAAGTGGTAGGGAAAGGAGTAATAATTCCTCCCTTTAGACAGTGCAGTAAATGTTGACGCATCTGACTAATATTATATGTTACATTCATTGGATCCTGTCCATATACTAAGCTTGTTGCAAAAGCAATTGAAAAGACACCACAGTCAGAAGAATTTTGTTGTTGTTGTACTGGAATACAACGAATTCCTTGAAAGGTTGGCCCAGTCAAATCAAAAGCCAATTCCAGTAATTCTTGGGTCACTGGGGATGTGAGGCTATCATAGATATCAACATAACCAGGGGGACTGTTTATGCTACTAAAACACACCCAGTGATTATTATTAATATGGACTATTTGAATAAATGGTCCTGTCATTATGTCAAATTGTCTGACAGAGCCAAGAGTAGGCCTCTGAAATCCTTGTATGCCAGCGCTGATTCTGTTCAGTAAAATGTGGGCCTCGTGTATAATAACACAGTCCAACCATCCATTTGGAGAAGAGATTAGGCTGTATTCATACTGGCCCAGTTTTCCCTCTGGCCCATACTTGTCATGAGGAGGTGCGTTCTTAAAGACGGTTTTCACAATTGTCACTTCTTCAGTGCCAGAACTGACTGTTGGTTTAGTGTTTGTTGTGACTTGCGTGACTGTTGGTTTAGTGTTTGTTGTGACTTGTGTGACTGTTGGCTTGGTGTTTGTTGTGACATGCGTGACTGTTGCCTTGGTGTTTGTTGTGAAATGTGTGACTGTTGGCTTGGTGTTGGTTGTGACATGTGTGACTGTTGGCTTGGTTTTTGTTGTGACATGTGTGACTGTTGGCTTGGTGTTTGTTGTGAGGTGCGTGACTGTTGCCTTGGTGTTTGTTGTGACATGTGTGACTGTTGGCTTGGTTTTTGTTGTGACGTGTGACTGTTGGCTTGGTGTTTGTTGTGACATGTGTGACTGTTGGCTTGGTGTTTGTTGTGACATGCGTGATTGTTGGCTTGGTGTTTGTTGTGACATGCGTGATTGTTGGCTTGGTGTTTGTTGTGAGGTGCGTGACTGTTGGCTTGGTGTTTGTTGTGACATGCGTGACTGTTGGCTTGGTGTTTGTTGTGACATGCGTGACTGTTGGCTTGGTAACGTGCGTGACTGGTGGCTTACTGGCTGTACCATTCTTGGCCTCTTGTGCATTACTTATCATACATACTGGACACAACCAAGATTTACTGTTATTTGGCATCCTTTTCCTGCCTAGACAAGACAAATGGAAAAATTTGCCATTAGTGCAGCTTGCGTTAGAGCACTTAACCAGCTTGTCCTTTTTTTCGGCTACAGCTTTGCATGTACAAATTGAGTTCATCTTCATAGCTTCACTTATAACGCTAGCTGATTGTTGCTTAGAGCGTCCTCGCTTAAATTCTGGTAAAGCCCTACATTTCGGGCAGTACCAGGTCTTGGGAATAGCATCGATGCCCAGACATGATAAGTGAAATTGTTGAATTGGACAATGTGGATTACAGCACTTGACAGTATCCTCCTCGGTTTCTTGTCTGCAATAGCACACAGAATTAGCCAGTGGAGCCCCATCCTCAGTGCGATTCTCCCTTCTCGTGTACCATCGGGCAAGCACCTCAAGCAACACACAAATTCTCCAAAATTTCTGCAATTTAGGTACAACTGTGCTCCAGTGGGCTTTGTCTGGAAGAATTCTTTGTGACACTAGCTTGAGTTCATTTGAGTAAACGGCACAGACAACAAAGTAGCAGTAGTTCAGCTTTGTTGTAAAAAGCTGTTGCTGAACTTGGTAGTAGTATTCATGTAGTATTCATTACCAGACAAGAGGAGGGCTTTAAAACATATGCATCAAAATCACAGTTTTCTAAACAGAGGGGACACTTAATTTCTCCACAACCTTCCCCACAGCAGTCACACGAGCATAAAAAATCTGGGGTAGCATGCATCCAAGGATACTCTTGATTAATAAAGAGACCACACTTAACAATCTTGAAGTTCACATGAGTTTTTTTCATGCATTCTTCAAAAGCACGAATTGTAGAGGCTTCATGCCGACACCCATGACGCACAGCCTTGGTGTTTACCTTGTGCAGTTCCGGGAAACAAATCCTTTGTATCAAAGACTGGGAGGGCAGTGCTGGGTCTGAATGAGCTGCAGCCTTACTCTGCGAGGCACCAATCCGCCCTGCCCTATGCTTAAAGAAGTTTGCTCCACCTGACTGTGCAATTGTATCTTTTTGCACCTGATCGATTTGTTCCTCGCTTATTTCAATGTTGGTGCTCTGGCAAATTTTTAGCAGCTCATTGTAGGGCAATTCCAAGTTGTTCTTGTTGAACAAATCCATTACGGTGGGGATTTTTTGGCTGGGTAGCACGTAACTGTCAGCATATGGTGGTACCAAGCTCAGCACAACAGGTTTTGTTTGGCATTTGCTGAGGTTAGAATAAAAATTTTCCACTTCCGCTTGTGTCGGCGCTGGTATTTCCGGTTTCGGAGCGGCGCTTTCAGTGGAGACTTTCGAGATCCCAGAAAGCTGGAGGTCATCAGTGAAATTCTCTATCATTTCATCTAGGTCGACTTTCATTTTCCTAGCGGATTTAAAATTAATATTGCGGACCGGAGCGTATTCCACCTCGTTTACGAAGCTAGGAAGAATCCAGGAGCACTTCATTTGCGTACATGAAAGCCTTCCATTGAGCTTTGTCCAGGCCTCGAGGTAGAAAAGCACACTAGCTATGTGCGAACAAGATTTGGCGAGTCCCGCCTTACAACCCAAACAATGAGCGCAGTTTTTTGTCCCATCCTTCTCGGTAATAATCCAGATCTGGATCAAGGCATCGTTCGTACGCTGAGAGTGCTGTACTTTTGCCAAAACCACGAACTTGTTTGCGATCATATGGCCTTGCACATTGTAAACAAAACCCGACACCATTTGATTGTAGGCCTCGAGACTGCGGAAGGCTTTAAATTGCTTTTGCGTGTAAAAGCTGGTCTCCAGAACCAAATAACAAAGCAAATCAGTCGATTCAACCGGCGGAAGGCAGTCGGGCTCGAAGCGTTTCCCCTCCAACAAGGCTGGATTGATTCCAATACAAGAGATTTTCCTCACATAGCGCTCTCTGACTTTAACATCCAGCTTTTTAGCATAGTCAGATAATGGAATTTGGCCGACATCGCCTGGATCAGACTAGGGAAAGGAATTTTTATCGTTGGAAGCCATTTTTTCGATCGAAAACTGGAGGGATTTATAACCTTGGAGTGAAGAATTAGCTGAAACATGTGACCTAGATGTGCACCAACATGGCGGACAATAATTCTGTGACGTCACGTGAAAACGATCTATAGAAACTAAATATATATAGGATTATTTGAAAGTCATGTAAAAGAAGCCATGAACATGGCATAAACATCCTTCTATCACTAGTGCTGTCTAATTTAATTTAATTTATAGTTTAACTATGGATCCCTGTTTAACATACAAGCCAGTTTATATTAACCTTAAACTGTAATTGAGTGGTCAGGGATGTAGGGCTTTCAAAAGCTTTGAAGCTGCCAGCTTCACATGCAAAACAACAGCTCAAATACTCCACACATAGACTGCCATAAATGCAGATAGCTGTCGACTTTTATTCATCTTCAAATTTAGAGTAGCTGAGGTTCGACTGTTACTAATGGGGACAGACCTTTAAATTTATCTATATGACATACTGGCTGTATGTGCATATATCAATGAAACTTCTCACCTCTTGCAATGCAAGCATCTGAACAGTCCTCAGATGAATGATGATAAACACCCTTGGCACGGATCTTTTCCACCTCTTCCATAACTTTCTCCCGATCCTCATTCCTTTTCATTAGACCAAAGAAGTCAAGCCTTTCAAGTTCTCTTAATTCGGATTCCAGCTCCCCATTCCAAAATGCTGACGCACACTGTTTTTTAACATATTCTAAATAGAAGGAAAAAATGGAATTATTGAACCTTGACTTGGTAATTTTAGTATAAGACAAATAATTTGTGATTAATCCTACATAAACAGTCTGTCTAGAAAACAAACTAAGATGTTTCCAATATAAAATCATTCATGGCATCCTTCCCACAAACAAACGTCTTTTTAAAATGGGACTGAAAACGTCACCTCGCTGTGATCGCTGCAACTTTTCCAACGAAACTTTGGTTCATCTTTTGTATGAATGCCCCATTACGCAAAGTTTTTGGCGTGAAATTATAAATTGGTGGAACGAGAAACGATCGGAGAATTGTACCTTAAACGCGACAGATATTCTGTACGGCTATAAACCAGACTGTACTAAGTTTTACGCTTTAAACCATGTTCTAATCATCGCGAAATATCACATTTTCCAAGCTTGGTTGGATAACAGCTCCCCAAGTTTCGAAATTTTTTATCTCGTTCTCAAAGACAAGATCCTTTGTGAAAGCAGAATTGCTTTTAAAAACAACACCTTGCCGAAATTTAGATCAAAATGGACTACATTATGCGCTTTAGCCCCTCAAAATGTTTCCCTTTAGAATGTGTCTTCCGCCTTTTTTTCCATACGTCTTTTGTTTTGTTTTTTGTTTTTTCTTTTTTCGCTAAAAAAATTGTAAAATTAAACAATCTATTGTAAACAAACTTTGTAATTAATTACTTATACGTAGTGATATGGTGTAATTGTTTCCTCTGTATTAATAATATTGTACGTCTTCTTTCAATACTGTAAAACCTTATTCTCTTCAATAAAAAAAATAAAATAAAATAAAATAAAATAAACAGTCTGTCACAAGTCCTTTTGCAATTAAAATACACCTTTAAGGCATATTGTATGGTTTTCTAATTCACTCAATAAAACAAGCGAACATGAACAATGATCAACCAGTTGTTTATCAGAATCACGCTTCACTATAATAACACGTTGTTAATATTAGATTATGTACTACACATTATGGAGTGCGTAGTACATAAGATGATGATGAAATTAATAATAGTGGGAACACAAAATCGCAATAATTATTTTTATTAGATGAAAACTGCTAGTAAAAATGTATTACCTCCCACACCAGATAGCAGCTGAAACACTTCATTGTATGCCGTAGAAAATCCTGAAAAACTTACCCAGCTGTGGTTTCTAGAATAAATACAAAGATATCACGATCAACAAAGGTTACACTAAGGCCCCGATCAAACAGTACACAATAATTCTTTGACATGATTTAACCTTGCACTTTGATTTCACCACCGTGATTGTTCAATCTATTTATACAAGGCTAAAAGGATTCAACTGTAAAAAAGATGATTGGCAACAACAACAAAACTGGTGACAGCTAACTGAGAAGTGCACTTGACCATAATGAATCAGCGAAAATATAGTCAAATTGGTTAATCATGAAACAGCCCAGAAACTAAAGTGGTATTGACTGAAAATAAATACCATGACTGATTTCGATACCGATTTCGAAATACAAAAAGATCGAATGAACAACAACACCACACATTACTGGCAACAATGAGCTTATTGTAAAACATTTAAAACTCACGTAAAAAATATTAAGCTTAATAGAAATTGATATAACAAAGAAAATCAACTCACGCAAAAGAGACTTGAAGAGAAAGAAGATCCCGCTCTACGAAGCATACATCACTGGCTTCAACCAACGGTCTCATCTCTTCGTAGAGGGACCATCCATTACTCTTGTTGCCAAAACAGTCATAATTAAGATTTATCTTGCACTTTTCACATCGCAAGCAAAACTTGAGGCCAGCTACCTTTCCCCGAAGACCATAAATTGACACATCACATGCCTTGTTGTGTGATGTCAATCCTGATCCGCACTTCAAACAATGGCCAGTCGGTGGGGTCAACAAGGCCGAAAAATTCAACGGTGCAAAAACATCGATACTACTGAGAGGCTTCAGCAACTCAACAGCAGAGCAAGCATCGTAAAGGAAAGAGGCCTGAAACACAAATAGCATAGGAAAATCAAATTTAGGATCAATTTTAGAATCGTAAGTTTAAGAAAATATTAATGTAAAAAAAAATCTTACAAAAAAATATGAACTTACCTCACTTTCGGAAAGTCCTGTAAGCTTTCCCAGGGTTTCCAAGCGAAGCGACGGGGGAAGGACGGCAAGATCTGGTGACGCGAAAGTCACAAACGAAACAACGCGTACATCAAACTTCGTGACAAGATACACAGACAAAGCTTTAGGCGGAAGATTTTTAACAGAATCTTTAGTGATCTGCATGTCCTTCAGCTGGTTAAAAGCATTCAATGCAGCCTTCTCGTTAGCCATGGACTCTTTCACTTCTTGAAAGATGCCTTCCATAAAACTTTATCCAGACTGTCGACGTTTCCGACCTCTTCCTTTTGACCTCATTTTCACAAACTATTTACATGCACTTATTATAACAAACTAATTATTTACAAACTATACGAACTGATTATTTACAAAGTGTGGTCTACAAAGGCAACAACTACCGAAAAGTATCAGGAATGGATGGACATCAACTGACACTCACTGACTCTTGCACGACGTTTATGAGCCAGCGGGCACGTTATGAGTCAGCGGTTTAGTTGTGATGTTGTGATGTGTTGTGATTGCTCACAATGTGAAACGTTGATTTATCTCCCCCTTAATCGGGCATCAGATGTATAAATGTGCACAACTCATCAAAATTAGAGTGACCAAAGTCATTGCAGATGTTGCACAAGCCCATGAGCATGATGTTCATGCGGAAATTGGTTGGCAAGTGCATATAAATAAATTATATGTACGCCTTACTCCATCTGGAAACTCCAGCAGGTACTGGTTAATAAGGCCTTTGACAGTGTCTTGCCAGTACCTTACAGCCGTCTCCTCTCCATCAACCAATACACTTCTGCAGGAAGAAGCTCTAGAGACATCGTTCCTGTGTAAAAACTCAGTCAGTTCTTCCAGCACTTGAGGAATCACACACTGACGTGTAAACTTCAATTTCTCCACAGGCACACCACGGCCAAACAGAATGCAATGTACCTTTGCAGCTGTTACGGTTTTATAGGAGCACTGAAAATATTTCTGAAGAACAGAATATGGGTAGTCCATGGCAATGATGGACAGCAGCCTTCGCTTTTCATCGGTATAGCATCGAGGTCTGCCAAGTTGCTTTGCTGCATCAACACAAGAACTGAAAATTTCTGGAGTTTTTCCACTGAAAGAAATTCTGCTTTTCTTTAAGTGTCCCCGATCAAGACTGTTTGTTTCTGGATAGCAGCATTTTTTCTGATGGCTTTGTTTGCTTCTTTGTCCTTGCAAGCCTTATACTCTGCAACTAGTCTGGAGAGAAATGAGTTTTCACCATGTGAAATAGCAATATTGGAAGAAGCACATTCAGTTCCAAATGAAGCTTGCCACTTTCCAGATTTTACCAGATCACAAATAAATAATAAATAAGCTTCCTTCCTGGGTCCATGTTAATGCTACTTTTGGGTGCTCATTAGCATTCCTCCTCAGCCCATGGCCAATTAACTGCCAACGCCTTCACTTTATCTGTTGATTTCTTTCATATTCATCCTTGATCTTGTCTCTTTGTTGGACACTTTAATCAGCCAGTAAATCCTTGGAATATATCGTAGGCACTTGTGTAGGAAGACATCAAGCTTGGTCTCATCACTTTTAATCATTTGCCACCATGCTATGAAGAAAATAACAAGATGCTTGGGGGCAAAAATTAATGAAAACAGTGTTTGAAAAATTTGCAGAGAATACTTCATCCTAGTTAAGCTACTTAATTTACTGGATTCGGAAATGAATGTCAAGAAGGTATCAGAAATTCATTCCAAGAACGCTGTGAAAGATGACCTAATTGAAGTTGTCTACATCCTTTGTGAACAGAATGTGTCTGTATTGTTTTCCTGATTATTCACGAGACTATCTTCAATTACTTAGCTCCAAAGATCTCTTTGGCTGGATGGACAAAAACACAAAGAGAATGTAAAGCTGGAAAAGAAAAGAAAAACCAATTTTCAGTCCATTTCGTAAGAAAGCAATACAGAAAAAGGTCTTCTTTATATCAATTGTGCTTCATTTTAATGCAAACCACTGTAGGCTGTATGACTAGGTGCTCGAGGGGAGGTCCATTCCAATATTTTGCCAGTAAAAATCATATTATAGTACAAACTTTGTTTTATTCTGAAAATAATATAATTACTCAAATTACAAGACAACACATGCACAGCTTGAGAAGCCAAAATTACAATAAAACTAAAAGAAGATTGCAAAATATCGCTGAAAAAATTAAAGAACATTGGTTATGGATGGCCTTTCTGGTGTTGTGAACACTTCTAATGAGGCGCTCCCACACCCCAGACATGTGGCCAGCAGTGGGAGGTTGAAGTGCCACTTCTTCAATGGCTGGCAGTGCCACTCGACTTCTGTCTTGCGCAGAAACCTCTTGGTCCAATTGTTGGATGGCGAATCATATCTCATTTTCTGCTCCATTGACGTTAGTGCCACTGTCATTCAAGGTTTAATTAGCTGCATCATGAATGTAAATGAAACGGCATAAGGCCTGGATAAAGGTGTCTGTCTCTAGTGATCCTGCATCCTCAATGTGTATGGCCCTTGAGGTGTAGACTTATTTAAGCTATCAACTCTCACTAATGAAGCACACCAACAGAATACAATAACAATAAATGTATTGTATATAGGAGGAATAGGTACAGCAGCGCCCAAAATATATTCGACCTGCAAACAAGCTAAAGATAATAAAGAACATCGCTACAAACAGAAATACTTAACTTCTGTCCTTACTTCGCAATACAGGCAATTTTCTTTTTCTTAAAAGCTCTCTGCTCAGCAGCACGGATCTTCTGTTTGTCGTCAGATCCAGAGCCGACTTCATCAGACAAATACTTGTAAATGGCTGACCAACCAGCTTCAAATTTGTCGGCAATTCTAATGAGCTTGTGTCGACGCTTTGAAGTCGACGCTTTGTGTCGACGCTTTGAAGCTCAATTCTAATGAGCTTGTGTCGACGCTTTGACACGACTCAGGGGAATAGCATGGAGTAAGACGTGCCGTGCTGAGCTCCGCAAAAAGTTTTGATTTTAACTCAAACTGTCCAAAAATTTTGTTGCCTTTGATTACTATGCTTCATGTCAGGAAGTCGTCTTCGATCTGGAAAAATCTTAGCGCCTGAAGGAAGCAACAAGCAGCAAAACTACTCGGAGAAGAAAGCTGTTAATATTAGCGAGTCAAACATGGCCGCTGCCAAAGTACTCGAAGAACTGAAATCGTTGAGACTTGACCTCACAGGTCAAATAACCAAACTTAGTGATGATTTAAAGGACTTCCAAAGAAACACAAATGAAAGGCTGCAAAAAATTGAAAGCGTTATGTTCAAAGTTGACGAAATAGATGGTTTGAAGACCAAGCAACAGCAACTAGAAGCCGATGTCGACAAAATGAAGGAATCCTTGAACTTTGTGAGCTTCAATGCCGAAGAGGTAGATAACCTTCGTAGAAGCAATGATGATCTCAAAAAAAGGTTGGAACATCTAGAACGGTATTCTAGAGATTTTAATATTCGAGTGCTTAGTGTTAACGAGGATGAAGGTGAAGATTGTATGTCGATAATTTTGGATTTTATCACCTCTCTTGGCTTCGAAGATGTAGCAGCCGAGGTAGAGAACGCACACCGCACCGGGAAGAAACGAGACGATAAGCCAAGGCCTATCATCGCGAAGCTTTACAGCAGGCCTTTTAAAAGAAGATTAATACAAGCAGCAAAGAGTGCAGATGGAAAGGAAATACTACAAGGGGTAAGAATTGTAGAAGACTTTACACCGAGTGACTTTAATGCCCGCAAGAAAGCATTGCCAACTATGAGAAAAGCGTATGAAGATGGTAAAAAGGTGCGTTTCACTAAAGGAAAACTTTTTATTGACGAAAGAGAGGTTTCTGTCGCTTAGCTTGGTTTCTGCTTTGCTAACTTTGTATTTTGTATTTTGTAAAATGGCAGTGTGATGAGACCTTTTTTTCCAAATTTGCGAGCACAGCGCAACAATCATCTGCGCGATGTCTTCATGTCCGCTGGGATTACTTGTGCAGTGTTGCACAAGAGCGAATTTTGAGCAACACTTCTTCCAAATCAAGGTTCTTATCAAAGCTGCTGCCTAAGGAAATTTCTAAGGAGCCCTTCGGGCTCCTAACATCAAAAGTTAGGAGCCCAAGCCATTACTGCCAGTCCATTACTGCCATTACTGCCAGTCCAGTCCAAGCCAGTCCTGCACCAGTCCTTCGTCCATCCAGCCTTTTTCTTGGCACCTGACGATAACCCCTTTTGGGAAGTTCACCTTCTTTGGTAGTGTCTTTCTTTTAAATACAACATACGGTGGGAGCTTCGTTCCATCTCCGAGACAAGCAAGCATGACAGTGAACCTGTCCTTTTCGTGGCCCGTGGTTAAAATTGACACGCTCTTTACTCCCTTCTCTGATACTGTGGAACTGGTCGCAATGTCGAAGGTAAGTGGAGTTTGGTCTGCGTTTCCGATGTACTTCAGTTCAAAGTCATGTTTTTTCCTTTGTGCAATGACATAGCGCTGGAACTTAATCAGTTTCTCTTCGTAATCCTGGGGAAGTTTTTGGGCAATTGTTGTTCTTCGTCGTATGGAAAAACCATAGCGTTCCATAAAACCATAGCACCAGCGTTTAGAAGCTTTAAATGATTCTTCGGCAATACCAAATTTCTGCGCGACTGACTTTGCTTTGAGGCAGATGAAATTAGTTGAGACACCAATACCACCTTGGCGTTTCTCGGTTATCCACGCTGCAAGTTCCTTTTCGATGTCGGGAAACGCTGCAGGGCGATAACGTTGCGCTCGCTTGTTCCGTGGAGTTTTTAGGAGACGTTCGCGTTGTAGTTTCCAGCGGCAGACACAACTTTCGTCTACAGAAAACTGTCTGCCAGCAGCACGGTTTCCGTTGCTAACGGCATACGCAATGACGCGCAATTTGAAAGCTGTCGTGTACGAAACTCTGGGAGTACCCCTTTCTGACATGATTGACAAATCTACTGATAACTTTGTTGCCCAGCACTATTTTTATAACCTCGGTCGGATAAACTCGGATCAAAATAAACAAAGGCTGATTGGCCGAAATTAAACAATAGCAGCTGATAAACATCTGTAATGATCTGTGTTTTCTTGAGCCCGGTTTTCAATATATCGGGAGGTTAAAGAACAAATTTTAACTAAAAAAGGACAAGCACAGTAATATGTGGCATACAAGCTACAAGAAAAACTAAAGATATCACTTAAAACGCAAAAAAGCAATAACCAGGACTCGATTTTTAGGCAAGAAAATTCGAGGAAATAAAACACACATGATTGTTAATTTATTGACAAACATGTAACTTGGCAACGGCCAGAGATGCACTTTGTTGTGATTGGATATTTCTCATCCTGGGACTGGGCCGAGTGAACTTATAAAAAGCATTATGGTTTGGATTCGTAGTTGCAAAATGGATGAGTTTACTTTCGATTCGGCTGTTCGGGGATACCATGTTTATCAAGATGTTTGGAAACCTGCAGCAGGGGAAAAACTTCACGCCGAACAGGAGTTTGACAACGTGATGGATAAATTTGCAGTGAAAGTGACGAAAAACAGCGAAACGGTCGGCCATTTGCCTCGCGAGTACTCATGAATATGCTGGTATTTTCTCGCACGTGGCGGAAAGATACGTGTGGAAGTGACAGGCCGCAGGCGTCATTGCAAACAACTTTGCGGAGGAATGGAGATTCCGTGTAGGTTGGTGTTTAGTTGTTCGAGTAAAGCAAAATTAAATCGCTTGAAAGAACTGTTGGAGAAGAAGATACGCCGGTGAATGTTTGAAGACACGAACACTGTACAAACGGCTCCTTTAGGAGCCACCACTCGTATAAAAGTCAATGAACAACATCGACATGCTTTCAGTTTGTGTGTATCTTTATTCAGTGACATCTTAAGAGGTTTTTATGAATATTAATTAGGCCTTTAAGAACTCCGACCACAGATGTTTCCGTAGATAAGCCGCACCCCCGATTTTTGACTTAAATTTTGAGGAAAAAGGTGCGGCTTATACATGGAACTTTACGGTAAATATTATTAAAACACTTTTATTCCCAATAATGATCTATCCTAGTTCGGTATTATGTACTCCTTTCGAAGTCATAAAAGAATTCAACAGTTTGGTTTTTCGATTTTTGTGGAACGGTAACGACAAGGTTATCAGACTATCAACATATGCACCTTATGACCAAGGTGGCCTCAAAATGCTAGATTATGAAAGTATGGTTAAAGCTTTAAGGCTAAGCTGGTTAAAACGAATAGTTGACCCAGATTACTTTAGATTTTGGAAGTCATATCTTGATCATCTTTTGGTATACGAAGGGGGGTTATTTTTAGTTCAGTGCAATTATGATATCAACCGATTAACAATCTCAGCGACCTTTTATCGAGAACTTTTGGAGTGGTGGTCAAAATTAAGAGAAGTCGAGAACCCCGAAAATATCTATAAGTATATTTTATGGAACAACAGAGATATAAAGATTGACGGCAAGAGTGTCTTTTATAAACATTTTTTTGATAATAATATCCTATACACAACTCATCTGCTTTATGATATGACAAATATTGAATCTTTCAATGTTGTCAAAGATGCAGGATTAAAGAACTCTAACTTTTTAGTATGGACCGGTCTCAGGCAATCAGTTCCATTGAAACTACGTTTTCGCATGTCCAATGTAGAAAATATCTGATTTAGAAAATTTTAAGTGTCGTGACTATTATCACTATCTTATAAAGCAAAAATTCGAAAAACCAAATAAATGGGCTAAGTTAAGAGAAGAATTCAATCTAGAGGATAAGCAACTATCGGAGGCATTTATGATGCCACTGAGAACTGCAAATGAACCTTATCTACGTTCCTTTCAATATAAAGTATTAAATTCAATTCTATACACAAATGAATTACTTTGTAAGATAGGCTATGCTTCTAACCCCAACTGTTCCTTCTGTCATCAGACTATAGAGACGATATCTCATATTTTCTTTGAGTGTTCTTTCTCGTCCTCCTTTTGGAATGAAGTTTGTGATAAAATTTGAAATAAACTGAAGAGTTGCGTAGGCCTCTCTTTAAAATATTGTGACATTATTTTAGGTTTCTTAGAGGAGGAGATGGATCTGGAAAATTATATACTCATTTTAGGAAAAACGTACCTGTGGACTTGCTGGTATAAAGAAACGAAACCATCTTTCAGCCATTTTAAGAGAATTTTATTAAATAAATATCAAACGGAAAGGTACATTTCTCTTAAATCGAATAAGATCAATTTGTTTAGGAAAAAATGGAGAATGTTTGAGGAGATAATTCTTTAAAGATCAAGTCCACAATTATGTTTAATTATGAGCTTTATGTAAACTGTAACTGTGGAAAAAATTAAATGTAAGTAACGTCCTATTGTTAAAAAAAATGTACAGGTGTGTATGTAGAAGTAATTAAAGGTAATTATTAAAAAAAAAAATTGTGTCGACGCTTGATGGCCTTCTGAGCAGCGTTGAGAGAATAGTCAACCTTAAGAATCAACACTGAAACTTCTTGGTTCTTGGAGTCCTCAAGGTTGACAAGAGTTTTTCAGCGACCGCACAAACGAAAGACAAGAGAAAAGTGTTTGAGCATCTCTGTGTTAAACTCAAATTGCTTCTTGTTCCCACTAAACTTAAAGGTTAAGTTTGTTTCTTGACTAAGGAAGACGAAGATTTGGCTTGATCGTCCGAAAGCTCGCGCTTTAGATGAGAACTTCTGGTTGAAGTAGGATCTGAAGTCTTGAATTGAGGCTACAGAGACATTGTTAGAATCATCAGAAACCTCTCCTTCCTTGGGCGTGATAAAAGCAATGAAAACTTATTGACAGTCGAAAGATAGGCACTGAACTGTCCTAAAGTGAAGGCGAATACGTGAAAAACATAAATAATAAATGACAAACAATAGAGTGTGTTAAATGCCTAAATGCAGTATGCATTGCATAACCTAAATACCGATGCAGAAAACGCGCCAAGCATAAAAACATTATCCCAGCCTTGCTTGACGTGGAAGGGGCCAAACTAATTGAGCCCTGTGAAGGTGAATGGTGGCTCGTGAGGTACAGGTCTGGCCTAAGGAAGGTCTCCTGTCATTTGCTTCATGACTCCATCATGTCTCTTTCCACAGGGTACACACTGGTGAAGTGTCTGGTTGGTGAGAGCAGAGGCATTCAGAATCCAGAACATCTGTGGCAGGACATGCTCAAGACCTGCATGTCCAATTATCTCATGGTACTGTCTGATGAGCATTACTGCGACTGGGTGCTCACAAGGGACAAGCAAAGGTGGCTGACTTGGTAGGCTACAGGTGCATGTTGTAGTCATCCTCCAACACAGATTGCTTCATTTATAAGGACCATGTTAACCCATTGGCGCCTGTGCCGGCCATAGCCGGCCGCGCGAAAACCACCCCCAAAATACCTGTGCCGGCCGTAGCCGGCCTTAAAAAGCACGTGTCCACAAATGCCCTTTTCCCTCCCTCCCTGAGGTTTTTTGGGTTCTCCTATTGTTCTATAGATAATAAAGGCAAATAAACCAATCAGAATCTGTTTTCTGCGCATATTTTTAGGGAACTCTTGGGGTCCTAGAAAGAAGGTTTTTCGTACTAATCCGTGCGTTCAAAATGTACAAGAAAGTCATGGTGCATCGCGGCTCTTGTTTACAAACTTTCAAAGCCTTGTTTTTCATTCTGAACGCGGAAAATTCCCTCTTTGAGGCTAAAAATGAAAAGTAGAAACACCGATCAATATTTTTAAGTGGTTCTAAACTGAAAAATCATCGAGAACAGAGTGCTAAAACCTTGCTGATGAAGGATTCATCTTTCCTTCCACGGCCGTGAAGAGATGGTGTCATGGCACTTCAAATGCGTTTTGAATACAAATCACGGACTTGACCACAGACTTAATGAGGCTTCTCAAGACTTCTGAGAGCAAAATGTTAATGTACATTATTGCTTCAAGTTTGGATGGAATTTTTAGAAGGATCGGTAAAGCCATTGAGTGAATAATTGACTGCCGAAGCCGTCCGCTAAAATTTAAACTTTCGCTTTGGCGTGAACAAGTGAATAATTAACTCTTGTATGCAGGATTGCACGGCTTTGAAATTTTCGATATTTTGACGCTTTTGAATACATTTCTTGGCTTCTTCTTACCTGAAAATTAATTTGAAAGAAAGTTTCTTTCAAGTTTCTTTCATTTTTCCATCTTTAGTCCGGAATTTTAGGCTTTTGAAGCCGAACAGATTTGACACGCACGTGTTGTTATCCGATACGCATTTTTAACCAAGACTTGCTTCAGTTGTTTATTTAGCCGCTTTGTTTTGAGTTGTGTTTAAAGATTTAGAAACTTACTACAGTGCTTCAGAAAATACAAAGGAGTATGTTTATTAACATTAAAAGTAAAGGAAAGCGTGGAAGGCGTTGCTAGTGTTAATTTTGTGCTAGGAATTCTGTAGTATTGTAAGGCCCGGCGCACGCTACTGGTGTACACGGCTGAAAATCGCACTTTCTTTGGCTTTTGCAAAGTTATTAAAAATCGTATAAACTAGATATTTTGTAAGAAGTTTCATTTCAATAATGTCTTTCCATAAAATAGTTTTGGTCCTGGCTATAAGACCTAATAAAAGAGAATTTTCGAAAAAAATTGCTAGAAATGGGGCCATTTTGAACACCGTGCGTAACATTTCGAGTCTAACCACGCACAATTTAGGATATCTCTGTTTCGATAAAAGGTACGCAATTGACTTTCGACAACAAAATTTAATGGTTTATGAATAGTCAGTATCAGTAAAATCATAGCAAATAATTGAAAATTAAGGCCGTTTGAAAGAATTACAGCGTGGTGTATCATTTCGCATCCACTCAAAAGCAGCCTGAACGAGAATTTAATTGAGCGTTTTATGGTCATTTGTATTTGTCATGGAAAGCAAAACAAATGTATTTTGAAATTCTCAAAGGTTTAACTTTCTACATGGGATAATTTTTGAATTTTGGGAAAACCAACTTCTGAGTAAGAAGCAAATTTCTAAGGTTAGACAGCGTTTTTATAACGTGAAAAGCTTCGAGCGGTGTGCTTGCTCGAAATTCGGATTTTGAAGCGTGCCTTGGCACAAACAGTTTGTGCATAAAACGTGCCCTGGTTGTGCGTTGAGTGTGCGTTTCAATTATTTAAAGCGTGCCTAAACTGTGCCTGAACCGTGCCTAAACCGTGCCTAAACCGTGCCTAAACTGTGCCTGTAAGTGCAGCGGAAATGTGCTGAGCTTCCAAGTCTGTCGACCAAAATCGTGTGTTGTTAACGTCAGAATTTGTGTTGAGAGCCAATTTTTTTTACTTATAGTTCATGTGAGGCCTCTGCACTCTTCCATATTTGATGGCTTTGAACAACATCATGTTGTATTTTTTAAAAACTTTCCTTTACTTACCCGGACGTGTAAGGGTCGAGCGATATGTTTTAAAATTAGATCATGGAGTACAATTCTTGACGCTGACTTGCACTTAAATGTGATATCTTTGCCAATAAGGAAAAAGAAAACAAAACAAAATAAACTGCACTCAAAAATGAAACAAAAACAAAATAGAAACTGCATAAAGAGTCGAAAGATGCAAATCAATTGCTTACCTCATAGTTTATTTTATAAAGCAGAATATTAGGACCTGTACGATCGGCGAGTTTGCCCAGCCTTCAAGGGTGAAAGGCTAGTTCCTTTCACTGTTCAAGTTATGCTGCCAAACATTGAGTGCGTTAGCGGTTACATGTATGTTGAAACGGAATTTCTATCTTTCGATCTGAAGTCATTAGTAAATATCGAGGGATGATTGATCTGTTTTAAATAAATGTTGCTATAGTCAAGATTCTCAACCTTTGAGCAGGTCAAATAATAATATCAAAAATTACAATTCATTTCAAAGTTCATAAACCAACTCTCTGCTTCAACAGTATGAATCTTTTCTGCTCAAGGATACTTCCAGCCGTGGGAACCAAAGCTTCTGATAGGCCGGTGTGTAATTGTATTAAGTTAAGTCAACAAAGAGTCCGTCAACGCAGCCACCTTGTCTGGGGCTCGTCTAGCTGACATGCAAATTAGAGGGATTTGCTTGTCGTTTTGGAAAACCCAGGTTCGAGTTACATTCGAAACAGTTCAAGCGTTCCTATCAAGGGTGAATTGATGAATTCATTACATGGAAATTTGATTTCATTCTTTGCTTCAATATTCCATTCTTGAAATGAATATTTCAATGTTCAAACGGCACTCGATTCAAAACAAAAATGTTGATTTCCTAATGCCTGTCTTATCCCTAATTTGCATATAGACAAAAACTGGTTCAAAGACATTTTTCCAACTTTCCCTTCCACCAGCAGTATTTTTGTGCCTTTTCTAAATTTATTAATTCACCCTTGATAGGAATGCTTGAGCTGTTTTGACTGTGAAGATCCGACAAAGCAATCATATTTCAGGTAGCGACGTTCTTTGCTAATTTATTTCACACTTTCCGCGAATCTTTCACAAGGTGTAAGGGAAACTTGTAGTCAGTACGAAGAGAGAAAAAAAAAGATCAAAACACATTCTTCAACATTTGTGAATTAAAGGTCGTCACGATTATTTTCCGAACTGTTAAAAAGCGTTGACAAGACATTTAAATTTGCTAACACTCAAATACTTGTCTACCCGAGGTAAAATGTGCATACTCCGTGCCTACAGCGTGCCTACAGCGTGCCTACAGCGTGCCTAAATCGTGCCTAAGCTGTCCTTAAATCGTGCCTTAACTGTGCCTAAGCTGTGCACAAAGTGTACCTAAATTGGGCTTTCGCACTTTTTTGCTGTGCTTATGCACCAAAACCGTGCAATTCACTGAAACACGAAATTTGTGCATTGGCACGATGTTACGCTCGTGTACACCAGTAGCATGCGCCAGGCCGTAAGCGATTTTACGCTGTTTCACGCCGCCGTGATTTGTAAATATTTTCCATCGTCTCGAATTACCGCTTTTCTGAACCAAGAAATTTCCTTAGTACTTTTGAATTAATGGCAGTAGCAGCTGTACAGAATGAAAACCTAACTTTTACCAAAGTATTTTACGATATTTGTAAGACTTTGAACAAATTCTCTGCGTTTTTCCGAGCTCCAAAAATGACGCGCAGAGGTGAAGAAAACTTAATCGCTGTCTTTAAGTTTGGTTTGGGATCAATTTACGAAGGCTAATAAACTCTTTAAGTCATAAATTAGTCTTTCAACATGTCTAGTTGGAATAAAAGTTTACTTCAGGAACTTATCATTTGTCTGGATTTACTGCGCATATGGTTTATTTTTTCTACTCGCACGCTTGCATTAAATGCCATAAAAGAGCCAGGTATTTAGGGGTGGGTGCGCGCTAAAAACCTTCAGGCGTCAATGGGTTAAATGCACTCAGTTCACTGCTTTTTTGCACTGGTCTTCCAGACCTCAGGGCTTCCAACTCTTCCTTGAAGTACTGACGTTGGACTAGCTTTATGATGGTTTTTGAGGCTGTGCACATCTACATCAAGCTCATGTTACTGGGGATTGCTTTAAGCGGTGTGCCACGTTTGAATTTCACGGAGCGAACAAAGTGTATGAGCCATGAAACACTCTGGATCAGCTTGGGTCATGAGGAGAATTTCTTCAACAACTCTTCCAGGGAGGAGCTGACTGTCACTGCTATGGTGTTCTGATTGGTCCTTGGGGCAGTGACTTCATTTTTGTCTTATCATGATGTGAGGATCTTCATGGCGATGCAAACAGTCTTCTGTTTGTCGGAGGAAGTCAGGGCCAGACCACCATCTACATCTGGGCTGTAAATTCTCAATGGGCAATCCTTGTGATCCGTCATCTGCTGGGTACATGATGCCATTGGTCAGGAGTTGTGTGCTCATGTATTTCTTCAAGTCTGGTGGTGTCAAAGCCATGAAACCTTCTAGTTTCATTCTTCAAGTATTGAAGTACAGTCTGAGTCATTCCAGAATGTCACATGGTGAATTGGAAGATCCAGTTCTGCCTGGATCATGTTGTTGATTCTAACAACCATGAGACTTGTTATGAGTTTAAGGTGTCATACTTCCAAAGGAGGCCCACTCAATAGTGCCAATGCGCCTTGGAAATTGTGTTGTTGATTATCCTTTCAGCATGCCTGTCTCCTCCTGACATCGATAAAAGTAATAGAAGATTGCAAAATATCGCTGACAAAATTTAAAAAAAAACATTGCCTACCGAGTACCAACAATAGGTAACAGGTCCAAGGGGACGAAAAACTTGGCAAAATGTGCTTCCAAAACGAGTAAATAATTTGCAAAGTTTATTATTTCAGGGAACTTAAAAAAATGAAACGTATAACGCTGAAGTAATTTTGCATGGGTGATTGCTTTTTTGATTGGCATCATTGGCAGAGCTGATTGAAGATGAAACTTGTTCCAGTCGGAGTTGCTAGGCTACAAGAAAGCAACCCTGTGAAAACTATGTGAAATGCATGTGAAACACTCTGTGAAACACCATGTGATATGAACAGTGTTCCTTGCACAAAGTTACAAGATAAACTCACCCTGTGAAATTAATTGTGAAATTCTAAGATATTTTTGGAACCTCTAGAGAGCTATGTGAAA
The DNA here is from genome assembly GCA_963693305.1 of Meandrina meandrites. Classification (NCBI taxonomy): domain Eukaryota; kingdom Metazoa; phylum Cnidaria; class Anthozoa; order Scleractinia; family Meandrinidae; genus Meandrina; species Meandrina meandrites. The sequence continues at coordinate 11,991,535 of OY855906.1, forward strand.
CAACCTGTGAGACATATCTTGGTTGTTACAGAACACACATCACCCTGTGAAACAAAATGCTTCTTGGCCATAAGAAAAGTGGCATATATTCTGCCCTGTGAAAAAGTGAGTGAAATTTGCAAAGCCATGTGAAACGTGGAGCTCTTGATATGTTACACTTTGAAACATCCTGAGAAATTTCATCACAAATGTTAGGAAGCAAGCATCATGTGAAATACCCTGTGGCATTATTCATGGCTTGATGTGAAGTAACGTGATGTTTTATCCCAGGCACCCATATTTAAAAATTGCAAAAAAATATACTGGGTATTATGATAAACTCATAATGACATTTATTCCTATTTTATTCAACAACTCAAGATTCACTGACCTGTTTCATTGTAAATACAATTTTCAGACAGTAGACTTTTTGTTCTAAACATTCTATTGTCATACCTTCAATACTTTGCATTTCCATCAACAAATTATAAGTTAATGTTCAAGCAGCAAAATGTAAGCTTGTTATTTTAGTTCAGAAATCCAGAATGCGAGAAGTTTGCATTGATTGCTATTGACCGATATTGAGCTTTCCTTATGAAAACAACATACTTTACCTTAGCTTTTGGAATGCCTCAAGGTTGAATGCAGAAGAGGTTACAATTGAATCTATAAGCTTCGTGTAGCATGGACTGGTGTCCTAACACTGTGGGAATAAAAATGCTTAAATTATTATTGAATATTTTCCAGCCTTTGAAAGGCCTTTTTGGAGTAAAAAGCTGGGCTTCTTTTGTGAAATTTGACAATACCACACAGACGAGCCATCATGGATTTGCATGCTGAGAAGACCTGGAAATGAGTTGATCTATCCCATGATGCAGCACTCTTAATAGGTCAAGGCTGGAATTGTTTTCACGTCCCTTCCGAAAGATGTCTTGGAAGTCGCACTCTGTCCAGTTATTCCCAGTTTTGTTGTTGTGCTCCTTGACATTTTTATACTTCTTCTCCAATTTCTTCCATTTATTTGAGCATTACTCTCATGTAACTTTTACTGGTGAATTTAAATTAAACTTTTTGGCAATTCTTTGGCAAGGCCGCATTTTTGCAGACTTTGCCTTTATGAACAGGTCATCATTTTTACATTGTAGTGAAATTAAGAATTTGTACTTTTTGTCAACCAAGTGAGTAATTTTGCTTCTCTCCCCTCAAGTTCTGCAATAAAAAATTTATATATTCTACGCAACACTTGGAAGGCAAAAGGAAAAAAGACAATAGTATCCTTATCAGTCGAAAGAAGGCAATAAAATAATTGGCATGTGTAGCCTTTTATTAAAAATTTCACCTCCTTTGCCCAAATCAACACTCACAATTCCCACGCACTTGCTGCATTTGACGTGGGGAGCGACAGAACTGGCTTGCCCTACTCAAGAGCCAGAAACAGTCCTCTGATCTCAGAACTGACAGGTTCTATTACACACGGTCTGAACTGACCGGTCTGTTCTGACAAATGGAAAGTGCCCATACTCAAATGTGAAAAGTGCATCTACTTGGGCGAGTCTCGATTTCTCCATAATAAACCAAAGATAAAAATAACAACTATCTTGACTAAAGAAGGACCAGTGTATGCAATTAAAGTTAAGGAAGTTTCCGTGCAATAGCAGCGTTTGTGCAGCCGAAAGCCAAAATGTGTAAAATTTCAGGCTCTCGATTAGTCAAATTTGAGCCTCCATCTGTATTCTGTCTGTTTCTTCAAGCTCTGTTTGGGCTCCAATGAAGTTGGTAATGGGATTGCATCTGAGAAGCTTGGCCACGCAGTGGGAAGAACCTGCTTGGTGCACAGATAAAGGAGCCCTGCTTCTAGGACTTCTAACTGAATTGCCCCATTGCTGAGGCACAGGAACACTAGACCCCAGCATTTAGAGTTTGTAGCTTCTCCACTCGTCTTGTTCATCTGCACAGTCCAGGGGCCGAATACATGAAAGCCCACAAAATATCACGGCTACCAGGCTTACATCCTCAGTTTTCAATGTCCCAACTCAGAGTTTGCACATTAAACGTGGTGAGCTGTAAGCAGAAACCGTGGTCCGAAGGCTTTGAGAACAAAAAATGTGCTGAGTTTTGGATCTTATTATCCAAGATGATTGCCACCTCGGTGACGTTGATAATAGCTCTTATTATTATTTGATTTGGTCACAAATCCAGTAACTTTTGCTCAGGTGTAAATTTAGAGCAAAAAATGAAAAAAAATTAAAGATAATTTTTCAAACAAATTCTAGCATGACATGTACACCTCCCGGAACACTATGGGGTGAGCAAAACTTGCACTTCTGTTCATTAAGGGTTTTCGATAATGTTAGACATCCTTACCTTAGGTTTTGAATGCCATCTGGATGGTAAAGGTCATATTGGCACTCCAGGCTCGCCCTCATTCCAACTTTTCTGTCTTGCATTCTGTTCTTGAGAAGGAAACAAAAATACACTTGTAAGCGCCAATCCTGTGGTTCAACATTACAAAAATAAACATTTCACTGCGCATCGTGCATGGTTCAATTCCTGCTGTACCACTCTTCCCCCCCCCCCTAGGGAAGTATGAGGGAAACAAATAATATTTAAATCTAGACTGCAAATAGTCTGTAATGTTGGCAATTCCTGCAAAATATACACACAAGTACATGCGAAAATCGCCTTCTGCGAGGAGGTACATCACGTGGACCTAGACATTTTGTTTGCGCTTATGTATTTTGCCCACCCCGCTATTGCCATTGCCTAAGTTATAAATCGATGGTAATCAATTTAAGTGAGCAGCTTGGTGTGAGTACCTATGAAACAATGATTTGTGGCATATAATGATAATAGTTAACTAATTTCTTTGATTAATATGTAATTATTCATTTGCAATCCAAGGATAAATTTTTGTCGATTTATTGCGCCAGAAAAAGTTGCCCCTTACCAATCTTTTGAATCGTGTGGAATGCTCGACGATGGTTGTTGCCTGTGTGTCTATTTGTAATTTTTCTGTTTCTTTCTGAAGTCTTAGGCGAGCCAATTCATCAGAGGAGGGGGGGGGGGATGACTTCTGTTCTTGAATTCTCCAATTTATCGAGAGCTTCGGGCGGCAGACTGACTCTAACTTTCCTTTCTTTTGAGGCGTGGCCGGTGAGGTCAATAGGACTGCGAAGTTGGTCAACTGGCAGTGAAGGGAAGGAATCCCTCATAAAATCATTGGCTAAGTGGCACGTAGAGATCGTCCTGTGTGATTTTCGTGAGGTCATGCTGAAATGGAGATTGGTTTTGAAGTGAATCGAGCAAAATTACACTGAGCGAAGAACTAACGCTTGGTACACACTTTGTACTATTGTGACACACGCGGATGAAAGACGACACCGTAGGGTAATTACAAGCAAATAATTAACCTATGTTGCCTGTGTGTGAGCAACTACAGTTGTGATTGCAAAATTGAAAAGAGGTAAAATACTGTTAGACAGCTGATATTATATCATACCATCGACATTACTTGACCAGGAGAATCTCCACATGTTGAATGGCGCTTTGTTCAGGCTTGCCAGGCATCTCGTGCTTTCATGCTGGTTTTTTAAAAACCAATAAATGAAACCAAAATATGTGGCTTTTTGGAATCATGATATAAAACTGTAAGTGTCAGTGAAGATCGCCAGAATAAGTAATATCCTTATACTCAACATATATGAAGTAACGTCATTTACCTGGATGGACAAAACCCTTGTGATTTCAAGGGCATCCTCTTCATCTTGTTGTTGATACTTTCAAAGCCACATATCAATTTCCCTGGCACAATCACGGACATAATCAGCAAAGCTGGAGAACATCTTTCCAAGTCAATAAAAAACTTCCGAAAGCTAGCTACCTTCAATGTACAAACCAACTCGCATGCTAAGAATATGGGGGAAACCATGTGCAAGAAATTACTTGTTTTGTCAATGTAACAAAATACCCTTCTAAACACCTTCGCGATAGAAGGAGTTGACACTTCGCAGACAAAAGTTAGGCTCCTTGATAAGTTTTTGGGCCCTAAGATATAATCAAAAAACAAATACGTAATAGCAAGTAAACTGGACACAAGCAAATGGTTTTAAAGACAATGGTCGAAAGCTGTGAAAATTTTCGGGCCGATCTCAGCACGATAATTGTCATAATTCATACAATCTTGCAAACAAGATATGCAAGAATAACAGCTCAGTAGAACATATTTTTTAAAGTGGCTTTTCTGGACTTAAGAACCCAGGGTTGCGCTTCTCAAAACCCCAAAGCTATATCCTGTTAAGTATGAAGTTTCTAAGCCTAAAACTTTCCCACAAGTGTTTACCTTAAAGACATGCTAAACTAACAGCTTTGTAGAATAAGTGGATCACGTTTTTATGAATGGTTTATCGAGATCTAAATGTCAGTTTAGGCTTTCGAGAAAAGCCACCATGGGTCAGTTTGGAAACAGATTTGGAGAACTGGATGGCACACTGGAGATCGCCTCGCCACTGGTCATGGCGTGTTTTAGATTTCTTCTTACTGCAGACAGAACGCAACTTGTTTATGTGGACAGAACAAGAAATTCACCGCTGATAATCGGCAAGTTTTGGATTTCCTTTTCACACAGAGGGGACTACCTCACCACTGATCATCAGCAAGTTTTCCGTTCTGTATATTAGTGACTTGAAGTAATCACAGAATATTGCATTCACATAGTTTCCTTGTGATATCATGATGACAGTAGCATCACAGTAACTGTGATCATGCTAAAACTTCTTTTCAGCCTCAGGATTTTATACATATTAACTAGCTCACAGGCCTAAATATTGACTTCAGTGCTTTGTTACCACCAAGGTCATGAATATAATATATTGTGGAGTAATAGGAGCAATCTAAAAACTCGAAAATGGCTTTGCAGTTTGCACTTTAAACTAGTACTTGAACATGAATTATGTATGATCTTGTAGTTGAGGAAAGGAAAGGAAAGAAATGTACTCAAAAGAAAGAGCATTTTGTTACATTTCAGTTGAAACATTTCTTTTGTACTTCTCAAATCAACCTTTGATAATGGAACCTCAATTTTTAGTGGCCAAAATCAGTTTGTTTGCAAATGCCACTGGCAACCATGCAACCAATAAGTTTTAACCCTGAGCTCATACTTTGTGCTGTTGAGGAGCAAGGCCTGATGTTTTAAAATTTTTAGAAGTGCAAATGAATGAATGAATGAATGGGTTTGGGGTGTATATTACTCCATTGATTGACAAAACTTGTTCACATACTGATATTTATTAAACTTGTCCAATAAACACTGTGAGAACTTGGTGCTGCCAAAATCACCAGAGGAAGATTGAGCTGTCGCACATAACTTCTTGTTGTTTGTATCTCAAGTCAACGTAAACCTTATATAATATGTTGGGTGTTATTTACCTTCAAAATTAGCTGTTAAGCTATGTAATTTTTCTCCTAGATTTTAATATTTTTACCTTCCCATTTACCTTTTCTTTCAAAACAAAACCTAGTCCTTCATATCCACCCCTCTCAAATGTAAGCTTCAAGTGCTGTAGTTTCAACCCAGAACCTGCAATTCTGTTTGCCACTCCTTTACTTACAACTTTCATTTTGATAATGGGCTGAAGGGTCTGTAAATTATTCACCTTGTTAACTGAGTACTCAGTGCTACTCACAGCATTGTCTGTTGTGAACCTTGAGTCCAGTATTTGTTGTTTGTCTTTTTTTCCTAAATGTAGGACACCAGCTTCTGGAGTGCCCTGACATCTTCGAGGGAATCATGAGCAGTGTAAAAAATGCCAAGAATATCGGAAACAAGTCGTTCTTGGGAATACTGTTCTCTTTCAAGAAGTACTTTCTTAAATAATTATGCTAGGGAATCAACAAAACCCACTACACAATCTTTAAAAGAACCCAGAAGGCCACACTCCAAAGATTTCGCATTATGTATAACAGGGCTGATGCCTTTTTGGTCTTCAGCCAGTCAAAAAACTACTGAAGGGCTTCTTTCAACCCAATGGCATTCACTGGCAGCCCCTTTTAGTGCAGCCTTCTCCATGCCATTGTCAGATGCGAAAATCTGGATGCCGCAGAAGTGATGGTCTTCTCTGGTAAAACATAGACATAAAATTCGTCATTGTTGTGAACAGCTGAGAGTTGAATTATTTCAGTGTCAATGGCTGAAATGTAAAACAAACTGTTACATGCCAGATTGTTGGCTTGATAATGTTCCTAGAGACTGTGTCTTGAAAATTAAAAAAAAAATTATTAAACTTTTCTTTAAATCGTGATATATTGTAGTCAACTGTATGTCATTTAAGGTACCCGCCCAGGCAAATACTGTAAAATTCCGGTTATAGGCCCCCCCCCCCCCCCCCCCCCGCTTATAAGCTCCCCCGGTTATAGGCCCATCTACCTGGAAACAATAAAATACATCCGGTTATAAGCCCCCCCCCCCCCAGATATAAGCCCCCCTCTGCTGGATGACAGTACTGAACAGGGCTAAATGTTGCTTTATTATGACTTTTTAACTTAAGGACGTATTTTGATCAACACTGCCGTAGCTTATAAGCTCCCCCGGATATAAGCCCCTCCGCTTATAAGCTCACCCAAAACCCCTTACGAAGTTGTATAAGCCCAGGGCTTATAACCGGAATTTTACGGTATGGTGTATTTTTGACAGTACTAAACAAAGGGACATTTTCACTCAAAAATCTTCAAACCTTCCACACATATTCACTAACATTTTTCCTGACATAATGACATCTTCATATGTTAATAATTAACTTTAAGTTTTTCTTGTAGCCATTTAGTAATTCGGAAAAAAAATCAACTTTATTGTGTTCCTTCATTAAACAACATGGTCACCTGAGTTAGACCACTTAGATATTTAAAATTGCCAAAAAGATACCAATGATTTTTGATATTTTGTAATTACCTTCAACTTCCATGGCCACCAAAACCATAGTTTTGAGACAAGTTCACACGATTGGAGACCATCACTTCTACAAACCATGCCTAGTTTCATTTGGAAATGTTTCATCGTTCCGGAATAAAACGTGTTCTTGTGAAAAAAATTTGACTCCAATGTTGCAAAGATTCCATGAAAAATTCTGTAAAATCCATGTTATTCAATAGATAAAAGTCACTTATGTTCGGACAATGTGTTTACAGTGTTTATAAGGCCTGCAGACCACAAAAACCTTGTTTGTTTATGCATTGCTAGGTGTTATACTCGCCCCAGACTTTCGGTTTCTCAAATCTTGACTTTTAAGGACTAGGGACAAATCTCAATTCAAATATGGCGTCCTTGAAGACAAACAGTGCTCGAAGGTTGGTGGTTTTGGTGAGCAGAATCATTGTGAATTACCTCCCAAAATTCCATACCTTTAGAGATGTAGCAATACGTCACATCCCTCATCACTACTCCGAGGAAATGAAAACTAAATCACAGACAGTAAGTGAAAATTTTTTAAAATTCATGTATAAGGAAACAGTGACTCTACTTGCTAGTATTGTGAAGATGGAATAGACAATGTTTGCCTAACGATGTCTTTAAAAGACAGTCGGCATAAAAACATCAACAGGGATTAGCTCAAGATAGTTTGAAGAAAGGCAGATGTATTCAACAACTTTTCAGCATGATTTGCTAAGTAAGCAAAAACAAATAGTTCGAAGTGAAATAATATGTTAAAATACTTCAGAGAGGAAATACCTTGGCCACTCACGTGGTTGAATACCAATTTTATTACAGCTGTCTTAATTTGATAATTATGTTGTATAATTTTGTTTTATTTTTAGGGGTTGAAACTGTTTCTCTTTACAAAACTATTATTTTTCTATATCTTAAAGATATGTAATTTTGCTTGAGTCTGGCCCAATAGCATTTCCTCGTCTGCTGTCTGCACAGAGTTGTGAATTATCACCACAATCCCAAACAGCCATAAAAACTTAATCAATGAACTTTTTTTCAGTGTAGTCTGGGTGTTCAGTTTTTCAATCCAAACGTTGTGAGTGAGATGGCAGAAGTATGTCCCATCTTTCCAAACAAATGATGAAACCAAAGTTCTCAAAACAGTCCCATTTCACGGGGATCAAGTCTTCAAATAAAGGGCCCGAAATACGCAGTGAGTTTACCAGGATGGCGACAATGCCTTTGACAGGCTTGAGGGACTGGAAACTGAATTTGCAGATTGGCATGTAAAGTACAACCTGTATATGATTTGTATTAAAATTTTATTCATAGAGTGAGTTAAATAACGGGGGGAGTTCACTGGGCCATCACAAACTTTTGAATGAGGTTGTGGATTGCTTAGGATTAGGAATCAGAAGAAAAGCCCAGTGGGGTATCTGGCTGAGATAATGGTAATTTCAAGCAGCTCAGGCCAGCAGGTAAAACCCTGTGATCCAATATAAAAGGGATATATATGAGGCCTGACAACACAAAAAGGGTCTAAGAGGATTGCACATGAGTGCTGAAAAAAATTTCAATTTTTCAATTCAGTGGCTAAAGAATAAAATTTGTGTCATTCAACAGTATAACTATCCTTCTCTTCAAACTGGTATGTTTTGTTCAACTGTTGCCAAGTTGACTCACAGTGGGGCGGGGGGGGGGGGGGGGGGGTTCTTTTATCATGTCATTAAAGAAGGTAGATGAGACTGGTGACAAGACCTGAAACTATATGTTGTATTTTCAAGAGACCAGAAAATTAAAAGTCCACCACATCAGGACTTGCTTACATGTATTTAAAGTGGCTTTGTCACAGATTTTAACAGATTTTGAACAGCCAAAATTTAGATTTGTGTAGAAGGAAACCAAAAAATAATAGTCCATTTTTCTTAACAATTGCTATCTTAGAGCACCGAAACTGTTAACAAGCATCTTTAGCTGCAGATGGCAAGGATGGAAATGGATTACGACTTGAAAAGTTTAGCTAAACTTTTCAAGTTGTTTCCGCACTTCCACAAAAAATCAATATTTATAGCCGTAGTTAGATTTCTATTAAGGTTATATCTTCCTTTAGATGTTCCAAGGTAATGATTTTCATGGGTTAAGTTGCCTACCACTAATTTCAGAACAGTTTAGACCAAAAATCTGCAAAAACCTCGTGACCGAGCTCCTTTAAACTGTAGCAGCCTGCTATGACTGCTATGGAAATCCCTGGCTTTACAACCGCAGATATGGTCGTATGGTTTCAAACAGTGGGAAAATGTCGTCGTAAAACTGCATCGATTTTCTCAGTCTCTTCACTGCTTTGTTACTTGTGTAGAGTTTTAATTCACGCTACGTCAGTTTCTTTTAAATGGAAGACCCTGGAAGCCGAGTGTAGGAACAGGATATAGAAAGGAATGCAGTGCTTTTAAAAAAAATGACACGTCTCTTGAAACAGTAAGTAATGAACACAATTTGGTAATAAATTCGTAAAACTTTATTGCACTTCTTTGATGCCAAATCTTTTCTCTGAGTTTCTGATTTACTGATCCGATTGGTGATTATAAAATGATACATACATTTGAAAGCCGTTGTATGTAGCGTTAAAATTAATGTATATCAGTGGACAGAAATTTATGTTAGCCTGTTTGTGTAGTCGCACAATGTTCTGCTACAGTTTAGAAGCGACTCGCACGGTACTTTGGAGCTTTGTTGAATAATATATAATGGTTTTATTTGAGAGAATCTTAAAGTTTATTTCACTTTGAAAGCCGCTTTTTCTACCTACTGAATGATCAATCGTTGTGAATAGCATTTATGCTTTTGGAGGCGAAATACTCAGGAGTTGCCGTTCTTTACTTACCGCACCAAGAGACGTGTCAATTTTTTTAAAGATGTTAATCCTTTCTAATTCCTGTGTCTATACTCAGCTTCCAGTGCCTTCCATCAGAAAGAAACTAATTAAGGTGGCCCGAAGGGGTTTAGATATTCCTGTCTTTGGTATTCTATTGCAGCTACACTAATAACCTTGAGGTTAAACTTTTAGTACAACTTTGTGAAGGTTTTACCAATGAACAAATTGCAGTTGCTATGACCTCAAAATTCGTTGTCATGGTAACGTCATATGAGGTCAAAGATACCTTAGTTTTTACAGTTTGAGGCTAATAACTTAAAAACTAGACGGTGAAAGTTTTAATTTTCATATATGTTTGCCTACTGGGCAAAACAAACAATCTAACAATGTTTAAAAAAATTCTGTAGGTAGGGTTCAGAGCCACCTTAAATTAGTGAAAAAATGACGTAGCTTCGAATCCTACCTACAGAATTTTTTAAAAATTTGCAAAAATTTTTCTTTCGTCGGTTGGGTAAAATATATCAAAAACAAGAACTTTCACCGAGTAGTTTTTGAGTTATTAGCCTCAAAAGGTCCAAAATAGGGTATCTTTGACCTCATATGACGTTGCCATGGCAACGATTTTTGACGTCACAATGACGTCAATTTGTTCATTGGTAAAACTTGTACAAGTTTGTACTAAAAGATTTTCCTAAAAATTATTCGTATAGCTGTGATAGAACACCTAAAATGGGCATGTCTAATTCTGACTAAACTGTTATGAGCCACCTTAAAAGTCGCGTGGATTAAAACTACACACGAGGAAGCAGAGAACTGAGAAGAGACTAAGGAAATTGATGCGGTTTTCCGACAACATTTTCCCACCGTTTTGTGTTGGCTCATGCAGTCATTTTGAATGATTTTTTTTTTACTCTGTGATTTATGTGTTAAACATTCTCAAGTAATTTATTGTCCATGTCAACCAACTTAAAACACATCTTAAAATGTGTTAATTTGCTCGAAAATAATGCAGAACTTATAGCGGAGCTCCCGCGCACGCCGAAGGCGCGTGCGTGCGGAGCATCCATAGCCATATAATTGGTAACCCATCAAGCCGAGAAAATTTGGATGTCACGTACGTACGTACGTACGGATTAGGCCTGGGAACGAGTTTTTCGTTTTGCCTTTCTCCTTGATTTTCTCCTTGATTTGGAGTCCTTCTTACGCAAAAGGTGACACAAAAACATATTCAGTTCGTTTAAAGTTGATTTACCTGTCGCAAAAATCTGTAAGAACACTGCATTACTTCAGCTTTTTTTTCTCATGTTATAAAAATGATCTGGACATTTCATTTCAACTTAAACGAAGCGATTGTTTGAAAAGGCGGCAAATCTGTGGCAAGAGTGGCACCTTGTTCACTTTTTAAGCTGAATGAAAGAGGAGAACAAAGCTGCTGGAAAACATAGATCTTCGTGAATATTTTTCACTTTATTTACTCATCTACAGCGTGGAAACTTATGCCAAATGAACATCCGAAATGATTGCCGACCTGAATATGATATAATCGGACTACAAGTCAAAAACAGCGAGAGTTGAAGATCTGTACGTCCACGGTTCCTGCGGCTGATTAATTCAGCTGACATTAAGCCGAACTAAAAGTGAGCTCAGAACCGGTCAATTTCACGAAGTGATGGATAAAGACTGTTAACAGCTACACCGATCGAAAGAAAGGAAGAGATTGATCTTCGCTGATAATTCATATAATATACATGTCGGTCGAGTTGGAGCTGGAGTAAGCTCAAATGGAAACTGGCGTGTTCGTTTCCGATATTATGGCGCTGGTTTGAAAGCTTTGCCCTGCAGAATTTACAAGCCTTTTCCAAATATAAGGTAACAAATGTAATGTTTACCCTAAGCTGAAGTCTGTTTTTTTTTTTGTGAGAACTCTAGATCTGTTTGAACTTCATTTATAACCGAATTCGAAGTTGTATGCTTACATTATTTATGAATGCCATTATTTCTTAATGCTGCTTTCAAACCTCTTAGCTTTTAAATTACTTTTGTACATTTTATACAGACATTGTCTATTAAATGTTTGGTTTCAAATGTTGTGTTTTGGTTAGTGGAGTAAACTGTAAAGTTCATTTTTTGGATTTTCATTTGAAAGAATATTAAATTATTGAGCTACATGTAGTCGGATCAAAAACACGTTTCGCAGAAAATCCCGCAAACAAGTCCAAACCAAAACTAGTAAAACTACTCAACGATACTGCACACTAAAATGAATTTAAGCGATTTATTATCCAACTGCTCTATTTTATTCGCTCGCATTGTTTATTTCAGTGAGTGTATGTTAAATATCGTACGCGTGATTTAAGATTCGTAAAAAATTATTTACGCCGGTTTCGTGGCGTGTTACCTGCACCTGGATGAGTGAGTTCAGACTTTTTCTACCGTACATTTGCTTACCAGAAACGAAGAAAATTCATTTAGTTCTCTACATAAGATTCTGTAATGTATTAAGCAACGTGTACGATAAAACAGAATTGTTAATCATGCAACCAAATAAAGACGGCTCACCACTTCTAAATCACAAACTGCCACAACTCTCTCACACCAAAAAACTGCTTTAAAATAACTTGCATAACCGGCTCCCAATGAATTTGCCAGGTTTGTTTTGCAGCCGTCATTTTCTTCGTTCTGGCGTGAACTCATTTTCTTTGTTGACTTGGTATCGCGCTGTACTTTTTTTGCCTTGAGTTGCTTTGACTGTTTTGAAGTAAATCAAAACAAATTTCCTTGCCTTCATCGAGGTCCTTTTTTCACTGATTTACTCTAGGAAGTTTATTAGTGTACAGTAAAAGTTGTAAAAAGTTTTTATACTAAAATTTGATATGTGCATACGTGAGGAACCCAATAAAGTGCAGGGACATCAAAACACTGTAAATTCAAGCAAAAAATTAATAAATGGGAGCTCCGCTTTTAGGCCTGCCTAAATCTATATATTAATGTAAGAATAAAATTAAAAAAAAGTATTCAAATTTTGTCAATGGGATGAAAGGTTTTCAGTAACTTTTTTCATCGCTCAAATGTTCAACAAAAAACTATCATCTTTAAGTACTAATCTGGAGAGGCCCTGATGAGGGGCAAAGTAATACCTCTTTCACTTACAGTACTCAGAGCTACACTACTGTAATGGCAAAAAATTGAGTGTAGTGAGCATTTCTTAATGGTCTATTCCCTACATAACAGTTATAAAGTTCCACAAATTTTATTTAACATTGGCTACATGTATAAATCTCATTAGAATTACATTGTTACGTTTTACAGAAAAAGGCAACAGAGGCTTGCAAAAATTCTGCTTTTCTTGTCAACTGGGCTCAAATCCTAGATTTCCAAGGAGTTGTAATCAATAAATTGGGGGGAGGGACATTGAATAATTAGTCCAAGCTCAGGCCAAGCTTTGACCCTGCTCTACCCCGGTCTGGCCGGGCTCCTGATGCAAGGGTTATAATAAGCGCAATCTTATTATGTACACAGGTGATGACTATTGATTGACAGCTCTCAGAACAGTCGCTCAGGTTTTCACTGAACCAAAAGCTCCAATAAATCAAAAATTGATTTAATTGTTTAAGCATAACCCACTGACCAATCCATTAAGCACAGAATAGAATTATTCTAGTGATATTCTGTGTTTAATAGATTGGTTGGCTGTCGGGTTTCAATTGACTTTAGTAGTATAGCCGGTATTAAACAAATACCACTTTGGGTGCACCTAAATTTTTCACCTCTTCAGGAGACTAGTAGTCAGGGGAACCAAAACCAAACCACGCTCACACAGCTCGCGTGGCCCGGTTTTGGCCCCTGACTATAGTCTCCTAAAGAGGCAAAAAATTTAGGCTTACCAAAGATAGTATTTGTTTAATACCGGCTATACTACTTAGGAAAAAGGACGCAGGAAACATAAACAAAGGGCGGCAGGGACAAGCATTTAGAGGAATGCAGCAGTCATGTAAACAAATGGGACGAGGAAGAAAAGGACTCCTTAGCCAAAGTCGAAAAAAAACCAAAACCGCTAAAAACCAACTGACAACCCAACATACATTATTTATCGGAGAACCGGAAAAAGGACAAATTAAAGATCCACCAATACAGATTCCAGAAGAGCTGCTCACAGCCATGAAAACAATGAGCTCACAAGATTTAAAAAACAGGCTAATCAAGCCAGCAACAATTTCAAACCTCATAAGCAGAGAAGAAGAAGAAGCTGAAGAAGAAGAAATATACGAATTAACAGAAATGGAAGAGTACGATTTGGAAGGACCAGGGGAGACAGCATATGAAACGCCAATCATGACGCCGCAGCTGTACCGCAGACTAATGGCGAATGAGTTTAACCAGGACCAGGTAGAGTACATAATAAAGAAAAGTTTGCACCTTTAAGAAGTTAATCACCAGCAGCTTCAAGAATAGCTTCTACAGCTTGAGATGAAATAAGTTTGACATCATTCACCCAAAAGGGGGAAGAAAGGTCTTTGAAAGCGCACACGATCGCGTGGAACAACACAATCATTCTTTATAAACTGTAAATATTTTTTTGGCCCACCTCAAGTAATTAGAGAAATGCAGCAGGCTAAATATCAGTCAAAGAAATGCAAAACCAGGACAAAAAGTTAAACATCAAAAATCTGAAAGAGGTAATAGCTGAAATTGTGAAAAAATATGAAGAATCGCCGCACATCATTGTAAAAGGGCAGAAAGTGCGGAAGACCCTAAAGCAATACATCCCATACACGGAGGAAGAATGGGAAAAAGAAATGGAAAAACGAAAGGGGTACAAAGATCAAAAAGCCCTGGCCAACTTTATAGATAAAGTTTTTTTCGAAGACGGTGCGCTGAATTAGAGAAACGCGCCATAAGGAAATAAACATGGATACATTAGAACTGATACAAGCACTTCCACAAGAACTTCGAGAAAAAATCTGCAAGGAGTATGTAAAAATAAAACTCTGGCAACGTAAAATGCTTGGCTGGAACGACGTCAGAAAAGAAATCAATAAAGCGTACACTTCAATGAAGCTCAGACAGCGAAAAGCTCTTGGCTGGGATGAAGTTCATGCAACAATCGAGGAAGCACCATTTTGCGAACACAATGAACAAATTGTAAGGGTCTTGTTCTGTTATAAATGTGACGGAAGATGCGGACTGAATGATCTCTGTAATCTATGCCACAGAAATGGAGAAAGGCACTATCTCGGCTATCCATATTATGACGCAGAAGATTATGATGAGTGTTTCAAGAAATCTTTCTATGCGGAGCCATTGCGTGACCTTTTTCTCAGAAAGACCGGAAACTAATATTTTTCTAGTCGAAGCGGGGGTTTCCCTGTTTGTCGAAGCGGGGGTTTCCCTGTTTTAAGAAACAGGTAAGCAAAGGGGTTGTAAGACAGAAAACACAACAAGAGTGTAAAATAAATTAATTTTTATTCAAGTAGATTATAAATTTTATGCAACTACAACATGACGTCACAACACAGCTGTGTCGGTCCACAACAATGGAAACAAGATAGAAGCTGGTGATTTGCATAAGTCCCACGCCGTGGGACACACACCAAATAAAAATTCGAACTTGAAGAAAATTCGGTTACGGCGTAACCCATTTCTATTTTTAGTCTAATTAATGCTTAAAATTCGGTTACGGCGTAACCCATCTTTGTTGTTATTCTAATTAATGCTAAAAATTCGGTTACGGCGTAACCCATTTCTATTGTTTTGAATCAACAGTTTTTCAGTCAGCGTAGTTCAGCGTCTTCGAATAGCGATTTAACCTCTTCACTCCCGTTTGAAGCATTCACGAACGCATCTCACAGCTTCCCAAGATCAAACCGCGTCTTGTTCTAACCAAACGACAAGAACTGTCTATTCGCTAGAAGATGAAGCAACTGAATAGATTTTAAGTGTGTTGTACTAATAAAGCAACGGGCTTTCACGCTTCGCCAAGCATGTCAATCAAAAACACGTGAAACTTGTCTCTAGAACGTTCTGTCACGCGCCAACAACACGTGGCAAAACACGTGAAACTTGTCTCTAGAACGTTCTGTACACGTGCCAATAACAGCGCACGTGCGGGGACCGGAAAACCAATATTTAAGTGAAGTTTGTTGAACAAATAACACAAGGGTGACTGTTTATTTTTTCTGCTTTTTGATTACCTATTATAAGAATCATCTATTAAAACTAAACTTACAACTGCATATTTTGCAATACTTGGGGGTGAGCTAAAAGGATTATTACCAAGTGCAATGAAATACATCCCCAAATAATCTCCCTCGTTTAATTTAATTCTTCGATCACCACTTAAACGGGGTGCCACATATTGGTAATTGACACCATGGATATTCCTTGTACTTTCAAATACCATATGAGATATTGAATCGATTGGAATCTTCACACCTATTTTTTCAAAAGGGGAATCATGATATTTACTAGAAATTGCTAAACCATCAAGGAAGCAAGGAAATGGCACTGTTAAACGCCACCAATTTCCGAATTTAACATATTTTCTATCACTTGGAGGATTCAATTGTTCCTTTATATCCCAAGCTCCAGGTATTATTATTTTAGGGCGGAAATCTTTAAACGCATAACCGTTTAGATCTAAATCTTTTTGTAATTTGATTGTATCGTTGACTATTGTGTAGCCAGGAGGATCATAATTTTTTATTTGAAAAAAGTTCATATCTAAATTTGTTTGTAGAGTAAAATCACCGGAGGAATCGAGAAAGAAAACATCATCGTAAATAATTCCGTCTATATCTGATTGATACCCCTTAACACCGTAAATGATTAAAGCGGCCTTTTCACTAGGTGCTGAACCATCATAACCCGGATTTAAAATGTCAAAATAGATAGTGTCGTCATTCTTATCTTTTAATTTGTAAGTATTAAAAATGATCCTCATATACGGAGGGTTATGGGTGGCAAAGCGTTTGGTGTGGTAGGTAATAGTACTGGAGGCCAACTTGTTTAAAGGGTTAAGAAACCAGTTTTGGTCGTTTTTGTTTTTAGGGTAAAAGAACTCAACACATATAGTGTACTCTCCTTCTTTTAGAGGTGTTTTAGTCAACGCCAAACGCGAGTTGAAAGAATTGTCACTTGTTTTTATAATGTTAAAAGTGTAAGCCTTTTTATTGACACTGTGAAGGTTGGATGTAAAGTCTTCAACGGTAACAGAAGAAATATTGTTTACAGCTGAAACACCAACCCTTTGGGTTAAAAAACCTAAGTCATTCTTTTTATGAGCGTGCCCAGTTGTAATTGCAGAGGAGCCCACATATTTTTTCATTGAAGTGAGATTGACAGCATCTTGATCGCCGACAGGATTTGCGAGCTGTTTGATTGCATGGTCGTTCATGACAATGTCACCAGTAACGCTAGCTGATGACATAACCCCACTATCACCCTTTTCCCCTTTTTCACCTTTATCCCCCATAGCTCCTTTTGAACCCGCAGGTCCAGTTGCTCCAGTAGGCCCCGCGGGTCCTGTAGCTCCGGTTGGTCCTGTAGGTCCCGTTGCTCCCGCAGGGCCAGCAGGTCCGGTCGGTCCTTGTGAGCCCGTATCACCTTTTAATCCTTTTTCCCCAGCATCACCTTTATCTCCTTTAGGACCTTGTGGGCCAGTATTGCCCTTATCACCTTTTTCGCCTTTAGGGCCGGCGGGTCCAGTTGCGCCAGTTGGACCAGCAGGGCCGGCTTCCCCTTGGGTTGAAGTAGACTCTTCATGTGTTTGAGTTGCACCCGTCGCACCGTTAATAAACCCCATCTCTATATATTTTCGTCAAAATTTTTAAGTGTGGTTTTTTTTGGTTTGTCGTGGTATAAAAAAGAATATTTAGCATCGGTAGCCCTTTCAAGCAGCTCTCTGTCAATTCCCAATTCATCAGCAATACGGTTATTTTCTCTGGGAAGAAAGTTGAAAATGCAAAAGTGGCTACAATTATCTCGGATGTTTTTGGGGACCTTAAAATAGCTTTGAGAAAGATAAATGACGCTGCAATTGCGGTGGCGACCGTTGATAAAATAATCGATAATGTCGTTTTGGTTGCTTTCACAAACCATGTCATCGAAAATTACAATCTTTTGATTGTCAGTGGACAGCGTTTCCAAAGGAATAACATCGTGGGCGCCTTCAATAACATTATAGCCAGCCACAGGATTGACTCTTGTGTCGAAATCATCAATCATATATTGGTACTTGTCTTGATGCAGGTTCTTAGCGCAAAGGTAAATTTTGTCGTAGACCAACAGCCTGTAAAGCATATGCATGAGAATATTTGTTTTACCAGAGTTGCTTGGCCCGCAAATAAGCATCCGAAAGGTATTTTCTGGCATACAAGGGTGGCCTTGCTTGTAATTACTTTTTGTAGTCAAACTGGGGTCGTAATTTGGGATTTTCATTTTTTTTCTGTTATATATACGGCAAAAATATGTCCATGAAGAAGTGGCGAAAACTTGCCAGCGAAAAGGCTGAAGTTGAGCAGCAGAACGACAGCATTCTCGCGACAATAAAAAATAACAAAATAGATAAAGAGTTTGGCCAGCTATCAGGTGAGGATTTGTTCAAACCTATCACATCGCGGCTTGAAAAACTCCAAGTAGGGACGGCCCCAAAAGAAGAGGAAGAAATTCCAGACTATGGTATGGATGAGTTTGATTTAAATAACCCCTTCGACGGAGATTTTAACCCGGATGCGGAAACACCATCACCATCACCAACACCATCACCATCACCTACACCACCACCATCACCAACATCATCACCACCACCATCTCCTACATCAACACCGTTGCCACCTTTGGCTGAAGAGGAAGAAACGGAATTAATGGAAAGCCCAGCGAAAAAACCAAGTAAATGGGGACCACCAAAAGAACCAGTTATCAGGGGATCAGAGTCGGTTGACCTGCAGACACTGAGCAGCATGTTAACAAAAAATAAAGACAATCCGAACTATGTTGTAAAAAGCAAAAAATCAAAATTCTATGGCTACACATTGGAAGACATAAAAAGTGCAAGAAATGAAATTCTTGCCAGGAGACAAGGGAAGTTTATGCCCCCCGCCGATTGGATGCCCCCTCCACCTGATGAGGATGAACTTGAAAGAGAAATGGAAGGAAGCGGAAGTGTTGATCCAAACGCTTTGGTTGAAAGGCTACACTTAAGCTTGGCGTCTATACAGGCGGGCAACACTTCACTGAAGCTGAAAAAACAGGTCCAGCAGATGTTGGGGCTGCTGGTAAAGCTAAAGGAAATAACACAAAAAGAAGCCCACAAAATTTTGAGTAATATTATATAAGCAACATGTCAACCCATTTTCATTTCAACCTGCTGCTCGACTCGCGGCTGGCCAAACAAAACAACGCCAACAGCAAGTCACATGACTTTACAATTAACTTTGACCCGCCAATCGCTTTAGATCCCTTCAAAAAGTACAGGGCGGCGTTAAATGAGCTGGTATCTATGTCTTATTCGTGGTACAACATCGCGAAACGGTACAACAACAACGAGTTCAAATGGCGGAAAAAAACAGAGAACTGGAAAACCGTGACAATTCCGGATGGAATGTATGATTACAACGGTCTCAACACCACCATCCAGGCACTAATCGGAAGAGTGGATCCCAAGGATGAAAAATCCAAGTTTATTTTTCAGCTGTATTTTCACACCACAACATATCGGGCGGTCATTCTGTTGCAGGACGGCTACGAGCTTGATCTAAGTGGAGGTGAATTTGCTGCGTTGCTGGGTTTTGACAAGAAAACAATAGATGGAGCGAACAATAGGAGCGACCGCGTGCCAAATATAACAAGAGGTGTCGACTGGATCTACATCCATTGTGATTTCATTACAAGAGCAGTGGACAACATCGGGGGCGACGTCATGTTCTCTTTTTCAACCGCTGAACTCTCCGTCAGCTACCCCTTTTCAAAAGAGCCCCGCCGCCTCCTGTGGCACCCGGTGAACAAAAATAGAATCAATGCGATAAATATCAAAATCACGGACGGGCGCAACAACATTATAGATCTGAATGACCAAGACGTGGCTTTAAGTATCATCATTGAAGAAGAAAAAGAAAAATAATTTACACCTAAGTATAATAATGAATCATCCGAGCGAGTGGGCGAGATATTATGACGCGCCAAACGGAACATATAGATACAGACACAAAGGTACGGGGGTTGTAAGAGACACCCTGATGAATATAGGAAAGCGGTTCAAAAAGAAGGTCACCCGTCAGACGTTGGAGAAGGCTGTAAATGAAGCCTCGAAGCGAATGCTAAAAAAAGCCGCAGAAAAAGCAGAAGAAAAAGCGGCAGACAAGATACAAGCGGTTTTGCGGCGGGATACCCCACACCCCAAGCCAAGTGTAAAACCAAAGAGTAAAAAGACCCCAAGTGTAAAACCAAAGAGTAAAAAGACCCCATCACAGAAACTTAGTACAGAGTCGAAACAAAAACTGAAGAAGATGCTAAACCCTGGCGTAGCAACTCAGTTAAGCGGGGATTCACGGAAAAAGTTGCAACAGATCTTAAATCTCGGTCGGGCTGCAAGGTTGAAAGTAAACCAATTGATAGCAGAAAATTAAAATAATTTTTTAAAAAGATATATAGGACGCAAGATGTTCAGAAGCCACAGGCATTTGGAAAAAACAGAGTATGTTCGTATCATGTTAGACAAACCGATTAGTATCCCGGGAAACAATCAGCACCAGGTAAAAACAAACTATAAATTCACACTCACCGACCGAGACAACTGGTATGACTGGTATAACGCCTACTTCCGGGCTGATTTCACTTTCGAGGCAACCGCGGATGGCGCGGCAGTTGCAGCAGATGCTCGGTCAGCACCCATTAACAGCTCATTTTCACTGATAAACAAACTTGTGGTAAAATCATCGGGCAAAAACATTTACAACGTGGACAACATTCACAAGCTCATATTTATCAAAAACTTGTTGGATTTTTCTGATGACTTCGCGAGGAGCGCAGCGAAAGATCAGTTTTGGTATTTGGATACAGCGGATAGCAATGTAACAGCCGCCGCCGCCACTAACCTTGGAATCAGACAAAGGGGTTTGCTTGCCCATGCCGGTCTCACGGTTGAAACCCTTATACCGCTTAACAGGTACTCATTCTTTGAAGAGCTGAGTGACAAACTTCTTCCCCCCATGCAGATGGAGTTCGAAATTGAGCTACAATCGGATGCAGAGCTGATTTGGCAAAACGATGGCACCAATCGTAGGGTAGTGGTGAGAAACTTCGAGCTGTGGGTTCCAATACTGCGTTTCACCAGCGAAGGGCAGAAGCTCGCAAATGAAAACTTTTTGAAACCTCAGAAATGGACGTACCTGAATGAAATGATCCAGCCCAGCAGCAGCCGGCGTGACGCTTTCGGACAGTGGCAGATAAATCCCGGCATAAAGGATGCCAAACATGTTTTCATTTTCATTCAACAGTCAAGGAAGAAGGACGCCTTGACTCAAAACCCCTACTTCTTTGACACCTTTAACATTGACGGAGACAATTCAGCCAAGCTAGCGACCTGCCGGCTACAGTACGGCTCTTCACAGTACTATCCGGAGCTGGACTACGACGAAAACTTCAAACTGCGCATTCTTAATGACTTAAAGAACTACCGGTACCGCAAAAACGACTACAACACCGGTGTTCAGCTTCAGCCCAACAACTTCAAGGATTTATACCCAGTACTCTATTTTGACTTACGCGAAAACAAGGATAACAGGACCAACGACCCGAAACAGATGGTTTTCCACTACAGGCTCAACGAGGCGGCCAACGCACAAGACTACACCATTTATGCAGGAATTTTGTATGAGTCCGAATTTGCTCTCAGGCAGGTGGGTAATGAGCTGGTGATGGTATAGTGGAATTGGCTACTTTGCTGCCGAGTGACTGAGTTGCTGATACCCCAAAGTGAAATAATTTTGTATGAAATATAAGAGATGACGACTTACTATCCGCACAAGATTTCACTTTCAGACGGGCAGAAGGTAAGCCTCGCGCGAGCCTTTGGGCGAGGAGAAGCAGTTACGCTCAGATTTAAAAATGAGGCTATAACCGGCGGTAGCGACACTTTGCACTTGACCGCCAGGCAGATCAAAAAAATAGAGCGCGCTATCAAAAACAAAACGGGCGTGGACATAGACATGAGCAAGACACAAATCAGACGTATGCGCAAACACGGGATCGGCAACTCAGGATCAGGCATGCGGGTAAAACCCCCAACAGGAGGAAAGGGAATGCGCATCAACCCTCCACCATATATGCGCCCTCCACCATTTATTGGTTCTTGGGGTGATCAAAAAAAAGCCCGCCTTCGTTGATGTCCCCTTAACTGATTATGACTTGCAGCGATGGTGCCAATACTTGAAAATCCCCATCAAAGGTATATTTGCGAGAGACGAGATCCACGTGAAAAACCACTCCCCTTGTATAATCAACATGGATGATCTTGGAGGGCCAGGCACCCATTGGGTATGCTGTTGGGGATCAGCAACTGAGTTGCTACCTGAATACTTTGACTCTTTCGGTTTACCCCCGCCCGCGGAATGGGAAATTGAGTTGATTCTCGAGGGCAAACAGACCTTTCTACGAAATGACAACCAGCTTCAGTGGGAATCCAGTGTGCGCTGCGGCTACTACTGTCTGCTTTTTCTGAACGAACGTAACAAAGGGCGGACATTTCGAGATATTTTGAGCATGTTTTCCGAAAATACGCACACCAACGAGGCTGTGGTGAAGGATTATTTTACACATAATGTATAAGTGGGGTATCAACCCCACACCCCAGTGAATTTTTGCAAGTTATATAGGATGGATGTTTACTGTGTGAAAGAAAAGCGCTTCACACCCAATGTGGTGGGAAGTGAAAAAATTACAACCGCAAAAAACAGCAGAAGACTGCTTAAAGTAAAATGTGCCAGCTGCGGCATTACCAAGACAAGATTCATATCTGCGCAAGAAGGAGGTAATATTTTGGATCCAATATTTAAGTGGACCAGAAGTGGTTTACCCAAAAAGAAGAGAGAAGAACTTGCTCGCGCTGAAAAAAGAATGTTTGGAGGTGGGGTTCTTGATACAGTTGGAAATACAGCAGCTGAAGCTTTCTTTGAGTATGGAGTTCCTTATTTAGCAAAGCAAGGTGTGAAACAAGGAAGATACTTTGCAAGCGAGTTTCTGAGACAACCAGAGTATCAGAAGAAGTTAGCCAATAAAGCCAAACCAATCGCAAGAAAAGCTGTTAATTACACAATTGATGCTTTGTCTGGGGATTTGTTGACTAAAGCCTCAAACAGATTAAGACCAAAAGATATGATACCGGGAAATAAGATGAAAGGCGGGTGTCACAATTAGTGAGGTAAACCCAAAGTTAATTTCTTTAATTATATAAGATGGAGGTATACTGCGTGAAGGAAAAGCGCTTTACACCCAACGTACCGGGAAGTGAAAAAAACACTACCACAAAAAATGGTAGAAGGCTGCTTAAAGTAAAATGCGCAAGTTGTGGCATTACCAAGACACGGTTTATATCAGCTCGAAGTGGTGGTAATTATGATATGAGAATTTATGCGGGTAATAGAGTAGATGACCCAACAAACCCTCTTTACCAACGTGGTGGGGCTTTTGATTTGCATAAAGCTATTGGTAAGCTGCCTAAGCCAAAAAAGGGGTGGACACTTCCTGGTCATAACTACACAGGGCCGTACAATCCCCTTGAAAAACAGCTTTCTTACGACCCCAAGACGGGAAAGATATTAAAAATTTATCAGCAACCCACAGGCGCCACAGACGCTGTTTCAATGCAGCATGACGTTGATTATGCCGTCTGCGCCGGAAAGAAAAATGAAAAAGGTTGCAAACATGATGCAGACAAAAAAATGGTGAAAGCGCTTGACGCTATTCCCAAAAATAAACGGCAATGGGGTCATGCTGCGGCGCGCAACGCAATCAGCTCGAAGCAAAAAGTGGGATTGGGTGTTGGTGAAACGATCAATAAAAATATCGGCGAAAAAATTCCAGGCTTTCAACCGGCTCAAGATGTGGCTGCTGCAATCATGGCTGTCACAGGTGGTGATAAGGATTTGTTTAAAAAGTATTGGAGTGGTGACATCGCAAAAGGTGCCTTTAACACGAAAACCGGTCTGTTCAGCAAAAAGTTTTGGACGCACCCTAAAAAAGATTGTAGGATGGAGCTAAAGAAAATTAACGGCAAATGGCATAATACATATAATTGTTGATAACCCACACCCCACGAATTATTTTTAAACACATATATAGAAAATGGATTCTGCAACAAAATTCCGGCGGGCTGAAATAGAAATGATAAAGAAAAATCTTGAAAACCAGTTGGTGCATTACTACCAAACCTCAGCCAAGTTTAAACGGTGGCACACGCGTTGTCAAACGGTATGTGCGTTAACAGGCGGAGTTGCTACCATTCTTACAGGCTCTGGGTTGGCCGCTTCTCTTTCTGTGGTTGGCGTTGTTGTTGGCGGGCCTTTAATCGCAACTGCCGCCTTGTTTTCATTGGTGTCAACCTCCGGCATGGTCACCATCAAATTTTTCCTGCGTAAAGCGAAAAAACACGAAAAAATACAAACTTTGGCTGAAGCTACGCTGAGCTCAATCAACTCTCTCATATCGACCGCTCTTGAAGATGGTAAAATCTCAGACAGTGAGTACCAAGATATTATCAAAAAGTACAACAGCTTTACTACTGCAAAGACAAAACTGCGTTTTTCAAACCACACTGACGGCGGGGTAAAGGTTAACAGAACATCAAAGACAACTTCTGTTTAATGGTGGGTGTTTGCCTCCAACCACCATCCGTTGAAACTTTTTTCGGCTTTATTTCTGGTTTGTACCATCTTCGGCAATCTTTTCGTGAGCTTTCCCAGTATTGCCTTTTTCGCCGGCCAATCTCTTGTTGAGACCTTTTGAAAATAGTTGTATAAAAAACAAACATAGTTACATGATCCGGGGTAGCAACTGAGTTGCTGATACTGCTTGAACTGGTGAATGATATTACCCAAAAAGGTCAGCCCCATTTCGTCACCGACCTGTTCTAAAGAAATGCCGGTTTTTTTTAATACTGCAATTAAATACCATAATTTTGGTTTGGGAGGGTGGCTCATCTCTTCGGGCTCAGGGTAGAATTCCCCCTCGTAACGGTAGTCAAGATCTTTTTCCGGCTTGATTTCTTTTATTTTCGCTTCCTGGTCTTTTACCAACATTTCGATAAGCTCTTTTTTTTTTCCACACCCCTTGGCTAAACCCAAACTCATTTTTGTTGTCATGTATATATGTCCGCGCATAATTATTTAAATGGACAGAAAATTGGCACGGCGTTATTACAGTCCGCAGGGTTACTGGAAAGGCATTTCTGCCATTAAAAAATTAGCGGTCGCTGCAAAGGTTCCTGAAGTTGTTGCCAAAGAATGGTTGTTCAAACAAGCGCTCTGGCAGATTTACCTCCCCGCACCGCGCTACATTCCTCGTCTAAAATTCGATGTCCCTACACCCAACAAAGTGCATCAGGCAGATCTTCTTTTTCTGCCACATGACAAAGTGGGCCGTAGCACTTACAAATACGCGCTTACTGTTGTTGATATTGCCAGCAGATTTAAAGAAGCTCAGCCTTTAACTTCTAAAAACTCTGATGAGGTTGCCAAAGCTTTTAAGACAATTTATACACGTGGACCTTTGAAATGGCCTCAACTGTTGCAGGTTGATCCTGGGCGTGAATTTATGGGCGCTGTTACAAAAGAAATGGAAAATCACAAAACTTCTATCAGACGTGGCCACCCTGAAATTCATAGAGACCAAGCTATTGTTGAACGTTTCAATCGCACCTTGGCTGAGCATTTGTTTGGCCACCAGTACGCAGTTGAAATGCGTTCGCCTGAGGGTCAGCGGTCTAATGTGTGGGTAAAAAGGCTCCCCAAAGTTGTTTTTGCTCTGAACAACCAAGTCACTCGATTGATTGGTATGAAACCTGCTGCTGCAATCAAGAAAAAAAATGTTTATGCGGAGCCATCAACTAAATATTTGAGACCTGTTGGAGAAAATGAAAAAAAGCTCCCATCCAATGTTATGCTTCGGTATTTGTACGAACCTGGTGAGCTTGAAGGTGGGACAAAAAGAGCCACTGATCCAATCTGGTCTTTAGATGTCTTTAACCTTGAACGATCTTTTACCAA
This sequence comes from Meandrina meandrites, assembly GCA_963693305.1. NCBI lineage: Eukaryota > Metazoa > Cnidaria > Anthozoa > Scleractinia > Meandrinidae > Meandrina > Meandrina meandrites. The sequence continues at coordinate 12,017,561 of OY855906.1, forward strand.
ACCGAATCAACCTGTTCTCTACTATTTGCGCGACAGACCCAAACGTGGTTTTGTATGTGAAGAACTGCTTGTTGTGCCGCCAGATACACAATTACCTCCGAGTAGAGTTAACTAAACATGGTATTCAATCGGTTCTGTATGTATTCCGTCAGGCTGCACCCATCGTTTGTCATAATATGCACTCAACCCCAGCTTCTCCTGTTCGTAAGTTACTATATTCCCATCCCGCATCCGAAACCCTCTGTTTGTTGCTATATCCTTGCTTCCTTCCAGCGCTGCCTTGAAACGATGCCAGTTTATTTCGTTTTGCTTCTTCGACATACCTTTCGCGCTTAACTTCTTTTTATCTCCCCGGTCATCAATATAATAGCATTTTGAGCAAAGTGCAATCATCCGCTCCCCCTCACACTCCATCTTAAATAAACCTGGTGTTCTTCCACTCCACTTGTTCCATGCCAGCCAATTCTTTTTTTCTGTCTCAAATTCTTCTTTCATCTCTGGCCGCACGATTTCTTCGAGTTTCTTTGCCGAGATTGCCAAGTAGTTGCTGTCTGTATCCATTTGGATCAGCTCGAAATCTTTTCTGTCGAAGTATCTGTCAAGGAAGTCGTAATAGAATTCCAGCATCCTTAACTTCGCCAGCTGATAGACCGCGATTCCAATCTGAAACGGTCTTCTTATTGTGATCCGTGGCTTCCGACTTTCTAACTCATAAGCCTCCCCAATCTCATCTAGATCTGAGAAATATGCGCTTCTCAGAGCTCTGTCAACTACCTTCTCATCTTTGGTGTAGATTACGTTTGTTTGCCGTTCCAAGGCTTCGATTAGCTTACCATACCCACTGTTTCCCAACAATTTGAATATATCAGCCAGCAGTGCTTTGCTTTTTTCTACATCTCCTGTTCGGCGAGCTTCCGTGACTTGTTCCACGAACCAGGGAAAGATTTTGGCCGGTGTGTAGTCAATTGTCCGATAAACCCTTTTGATAACTGCACCGTGATTCACATACCAGAGTAGTAGAGGGGCGTATACAAGTATCCTCTGTGCTGACAACGTTCCCATGAGTTTCTTGTCTTCTCCTCGTTTTCTTCCTGTAGCTCGCAAGTATTGGAGCATATGCTCGGGAACAGCTTTGGCTGGCACCGTTTTGTTGTGAAAGAACGGGCACATTTCCTCGAACTTTTGGTGTAAGTGATTTGGAATCTCAATGTCTATTTCAGCATATCCGAACCAGCTTTTTTCTTTGAGTCTGTGCGTTAGTACTGGTGCGCCGTCTATTTGGTACTCATCTGTATAGTGTACAACCCTTTCCTTTCCACAAGGCATATCTCTTAACATTGTTGAGAGATACAAGGCGTTGGCATCATATCCGAGGATGTTTTGGCAAAGTTTTGAATCAGCAACTTGATGAGATCTTATTCTTGTTTTCCCCACTTCATGGTATCTTGTGAAAACGAGGCTCGGTCCTCCAACAACTGCTTCTTTTAACATCTCATATGCTTCTTTGCTTGGGCTGTAAAGCTCCGCGTTGCGTTCAATAGCTCCTCTTAGAAGGTAATGTAAACTCACACCTGGGATGCTGACTGCGTCTTTCATTATATCGATTCCCTTCTCTGTGTAGAAGTTTCTCATCTTTTCCAGCGCCTCAAGTCCGGGGGCGACATCGAGATTATTGTAGTAACGCACCCAGTCTTTGAAGGTTTTCATTCCCTTTTCTCGGAACGTTTGTTTACAGGCTTTCCATTCTGACAGTTTTAGTGTGAATTCATTTTTTAACTTTGAGTGCCAATGCGGGTAATCCGGCAATTCCGGGTAATCCAGCTTGTCAGGTCTGTCAAACCACTCGTATGGAAACCACGATTTTGGTGCCTTGCAGCCGTATGCCTTTATCCATTTGTCGTAACTCACCCCCGGTCCCAAGTAGTTGATTATGTCAAGAAAACGGAAGCCTGAAGTGAGTAAAAACATGATTTTGTTTCCATTCTTTGCCACTCTGACTTTGTTGGTTGTGTCCGCAAGTTTTTCAGCAAAGTACTTTTTTATCAGATTAAGATCGTAAGTCCCTGAGTTGAAGCCCAGTACTGGGACCTGATCACACCATTCTTCTATTTTTTTCCTCTGATCTTTTGGTAGCAGGTTTACGTCTGCTGGCATAAATTCATCTCTTACTTGTTTCCTTATGTTTTTTTTTGCGTCTCTCCAACTCTTCCATAAACTTACGGACCAGCTCTGCGGGATCTTTTTCACAGATGTGGGTTGGATCTCTTTCAAGAGTGTCACCGATGCTTACTGAGATTGGAACGTGTGCGTTCTCGATTGTGAGTGAGTCTGTTGGCACCTTCCGCTGATTGTTGTCTCCGTATGCCTCAAAATCATACAAAATAGCGTGTGGGTAACTTTTTGTTTTTGGTTCCGGTAGTTGTTCAATATATTTGTCTCCGACTTCGCAGGCCCAACACTCAATCACTCTGTAGCCTTCCTTTCTGAGATAAGCTGTTCTTCTCTTTGTTGCTTGGAAGAGATCTTCTCTTGTTCTGTCACCGCGTTCAATTATTTTGGCCCGATCCTGGTAACATTTTGGGCAACCGTGCCAGTAGCAGCCGTGATACTGTAACACAAGCTTTTTCTCATGGTTGTAGCCATCAACTGGTCTTTTCTCTATCCAACGCTCTCCGCCGTGTCCTGACATTGCGTGGTGAATGGGGATTTTCCAATGCTTTGCTACGTACTCAAGCCACTGAATTGATTCTTTTGAGGCTTTATGTTTCGGATAAAATGCTTTTTCATAAGCTGTCTGCGGCGCTTCGACCTTTTCTCCTGGGCAATCTATTACGGTTTTCCCTTGGGCGCATCTTTCTGTGTGACGTTGAAGACTGACGGATTGGGTAAATCTTGCTTTGCAGTGGATGCATGCATAAGTTTTTCCCAACTTTTTAATGTCTTTTATTAAGAATGCGTGCTTTCCAAAAATACCGATTGTCATAACGTTTTTAAACTGTGGTGCAGGATTTCTTGTCAGATGCCATACCACTTCTTTATCGTCTACACGCTCTGGCACATATACCCTGATTCCTAGCCAACCTGAGAAAGCAGTCCCCTTATTCAGATGCATTTCTACCTTTTCCAATTCATCCAGTGATGTTTTTACGCAGTTCGTCGGTGTATCTCGGAGTTTGAAAAAACTCTTGGCTAGACCTTGTGCCGCTTTTGTACTTCGATCTGGTCTAGCTCCTTTGTGTACGGCGATACACCGCCATAGACACATGTTATCTCTATAGGTATCCAGTGCTACCATTGAACGACTATGTGCAAGGTTGCGCAGCCAGTTTGGTAAGGGCCCTGTTCCCATCAGTGGTTGACGGTCAAGTACAACCTTTACATCAGCATTAAAATGAGCCTCGAAGATCCACTTTGTGTTTGGTCTTTCGATACTGTCCGCATCCAGACGTACAGCCTCCCTATTAATTAACCAATTCTCCGCTTCTCCATAGGTATTCATCCAAGGGGAGCCTTTATTTTGGTAGTAGAAAATTATGGTACCGTCTTCAATGTTACGTAACATATATGAATAAGTGTGCCTCATGTAAAATGATGTCCTCACGTTCTCTCTTATTTTTTCCATAAATTTTGGTGTAAGGTCTTTATTCAGATCTTTTATGAAGCGCCATCTCTTGAACCGTCTCCCGCTGCTCTCTTCACCCTCGAATTTTGTGACTTCATACAGGTTTAGAATCTCATTCTGGTAGTCTGTCACATTTCTTACGTTATTCGGTTGAATGGGATCGAATTGTCTCAGAAGTTGTTGTCTTCTGTTCCTTTTTCTAGGTGGTGCTGTTGGTTGGTAAGGTTTTGGTTGTAAAGGCGGTCGTAAACGCTTCTTTGTGGTTTCTGGAATTGGTTCTTCTAGCACATTCCTTATTATCTTTTTCACTGCGGGTACGTTTTCTGAAAGAAGTTGTGATAAATGTCGCAGTTCTGCGGGGTCTATTTTTGCAAGTTCTTGTTCGAGAGATTTGAGGTCTACATTTTCAAAAGAACTGAAATCTATTTCGTCCATTGTATATTATGTAGAAAAATATTTTTTTATTTAATTAATTGTTGTTAACTTAATGTTGTGTTCCTCTAATTGAAAAACTTTTATACAGCACAGTGTCAATTCTCTAATTGCTTGTCCCCGCCGCCCTTTGTTTATGTTTCCTGCGTCCTTTTTCCTAAGTAGTATAGCCGGTATTAAACAAATACTATCTTTGGTAAGCCTAAATTTTTTGCCTCTTTAGGAGACTATAGTCAGGGGCCAAAACCGGGCCACGCGAGCTGTGTGAGCGTGGTTTGGTTTTGGTTCCCCTGACTACTAGTCTCCTGAAGAGGTGAAAAATTTAGGTGCACCCAAAGTGGTATTTGTTTAATACCGGCTATACTACTACTTTGATAGTTGGCTGACGGGGGCTTACCCCTTGCCAACTGGCAGTCACATTAGAAACCTCAAGCTTGGCATCTAATTGTAATTAGTGTGTAGTGGCTAAGGGCCATCTACAGAATAAAGACATTCTGTAGCTTGTTTCTCCAAAGTTTTGGAGGAAGTTCAAAAATATCATTGATTGGATAATTCAATTCTCTGATTTCCTTAACAATATAACTTAGATTTCATTTGTTTGGGCTTCTCCAATATTAATTATCTCCGGAAATCATGGCATATTATGGCTGACAAGAACAGCTCCTGCTATGGCATTTATTGGAGTTATAATCTGTGCACGGATTACATCATTTCATTGCTCAATAGGAACTCTCAACCTCCCCTCCTCCCCCTGCTAATTTCGGCTTCTTTTTATCTTTACAGGTCTCCAAGGTTTGGTCTTCAGAACTTTTTTATTCCATAAAGCAACATTCAGAATAATAATAATAATAATAATAATAATAATAATAATAATAATAATAATAATAATAATCCCATAAATGCATGTCCGCTTTCAAATAGTCACCATGTGTGCCCCCACGTTGGGGGCAGTTTCCAGTTAAGGCCGTCTTTATTTTTCATTGGTAACCTTTGTCTTTTCATTGGTAACGTTGAAGTCAAAGTAGTTTTCGTCATAGTGTTTTTGAGCTTCTTGCCAATGTCTCTCTTGGATTGCCCTACTTTCCGAAACTTCATATGTGCTCGTTGAATTGTTAATTACTATTTTTAAGCTATCGCATTTGCTGCAAGTGTCTTTTCTGGGCTTTCGGAAGCTTAAATTGTAACTAGTGAATTTTTCTGAATGAACTTAGACTAAGCGGAGGCTTGGCAGCTGTCCCTTTGAGCTGTAAAAAATCCTTGTAGATCTTCGTCAGGTTCAGCGATGGCTCAAGATACCTCTTTTCTGGCGCTTTATGTCTTGTGTAATGCGATATCTCCGGTTCGTATGACCATATGGAGTTTGCCTTTTGGGCGAGGGTCGAGGGTCGAGGGAACTACGTCGAGGGTCGAGGGTAACGAGTCGAGGGTTGAGGGTAACTAGTCGAGGATCGAGGGTAACAAGTCGAGGGTCAAAAAATCTCAAAATAAAAAAAAAAAAATCTGAACAAAAAAATAACAATTAAAAATTAACAAAAAATAAAGATAAATAAAGAAATAAAATTGCTAAAAAAAATAATACAAAAATCTCAAAATTATTACAAAAAATATATTCAATCGAATCGTAAAACCGACAACAGTCCTGCAAGCCCCGTATTTCCGTGTCCGTATTTCCGTAATAGCGAGAGTCAAACCTCTATAGCTTTCGCCGGGGATCTGGATATGGAGGTGTCCGCAAGGCGAGAGTTTGCTGTAGTTAAACTTAAGCTTAAGGACGTTCGCGCGAAAATCTTCCAACATTGACATTTTTCTAAAACTTTCACCACTGTGAGTTTATGGGTTACTCATGTCAGAAATGTAAAAAAATTGGGGGGGTCACCGAATTCGTTTCGGAGATAAGATGTCCGAAAGATCACCTTAAAATCTTATAAATCGGCCTTCGTTTCTGACAATGGCGACAGTGTCTGTTTGCTCAAAAATAATGCGAATAAATTCATGAAATGCAATTTTCTTGTCTAAATATTGTTTAAGGGGATCTATTAAGCAAATTGATTCAACTGGCGATGTTCCTTTAGAAAATCTAATCGTTTAGTGATCACATTTGCACTCGCCTGGCAGTTGAAAGATGGGCAAGATTTGATGCCGCATGGGCAAAAAAGTTAGAAACTTGTAGACTTCCAACATTGACTTTTTGTTCATTTTTTTACAATCTGTCGAGAATCGCAAAACAAAGCTGTCTATCGAAAAAAAATTGGGGGTCACCGATCATTTGAGAGAGTAAACTGCGAGCGAAGTTATCTGAGCAGCTACCAGCCCTGTATTTGTTTGGAAAGTTTTCTCAGCGCGCGCGCTCGATGCATGACGTGGCGCGACGTTTCGACATGAATTACGTGCGCAGTAAGGATGCGCAAAAACAATTAGCGCGAACGTCCTTAATTAATGACACAAATCATTTGTCCGTCATAACACTTAAGCGCATGAACAAGTTTAATGAATTTCTGTAAACATGGTAATTTCGTAAATAACAAACTCAACAACAGATCTCTCATTCACAGCTTGGCAAATAACTACCACTGATTGTTCCATTAAACCGTGACTTTTATCTCGCATATAATTAACACCAACATTACATTGTTCTTTAACACAACACCTATTGCGACAAAATTATATACAAGAAGTATTGTATTTCTGCCTATTCCACAGGCAAGTGGCAATGATCGGCAATTTTATCCATTCAATAAACGAAGTTAATAAAAAACAATATTAAGGCTATGTAACGAGTTGAGGTAATTGCGCTGGGCATTATCCAATGACATGTAAAGGTCACGCCTGACGTAAACTTGACCAGAAAAAAGTGGATTTTTTTTAGTTATATGAGCTGCTAAAGGATGATAATAGGTGTTTGAAAAATCTTGACTGTATATTAGTTGTCCTGTTGTACAATTTTTTTCCGGTCACCCGTTTGTCTACATGTTTTATAATAATATTACAGGGTGGAGTTTTATATTTATCGCCCAGCTCTTCTCCGCACCCATAGCATTTCCTCACTGTAGGAGGCGTGATAACTAACTTGTAATTACTTGGAGACATACTCGCATTCCACGAGGGCATTGGTGCTTGAGGGAACGCTCGAGGGAGGGGCGGTTGTGGATGCATGGATGGTTGAGGATACAGAGACGGTTGAAGATACGCGGGCGGTTGAGTATACGCGGGCGGTTGAGTATACGCGGGCGGTTGAGGATACGCGGAAGGTTGAGGACACGCGTACGGTTGACTGGACGTGGACGATTGAGAAAAAGTCTGCATCCTGGGCTGCATGTTGTTGGCAACGCCATGGGAAGCAGGGTAGCTCGGTTGCAAAGGAGATGGAAGTTGCACACTTTGATTGGGTACCTGTGTTGATGGTGAAACTGTACCCTTTGACTTGCTTGCTTTCTGCTTTTTCCGTGCAGGTGGTTTGTGTGACGAGCCTGCAGCAATGAGCAGGCCCTCATTAGTGCTGAACATCTCCTTACCTGCCGACTTCGCTCTCCGCACTTCCGCCTCATGCTGTTTTCGTGCGTGGTCAGCAAATGAAGGGCCCTTTCCGCCGGGTGCAGCGCCAGTCAAGAAGGCTTTAACCTCCACGTCAAGCAGCAAGGAATCTCGTGTGTCTGCCTGACATGCGTCCAGCAGAGACAAATTTTGACGGTCTCTGTGAGACCAACCGGCGTGAATAACTTTAGCCTGGTTCATCTGCGGCGCAGTGGGGTTGGTGAACGCACGGAAGATGAAACCACGGCGCTCATGCCACCCCGATACCCAGTTAGTCAGGAAAGCTCTGCTGTCATCGGCTGCAATAAATAAGTCCATATTAGATTTGGCAGCCTGGTAACCAGCGGCAGTTGTGCATAGTAAGAGCCTGTCACACAGTTGTTTGAACTCGTCACTGTCCTTACAGTCAAGTTTTTGTGCTTGTTTATTTCGATGGTCTTTGAAGTGGAACTCGCACGATTTTATATCAGCGTCATCCCCAAAGACCTTCGAAATTCCGGCTAGATTAGCTCCTGCCATATCGCAACACCAACCAATGGGGTTGAATTTAAAGCTATCAGAAGCAGCCACTTTCCTAAGGGCTTCATTAAATAAACGCCAAAAAAGTTCAACGTTTTCTGTGTTCTCGCTTTCTGCTTCCATTATGGCCAACGGTATCTGCTTCCGTAGCAAGGGATGGTAGACACTGGCCGTTAGCGTTACAAACCCTTTGCACCGCTTCCTTTTCCCGTCAAAAAAACAGAATTCTTTGCTCAGAAAGTGGTCTCCTGTTTTGTCCATGTGAAGTGCCATTGTCATTTTTGTCGTGCTTGTCTTGAAGACAAAGGATGGGATGTCCGGGTTTCCCCTTTTATCATTGATTTTATACACATAAAGTGGATCCTTTTTATCCGCATACTCCTTAAATGATATAATTGCCTCAAAGTTGTGCCCAAATGGCTCTATATCCTTTTTTAATTTCTGTTTCATATTGGAAACTCGTTTCTTGTCCATTACAGCACTGGCTTCTCTTTCGACGGCGTTCCAGTCCATTTGCTGTTGAAACGCGGACATGACGAACGCCGACTGCAGCTCGGAAGGCTTGATATTTGGTTGGTTTCGTATCATTTGTTCGATACTCTTCGCTTCCTTTTTTGGAAGATTGTCAATAATGGGGCAAGTGTGGTTGCCGATGTGGTAAACAGTCACTGATTTAGTACCATAACTGAGGTACCTTCGCGCACTGCAGGCAACATATTCTCCTACTTTACCACAGCCTTTGCAAACCATTTCACCTCGTTCCTTTTCGAACTGCCTTGTACTTTTAACACCAAATTCTATTCTAAACGGACATTTATCTTCTACGCATTTATATGAACCCTTGCAATCCGCAAAGCGCACACGACCATGATTTTTCCATTCCGTGGGACAGTTCTTTTTCCATTTCCTGCCATCTTTTAGGTATTCGGGTCTTTGTCGATAATCCTTGATGACATACACTTTCAGTCCGTTAATTCCTACAGGAAGAGATTCAACCGATTCTTTGGGAACGTTCTCCCACGAAGATTTCGAAATCTTACGTTGTCTTGGCTTCTGGGGAATTATGGAGTCTTCGGATTCCGATTCCGATTCTTGTCTGCAAAAAAATACACATAATGTCAAAACAAGTCAGTGCATATGGCTATTTAAGGTAAGACTTAAAAGTTTCATCACATGGCGAATATTACTGCTATATATTTGTATACCTGCTTTTAATGAGTCCCTCTAATAAGATGTCGTCTTTGCGATCCTCAGCTGAGACTCCAGAGGCACTATAAAAAAAATATAGAATTTGTATAGGAAATGACAAGACCCTGAGTACAATTTGTAGTAGGTATTCCAAAGGAGTACAATTAGGGATTAATTGTGCTGCTCTCCTCCAATCAGAATCCAGTAATTTTGTTTAGTGTACTATAAGTCGAAAAACGTTAACCGATGAATGACCTGGTAAGTGCAGTAAGTACAATGGTAACAGTAAAGGGTAGTCTTGTGGCGTTTTACCTGAACACGGGTTGTAGCAGTTCTTCGTCTGAAACACCCTCTTCTTCTATTTTGACTGGTACGTCAGGGCAAGCCCCAATACTGAAATAATAACAATAACAATATTAATAATGTGAGCAATGTTTATCGCCTTAAGTCTTAACCACAGTTACATAGTATTTTGGTTGAATCGCCTTTTCCCAAAGAAAGTTGTGACTCAGTCGCCTATTTATAAATTCGGCTTAAATTGCAGTATCTCGCAACAATTCCTCACAAATCGTAGCGATTTTAGACACGAAAACAGTTTTTGTCACTCTCTTAGCCTCAGCGATTGCACTTTCTTTACCTCGATTTAGCATTGAATATGTCCCTAGCTTTCGCATTTGAAGGGCGATTCTTCTGCTCTGTCTTTGTCGGCTTGCTCGCAGCAGAGCTAAGCCGGTCAAACGACATTGTAAGATCAATCATATCAATATCTTTCTCCTTCCCTCGTTTCTGCAATGGGGAAAACAACATTGTTGCATTAGGGTAATTGGTTTGTTTCTTTTTATCGCGGTTTATTTTTTAACGCCATGTCAGGGGAAACGTACGTACCGATGAATTACGCCGTCTTTTAGACCGATCAGCCACCTTCGAATTGATAGATTCCTTTGGCGTCCTTTCTTCACCGGATGATTCCTCTGAGCTGTCAATAGTTATGATTTCTTTCTGATCATCTTTACGAAACAGATGATACTGTGGAAAAAAGGTAAATGCTCAGTTTTGTAATATCAGTGCAGACAAAAACCCCTTTCCCCCTTTTTATACTCGGTATTGTTTTGCCATGGCCAAACCTCAGTCGATTTGCTGCCTAATGTAATTGCGTGAAAGAAATATTCTAACCTGTGGCACACCCCTCCAAACTGGAACTCCAGGGTTGTACTCTTCGAATTCCTCGCCCAACCATTCCTTTTTGGGGGATTGTCGTCTTCTTTTCCTTTGTGTCTGAAAAAATCAACAGGTTTTGAAAAGCATATTTGCCAACTGTTGAGTTATTTATAAAACTCTTGTATTAACTGTAAGTACAGCCTAAGTCCCCCTCCCCCCCCCCCCCCTTATAAGCGGAGCTCATGATATTTGTCATTTTAACCATACGAGTACAATTGGTGTTCGCTGTTTGCCTCTGAGCTATCCTTTGAAACTACTCATTAACCAGAAATTATACTGGGTAAAAAGTCCAACACTCAATAAACAATACATATAGTTTTCCTACCACTTCGGGCTGTTTTAAAGCGACGTAGTGGTCTCCACTGTGCCCTAGATATAGGGTGCCAATGCACGGTCCTTCTTTGGGCTTGAACTCCTTAATGTAGTCCCGTCGATCAGACTGAGGATAACAAAACAATATACAATTACGCGAAAGTCACAGACGTCCCATCATCTTAGCAAGAGTTATTGGAATGAAAAAAGGAAAACTATTGTTCGCCACGTAGTAACTTAGTAACTTAGTTTTAATCTGGAAAAAAGTTGCTGTGTCACTGAATTGTTTCTGGAAAACGAAAACAGATTTCATTACAATTCGCCTCTTCCTACACAAAAGAAAGTAAAAATGATTCTTAAAAATCTTACAAAAGGCATAACAAATAATAGCATAACAGCTGCTTTTGTGAATTTTTTATAATTAGTATAATTATCAGGAAAGCTACTTGTCTGCTTCTAAACTGGATTTTTTGTTAACCTACCCCAGACACAGTAACAATAACGACTTTGTAATGCAATATTTCTGGTAAAGCTCTGATCACCATCGCATTTGCATAGTCGTTATGCAGAAACTCCAATGCGTCATCCCACGAGTCAGGAACTTCTCGTCCGCCAATATCGACACTACATATAAAGCCTAGCCTGTCATTGCCATCTCCCTTTTTCCAAAAAGACAACAAAATAGAGTTTATCATTAAAAACACCACATGACCGTTTAAGTTGCGATTAAGTTCTTTTTCCATAGTAAACCTTATGTTGGGGTGCCTAGAAACTTTGGTTGCAAAATTTTCAAGGCTCTGAAATTTTATTTTATCGCAGATATGTTGATGACACTTTTTGTTTATTTCACTCGGAGCATGATGCCGTTATATTTTTTGACTATATTAACTCTAGGCACCCCAACATAAGGTTTACTATGGAAAAAGAACTTAATCGCAAATTACCCTTTCTGGATGTTCTTATTGATAATAGTGATACTAATTCTCTTCTAACTAGAGTTTACCACAAGAAAACTTTTACTGGGTTATTAACTAATTATTTTAGCTTTACCTCGTATTCATACAAAATAGGTCTCATTAGGACTCTTGTTGACAGGGCCTACAAAATCAATAACACCTGGTTGGGGTTACACGAGGACATAACCAAACTTACTGAGATTCTCAAAAAGAACCTTTTCCCTGCCCATGTAATTGAAAAAGTGGTTAACCGTTACATAACTGGGACCCATAGCAATCATTGTCCCCGAGTCTCCCTCCCTACCACTTCGCCCACATTTTACTTTAAGCTGCCGTACATAGGCCATTTTTCTGTTGTCACTCAAAAAAAGATTCGACACTTAATCAAGCGCTATTGTAATGACTTAGATATCAAATTAGTTTTTTCTTCCTTTAAGATCGGCAACTTTTTTGGTGTGAAAGACCCTATCCCCGGCGGGCTTCATTCGCGTGTGGTTTACAAGTTTACCTGTGCGGGCTGTAATGCCTGTTATGTCGGCGAAACCACCCGACATCTTTTCACACGCATACGTGAGCACTTAGCCGTAGATAAGGCCTCTCATATCTTCAAACATCTTCAAAATTCGGAACGTTGTCGCGCCTTATGTACAATAGATTGTTTTCATATTTTAGATCACGCCACTACCAGCTTTCAACTCAAGATAAAGGAGGCTATCCATATTCAAAAAGAACAACCTTGCCTCAATCAACAATTACACCATGTTAATCTAAAATTATCCTTTTAATTCACGCATTTTCACGTTCTGTTGTTACTATTTGTCTTAATTAGCATTTTCGTCTACTTATTATTCAACTTTGCATGCTTTGTAAACCATTCAACTGAAGATGACAGAAGCTCTGTCGAAACATGTCTTGTAAATTTAAAAAATTAGTCGTTTTTCTTAAAATCGTTACCTGTCTGCTGTCATCAAGACCTTTTGATAATCAATGACAATCAATGAAAATCGATCATGTTAAAAGTCACAAAATATTAAGTCATCGATTTCCAATATCAATCGATTAAATGACATTGATTGATATTAATAATCATCAATTATTGGTTTCATTGATTGGTGGTGCTGGATGTACTGTAAGGAGAAATTGCTTATTGGTCTAAAAGGGTTAATTATTATTCTTTAGTTGGAGCTTTCCATCAAGCTGCTCTTCATACCCTTTCAAGAAAAAATTTTATTACTCGACTCCCTGGGACTTGGGCTAAGAGTAGAGTGCTTTGTCAAAGAACACATTTCTGGCCAGGAGTTGAACCTGGACCGCTTGATCCATGATAACCATGAAGCATTGAAGGGTAGTCCATCAGCCTTCCACCCTCATACATAGCGCTCTTTCCCACTTGCAAGAAAGATTGAGCAAATTGAAAAGCAAGGGTTTACTTTGGGAATTTTCTACGAGATTGAAAATCAGTGAGTCACACTGGAGAAGTGCTATGTTTCGTGAAATGTATTTGTAATTAACAATAACAAAACTTGGCCACTTTTGTTCTTGACGTCCTGTGGAGAAAAAAAGATTTCAATCAATCTTTATTTACCCCAATAGATGACTACTGCTTCAGTCAAAATACTCAGGGAATGTTGTCTAGTAGCCCAAACTAATTTTGATTAACAGTGAACGGGCTGCGTTATTATGCAGAGAAAGTCCCTCGGATTTATCTGTATAAATCCCTGAAACGAGGGATTTATACAGATAAATCCCTCATTAATATTCATAAATTTATTCATTAGCCCCACTCTTCCCTGCTACATTATCAAGCCCTCCCCAGACTTTCGGTTAGTTAATATTCAGCAGGGTTGTAAGTTAAATAAAGGTTGTTGAATAACAAAAGAAAATGTGTCAATCATGAAATAACTCTTGTTACGTAATGCATTGGAAAAACCTGTCATCAGGTTTTTCACTGTAATGAGAAAATTTCACTTTCCAATTGAATCATCGATTTAAATTTACCCAAACAGAGCCACTTCATTTCTTGCCATGACCCGTCAAGACTTTTATATCAAACTACTCGCCCTTGCATGCTGAAAAGCTTTATTTTGCAAATGAATGGAAGAGATGAACGGCTTTTAAATAAGAAAATTATTGAATGGATGAGGTCAAGGGATGAACAGCTAAAGGAAATTTTTTGAACAGTGGAAGTTGAACTAGAGAAAGATCTTTCTGCCACCAAGGTTTATCGTTTCTTTTAACTTTGCCACACAGATCGAATAAACAAGAAACCAAGTCAATTTTAGATTGTTGAGTTGTTTCCCAGCATACCTCATGTCTAGGAGGGCAACCCTAAAACAAGACCAAAGAAAGTTCTTTAAAACCGGAAAGAAAATAGTTTTTGGCAATGAATAGCAAAAAACTGGCATGTACTAAAACCTGAAACAACGAAACGAAACCACCAAAATGAAACGACCGAAACGAAACAAAATCACCAAAACAAGCAAAACCCATAACCATTATTGAGAGCTAAGGTTCCGTCAACAGGCTAACCTGAGTGATATTCTGGCTAACCGGAGTGCCATTCAGGCTAACCGGAGTGCACCTTGCACTCAGTTAGCCTAAATAGCACTCCGGTTAGCCTGAATATCCATCAGGTTAGCCTGAAAAACGCCCAGCTTAGCCTGTTTACGGTTAGCTTTCAATGATAGCAATGGTTTTCCTTGTTTTGGTGATATTGTTTCGTTTCGCTCGTTTCGGCGGTTTCATTTCGGTCTTTTCGGTGGTTTCACTCGTTTCGTTGTTTTGGGTTTTAGTACATGCCCAAAAAACTGCGCGTATATGCATACACGTATATGAGTATACACATATGGGTATAATATGTATGTCACTAGATTTCGAGGTCAACAAACATATTTGCCTCTGGCATTTCAGTAGTCAACATGGCTAGAAGCTGAGAGCATTCCACTGGCCAAAACCGAAAATCTACTAGTATTTGGCTAGTTGCCTACCAACAAGGTCAAGCCCTGCATACTCAGTGTTTATGGTGAGTATTTGAGTGCGAAAGTTCGCTTGAGGGTCTGCTAAACTTCCAATTTTTGAAGACGAATGAGGGGGGTGAATAGGGGTACTCAAATCCGCCAATCCGTGTTATTTTTTTGGCCAAATCCGTCAATCCGCCACTATTTTCGTTCAAATCCGAATTCGCATTACTTGAAAAGTTCATGTGGTTTAGTTTTACTACAAGATCCTGCCACGAACGGTAGATGATGTTGTTATTCCATTTTTTAACAAGTTTCATTTTATCGCTTCTTTGAGCGACAATTCCGCCATCATACCGACGAAGACCGACTGAAGTGATCCAAACTACTCAGTTGAATATTGAAACTGTCATTCTTATGTACAAGCAAAGAATAACTATGAACGGAATTTTACTGAAGATATGTTAAATCGAGCAGAAATGGCTAGACAGCACGTCCGAGAGCAGAATAATATTGTACTTTTTAACTTTTTTAACATTCAAAACTACTCAAGCGTTCCTATAAAACCGCTCAAGCAAATTTACAAGTTAATTGATAATTCTTGAACTTTGATTAAATTTTCTCTTTCTACTCAGATCAAATACAATCACAACTTACCCCCGTGTTTTGTGATAGGCAATTTTGTGTTGCAATTAAAATTTTAAAATTCTGTCAAAGAGAACTTTCTTTGTTTCACTGACCAAAATGAAATGCCCCCAGCTCATGCTGATATATAGATACTAAACAAACATAACATGTTAAATAAAAATAACCTTTTTTTAAAAAAATTCCAATTTACAAGCATGACCGATCGAGGATCGAAACGAACTCGGGACAGCTGAGAACATGCTGGTCACAAACCACAATCCATCTGAATCGTTGGAGTGTATACAATATGCAAACCAGCGAGGCATGCGAGGCATAATTATATCGCCACTTTGAATAGTTGTGCAGGCCTGTCACTCCTTGCTATAAATTCCTATGATTAAATTCAATTGATGGAAAAAACTCTCCTCTTGTTGATGGAAATAGTGCTAGCACGCGAACGAACAGTTTGTGCAGGCGTGTTTTCAGATGCCCCGCACGTCTGCCTCGCATGCCTCGCCGGCTCGCACATTGTAAAGCCAAGATTGTAAAGGTGGAAATGTAATATGCAGTATAAATGTAATGTATATGAGCAGGACAAAGAACAAATAATCCCAAAATAAAATGTGCGAATAATTAGAAAGAGCCAAAGGCTTACCCTACCATTGAGTTTTTGGCCGTGCATTGTCCATAGAAGGCCTTAGCCGTCACGGGAAACTGTGGGAAATATTACCTAGCAGCCAATAAAGCGTCTAGCGCGTACATGCAGTGTTGAGATTGAGTGAGATGTTGTAAAAAGTGCAGGAAAAGGCAGAGCAGATAAGCCAAGATGGCTGCGGTGGTCGCGTTTTGGAGAAGGGGGCTTGGGACTAGTACAGTCAGAGACCAGCGCCTGGCGATGAAAGCCATCTCACGCCATGGTATGACACTCCACGCTCTGATAATGCATATCTCCTAATTCAAAAGGCAGTTCGGTTACGAGGAAACATTACCCATAGTTCTTGGTGGATCTGGAAGACCTCCAAGGAATATAACAGCTGCCCAAAGATTGTCGATTGTTACTGTTTGAACCTCTTTGGTTTGATTTCGATATTTTTAACTCTCTAATCCATACCAGTGCTATTATATTTCTCCTCTATAAGCTTGCAGTTGCAAGTACCTGGTAACTAGGTGCTCACATCAAACCAAGCAGGTTTTCAGGTAAGAAATGGGTCTGGAAGTGGTGTGACAACGAGGGAACTTGGTAACAGAAAAAGGGTCCTACAGAATAAGCCCATTTTGAAAAATTACTCTACATATTTATTATGTTTTGTGTGGTTCCATAAATTAGCCATATCTCTCCTATGAAAGGTATTTTTCCTAATACCCCACCCCTCTGGAAATTCCAGTTAAGCTTCATGCATTCCCTTTCTTTCTCTTCGGAAATGTAGAAACAAGGTACTTTTAGTCACACTGAATTTTGGAAGAATTTTCAAAACACTAAGTCATGCAACAGTGAAAATACAGCTACAGAAAAAGGGCACGAGAGAAGAAAAAGAAATTTTCTTAAGTGGAAAAAATACAAATTTGTGGTACATTTCCTGTGAAAACAAAATTCAAAATGCAAAATCCTTGTGAAAACCTAGACCACCATTTAGTCTCATCACATAAGCTTTAAGCTTTGACCTAACAATGTTAATTGAAAACGCCATACACAGTAACTGCCCCTTTAAGGTCATTCCCCCAAAATAGAACTGAACATAAATTTTCAACCAAACTTTGCCTACGTGTTGGTTACCTTAGTGAACCTTAAGTGATTAAATAATGAAATAAAAAAGGGGGTTCACCACATTCATTTAGGAACTGGAAGACCTTGTATATACCACATAATTCCTTTTTTTTAATGAACATTAATTTCAATCATATACTACAGTTAAAGCCTAAAATTTATAGTACAACACTTAACAATCACATACATTACAATCGTCCCTAATAAATATGCTAATCTAAGAAGAGGAGGAGGAGGAGCTTTCATCATGAATATTAAATTATCTTTTCAATTTTATACTTATATTTTATTTTGTTAATGAAATCGGGAAGTAATAGAGGTGGTGAGTCATTCTGGAGCTTTCTTTTGTAAATATAATAGCGTAAGAAGAGGAGGGTATAATTTAATTTCTTTGTTAGGATATTCGACACCGAAGGGAGTCCAAAAATGAAATCTTCAGTGTTTAAATTAAAATTGGAGTTATTATCTGCATTAAACCATTGTAGCACTTCCTGAGTAAAGGACTTAGTGAACTGGCATTCTAAAACGGTATGATCTATAGAGTCTGGTTCCCCACAGTATATGCAATTGCTGTCTGATTTAATATTAAATCTAAAGAGTTCCTTTTTAGTTACAACAATTCTGTGGATGAATTTGAAGTTGAATTCGTTGCACTTAAAATACGTAAAAAAATTGATAGGTCACCATACTCGTTTACGAGAAAGTGGGGATTTATTTCTCTCGTGGTCTAAGTTTCATAGAAAAAAGCCGCCATTTTGTTTATGTGCTCGTGCGCGCTAATTACACACAAAATTCTGCACAGTAAGGATGCGCAATGCAATATAGGGCAATGACCTTAAGAGGTCCACTCTAACCCTCCCTTTTCAAGAGAAAGTTTACAACCAAATTGTATCATAACCCTAAAATTAATTATATTACATGCCAGGTGTTGAGTCACTCAATGGTTTGGGGGGTTCTACCAACCAATCAAGTTACCTCAACATCTCGGTTCTTGAAACTTTGTCAATAGAACACCGTAAATTGCATCTGCTTGGGCTGACAAACAACTGAACAGGGTCCTTCATGGCAAGCTCTTTGATTATGGTCCTTTCTGTCTCCTTATCAGCAGTTCCAGTCAGAGCCAACATTGGAGTTCCTGGAATCAACTAAAGTTCATCATACATGTAAATGAAATAAAACTATTGGGCCATATAATTTGTGGTATAAGGTTATCCCAGTTTCAAATATGTGTACAGTTTAAGTTTAACTCTTTTATAATTTGGCAAAGAGTTGCTCAAACTACATGTAGTAAATTAGTATAGATCGGGCAGTTTTCAAAAAGTTTGGCATGCACATGGGGAAGTTTGACATACACTGCTGTCAGGACATCACTATGATAAGCCAGCATGTCCTTTTTCAGTATTTGATTAAAAATCAAAGTAACTGAAAATATTGTAAAAAAAAAAAATTCTTATAGTCTTTGCACATCAATCGAAGAATGGACAGTTTTCCATAGGCTCCGCGGAACACCTGAACAGGTTTGGTAGCTTTGATATGCTTCTTCCTGACAAAATAAAGAATCAATAGAGAAACACGAGCGGCCATTAGACCAACTTCAGTGCAGCTGCTGGAAATATAAATATTTATTTATTATTATTTATTATTAAATAGCAAATAGAGTCGATCGATTATTGCCTTTTCCCCATCCAGGCTTCCACGGTATGGGACTCAAAAACAACAATCGCCGACGCAACTTGATGGAGTTCGCTGTTTTCCGTTAAAACTGCCAGAAATGGTTTCCTCGAGAACTGCCTCTGCAGAGCAGTAAAGAAATTGTGGTGGATCATCTCGCATCACATCTATTACTTCAGCCGACAGTTCCAATGCTGTGAAGCTTAGCGACAACATTTCCGATATCTGATCGTCGATGATGCTTTTCAGTGGCGAAATAATGAGAATACATGTTCTTGTTGAGGTCAATTCTTGTTTGGTGAGCGCAAACACCATGTAGATCATGCTCTTGCCAAACCCTGTTGGCAAAATGGCCATCACATCTTGCCCACGGAGCAAACTGATTGTTGTAATCCTGGTATAGTCCTTCCCTTTTTATTTTGTCTCTTTTATCTGAACAGCCTACCTTTAACGCTGCTAACAATATCTTTTGGCACATTGATATTTGAAGCTGAATATACAAAAGACGATACTCCAAGTGCCTTGATTATCATGACTTGACCAAAAAATGTTAGATCCCTTGACCTCCATATATCCAAGTTTGTTTGCATTTTATTTACCTTAAGATTGAAGTTCATTTCATTGTTTCCTTTCTCATCATAAGAAAAATAAATGCCTAGAATTCTAGTTGGGCTGCTAACCCATTTCAAATTTAACGGCTTGGTTTTGTTACCTGCCCACTTCCCTAACCACATAGCTTTCGTTTTCTCTATATTTAGCTTAAGACCAGAGATTCCACCAAAATGTACTACAATTTGGAATCCTTTTTCCACCGAAAAAGTTGTCAGCACACAGAATGTTGGTATCGTCAGCAAATTGGCTAATTTTAATTTCCTTTCCAAACATTGAAATTCCCTTGAAATCACTACTTTGACAAATTTTGGTAGACATTAGTTCTGCCGTTAGAATAAACAGATAAGGAGAAAGTGGACATCGTCTTACGCCCGTAGAAGGTTTGATCCAGATAGTCGCATAGCCATTATTAAGTATTGCACTTTCTATATCTGTATAAATGACCTTAATCCAATTTCTTAAGCTGTCACCAAAATTGTAAATTTGCAGTACCTTATGTATGTATGACAATTCTAAGGTGTCAAAAGCTTTCTGAAAATCTAAGGACAATAATATACCAGGGCAGTTAAGTTTCTTAGTTTGTTCCATTACATTGCTGATAAGCCTAATATTTTCACCAATATATCTACTCTTCACAAAACCCGCTTGTGAAACTTGCACAGATGACTTGCCTAACCCTCCTGTATCTGATGGACTAGTTGGTATTTGTTACGCAATATGCTGAGTCACCATTTTCTGGAATTCTTTTTATTTTAACATGTGACACGTTGATATAGCAATGTATGTTTTGGATGGGTGAATGATCACTAGCAACACAGCCATTGTTAGTGCTCTCTAACCATACTGCAAATTACTCCGCAATAATAGGAAGAGCCAATGTGGTTTCCTGGTCTTTTAACGTAGACAGGCATTGCCATGGTGATGGAATACATCAGAACGTTAAAATGTTCATGTTCTATCAACGTGCCAAGTTTCAGCTTCCTGCCTTCTAACGATTTTTACGATTTTTAAATAAATCCAACATGGTGGCCAAATACTATACTGTACTTAAATTAGCACAAATTGGCATGGCCTGCACTGGTGGTCCTGTGGTATCATCTTCTCTTGCCACAATCTCCCGCAGTTCCTTAACCCCTTCGAAGGCATGTTGTATTATTTTATTATGCTGTGTGGGTAGAGCTATTTTTTTTTAATTAAAAATAAATACTTGAACTGTTTACAATAATATACGTTACAAACCTTACATATTTTAGCAAATTAAATACAAAACAATATAATTTACAAATTACGAATAACAACCTACAAATCATGGCAATTTACAGACTACATTAAATAAGGAACGGGTTTGGGGTCACTTAACTAAAGAGAGCAATTTTCAATTTCCCATTGCTGGTCAACTTTAACTTGAAATTCTTGAAAGCTTGGGTTCTTAGAGAAGATTTTATTTACACGAATAAATGTATGTTTTACAAATACTAATAGAAGGTCGAGTCTGCGTTTTTCAGTGATAGTTAACTGAGATGACGGAAGATCAGAACTAAACAAAATCTGCTCTTTGGAAAGGCTTAAATTTGAATTGTGCGGGTAGAGCTATACCTTCCTTAGCCACACACCAGTGCAGGCCACCCATATTACTTTTTTTGTTTATGATGTTGACTTTTATTAATCACTATTCATTAATTGATCCAATAGAACACTATAGAGGTCTTTAAAGGGCCGCAGTTCAAATTCCATACCCAAGACATCAGTTTTCTTTTTTTTCCCTTTTTCTATTTAACGTACGTAGTATGACGAGTTCTACTAATTGCATTTCTTAAAATGTATGATCAAGTCATTTCTATTTTTTAAAAAAATTCTAAAAACTTTAAGATAATTATTAGTCTTGATGTTGTCCTTTGTCACTTTCTTCTACCTCTGCCTCCACCTCCTCTTCACTTGACTGGTCTTGAACATCACTTCCCAAATCGCTGTCGGTTGCCATCAGTTGCTTGTTGTCAGATTCTGAGTCCGAGTTTGTGTCACTTTCTTCTTTGGTGGGTTTGGAAAGGTGGGCTTGGATTTTTCCCAACCCAGTGTACCGCTTGGCTGACTTCAACATGATTTTATACTCAACAGAGTCTTTATTTTAGCCGTGCGCCTTTCCCTCCCTCAGGTGATGGCCTATGTTGAGAACCATCTCTATACAGCCTGGCACTGGACACCATCTTTTAAAACGCTCTTTCTTAGGATAACCAATGCCAGTCCGCTTTGCTAGTTTTCCACGCAAGCGCTTGCCTGTAGTAATGATGGTGATGAGTGCGAGTGCATAAAACAGCACAGTACAACTTTAATGCTAACTCACCTGGAAAACACAGTTCGAAGACGCGTACAGAATCAAAGAATTAATTCGATGACCATAACCAAAGCTTATGATAAGAACGATAACTAAGCAATGGCATATAAACTTGAGCTTGTACAACAGTAAATACTTTTATTATCCAACACTGCTTCGTAGAGTACAAATAATGCCCAAAACGAGTACAAATATCACACGATATTTGTACTCCAGAGAACTGGTTAGACAGGTTTTGCGCAACGCGCAAGCGACGAATTGCATTGAAGTTACGAAAAAATGGCGGAATATTTAAATTA